>CM053028.1:58662785-59372661 GCA_028564925.1 Lithobates sylvaticus
CCTTGGGGCACTTTCTCTCCTACTGATATGAGGCATAATTTCTCCCACTGCCACCAATGATGAGGCATCATTCCTTCCACTGACACTAACGATGGGGCAATTTTTTCTTTCACTGACACAAATGATGGGGAATCATTTCTCCCACTGACACCAACGATGGGGCACCATTTCTCCCACTATTACCAATGATGAGGCGCTATTCCTTTCACTATTACCAACGATGGGACAGGACACTATTCCATTTACTATTACTTGCCTTTACTATTGCTTGCCTTTATCTGGCCCTTGGGGCACTTTCTCTCCTACTGATATGAGGCATGATTTATCCCACTGCCACCAATGATGAGGCATCATTCCTTCCACTGACACTAATGATGGGGCATTTTTTTCTTTTTACTGACACCAGCGATGGGACACATTTTCTTCCATTGACACCAAGGATGGGGCACTATTCCTCCTACTGACACCAACGATGGGGCACCATTCCTCCCACTATTATCAATAATGAGGCACTATTCCTTTCACTATTACCAATGATGGGGCACTATTACTTCCACTATTACCAACAATGGGACACTATTCCATTTACTATTACCAATGGTGGGGCACTATTCCTCCTCCTTATGACCATAGGCAATATGTAATTTTTCTCCCCCCTCTGACCACCAAGCCTGAGGCATTGTTTACTCCCACTGACAGCAGGACATTTTCTACTTCCACGGGCCACAGTCCAGCCCCCTAAAATCTGAAGGACCGTAAACTTGACCTTTGTTTAGAAAGTTTGGTGACCCCTGGTTTAGACATAACAAGAAGTGAGAAGAAATCTCTCAAAAGTTAGGAAAATTCCTTCTTATGCCCCGTACACACGGTCGTAAATTCCGACCACAAAATCCGTCTGATTTTTTCCGACGGATTTTGTCCGACACTGGTGTTGCATACACGCGGTCGGACAAAGTTGTCGGAAAATCTGATCATTCTGAACATGGTGACGTTCGTTGCGTACGACGGAACTACGTAGAGGCTAGTAGCCAATAGCTTTGGTCTTGTAATGTGATCTGAGCATGCGTGACACTTTGTCCGTCGGAATTCGCTACACACGATCGGAAAAAGTCTGATAGGACTTTGTTGTCGGAAAATTTGAGAGCAGGATCTCAAACTTTTTCCGTCGGAAATTCCGACGGAAAAAGTCCGATGGAGCCCACACACGGTTGGAATTTCCGACAACATGGTCCGATAGGACATTTTCCGTCGGAAAATCCGACCGTGTGTACGGGGCATTAAGCTGGCCATACACAGAACAAATTTCAGTCAGTCCATGCTAAAATTCACTAAGTGGCATCCCTTGATTGTAAAATTGAAGGAGTCGGGGAGAAAATAGTTGCCCCAACAACACCTGCATCCAATCAGATGCAGGCACTGTTCAGGTATGTTGACAGCTGGCGGGGCCGGGTGTCAAAATACAATAGCCACAGCAGGAGATTTGTCCATCTGTGCTGTTTAGGGTAGATGGAGGAATCTATTTGACTTTTTTCCATTCTATATGTGTATGGCCAGCTTTATACAGTTGTCACCAAACAAAAAGAGAGGGTCAATCTCCCCAGCGGGAACACAGACTGCTATAAATACTGGACAGGGGTCTAACCCCTTTCTACTCTATCCAAAACTAAAAAAAACAGCCTTTCATAAACATTTTACCCTAGTTTTGTCACTAAACAAAGAGATTGTGAATCTTCCCAGCTGGAAACAAAAATATGTTTAGACCAGCCTTTCTTAAAACTTTTTACCCCAAATGAACCCTTGCAATCATTTTCAGGTCCCAGGGAACCCTTGCTAGGATTAGTCTATTGGTGCTCATTGGGAAAATGACCTCTTACATTGGTGGTGGTGGTCAGTGGGAAGAATGCCCCCTTATGGTGCTGTTCAGAATGCCATCCTCACAGTCATGGTTCTGGCTCAGCCAAGGGGTATTGGCCCTGTAACTGTGCAGGCATCATCACATTGGTGGTCAGTTAACCATAGCTTCAGCCTAGGTTCACACTACTGCAATGCGATGTACCGCGAATTTGATCCATTCTTTTGTCCTGTATGAGGTGAAAATCTGCCGTTTTGAGGTAGACTGGGGCGAATTTACTGCAATTTTACTGCAAATTTCGGGAGGCAGAGAGTGAACAATTCGCAGAGATGTGACCTGTGTGCTGCGTGTTTACTGCAAGTTCAATTGAAGCCTATAAAGTTAAAATTTGCATTGCACCATAGGAATTCGCATCGCACCCGCAGTCAACACACACAGGACCCTTTTTTTTTTCTCACACCAAATTCGCAACGCACAGATGAACCAAAGCCATGAAAAACTATTCTTTTTACATGACCTGCGCATCTGTGTGTTCCTAAACACATCAAACCCGCTGTAAATTCGCATCAGTGTGAGCCCAGGCTAAAGCTGAACTAAACACATTGATTTAATGGTTTAAAAAAACAGTTACATTCTTGGCATGACAGGAATGCTAACTGTCACATTTGCTTGTGTTCACAACCAAACTGTCAAACCATCAAATAGCTGGTATCATAACTGTTCACATGTGCAGAACCATGGCAGTTGCAGATCAAACAGAGGCTAAGATGGCAGCTTCCTTTGCAGAAAAGGATAGGCCCCTAGAACAGTGATCTCCAAACAGCGGCCCGGGCGGCAGATGCGGCTCTTTGCTTGCTTTTATCCAGCCCTTAGCATCCACCATTAGCAACAATGGGACATAGTTCCTGCCACTGACACCGACAATGGTTCACTATTCTTCCCACTGAAGCCAATGATTGGACACTATTACTGACACCAGTGATGAGACAGTATTCCACCCACTGACACCAATGATGGGGCGCTATATCTCCCACTGATAGCAATGATGGGGCACTATTCCTCCCACTGCCACCAATAAAGGGGCACTATTCCTTACAATGACACCAATAATGGAGCACTATTCCTCCCGATGACACAATGATGGGGCACTATTGCTCCCCCTAATACCAATGATAGGGCACTATTCCTCCCACTAAAACCAATGATGGGGCATTGTTTACAGTGGCGGCAGGACATTCTGCCACACAGTCTGGCCCACCTAAAGTCTGAAGGTCAGTAAACTTGCCCTTTGTTTATAAAGTTTGGAGACCCCTGCCCTAGAGGAACCCTGGTTCAGAATGGCTGGTTTAGACATTCGATACACTTTAGGCTTTTCCCTAAACTGTCCTTATTTAGTCCGTGTCCACTTTGAGACAAGCCTGGCCCCTTAGGCTTCAAAAAATAGGGCAAACCCATTAACATTGGGATCTTTGGGCCACAAATGCTTGTTACTCTGCTATTCTTTTTAAATATTAATAAACATTTGTGGAATGGAGAAAAAAAGAAATTGGCACTGATGGGACTTTTGTTAATAAAATCTCAATATTCCAAGTTCACTAAAGGTAAAAGAACAAACTAATCCACATATGTTTGTGAATACTTTACAAAGTTCTATTTTTCAGGTTTGATGCCCTTTTACCAGGTTCAAAGTCTACTGTGCACATCAAATTTCAGCCTCCTAAAGAAACCCAAATATCAAAGGTGAAAGGGAAAAATAACAGAATTGCGTTCATATGATACCTGAGGAAAAGAAGACAAACAGTTCAAGTACTTTACCGAGGATTCATTCACCCTTGTGTGCACATGATTCCTCTGAGCAAACTCTGCTACCTTCTACTGTTTGTCCTGTCAATATTGATGGAGGAGAAATCTATCTCCTGACACACTGGCATATGCTGTCTTCACTTGGACATAACTTAGATCTGGCCGGTCTATTAAAGAGGTGAGGGGTCACTAAAATAATAAAGATATATTAATACCCCCCTACCCCCCAAAAATTAAATAAAAGGTGTATGTACTCCTGAGTAGAACATCAAGTCAACAAAAAGTGTACACTTTTTAACACATCAGTGTTAAAATATTGTGGAAAATCAAGCAAGTTTTCAAACAACGGTCTATCTTTTTCCTTTATCTTGCTATTGCAGGGGAGCTTTACAGAAAACCTGAAGTCAAAATGACTAGTTGGCTGATCAAGAGGTCTGCAGTTGTTTTAAAACTAGACATAGTTATATTACATGGATATACGGGGAGGTACAGTGAACAGGAAAACTTAAAGACTTTCCATTGATTCCTTCCTCACAGCACTGAAACTACAGAATATCCAATCCTCCTCCAATATCCTTCTGCATTTCTTTATTCCTAATGCCCCGAACACACGATCGCAATTTCCGCCAGCAAAAGTCGGATGTGAGTTCTTGGTCGGAAATTCCGACCGTGCGTATGGTCCATCTGACTTTTGCTGGCGGAATTCCCACCAGCAAAAGATTGAGAGCAGGTTCTATATTTTTCGGTCGGAAAAAGTTCCGAACGGAAATTCCGATCGTCTGTACTAATTCCGACATGCAAAATTCCTACGCATGCTCGGAAACAATTCAACGCATGCTCGGAAACAATTTGACGCATGCTCAGAAGCATTGAATTTAATTTTCTCGGCTCGTCGTAGTGTTGTACGTCACCGCGTTCTTGAGGGTCGAAAGTTCAGAGAACTTTTGTGTGACCGTGTGTATGCAAGACAAGCTTGAGTGGAATTCCGTTGGAAAAACCATTCCAAGATTTTTCAGATGGAAATTCCGCTCGTGTATACGGGGCATAAGTGTACACCTGGTGTGTACAGAAAAAATGGACTCCAGAAATTAAAATTGTTGGGACTTTATGCTTCTCAAGGAAGCTTGGGGAGCAACAAAACAGTTGTAGCCAATGCCTCAGCATGACAGCTAGGAAACTCCCATTTTTAAAAGAATTGGTCAGCATCAGCACCATATATAATCCTCTCAAGACAGCGGGACTTCGGGTATATTTCGAGCACTACAGCAGTAGGATCAGCATCATAGTCATCAGTTACAAAATTTGAATAGTCTCTTAAAGTCCAATTGGACCTTCTGTTTAAAATGGCTAAAAACAATGTCTGACTATTTGTATTCTTTCTAAAACAGTTACAAAGTAGAAAAGGCTGTCCCCTCCCAGCAGCTTCAGAGTGGGACCCTTTTTCTCTGTAGGGAATCAGTTGTCTCTTTGCAGAGGTGCAACACTCCCCCTACCGAGTCAGAATTATGGTTCTGCAACCAGCAAAGCTGAAAGCTCCCTGCTGATTGGAGAGCTCTGGCTGGGTCTCAGCAGGAGGCGTGTCAGTCTTCTGAAGAAAGACCACTGCTTCCACACAGAGAAGGTTCTACTTTGCAGCATGCTGGCAGGAGACAGGCTTTTCTACTTAGGTTGTGGCTACTTTCTAAAGAAAAGCACATTTGCACACACTTTGTTTTGAGCTGATTTAAAATAAAGGTTTAGGTTGGCACTGCCTATAGGGGTATATCTAGTCTGTGCATCAGACTGGTCTTTTCCCAGCCACCAATGATCACAGTCTTCGATAGCTAATCTCATGGGCATGCAGTTCTGTGGGTTGCACATACATCAATCTGATGCGATGTGCAAAGCCTCATAGAACCAACTTGGTATTCGCAAGAAAATTGTCAGCTTTTAGTGACAGATATAAAAAGATGACTTTTCTGTATGGCCATTGAGGCAATTGACATTAAAAACAGATTTGTGTATGGACTGAAAATTGGGAGAGGAAAGACTGGCTGTGTTACAAGCTTCTTCTTATTCTGCGTACACACGGTCGGACTTTCTGACGGCAAATGTGCGATTGGAGCTTGTTGTCGGCAATTTCCGACCTTGTGTAGGCTCCATCGGACAGTTTCCATCGGTTCTCAAATTTTCTGACAACAAAATCCGTTTGTGTAAATTACGATCGCGTGTAGACAATTCTGACGCACAAAGTGCCTTGCATGCTCAGAATCAAGCAGAAGAGCAGCACTGGCTATTGAACTTAATTTTTCTCGGCTCGTCGTATGTGTTGTACCGCATTCTTGATGCAAAACAAGTTTGAGCCAACATACGTCGGGAAAAAAAACATGGGATTTTGTTGTCGGAATGAGCGATCGTGTGTACGTGACATAAGACTTCAGCTTTAAAGTATAACTAAAGGAAAAACTTTTTTTTTAACTTTTAGATAGCCGAGAGGGATTATAACATCTGTCAGTTTTTTTTTTTTTTTTTATACTGCTGTCTGTACCCCCATTAGGGAGAGTCGCCCTCAAACTGTCCTGTTGACTGTTCACCAAGAGTTAAAGAAAATCACTAATTTTGGGTTGTCACCTGAACAGAAATAGATGGGAAATCTTCCAATGGGGACACTAGCTCTGGTGACCCTGATGGCAACCAGAGGCTTCCTCACTTTGGAGGAATTTCCTCTCTATTTTGGCTATGAAACAGGAAGTGAAGGGTTATCTCTCTCCTATGGGACGCAGATGACAAACAAACTGACATGGGGTTATAACTCTCCCTTGCTCTATCCAAAGGTAAAAAAAAAAAATCCTATAGTTCTACTTTAAGAAATGTTATTGCGCTTCCGCCTATGGGATCTATTGAACAAAACGAACAAAGCCTTCATACACATCAAACCGCTGTTTTCCAAATTCAGTAGCATTCTTTTGGACATTAATTTAACAAAATCAATAAAGCATGAGCTGGATTTCAGCTTCTAGATAAACACTAGCCAGGGAGACACTTTGTCAAATAGAAATGACTTTTCTCTTCCAGATAAAGTCAGTTTCTACAGGGGTCAGTGTGTTGCAACTAAGGTTTGAAAGCTATGTGGCCTTCACATGTTTTGCTTACATGCACTACAAAGCTAGGCAAACAAACTTTAGAAAGATAAGATGTGTTTTGGGAGATTTTTTTAGCTTCAATTTTTTTTCTTTTTTGCATGGCAAAAAAATCTACAATTGTGAAATTGTGGCAAGACCTCCTGTATGGAGCCAAGTAACTGATAAAGAATTATACTGCAAAACATATTTTTTTTCGATTTACAAAACAGTGCTTCTTACTGCCTGGAAATTAGGCCTGCTGATGGTCTCCAGTCCCAACCGAAGGGTCCTACCCTGTGAAAGAATAAATAAAAGCTACAGAGCTTTTGTGCAGGATCTGAACAGACCCTTTCATGTCTCATTTAAAAAATGTTTGATGATTTTGTTCAGCTGTTGATCTGTAAATTTTTAACAAATTGTATATAGTCTCTTCTTTTTCAATACGTCTAATAATTCAGATAAAATAGCAAGGAAAATAGATATATCATTTCTTTTTAGTTAGGGTGCCCATAGACAACAGAGGTGTATTGCTTAACATAAATTGATTGGGTTTATGGGAGTGAGGAAGAACCAAGGGTCCACCGGAATAAAGAAAAACCTAGGTTTAGTAGGAGTGTGGAAGCATTTAGGGTACATAGGAGTGAGGAAGAACTCTGGGTCTGTAGGAGTGTGGAGGAAGCAACGGTCCCCATGAGTGAGGATAACTCAGGGTACATAGTAATGAGGAAAAACCCAGGGGCCAAAGGAGTGAAAGAGACCCCAGGGACTGTAGCAGTAAGGAAGAACCCAGGATCCATAGGAGTGAGGAAGAACCAAGGGGTTGTAGGCGTGAGTAAGAACCCAGGGTCTGTAGGAGAGATGGAAGAACACATGGTCTGTAGGAGTGAGGAAGAACCAAGGGGTTGTAGGCGTGAGTAAGAACCCAGGGTCTGTAGGAGAGATGGAAGAACACATGGTCTGTAGGAGTGAGGAAGAACCAAGGGGTTGTAGGTGTGATTAAGAGCCCAAATTCTGTAGGAGTGAGGAAGAACCCAGGGTCCATAGGTGTGAGGAAGAACCAAGGGTTTGTAGGAATGAGTAAGAACCCAGGGTCTGTAGGTGTGAGGAAGAACCAAGGGTTTGTAGGAATGAGTAAGAACCCAGGGTCTGTAGGTATGAGGAAGAACGCAGAGTCCATAGGCATGAGGAAGACCAAGGGTTTGTCGGAGTGAGTAAGAACCCAGGGTCTGTAGGAACGAGGAAGAACCAAAGGTCCACAGAAGTGAGGAAAGACCCAGGTTCATAGAACTAAGGAAGATCCATGGGTCTGTAGCAGTAAAGAAGAACCCAGGGCCCATAGGTCTGAGTAAAAACCCAGCAGTCTCCCAGCTTCACCAACATGCAAAAGAAAGAAAATGAGAATATCATGCAATACAGGCAGATCATAGGCCATAGCTTCCTGAAACATCGTGACATTGAAATGTAATTCCAAATGTTCAAACTTTAAATCTTTAGCTTTCATTGGACCAAAAAAACCAAAACAACTTGTGATCCTGCATTGATGGTTTTTGTTCAGGGGCTTCCTGTTAGGGGTGACAACTGTCTCCAAAATGTGTTCCTGCCTTGTCACTTGCACTACTGTTGATCACTAAATTGCGACAATACCAACGCACATTGCGTAGCATGGACTGATATTCTTGTCACTATAAGGAAGCTGACCTAAGAGCAATGCTCTGCAGCAACACTGGAGCGAGCGCATGTAGACAGGAAGTGACTGAAAGAAACTGGAGGAGATCAACACTGAGATGAAAAGAGTAAGACGGAGACGGAAAATAAAACATGGCAATAGTTTATATGATACAAACTAAATCTGATTCAGTTATGGTTTATATCTACATTTTTTTTATTCTTTTTTGTCTGGAAGCCTAGAACCAAACAGTCACTGCACAATAAGATTTGCCTGGAAAATTAAAAATTTTTTAGTAACTATGCATGTAAATATTTGAGTACAACTCAATGACAATTTAACTACGCTATTTTTTTCTTTTTTTCTTTTAGGCCGCCGAGGGGTAAGATCCAGGCTAAAGGTCATTTTCGGTCAGCGCGGTCCCACAGGGGTTAAAGAGTCATTTCTTCTCCCTATGTGACTCGGGAGATACGGGAGAGAGGGAGGCATGCAGACATCTGCTCTTTAGAAATTCAAGGAGATAAAAAAGCACAAGAAATGCAAAGATGACTAAATGAACAAGCAGGCACAAAAGGAGCTCAGATTTGGGCATTCTTGTCTGGCAAGGAGGCAGTCACTAAGGCTAATGAAGCATTGGCGATACGGGACGTATGCCAGCGCAACAAAGAAGATGTACATCAGTGGCGCAGATGAGCCAAAGACCCCCAGAGTAAAATAATGACATAATCACCATCGGTGTCACAGACCAGACTGTACACAAGGTGAAATAGGGGAAAATAAATACGAGTCTTTAACGTCCCTCATGCATGTACGTCGAGAGGAGAATCACAATTTCTTATTTGTTGCGGCTTTATACACAACGATGGAGATGCAGAGCAATGCCAGAGCTTAAATAGATCGCATAATACAAAGCAGACAATCATCAGAGGAGACGGTTAGGCTGCTAACATATTAAGGCTTGATTTAAGAAAACGAAGAATCACCAATAACAAATCAAATACTTTCTTACTGGTAAAATGACAGCCAACATCTGACCGCTGTCATCTGATTGGTTCCTTGAAGCAACACAGATGTTTTTCTACATATTTCATTATTTTGTTTCGCTATAATAATGAACATTTATTATTGGTTGGGCTTTAAAGCTAAAGTTTAATCTCCTTATGTTTTGGTTTTCATCCTAATGAACATAGTTACATAGTTAGTCAGGTGGAAAAAAAGACACCTAGTTCAATCTATAAAAGGGATAAAGAAAAAAAATATCTTACCATCCCATATACACAATCCTATACCCACAGTTGATCCAGAGAAAGGCAAAAAACACCCAAAACATGATCCAATTTGCTCCAGAAGGGGAAAAAATTCCTTTAGCTTCCTGATCCCCCAAGAGGCATTTGGATATTCCCTGGATCAACTTTACCTGTAAATGTTAGTATGTAGTTATATTCTGTACATTTAGGAAAGAATCCAGGCCTTTTTTAAAGCAATCTACTGAGCTGGAGAGAATCAGCTCAAGGGAGTCTATTCCACATTTTCACAGCTTTTACTGTGAAGAAACCTTTCCGTATTTTGGAGATTAAATCTCTAATTCTACCTTTTGCCATTACATACCTTTTGCCATTACATACCTAATTTTAGTCCCAATGGCCTTAACACTGTGTCTCTGTGCTTCTCTATGCAATGCAGGCAAATTATAGCTGGTGGGAGGAGTTGGCGGGGGCCTGCATATAGCTTCCTAAAATCAGGAATCTGTGGTAACACCCACATGTGATTCTGAGCCTCCATGATTCAAAGAACACAAATCCAATCAATCAAAAGGGTGAGCAGGGACAGTCAGACTTTGGAGAAAAGAGATAGATGATGATGGATGGCCTCCAGCCAGGGAATGAGGCAGCCTCTATCTTACTTGCTGCAGCTTCTAATGCATGCTGTGAGTAGCTCAGTGTGCAGGACATTCAGAGTAAGCCATTTCATTACTGGAGAGGAGCCTGTGCAACTGTGTAAGACTAAAGGTTAGGTAAGAATATAGTTCAACTTAAAGGAAATGTGATCAATTTTAATGAACTGAAATAGGCACATATAGATGTTACCAATAAATATGTCTATCTTTGTGATGCAACTACAAAAACTAATTCGAATGGTCCTTTTTCATGGCTGCTGTATTCCTAGCAGCACTTTGTAGTACTTTAATAAAAAAAAAAATTCTAGTATTAACTCTATTTCCTATAAATGCCAATGGCTGGAAAAAGATTAGCCTTCAGGACAAATCCCAATGATTTGGAATGAAGAGGTAAGCATTCTACAGGTCTGTTGTACAAATGAAGGCATCTATAGAACCCTTATGGATGTGCTTGCTCATTGCTCCTCAGGGGAGGAGCTTGGGGGCTTGGAGCATGAATACTAGAGTGATACTGGAGAGGCTGTCTTTTTATATTTCTGCACCTACATTTGAAGGCCTAATCAAATGCTTTCATCAGCCACCAGACAAAGGTATTTTTCTTGCTTATTCTTTCAACCTATGGTGTCACTGCCAAGAAATTATACCACTGAAATATGAACCAGACACAACAGGAAGTAAGAAGACGTTTCTCCAAATTGAGAGATTGTAAACATGGCCCTCCTAATGTTCTTGTATTGAACTGTACCGTCTGAATTGTATTATCTCCCTTTACCGTTGGTGCTATATAAATCCTGTTAAAATAATGTAGAGGAGGAAATAAAGATTAAAAAAAATAAAAATAACACACACATTGTTTCTTTTTCAGCTGCAACTTGTATTATATTTATATATATATATATATATATATATATATATACATTGTTCCTTTTCAGCTGCAACTTTTATTATATATATACATATATAATAAATATATAAAAAGAAATATATAGTAAATAAATATAAAAAAATAAAATATAACACACAAACACACACATATATGTATATATTTATTTATATATATGGATATATATATATATATATATATATATATCCAGTATATAAAATATACATATTATATTTATTTTTATATATATATATATATATATATATATATATATATATATATATATATATACATATACATACATAAATATAATAAAAGTTGCAGCTGAAAAAGAAACAATGTATATATATATATATAAATAATATATATATATATATATATATATATATATATATATATATATATATATATATATACATATACAGGTGCATCTCAAAATTAGAATATCATGAAACAGTAAATTTATTTCAGTAATTAAATTCAAAAAGTGAAACTCATATATTATATAGATTCATTACACACAGTGATGTATTTCAAGTATTTCTATCTTTTAATCTTGATGATTATGGCTTACAGCTAGTAAAAAACATTTTTATACAGTGATACTGTGTCTATATAATTATTTTTTATATACACTGCATATATATATATATATTTTTTTTTTATTGCAATTAAAATTGCAGTTTAAATACATTACTTGTTGCAAAAAAAAAGTGTGTGTGTGTGTATATATATATATAAAACTGTAGATGCTATGGAACTATCTTATCTTTGTATATTTTGTATATATTTGTATATACTGTATTATCATTTTCAATAAATTTTGAGTGCAGCAATCCTGGACTTTTTCTTGTATTTTGGCCTGTAGAAGGGCCTGACTGCATGCACCTGCAATACTATTACTAATACTAATTATTAGATAGATAGATAGATAGATATATACTGTATATATATATATATATATATATATATATATATATATATATATATATATATATATATATATATATATATATATATATATATATATATATATATACATATAGATAGATAAAGATATGTATATATACATATCTATATATACATTATTTTTCCTTCCATATATTAATTACACGTTTTATACCTCCCATTCTCTTCACTTATTGCAATTTCATATAGAATTCAAAAAATAGTATTATTACACAGGATTTATAAAGTGCCAACAGTTTGCACAGTGCTTTACAATGTATAGGGAGACAGTACAGCCACAACACAATTCAATACAGAAGGATTAGGAGGTCTTGGCTCCTGAGAGCTTACAATCTACAAGGGAGGGGCAAGTGATACAAAACGGTAATAACTGTGAGGGATGATATGATATTAATTATAAACTAGAGTCTTATAAAATGTATTTTGTTATTTTTCCCTTGTTTTAGGGTTATCGTTCTATTTTAAGATTAGCAATCATATCAGGAATGATAACGCTTGCTACGCACATGCAAAACCTTTGTATAACATGAATAAACATTATATCCACGAAAAAAAGATGCTTGTATGTAGCCTGTATCTCAAGAGTATATAAAAAAATCTATCTTGGTAATAGTTTGCCAGTCGGGTCATCAGTACAACTGCAGTCTCCTTGGCACTTGGTCCTCATCCAACTCCTGCTTTGTAAGTGCATTTGTTTATATTGTTAATTTCTAAGTGAGAGGCCCTGCTGGAAGATTAAAACGTCGCCTGCAGGAAGCATGGTTTTGTTGTGATGAAAATAAGCGACGGGTCTGGAAAGTGCTAAGAGGCCCCCGTCACCTGACAGCGCCTTTCACTGAATACGTTAGGTGTTTGCACTCAGGCAGCTGCCTGTCTGCTTCAGAAGTGACTTATGTCGTTTTTTTTTTTTTTTTTATATTATTAAAGTGAACGTCGGCTTGAGAAAGTGAAAAAGACAATAGCGAGCAACCCCGAGGAGAGTCAGAAAACAAAACACTTGGCTGTGCCCGTGTCCCTTTTCATTGCTTCTAATTAAAGATTTATAAGAAGGCCTTAAATTTTTGATGAGACTTTTTTTTTTTTTTTTTTAGTTTTGCATGGCTGTGTGAGCTGTGTCTACCTACCATAGAATCTGTACTTTTTTCTTAAGTAAAGGAAACCTGTTGGACGGGCAGTTATCATGTCTGGTGTTTAGTGGAGCACAAGCTTGTTAGCTCTTGGTACTCTGAGGACAAAGCCACCATGTTCTCTAATAAGGAACCATAGCATCTTCTCAATGCCGATCTCTCTGAGGTCCGGACAATTTTCCAAAGCCATTTAACACCTTGCGGTTTCCTGCAGGAGAGTGACACCGGCGACCGAGAGGTCAAATTGCTCAGCACATCAGTCAAGCAGCTGACAGAGATCTCAACTTTACTGGTGTATACACATCACACTCAATGTGCTTAAAGCGGATCTTCAGTCATTTTTTTAAACTTTCCATCTATTAAAACTGTTGTTATATAATAATCAAAGCGAGTATGGCCACCATTAAAGCAGAACCCAATTTGAAAGAAAAACATTTTTAATGGTTACCGATGAGTAGGGATGAGTTTTCCTATTTAGGCAAAAATTTGCCCATGTTGGTGAAACACATAGGTGTTGATTTACTAAAACTGGAGAGTGCAAAATCTGGTGCCGCTGTGCATGGTAGCCAATCAGCTTCTAACTTCAGCTTGTTTAATTAAGCTTTGACCAAAAAAACCTGGAAGCTGATTGGTCTCTGTGCAGAACTGCACCAGATTTTGCACTCTCCGGTTTTAGTAAATTAACCCCATAGACGTCAATGGGGAAAGCTAAATTACGGTGGATCTTAAGGGCGCAAACGGCTTTAAAGTTCGACCTTCAGTCATTTTTCATCTTTCCATCTATTAAATCATCTTCTGCCCTTATTGTTTTAACTTTGGATAGTAAAACATTTTTCTGCCAGTAAATACCTTATACAGTGGAACCTTGGTTAACGAGCATTTTGAAATACGAGCAACTTTTTTCTTTTAATTCTGACTCAGTTTGCAAGCTAATAGGGCCTGCAGTACCGCATTTCGCCTGAGGTGCGGGGGCGCCGGAGCAGAGAAGAGCCGAATGACGCCGATTACAGCCGATCGGCGCCATTCGGCAATGCTCGGAAAGACAAGGAAATACTCAGTTTCCGAGCCTTTCCGAGGTTTGCCGAGGTCAGCCGAAGAGTCCCCTGGCCTTTCCGGTCGTTTCCGATGCTCCCCGGCACTCCCCCCACCTCTGGCCGCATGCGGTGTTGCATGCCATTAAAAACAACCCGGAATGAATCATTTTTCGCAAGTACTTTGGATCACGAGCATTCACCTGGAACGGATTATGCTCGTAATGCGAGGTTCCACTGTACAGCCCACTTCCTGTTTCTTGTCTGATCATTAGCCTAGGCTTATGACATCATGCAAGAAAAAGAACCGCTGCTCCAGGTGTATAAGGATAAGGCTGATTGGAGTATCTTGCAGAGTGCTAGCTCCGGCCCGCCTCCGTGAGAAACTTGGAAAGAAGAAAGAAATGGCTGCACATCCAGAACTTCCGATTGCTTTTTATTTTGTTTCACAAAGATAACACCAACCACACCAAACTGTGGTCACGTAGAGGCGTTTCACACATACATCTTGTGCTTAATCATTACCCTAACGATTAAGCACAAGATTTATGTGTGAAACGCGTCTACGTGACCACAGTTTGGTGCCTTTGGTGTTATCGTTCTGAAACAAAATAAAAGGCAATCGGAAGTTCTGGACTTGCAGCCATTTCTTTCTCCTTATGACATCATGCACAGCTCTCTCTCTCTCTCTCTCTCTCTCTCTCTCTCTCTCTCTCTCGTGAGAGTTTGCCAGGAAGGGAGGGGGGATGAGTCATAAGAGGGCAAATGAGAGCTGTAGTGTTGCAGAGCTGTAGGTGTGCCTCTGTGTGTCTGTGTAAATCCAAGAAGGGAACAGGCAGCAGCTTCAGCTGCCCACAGTTAAAATGGTTGCAGCCAGACTAAGTGGAGGGAGATTTCTGCAGCTTATTTGGCAAGTACAGAATTACAATATATATTAAATAATATGCAAAGTGGATGGAAGGAAGCTTCAGAATGGCAAAGATGTTTTTATTACAAATGATGTGAGCAGACTGCAGTTCCTCTTTAAAGCCTAAAGCTTTCTATACACTGGTAGGCTGGTTACTTCCACTAATGTTAACAACTCCAGGCAGTTTGCTAAATACACAGGTAAAATAATTATTAGGGAGCTGTTTTAACTGTCCAATGGTTTGTATTTCTGTGAATCCATTCTTGAGATTTACACAGCTCTGCTTCACAGTGGCTGTCAGAATACCTGAACAGCTGCTGCATCTGATTGGATGTAGCTTCTGTTTGACTGACACTTTTCATCCTAGGACAGGGAATGCGTTACTAGCAGGATCACCAGGTGAAACTGGATTGGTAAAATGCAATATATTATGTTCTTGGGTTTAGATACATTTTGACTATACATCTCTGTAATCCAAGTTACTCAAGTTCAGGAAAAAGTTACATCCGATTTAGGGGGTTATTTACGAAAGGCAAATCCACCTTGCACTACAAGTGCAAACTACAAGTGCAAAGTGCACTTGAACTTGCACTTGGAAGTGCAGTCGCTGTTAATCTGAGGGAAAGATCTGAGATTGGGGGAAGCTCTGCTGATTTTATCATCCAATCATGTGCAAGCTAAAATGCTGTTTTTTATTTTCCTTGCATGTCCCCCTCGGATCTACAGCGACTTTACTTCCAAGTGCACTTTGCATTTGTAGTTTGTACTTGTAGTGCAAAGTGGATTTGCCTTTAGTAAATAACCCCCAAAGTGTTGCTGTAAGGCATAAGATATTCCTCATCTCTTTAAAAATGGATTGCACATATGTACAACATTGGACCATCCTCTTAATTAGGCAGAAATTCTGTCATCTCTGATAGGAACAATATAACCATATACCTGCAAAATCATAATAACGCACTACAGATCCAGTCTATCTGGCAGTGATATGATTTCCTCCAATTAACTCAAATTACACACAGTATATACCTTCTAATTAGCAAAATAATCTTGTAAGGCAAGAAAAGAGAAAGTAACGATACTTATCAACTGCCAGTCTCTGCAGGCATGAGTGCTCACCAGAGACTTGGAGTTTTAGGTACAGTATATAGGACTGGTATAGCTGAATCTTTACAAGAGTCTACCATCATACACATTTTACATTGTCCTTGAATAAGCATCTCCTTTAATGTTTTCTGGGTACACTTTGTTCAGGTTTATAGAGAGTTATAGATACCTCGGGAAATTCTACTTTATCATAGTAAAGCCCCATACACACGGTAGGATTTTCCGATGGATTCTGTCCTATCGGACAATGTTGTCGGAAAATCAGACCGTGTGTAGGCACCATCGGACAGTTTCCATCAGATTGTCTGAAGGACAAAGTCCTATCTCCTGCTGGATAGATTTTTTGACAACAAAGTCCGATCACACCAAATCCGATCGTGTGTAGCGAATTCCGACCGGACAAAGTGCTACGCATGCTCAGATCACATTACAAGACCAAAGCTATTGGCTACTAGCCTCTACGTAGTCCCGTCGTAGGCAACAAACGTCACCACGTTCAGAATGATCGGATTTTCCGACAACTTTGTCCGACCGTGTGTACGCAAAACCAACATCAGACAAAGTATGACGGACATGGGGCTTAAGGGTGACTATATATGGATCGAAATTTGACTGGTCCATGCTTCGATCCATGTATGGCCAGGTTGGTTTTACAGAAGTCGATCTACAGATCGACTTTTGTACAATCGGCCTGTTGGATTTTTTATGGAACGATCAGTGCGCCTGGCTATAACCGGCAACACTGACCAGTTCATTTTGATGGCGTCAGAATACAATAGCTAAGCAGGAGTAATTTTCCCATCCATTGAATGTGTAGATGGGGGAATCGGGTCATTTATTTATTTATTTTAAACCACCTGGTTGACCAAAAAAAAATAAAAATAAAAAATGAATGTATGGCCAACTTAAGCCTTGCTCTATCAGTTACCAGACACTCTTTACCATGAATGAAACTTGTAACTATTTACTGACTCTTTGGTGACCACTAGACACAGCTTGGTTGTTGGCTAGTTGTATATGTTTGTATAAATCTTTTCAGTCATATCCTACCCCCGGTACTTCTATGCGCCAGCTCTCTAGCATCATAAATAAGACAAGGCTTATCAGCCGGAACACATGAGCCCATTTGTAACTTTTAATCTTTCTCATGTGTCAATAAAATGGATTAAGGATTATTGGAGTTGCCGGCTCTATCTTCTGAATTTGTGACTATGATTGAGACAATTGAAAGCCTTTTTCCATAGAATTTTCTTGCCATTTTTTTTTTTTTTTTACAAGGTAGGTTGCCAGTCAGATCTATCCTCAACTGCTCAGGCTTGGGAATGGTGTGAAGAATGTGATAACACCAGGGGCTGACTGACCATTCGGCCACTCGGGCACTTCCCGAGGGCCCTGGGCCACTAGGGGGCCCCATCAGGGTTGCCAGCCTCAGTAAAACCAGGGACAGTATGTAAAAATCTTTTTTCTTTTTTTTACATCTATTTCTGAAATGTCCCTTACTGACATATTTTTGGTCTAAAAATCCTAAGATTATAGCTGCCCCACCTCTCCAGTACCTTCTCAGCCAATAGAAACATGTCTGTGTATACTGTGTGTACATGTATGTGTATACTGTGTGATTGTATACTGTGTGTGTGTATACTGTGTGGCCCCATAATCTCTGATTGCCTGGGGGCCCCATAATCTCCTATTGCCTGGGGGCCTCATGAGTTGTCAGTCAGCCCCTGGATAACACATATCTATAGCTAATTTACAGAAACATACTAGGGCCATTTAAGTCAAAAGCCTACCAACATGTCTTTAGAGTGTGGGAGAAAACCCACATAAAGACAGGGAGAACAAGCAAACTCCATGCATGTCCAAACCAATGAACCCCCTGCTGGAAACCACTAGCCACTATACCAACCCTGAGGTGGTCATAAAAAAGTTAGTCACTATACTCACATCTGCCTTAAACAATGACAGCCAAGTATGGACACTTGTGAATTCTGTCTGGCAGCCACAGGCACAATTGGGTACATTTAAGGACATTTGTATGTCTAAGCCATGATAGAGTTTGTCACTGCCACTGCTAATCCAAGTTTCCTGGCTTGCATATACCCTCTTGCTTCAAAATGTTTTGTTGTTCACCTGGACCAATCATTTTAGAAAGGCATTTGACTATACTCTTACATACTTGTTCCAGGTCAGTGGCTCCAACCTTATTAAACCCAGTTGGGTTCAATAACTTGACAGCTAGCATCTTCAGGAGGAAACCGTCAAGTGATCCTCAGTAAAGATTTACTTTAACACACGATTAGCAGAAATAATCTCAACATCCCGCACAACACAATCATGTATAAAAGCATTCTAAAGAGAAGTTTCATCCAAAACCTTCCATCCATTTCCAACGGCCATTTTGTTTTTTAAATTTGAAAGCAAAAACAAGAATCGGATTAGTTGCTACAAGATCTGTTACCCTTCCTTTTCAATATACAAGATCTAGATTTTCTACTACCCCCTCCTTTTATGACCCCTTAAGAATTTAGCGGAAGTAATATACTATACTCTATGCAAATAACAATTTTTAAGATCTGAATGTCTAAATTAGAACATGTTCTTCACGAGACTTTTGGAAAAAAATGTACTCCATGGCCTCTGTAGTTAAAGAAGCATGATCACTCAAAACACTCAGCATCAACAATTGTCAGCCGTGTTAAAAGTGACTCTCCCCCCTTCCCTATACAGAACTGGAGAATCAAATTGATTTCTGCCCTGAAAGCCATATTAATCATTAGCAGCTGTGAGAAATAAGCCCATGCTAGGCCTATTGATAACCTTTATGTGCAATGAAGGGGATGTGAGTGTCAGACAATGAGCATCACCCGTGCACACTGCCTTTGAACTTTCCCCATCTCCAAAGGACAATTAATTACCAGGGCCTTAAGGGTAGGTCACAGCAAGGGAAAGCCTACTGCTGCCCAAGCAGGATGCGTTGGCTGTTGTCTGCACAGGAGGGGAGAAGCCATCCCAGAAGCAGCCAAAGTATCAACTAGAGGTGGGAAGACGGGGAAGGAAAAAAAAAAATAAGTTTGTTTTGTATGGGGTTCTGTTATTGCATAATTGTATTCTGCCTGTGAAATCATCCGTAGACAAGACACAAGACCGCACTTTTTCTCTGTCCCTCTCTCCAAAAGATCCACAGGGTAGGTTACAGCCAGAAATGGCGTATTAAAAAGGACGCTCCTTTCACCAAATCATTTCACAGATGCAAAACAGAGCGACACAAAGCGCTGGGACTTTTTCTCCTACATTAAATGGAGTAACTGATAAGGTCAGACATATGATACCTAAAGACATGGAATCTGTGAACTCTTGAAGTCAAAGGCCTGCTCTGTGCACAATCTTTCAAAGGAAAGAGATCACAGGACTCCACTGAATCCCCTTTAAACTTTATGAAGCAGGAGGAGAGAAAGCTCTAAGTAGGGAAGCTTGACAGAAGAGCCTTGAACTATTTTCTGAAGGAAAGATGAGACCCTCCCTAGGCTGCCACAAAACATCTTTTTTATTCCAAAGGCTCCTCTGAACTTTGATATGTGCCAAGACACTGCTATTGAAAGCTGTATAATTATGGGCTATAGCCACTGTGGAAAAGGCTTTGTTCGGCTCAACAAAGGACAATAAGAAAAGTAAAGCAATGTTACACTGTATCTTTTTCTTTAAGGATGTTGAAAAAAGGTCACGATATGGTAGAACTAATAGACGTTGAGTAAGGAGGTTTAAAGTGGATCTCACAGGGCTTCGGATGGAGCCAATGATGTGAAATAAAGAAGGATGACAAGAGGGAGACACAGGCGTAATGACTGACGTTAAAACAAAGAGGACAAACCAACCGCTTGGTCTGTCACTGTAATAAGTCAACGTCGGGGTTGGGACAATGCGGAAGGGGCAAGAGGAAAATCGAATTATCGATTAGGGAAGGATATGGCAAGCAGGGCTGAGATGATTTTGGACTTTCATAATCTCTACAGTTGGAGTTAATTAAAGATTTCTGTAGTTTGTTTTTTATAATGTAATAGATGGGCAGAACTGAGTGAGCATAAATTAAAACCTAAAAATTCCTGTGGCCTAAGGTGGGATTTTCAGAACTTCAGAGGCGTGGCTGTGGCCCAAGCTTTGACCTTTCTGGCTCCTACACCTAATACTTGTATGGCAATTCTGTAAGTGGAAGACAGATTCCCTTATGTGTGTGTTAAAGTGGTTGTAAACTTTTACATATACCTAGTGAAGTGTCGAGCCTCGGGTGAAACACAGAGATTAAAGAAATCCTCCTACATAAATTGTGCCTATTTATCTGCAGCCCCTTCTCCTCTACAGCATCCCAAAGCAAACATTTTACAAATCATTTCTGAGCTCCAGAGGTCAAGGGTCAGGGATCAGATGTCACACACTGCACAGCAGAGAGCTGAGTGTAATCTGAGACCTGAGTGGAGGTAACCTATAAACCTATGTGAAAAAGCATGTAAAATTTGAAGGTCATTGCAAAAATAATGTAAAGGGTAACTTCACACTACTCATTTGCAATGTGTACTAGCTTCATATTCACTATAAATTATCTTTAAAGCCCAACTGTAGCCTTTGCCATTCCCTACCCCCTGTTCTCTCCCAACTCTTTCCCTGAAGGCCCCCACCTCATACATCATACATGATACACACCTTAAATTCAGGTGTCTTCCAGCTAGTCACATGACAAGTGGGGTCCTTCCTCTTGTTGTCCATTGTTGGTGGTGGGTGGACCTTATTGCTGTGCAAATCAAAGCTCATGTAGCAACATATGAGTGCAGCTCTGTACAGTGGTACTATAGGCCTAGGCCAACATTAAAGATTGCTGTACACCAGTAGAATAATGCTCAATAATTCAAACAGAAATACTGAACAAAGTTCTTCAGAGCATCTGATCTTGCCACCATTAAGTCAACTAATTTAGTCTAAGAACCCTTAAGATTTTGTCCAGACTCGCTGCTTGAATGGAATCCCAGACATATTAATCATGCTCCTTTTGTGCCCAGCACATGCGCATTACAATACGTACAATCCCCCCCCCCCCAAAAAAAAACACATTTGTGGTTATAAATGTTCCTGCCTTGACTATGGTTGAAACTGATCATTGATTTGACCCCACTAACCATTAGAAAATCGATCCATGCTCTGAAAATATTTTTTTTCAACAAAATTCTACTGGTATTTGGCCAGCCTTACTTCTTACAGCATAAGTTAAAGTAAAAAATAAAAAGTTTTTAAAATATCAGCACTAAGGATGGGCCCGGTGCTCGATGCGAACCCACGTTCGCATCGAGCACCGGGCGTTCGCTCGCTCGGCGAGCCCAGAACTATTTTGGCCGCTCGCATCACGTTCGTGTGATGCGAGCGGCCCCGCAATGCATTGCGGCCGGCGCGGCCGACGCAGTGCATTGCTGGCTGATGATTGGCCAAGCATGCACTGTGACCCCGCATGCTTGGCCAATCACAGCCCCGGAAACTCGAAGAGCCATAATTGGCTACAGGCAGGACGCCTGTAGCCAATTACAGCTCAGGGGCTGTAGTACACGCCCCCCCCTATAAAACGCCGCCACGCCGTCTGCGCCGGTCACATGCTGTTCCGGCGCAGATTGAGCAGGCTGTTCCTGTGACACTCTGCTGCATTTAGATAGATAGAGAGAGAGATTCACTTGCAGAGATTGAGTTAGATAGATTCAGTTACAAAGATTGATTGACAAAGAGGGGCTTGTAGTGTGCTCGTGGCAGGCAGGCAGAGCTCCTATATTTTGTTACCAGAAGCACCTATAGGACTTGTAGTGTGTTCGTGGCAGGCAGGCAGAGCTCCTATATTTTGTTACCAGAAGCACCTATAGGACTTGTAGTGTGTTAGTGGCAGGCAGGCAGAGCTCCTATATTTTGTTACCAGAAGCACCTATAGGACTTGTAGTGTGTTAGTGACAGGCAGGCAGAGCTCCTATATTTTGTTACCAGAAGCACCTATAGGACTTGTAGTGTGTTAGTGGCAGGCAGGCAGAGCTCCTATATTTTGTTACCAGAAGCACCTATAGGACTTGTAGTGTGTTAGTGACAGGCAGGCAGAGCTCCTATATTTTGTTACCAGAAGCACCTATAGGACTTGTAGTGTGTTAGTGACAGGCAGGCAGAGCTCCTATATTTTGTTACCAGAAGCACCTATAGGACTTGTAGTGTGTTAGTGGCAGGCAGGCAGAGCTCCTATATTTTGTTACCAGAAGCACCTATAGGACTTGTAGTGTGTTAGTGACAGGCAGGCAGAGCTCCTATATTTTGTTACCAGAAGCACCTATAGGACTTGTAGTGTGTTAGTGGCAGGCAGGCAGAGCTCCTATATTTTGTTACCAGAAGCACCTATAGGACTTGTAGTGTGTTTGTGGCAGGCAGGCAGAGCTCCTATATTTTGTTCCCAGAAGCACCTATAGGACTTGAAGTGTGTTAGTCCCATCACACACACAGAGCTATATTTTCTTCCCAGAAGCACCTATAGGACTTGAAGTGTGTTAGTCCCATTACACACAAAGAGCTATACTTTGTTCCCAGAAGCACCTATAGGACTTGAAGTGTGTTAGTCCCATTACACACACAGAGCTATATTTTCTTCCCAGAAGCACCTATAGGACTTGAAGTGTGTTAGTCCCATTACACACACAGAGCTATATTTTCTTCCCAGAAGCACCTATAGGACTTGAAGTGTGTTAGTCCCATTACACACACAGAGCTATATTTTCTTCCCAGAAGCACCTATAGGACTTGAAGTGTGTTAGTCCCATTACACACACAGAGCTATATTTTCTTCCCAGAAGCACCTATAGGACTTGAAGTGTGTTAGTCCCATTACACACACAGAGCTATATTTTCTTCCCAGAAGCACCTATAGGACTTGAAGTGTGTTAGTCCCATCACACACACAGAGCTATATTTTGTTCCCAGAAGCACCTATAGGACTTGAAGTGTGTTAGTCCCATTACACACACAGAGCTATATTTTGTTCCCAGAAGCACCTATAGGACTTGAAGTGTGTTAGTCCCATCACACACACAGAGCTATATTTTGTTCCCAGAAGCACCTATAGGACTTGAAGTGTGTTAGTCCCATTACACACACAGAGCTATATTTTGTTCCCAGAAGCACCTATAGGACTTGAAGTGTGTTAGTCCCATCACACACACAGAGCTCTATTTTCTTCCCAGAAGCACCTATAGGACTTGAAGTGTGTTAGTCCCATTACACACACAGAGCTATATTTTCTTCCCAGAAGCACCTATAGGACTTGTAGTGTGTTAGTCCCATTACACACACAGAGCTATATTTTCTTCCCAGAAGCACCTATAGGACTTGAAGTGTGTTAGTCCCATCACACACACAGAGCTATATTTTGTTCCCAGAAGCACCTATAGGACTTGAAGTGTGTTAGTCCCATTACACACACAGAGCTATATTTTCTTCCCAGAAGCACCTATAGGACTTGAAGTGTGTTAGTCCCATTACACACACAGAGCTATATTTTCTTCCCAGAAGCACCTATAGGACTTGAAGTGTGTTAGTCCCATTACACACACAGAGCTATATTTTGTTCCCAGAAGCACCTATAGGACTTGAAGTGTGTTAGTCCCATCACACACACAGAGCTATATTTTCTTCCCAGAAGCACCTATAGGACTTGAAGTGTGTTAGTCCCATTACACACACAGAGCTATATTTTCTTCCCAGAAGCACCTATAGGACTTGAAGTGTGTTAGTCCCATTACACACACAGAGCTATATTTTCTTCCCAGAAGCACCTATAGGACTTGAAGTGTGTTAGTCCCATTACACACACAGAGCTATATTTTCTTCCCAGAAGCACCTATAGGACTTGAAGTGTGTTAGTCCCATTACACACACAGAGCTATATTTTCTTCCCAGAAGCACCTATAGGACTTGAAGTGTGTTAGTCCCATCACACACACAGAGCTATATTTTGTTCCCAGAAGCACCTATAGGACTTGAAGTGTGTTAGTCCCATTACACACACAGAGCTATATTTTGTTCCCAGAAGCACCTATAGGACTTGAAGTGTGTTAGTCCCATCACACACACAGAGCTATATTTTCTTCCCAGAAGCACCTATAGGACTTGAAGTGTGTTAGTCCCATTACACACAAAGAGCTATACTTTGTTCCCAGAAGCACCTATAGGACTTGAAGTGTGTTAGTCCCATTACACACACAGAGCTATATTTTCTTCCCAGAAGCACCTATAGGACTTGAAGTGTGTTAGTCCCATTACACACACAGAGCTATATTTTGTTCCCAGAAGCACCTATAGGACTTGAAGTGTGTTAGTCCCATTACACACACAGAGCTATATTTTCTTCCCAGAAGCACCTATAGGACTTGAAGTGTGTTAGTCCCATTACACACACAGAGCTATATTTTCTTCCCAGAAGCACCTATAGGACTTGAAGTGTGTTAGTCCCATCACACACACAGAGCTATATTTTCTTCCCAGAAGCACCTATAGGACTTGAAGTGTGTTAGTCCCATTACACACACAGAGCTATATTTTCTTCCCAGAAGCACCTATAGGACTTGTAGTGTGTTAGTCCCATTACACACACAGAGCTATATTTTCTTCCCAGAAGCACCTATAGGACTTGAAGTGTGTTAGTCCCATCACACACACAGAGCTATATTTTGTTCCCAGAAGCACCTATAGGACTTGAAGTGTGTTAGTCCCATTACACACACAGAGCTATATTTTGTTCCCAGAAGCACCTATAGGACTTGAAGTGTGTTAGTCCCATCACACACACAGAGCTATATTTTCTTCCCAGAAGCACCTATAGGACTTGAAGTGTGTTAGTCCCATTACACACAAAGAGCTATACTTTGTTCCCAGAAGCACCTATAGGACTTGAAGTGTGTTAGTCCCATTACACACACAGAGCTATATTTTCTTCCCAGAAGCACCTATAGGACTTGTAGTGTGTTCGTGGCAGGCAGGCAGAGCTCCTATATTTTGTTCCCAGAAGCACTTATAGGACTTGAAGTGTGTTAGTCCCATTACACACACAGAGCTATATTTTCTTCCCAGAAGCACCTATAGGACTTGTAGTGTGTTAGTGGCAGGCAGGCAGAGCTCCTATATTTTGTTACCAGAAGCACCTATAGGACTTGTAGTGTGTTCGTGGCAGGCAGGCAGAGCTCCTATATTTTGTTCCCAGAGGCACCTATAGGACTTGAAGTGTGTTAGTCCCATTACACACACAGAGCTATATTTTCTTCCCAGAAGCACCTATAGGACTTGAAGTGTGTTAGTCCCATTACACACACAGAGCAATATTTTCTTCCCAGAAGCACCTATAGGACTTGAAGTGTGTTAGTCCCATCACACAGAGCTCCTCTATTTTCTTTGCATAAGCACCCACAGGACTTCTAGTGTGTTAGTGGCATCACACAGAGCTCCTATATATTCTTCTCAGCAGCACCCACAGGACTTCTAGTGTGTTAGTGGCATCACACAGAGCTCCTCTATTTTCTTTGCAGAAGCACCCACAGGACTTCTAGTGTGTTAGTGGCATCACACAGAGCTCCTCTATTTTCTTTGCAGAAGCACCCACAGGACTTCTAGTGTGTTAGTGGCATCACACAGAGCTCCTCTATTTTCTTTGCAGAAGCACCCACAGGACTTCTAGTGTGTTAGTGGCATCACACAGAGCTCCTCTATTTTCTTTGCAGAAGCACCCATAGGACTTCTAGTGTGTTAGTGGCATCACACAGAGCTCCTCTATTTTCTTTGCAGAAGCACCCACAGGACTTCTAGTGTGTTAGTGGCATCACACAGAGCTCCTCTATTTTCTTTGCAGAAGCACCCACAGGACTTCTAGTGTGTTAGTGGCATCACACAGAGCTCCTCTATTTTCTTTGCAGAAGCACCCATAGGACTTCTAGTGTGTTAGTGGCATCACACAGAGCTCCTATATATTCTTCTCAGCAGCACCCACAGGACTTCTAGTGTGTTAGTGGCATCACACAGAGCTCCTCTATTTTCTTTGCAGAAGCACCCACAGGACTTCTAGTGTGTTAGTGGCATCACACAGAGCTCCTCTATTTTCTTTGCAGAAGCACCCATAGGACTTCTAGTGTGTTAGTGGCATCACACAGAGCTCCTATATATTCTTCTCAGCAGCACCCACAGGACTTCTAGTGTGTTAGTGGCATCACACAGAGCTCCTATATTTTCTTTGCAGAAGCACCTATAGGACTTCTAGTGTGTTAGTGGCATCACACAGAGCTCCTCTATTTTCTTTGCAGAAGCACCCACAGGACTTCTAGTGTGTTAGTGGCATCACACAGAGCTCCTCTATTTTCTTTGCAGAAGCACCCATAGGACTTCTAGTGTGTTAGTGGCATCACACAGAGCTCCTATATATTCTTCTCAGCAGCACCCACAGGACTTCTAGTGTGTTAGTGGCATCACACAGAGCTCCTATATTTTCTTTGCAGAAGCACCTATAGGACTTCTAGTGTGTTAGTGGCATCACACAGAGCTCCTCTATTTTCTTTGCAGAAGCACCCACAGGACTTCTAGTGTGTTAGTGGCATCACACAGAGCTCCTATATTTTCTTCTCAGCAGCACCCACAGGACTTCTAGTGTGTTAGTGGCATCACACAGAGCTCCTATATTTTCTTTGCAGAAGCACCTATAGGACTTCTAGTGTGTTAGTGGCATCACACAGAGCTCCTATATTTTCTTCTCAGCAGCACCCACAGGACTTCTAGTGTGTTAGTGGCATCACACAGAGCTCCTATATTTTCTTTGCAGAAGCACCCATAGGACTTCTAGTGTGTTAGTGGCATCACACAGAGCTCCTATATTTTCTTCTCAGCAGCACCCACAGGACTTCTAGTGTGTTAGTGGCATCACACAGAGCTCCTATATATTCTTCTCAGCAGCACCCACAGGACTTCTAGTGTGTTAGTGGCATCACACAGAGCTCCTATATTTTCTTTGCAGAAGCACCCATAGGACTTCTAGTGTGTTAGTGGCATCACACAGAGCTCCTATATTTTCTTCTCAGCAGCACCCACAGGACTTCTAGTGTGTTAGTGGCATCACACAGAGCTCCTATATTTTCTTTGCAGAAGCACCTATAGGACTTCTAGTGTGTTAGTGGCATCACACAGAGCTCCTATATTTTCTTCTCAGCAGCACCCACAGGACTACCGACTACAATGGCTGGAAGACCGCCAAGGGGAGGCAGAGCGTGCAGAGCCAAGAACACAGGGCAGACAGTCTCTGTTTCTAGTGGACGTGGACGTGGTCGTGCATCGTCATCAGCACGTGGCCATGGGACACGCGCGTCTTTGTTTTCGGCAGCTGGACATGTGGAGCCGCATCATGCTGAAGGCTTGGTAGAATGGATGACCAAGCCCTCCTCATCCTCCTCATCCTCTCTCACCCAGGCTCAGGGTACTGACAGAGCATCATCAGCCACCCCTTCCCTAGACCCACCATGTCCTCCTGAGGAGTCCCCCGAACTCTTTGAGCACAGTGTTGGGTACATGCTCCAGGAGGATGCCCAACGATTCGAAGGCTCGGATGACGATACCCAGCTTGAGGAATCTGGCAGTACAGTTCCACCAGCTGCAGCTTACTGCCAGGTTTGCTCTAGTGGTGAAGAGGGAGGGGATGATGAGGTCACTGACTCCACGTGGGTGCCTCAAGGGAGAGAGGATGAGGAGGAGGACGAGGAGGAGGAGGATGCGGCGTCACATGTCCAACGAGGCAGGATGCCCCCTGGAGGCCAGGTAGAGGCCAGCACAGCAACTGTACAACACCGCAGAGCTCCGCCTGTGCAGGGCGCTGCCTCTGCACGTTATCAGAAAAGTTCTTTGGTGTGGGCCTTTTTTGAGACGAGTGCAGCAGATCGCACCACTGCTATTTGCAATATTTGTCTCAAGCGTATCTCGCGTGGCCAAAACATCAGCCGCTTGGGCACGACAAGCATGACCAGACATATGGCGACCTGCCATGCAGCTCGTTGGCAGGCACACATAAAAGACCCACACCAAAGAACTAAGCGGACCTCTCCTTGCTCCTCCTCAGCTGGGATCTCCATCCCCACTACACCTTCAGTCCTCTCTGAAAGCTGCTCTGAGAGGACTGAAGGTGTAGAATTCGGTGTGTCACAACCAAGTACTTGCAGTACACCGACGTCCGAATGCAGCAGGCAAATTTCCCTGCCCCAGCTGCTGGACCGTAGAAAGAAGTACACTCCCAGCCATCCACATGCCCAGCGGTTGAATGCTAGCCTTGCTAAATTGCTAGCACTTCAACTGCTGCCTTTTCAGTTGGTAGACTCGGCCCCCTTCCGTGAGTTTGTTCAATGTGCGGTTCCTCAGTGGCAGGTTCCCAAACGCCACTTTTTCTCGCGGAAGGCGATTCCGTCTCTCTACCGGCATGTGGAGGGCAATGTCCATGCCTCGCTGGACAGGGCGGTCAGCGGTAAGGTGCATATTACCGCTGACTCATGGTCCAGCAGGCATGGACAGGGACGGTACCTTTCTTTCACGGCCCATTGGGTCACTCTATTGGCAGCTGGGAGGGATGCAGGACAAGGTGCAGTAGTGTTGGAGGTTGTTCCGCCACCACGCCTCCAAAACGCGACTACTGCTACTGGTTGTGACACACCTCTCTCCTCCACCCCCCCTCCTCTTCTTCTTCCTCCAGTGCTCTGTCCTTGGAACCAGCGGTGCTCCGTAGGCGTACAAGGGGCTACGCAAGTACGCAGGCAAAAAGATGCCATGCCGTGCTTGCGCTGGTGTGTTTGGGGGACAGGAGCCACACTGGGCCAGAGGTTCTGGCAGCTCTGCAGGGGCAGGCCGAGAGGTGGTTGACGCCACGTCAGCTTAAGCCAGGAATGGTCGTTTCTGACAATGGCACCAACCTCCTCTCCGCCCTGCGACAGGGGCAGCTCACCCATGTGCCCTGCATGGCTCACGTCCTCAACCTGGTGGTGCAGCGGTTCTTGGGCAGGTTCCCAGGCTTACAGGATGTCCTGAGGCAGGCCAGGAAAGTCTGTGTGCATTTCCGCCGATCTTATAATGCCAGTGCTCGGCTGACTGAGCTGCAAAAGGAGCTGAACCTGCCCAAGAACCGCCTAATATCTGACATGCCCACCAGGTGGAACTCAACGTTGGCCATGCTGCAGCGACTGCACACGCAGCAGAGGGCCATCAATGAGTACCTTTGCGACTACGGCACCAGGACAGGGTCAGGGGAGCTTGGGTTTTTTTCCCCACGTCAGTGGAGCATGATCAGGGATGCATGCACTGTCCTCTCACCATTTGAGGAGGCCACGAGGATGGTGAGCAGTGACAGTGCATGCATCAGTGACACTGTCCCTCTTGTCCACCTGTTGGAGCATACGCTGCGTGGGATAATGGACAGGGCACTTGAGGCAGAACAGAGGCAGGAAGAGGAGGACTTCCTTGCCTCTCAAGGCCCCCTTTATCCGGACAGTGTTCCTTCTGTCCCACCCATCACACAGGAAGAGGATGAGGAGGAGGAGGAGGAGGAGGAGGATTGTGTGAGCATGGAGGTGGAGCCTGGCACTCAGCATCAGCAGCAGCAGTCTTTTAGGGATGATGTACAGTCCCAACAAGCCAGTGGACTTGTACGTGGCTGGGAGGAGGTGGCTGGCGATCATGTCATCCTCAGTGACCCAGAAGACTCCGGACCGAATGCCTCAGCTAACCTACGCTGCATGGCCTCCCTGATCCTGCAAAGCCTGCGGAAGGATCCTCGTGTTCTTCGGATCAAGGAGAGGGACCATTACTGGCTGGCCACTCTCCTTGATCCGCGGTACAAGGGTAAGGTTGCGGACCTTATCTTGCCGTCGCAGAGGGAGCAGAGGATGAGACATCTCAGGGAGGCCTTGCAGAAAGGTCTGTGCAACGCGTTCCCAGAAACTGGGAGGCTACAAACTCCTGGTCCTGGGCGACGAGTTGCTGAGGCTTCGGTCAGTGGCAGAAGGAGCGGTGGGGAAGGTGGACGTCTGACCGATGCGTTCAGACAATTTTTTAGTCCGCAGCCCCAAGGTATGATCGGTTCCAGCAACCATCGCCAGCGTCTGATATACATGGTGCAGGAATACCTTGGGGCAAGGTCAGACTTGGACACCTTTCCCACCGAAAATCCTCTGGCTTACTGGGTCCTGAGGATGGATCACTGGCCAGAGCTTGCACAGTATGCAATTGAGCTACTGGCCTGTCCTGCCTCCAGCGTTCTTTCCGAACGCACATTCAGTGCTGCTGGAGGATTTGTGACTGATCATAGGGTGCGCCTGTCCACCGCCTCGGTTGATCGACTGACATTCATCAAAATGAATCAGTCTTGGATCACCACCAGCTACCAGGCACCTGAGGCGGATATAACCGAATAATTTTTAATGTCACATCCCTTCAAGACTGCCTATGCTGATGCTGAGTGACTGTCCTCTTATGTTCACTGACTATCCTCTTCCTCCTCCTCAATGATCCATGCCACAGCACCAGTGCCTAAGGCACAATTTTTCAGCCCCTGTTTAACAGGGGCGTGTACTTACAATTTTTTAAAAAAATGCTTCGCAACACGTGTGACTGCTGTGCTCCAAGTACAGTCTCTGTGAGGGCCGTGTTGCAGTGTTGTGGCACCAGCACCAGTGCCTAAGGCACAATTTTTCAGCCCCTGTTTAACAGGGGCGTGTACTTACAATTTTTAAAAAAATGCTTCGCAACACGTGTGACTGCTGTGCTCCAAGTACAGTCTCTGTGAGGGCCGTGTTGCAGTGTTGTGGCACCAGCACCAGTGCCTAAGGCACAATTTTTCAGCCCCTGTTTAACAGGGGCGTGTACTTACAATTTTTTAAAAAAATGCTTCGCAACACGTGTGACTGCTGTGCTCCAAGTACAGTCTCTGTGAGGGGTTGCAGTGTTGTGGCACCAGCACCAGTGCCTAAGGCACAATTTTTCAGCCCCTGTTTAACAGGGGCGGGTAATTACAAATCTTGATCTAATAGTTCACAGCAGGGCCCATTCCTGCGCCCACCAAGAGTAACTATGAGGGCCTACAGTCTTGTGGCAACACCGTCCACCACCACCGCCAAAGGCCCAATTTTTCTGCCCTGTTCATCAGGTGCTTGCAATTACAAATCTTGATCTAATAACTCACAGCAGGGCCCATTCCTGCGCCCACCAAGAGTAACTGTGAGAGCTTACAGTCTTGTGGCAAAACCGTCCACCACCACCACCACCACCACCACCACCCCCAATTTTTCTGCCCTGTTCAACAGGTGCATGCAATTACAAATCTTGATCTATTAACTCACAGCAGGGCCCATTCCTGTGCCCACCAGTCTTGTGGCTACACCAACATCTAATAGGGCAAATTTCTGCAGAGTATATACGCCAGGCCCCTACTTTCAAACATCCAACTTACAAACGACTCCTACTTGCAAATGGAAAGAGAAAACAGGAAGTGAGAGGAAATCTACCCCTAGGAAGGGAAATTCTATCCTGTTAGATTTAATTTGGGAAAAAGGTATCTCCTCTCTACTGATACTTTATCACCAATCCTTGTTTCAATTAAAACCCCACTTTTCCAAAAACATTTATCATTGGGACGGAAAGTGAGGTGACATGTTCTGAACAGATGTGCAAAGACAGCAAATGTTACAGGGGTGATAACCCCTCCCTATGTTCTCCAAAAAGCTTAAAAAATAGATTTTTTTGGGATGGAGCTACACTTCATAATGTACCTGTTCAGATTCTACTTAAGATCAAACCTAAAGCCGCAAGTGGTTTTAAATGGCTTCTTTTTTTCCTTTACAAATGTCATTTTGTGCAAGGACAGTTCTAAACACGGGAAACACATGCCACTTCACAGGCATACTTTGGACACCCCCCAGGTACCATATTTAAAGGAAAATGTCACTTTTTTTTTTTTTCACTTTATGCATCATTAAAATGACTGCTCCCGAAAAAACGTTAGTTTTTAAAAGTTCTTTTTGCATTGATATATGTCCCCTGGGGCAGGACCCGGGTCCCCAAACCTGTTTTATGACATTAACATGCATATTGGCCGTTGTAATTAGCACTTTTGATTTCGAACGTTCGCGTCCATTATAACGTATAGGGTTCGAAAATTCGCGCGAACTTTCGGTCCGTTCGAAGGTTCTGGTTCGAACCGAACCCGGGGGTGTTCGGCTCATCCCTAATCAGCACAAGGGACAGTAATTAATTAGAAGTGTCCTTTGTGCTAGTGCCAGATGTCCTAGTTGAAATCTGAAGTCTTCCCCCCCCCCCACCATGGCAGCAGCTGTAATATTCCAGTGCTGCAGGGGTAATATGAGTGCTGGACCCCTCATAGGCTCTCATTAAGAGTGCAGACTATGCCCGCTCTTTCCACCCCCTCCTCCATTCATAGAAGCTATACTATAGCTTCATGATCGAAAAGCACTCTATGAATGGAAGGCAGGATGAATGAAAAATCTGCCTCCTCCATTCATAGAGTGCTTTTCATTGTAACCGTATATCCCTTATGCTGATTTTTTTTTCAATTTTGCTTAAACTTAGGCTTTAATCCAGCTGGTGTGCAGACATCAATCAGCTATATTTAGTCCCTTCTCAAAGGCTAAGATTTGATTGGTTGTCCAGAGCATACTGCTGCCGTTTGCACACTAGTTAAATAACTGCCTATTTTTTTTTAATCTATAAAATCTCCAAGACAAACAAGGTCCCTATGTATTTGCTGTAAAACAGAATTCCGCATTGAATTACTTTGCATTTCTTATCCCCCTCCCCCCATGTAAAAATGTAAATGTATAAAATTTTGGTCATCAGCAGAGAATAATGGGAGCCATTGTATTCTAGCACAGTAAGCACCGCTGGGTATTGGCCATAAGGCTACCGCTTAAATGACAAGGCCAAAATCTTCCCCTACATCTAATGTGACTTTGCTTTTAACTGCCTGACGCAGGGCACACTACAGGGAATGGCAAGTCACTGACACGGTTTATGACGGGACAAGTTCACTGCTTAATCATCTCTGGTCCTTAACCTATATCGTCAGTGGAAGTGAAAGTCAAGTGCGTTTGAAAAGCACGCTGGGGTAAAAGAAGCATCTGAAGAGCACGCCGGTGATTTTACAGAAACAGTCTCCTCTCCAGCTTTAATCACGTTGAAAGATCAGCAAATTGTGTCTGCAAGGAAAGGGACGAGGCTAAATATGGCAAATGCTCTGTTTGCTAAAAAAACTCTCCGTCTCCAATTTCATCATTAGCTGCCGATTTTTATTCCTTGCAGTAGGAATAAGGAGGAAGGTTAATGCCGTAATCAGCAGGCACAGATCAGTCACCCTCAGCTGAACAAGAGCATGAACCCAATGTTACGTGCCGCCACATATGTAATATAAGAGACGGGTTGCTCAGGTCTACTAAGAGGATATTAAAGTCAGACATTTATATCTACTATTGTGGCAATCTTTTAAAAGTGGATTTTTACCATCTGTTGGAGATACAGACGCCTTAAAATGATTAAACTTTGCAAATCGATGATCTGTTTCCAAAAAGTTTAAACTTTTCAGAGGTAGTTGCATTGTCAAGGTGGACTAGCTTTCAAATTTAAAGCGGAACTAAAGTCCCAATACTTACCTCCCCTTTAACGGTCCAACGCTCCTTTGTCAATGCCGGAATCATCTCACTGGTTTCTTCCAGATGCTAGGTTGTAGTCATCTTCATTGGCTGGTGCAGGTTGGCGTCACTCCTGAGCATGCGCAGGAGTTCAGTTATCCTGGGACACACAGGTGCAGCAGATATGAAGGTAGCCGGTGTTCTGTCAAAATAGCCGACTCGTCAAAATCTCCAATCACTTCCAGTGACTCTCCAGCAGCAGATTTTGACGAGTTGGCTTTACTGCCCATGTACACGCTTGTAACAGAAACCCTGTATGCACTGGCAGCTGTTGGAGAAATCAACGGGATTTCAAAAACGGTTAGTGCTGTACCTTGCGCATGCGCACTTTGGCAATTGGAAGATCCGATCCAGTGTATGCGTGTGCATGGGCAGTAGAGCCAACTCTTCAAAATATGCTGCTGGAGAGTCACCAGAAGTGACGCAATTCGAGATTTCGACAATTTGGCTATTTTGACAGAACACCAGCACCACGGTAGATCACAGCATAAAATTAGTCTTATTAAACAGCGGTCTATATAGAACAGAATGTCAACGCCTTTCAGCCTCAAAAGCCTTACTCATGAATCCTGATTAAAGCTGTTTGTGGCTGAATGAGGTTATACTGCGCTCTACCATGGTGCCGGCTATCTTCGTATCTACAGTGTATTGGCTGCTTTCAGCAACGGCTCTGGGGAAGAGGGGATCTCCCCTTGAAACGCGTCAGTTTTCTGGAAGGTCCTCTGACGTGTTGGACACAGTCATGGTGACCTGGTTGCTTTTTGTCCATTGTGGACTCTGATGTGCTTTTACCATCCACTTGTTTGTTAGTGTGTTTCCTTCTTTTTGATTTTAATAAATATTACTTGGGTAATGCGCAAGGTTGGTGCGCCCTCTCTTCATTATTTTTCAGCAACCCACGCCTGAGTACCGGTAATCCAGCCGTGGATGACAATTGGGGAGGTAGAACCGCTGCATATCTGACACAGGTGCAGTTCTGGAATGTACCCTGAGCTGCAAAAAACTGCCTGTCTACTCACAGTCTTTAAACTTGCCATACCACCCACAGTATATATACGTCATTACTTTGATGTTTAATACTGGGGTTATGGCATTCACCACGGGGCCACTTTTAAGGGCGAGAGAGGTACCGCTTTCTGGTCGTTTCCGCTTTTACCGGAGCCGTCGGTAAACCCGGAAACGATCCGATCTGTTTGCTAGATAGGCAGGAAGTCAAGTGAGGGGAAGATTGCCCTCACTTGGCACTATGCCCTTGGAGGACCAGAGTGACCTCCATCATCACTTCCTGTTCTCGGGCAGATAGACAGGATTTTTTTTTCTTAAAGTCAAAATGCCATTTTTTTTTTCCTGCTTTTAAAGGTAAATGAGAGATCTGAGGTCTTTTTGACCCCAGACCACTCAATATAGAGGGCTTGTCATTCTTTTTTCTATTACAAGGGATGTTTACATTCCTTGTAATAGGAATAAAAGTGATAAAAAAAATTAAAATAAAGGCACAGTGTAAAAATAAAAAATAAAGGGACAGTGTAAAAATATAAAAATAAAAAGTAAAATAAATAAGAAAAACAAATATTAAAGCGCCCCATCCCTCCATACTCGAGAACGCATATTTAAGTCGCGCCCACATATGTAAACAGTGTTCAAACCACACATGTGAGGTATCGCTGCGATCGTTAGAGCGAGAGCAATAATTCCAGTGCTAGACCTCCTCTGTCATCATCTTTCACATTATATAAATATATTTGGCTAACTTTAGTGTTTTATTTTCTTTTCAGTCAAAAAGTGTATTTTTTCCCAAAACAATTATTTGAAATACCGCTGCACAAATACAGTGTGACATAAAATATTGCAACCATCGCCATTTTGTTCTCTAGGAAAGTGAGGGCGAACCTTGGCACCCCAGATGTTTTGAACTACATTTTCCATGATGCTCATGCACTCTGCAGTGTAGATGCAGGTTCGCCATCACTGCTCTAGGATCTCTGCTAAATAAAATTATATAATGTTTGGGGTTTCTAAGTAATTTACTAGCAATAAATACTAATTTAAACTTGCACACAAAAAGTTCCAGAAAAGGCCTGGTCAGCAAATGGTTATATCTGGGACTTTAGTTCCGCTTTAAAGCACCTTCATGTTTGGTGTATTGATGACTTTTAAAGCCAGCACTTTTAAGGGGAAAATTGAGGCCGTGATCCTCCAGGAAATGCCAGTTGCCTGGCTGGCATGCTAATCCAATGGCTTTATTACTTTTTGAACTATGCAGATCAGGAGATCTACTATTCATTCTAACTTTTAGGCTTGTTCCAGAGCTGAGATACAGAAACCATTTTGTCCAGAGAAGCTAGGCAAGTAACATTTTCAAAGAAGGCTCAGCAATGGTTGCTGTTACCTTTTGGCCTGGGCTGAAATCACGATACCCCAAAGGAAACAGCAGGGGAAAACACTGGATACCAAAGCAGGGGGAGCTTGCATTTTTCAATATACTGGTTATTGTGCGATGGGTCCTATTTTCCTTGGCACTGTTTGAAACATTTGGCCTAGAACAAAGTTCCTTATCGGTTGGGGTTCCTGGCCAGATACAGAAGTGCAACTACACTGTCTATGACAGACGTAGCTTCTGGCTATTTTAGTAGCTACAAATTGATCGGTGGTTATTGCTAACCTTCTAGGCATGGTCTATACACAGGAAAATTATGTGACCTCATTCCCATAGCAAATAGCTGTTTCCTATCGGAAATCCATGTATTGCCATAGAAGCTTTTAACAGACCTAGATTGAACAGTAGAGACAAACTGACCCTGTAAGTAGCTAAGGGCTGCACACTGAAACATTTCAAGTCAGGGATCATTTTTAGTTTACGCCCCATTTAGGCCATTATTGTATGGGACACCGCCACCTCTCAAGGTTGACAGACACTTAATAAATAATCAGGATATTTGAACATATTATTTCTAAATGTAATAAGTGTAAGAAATTATCTGATCCAGTGTTACCCATACATGAGCCCAGTTGTCATACAGCACAAAGGATTGTGGTGCTGCCCTGTGATTATTTAAATGCGTGGAGTGACAGCAATCTTAGCACATCGCCTGTGTCTAATGCCAAAAACCAAGTATTTTGGAAAGAGTGATTAGGGGTTAGAACCTGTGTCTGTTTCAAACTACCACCTGTGTCCCTGCTTAAGAAATTCATCTTCTCCGTTTATTTTGGCAGCCATGGTCACTGAGACAGAAAGTGAGGGTAAATCCAAAATTTTCAGTTGTCACCAGAACAAGAATAGAGTGGAAATCTTCTAATGGGGGTCATTGATTAGGGGAGTATTTACCTCACTTTGGAGAGATTTTCCCTCACTTCCTGTGATGTCTATAGGACAGAAAGTGAAATCTCTTCAATAGAACACAGATGGCCAAAAATGGGGAAAACAACTGTTCAGGTGGAAATTTCTTCATACTGTGGAGAGATTTCCTCTCACTTTTGCTTGTGTCTCCAGAACAGAAAGAGAGCTTTATCTCTCTTATCTCTCACCTTCTCTATGCCTGACCTACTCTAACCACAAGGGAGTTTTGGATTAATATAGATACTTTAGGCATCACAAAACTGAAGTACATGGGAAATTGGACAGTAGACATATTGGCATTGATTTACTAGAGGCAAATAGATTGTTCCCTTTGCAAGGGAATTTGCCCCAGAGCTTAGTGAATGTGGTGAAGCTTTGCTGACTTCCATGATGCAATCATGTGAAGGCAAAAACGCATATATATATTTTTTTTTCATGGCACATAAGCTCACTAAGCTCCGGGGAAAATTCCTTTGCAAAATAAAACTTTCCTTGCAAAATGAACTTCCTGTTTGTCTTTAGTAAATCAAACCCACCGCATGCCTTTAAATGACATAATGCAAAAGGACTTCTACCTCTCCGCTGTGGTCAACTCTACACTTGTCCAACCAAAGTGTTAGATTTGGGCTATCCTGGTGGGTTCTGACTAATGGGCATTATTGTCTTTTCATGACAGAATCTATCAGTGGGATATCTTCCATTCTATATCAGTTTGCTCAAGAAGCTAGGAGCGGCTCATACATAGATAGATCATTACTAGAAAGGATTCATGTGATAATTTCTTAGTCTGCATATACAGAATATAGGGTCTGATCAATTCTATTTCGAAACCATAAACAATTCATTGTATGACATTACATGTGGTAATGTAGGTGATGTACAAGAATGGCACGTACCTCAAAGTCATTGGCTTTGTTGTAGTGCATGTTGAGGGCTCGGTAGAGTTCACAGTCCCGAGTGATGGACAGTTCATCAGTGCTGGTCACCCCATCATTGATGGATTGCCTGGCATACTTCTCCATCTGGATGTAGTAGAACTCTCGGAAGTTGCTGAACCACTTGATGAGCTGGGAGGTAATGCACCTGTTGAACTAGAACACAAGTAAAGGGATCATGTAATGTACAATAGATATTAACAAATAAGTGCACTTTTTACACCTCAGTGCTACTGATATAACTAGGAAAACCAGCAGGTTTGAAAATACGACCTTCTCCCTTTACTTTACTATCTGTTTAGAGCTGTACAGGAATCATCCAAAGTCCAGCTATTTCTAATTTCCCGTATACTTGGTGAACACAAGCAGAGGTCATTGTGCTGTGTGTATGGAATTGTCCCAAAAACAACCCTAGATGCCTTGCCTTTGAGTCTGGCTTATGACTGTTTAACTGAGGAATACTCTACAATTTCTTTTTTTTGTATACATGCTTTCTGGTATTGAGCTCAAAGCAGGTCCTTACTAGAAACCTTTATTAATGTTCTAATGGTCTTCATTAATTGTCTAATATTTGTTTTCTTTTTAAATTTTAAAGATGCTTTAATCCTTATAAGTTGACCCAACTTTTTTATAGTTTTGGATGGAGCAGGAAAGGATTAGAACTTCTGTCAAGTTTTTATAGCTCTCTGTGTTCCCATTGGAGAGATTTTAACTTGCTTCCTGTCCTAGGTGTCAACAGTAGGAACAAGACGTTAAGAGAAATCCCCACGAAGGCCCACAGGCTACATAAATAGCTTAAAAATGTTTTTCATACTGCGTTCATTTCCCTTCCTGTCTAGGCACCAGTCAGTCACCAGAACCGGTATTGAAGGGAAATCTCCCTGCCGAGTTTCTAACCTTTTCGTATGCCAAAAATAACATAATACATTTTGGGTGGACTTCTACTTTAAAGGACTACTAAAATCATAATTAAAACTCCTAGGTGCACCCTTCCTTGTGCTGCCAAAAAAATAGGTATTTCTAAAGTCAAAACATTTTTGGATAGAGTTGGGATGGCTTAAATCCAATGTCAATTTCCCATCGGTGAGATTTCCCTTCACTTCCTGTAGACTCAACAGTAAGAGAGAATATATCTTTTCAATGTAGGGGACATTCCCTCTAAGACATTTGTCATGGGAAATGTGTCCCTATTGGAAGATTTCCCCTCTATTCCTATTCTGGTGGCAACATAAAATTTAGAATTGACCCTACCGTTCATTTTCTGTGCCATTTTTGACCTGGACAGTTAAAGAGAGTGAAATCTCCCTATTGGGGACACAGACAACAATAACAATTGACAGTAGTTCTAACCATTCACCACTCTTTTCAAATGTAAAAGAAAGTTTTGCCTTTAGGTATACTTTATTGACATACTAGACCTCAGACAGAGTTGCGTGTATGTTTTAGCTTCCTGGCCTATCTGTCCATCTTGTAGTGCATGCCCTGTTTATCCTTAGGGTCCTTTCACATGGGCTGTCCAATCAGGTCCACCTGTTTTTCAGGCGGACCTGGTCGGATCCTCCAGTCTCCTCCATTGAGCGGCGGATGTCAGAGGACACGTGTCCGCCATCTGACTCTTTCACCAAAAACAGACGGAGGTGGTCCTATTTTCCATCCGTCCAGCGGATTGGATGGAAACGGAAGGTGGTCTGTTTTCATCTGATTTCCCCATAGAGGCGAGCCAGACTGTGTCTGTGTCTGCTCTGCACAGCTGAGCGGACACAAACCTGTCATCCGCCTGCTCAGCGGGGATCAGCGGAGCGATCCCTCGCTGAGTAAGCAGATTCCATTAAGCAAAGGTGCCCATGTGAAATGGGCCTTAGACTGTACCTAGCTTCTCAAATACACCCGAGATGCTCAGAATTCTCTGAAGGTCTAAGCTGCCACCTGATAGGCCCCAAAGTCCATCTCCTCCCTCTCCCAGTCTTAGTGTTGCTGTACAGGGGATTGCAAGAGGCTGAAATGTAGTGTCATTCAGGTATATACACTAGCTGCATTTAAAATACAGCTCGTGATTTTTTTTCACAAATACATCACTGTATTCATTGGTGTTTTTTTTAAATTATCTGCCTGAAGTTCAGCTTTAAGTCAAGCGGAGTCAGGCAACTTAGGTCATCCATCAGCTTGAGCTTAAGCTAATATAAGGACGATGGAAAACAATGCTCAGCCATAATATTTATACGTGAATCTCCATGACAAAGACAAGCACATGTGGCATTGTCCAAGCTATTAATAAAACCTAGATCCCTGTGAAGTCAAGTAAACTATAATAAGAGTGACATGCAGACGTGCTCTGTTACTGGAGATAATACAAAGGTACAGCTGCGGCTTAGGACAGCTTCGAAGGAGAGGCAAGGTTGGCCGCGCAGTCTTGTGCTCTAAAAAGGCAGTCATGTTTATCCTCCCCGGGTCTCCCGAGATACACTTTATATAGAAGGTAATCTCTAATGCACAATGAAAACATTTGGTAACGCGAGCCTCTGCTACATCTGTGTGCTGGGATGGCACTGCTGGCACAGATAATAATCTCAATTGAACTTTAGTGGAAGCTGCGCTAAGATGTCATTTGTTGCCATGCTTTCTCATTAGGCTGTTCCCATAAACTTCGCTCAGTTATTCGGTTTCATTACATCAAGAACGGCAAGGCCATTTTCTGGGAGTCGTTACAGGGGTCATTTACTGCACTCTGATACACATGGTTAAAAATGATTATAAAGATAACAATTTAGTACACAAGGTCCTTTATTTAAAATGGATTAAATGAATTTACCCACAGATATGCAATACCTCCTTAAAGTGTATGCAAATCCTAACAACAAACTTCTCTTCTAGTTCAAACCTCGATACATACAGCACCACTCCAGACCTGCGCCGCATGCAATCTCCATGGGCATCTAGGGTGCTGGCCTGTCTCTGCTTGCTGTTGAAAGATATAGAGGAATAGGAGCAGCAAACCATAGATCTCTTCCTTCTAAATATTCTTTGGTGAACCATCCATATTATAGCTGCTTTATGATGTCACAGCCCAAGGATCACCTTGCCTCTACGCATTTCATCGAAAAGGCTTGATTACAAGGTACCTTGTGATCAAGTCGTTTTGTTGAAATGCGTTGGGGCAAGGTGATCCTTGGGCAGGGATATCATAAATCAGCTATATTATGGATGGTTCTGTAAAGAACATTTAGAAGGCAGGGATCACTGGTGTGCAGCTCCTATTCATCTATATCAGTGGTCTCCAAACTGCAAGCCTGGGGCAGGATGCGGCCCTTTGCTTGCTTTTATCCACCCTTGAGGCAATATTCCTGCCAGCGACGCCAACAATGGGGCAGGATTCTTTCCACTGACACCAAAAATGGGGCATAAATCCATTGAGAACAAAAACGGGGCACTATTCCTCCCACTGACACCAACTATTTCTCCCCCTAATACCAAAGATTGGGAATTGTTTACTCCCACTGGGCACAGCCTGGCCCCCCTGAAATCTGAAGGACAGTAAACTGGCCTTTTTTTTTGGAGACCCCTGATCTATATAAATGAACATTTCTTATTTTTCCCTTTTGGTTTGGTAAAATAAACCACTGAATGCATTTTGTTATATCAGTTCAATAAGTACAAAAAATACTAGTTGATTCTGCCAGAAATCCAGTGCTGCCCTGGAATGTTTTATCTCAAGCTGTATTACCAAACCAGCACAGTTCTCCCCTATAAACTACAGAACACCTGCTATGGCACTGAGGAGAGGGGAAAGAATTTGGTATTCCTAACATACTTTATTTCCTAGAATGACAACACTGATCCTCTATAGATACAGTACAGTGAGAGTCAACCTGTACTACTGGCAGGATTACCAACTAAAAATAAAGGGGAAAAAAAGCCTGAAAAATAAAAATATAAACACTTATATCTAAAGACTTGCAGGCTTGTGTTGGGGAGAGGTGTTCTGCTAGATCTCCTCCATGAGCAAAAAGGATAATGGTTCTTTCATTGCTTTTTTTTATGCTAGTTACAGGTCTGTGATCTTCTACAGAGCTTCCACAGAACTTTCATAAATGATAGGGAAAGTGACTTTTATGGCTGCCATGTAAAACTTGTGTTCCCCTGAATTTCTTTCTCTTTCTGGAGAAGTTAATTTGCATACAATTACAAGGGAGCATGACTTCAAAATCTCCATATTTGTTCTTTCTAATCCAGGTAAGGCTTTACAACCTGTAACTCTACCTTGAGGCAAAAGCTCAGGTGAGGCAACACAGGCCAGCATCCAAACCAATAACAAGTGGGTACTAGCTGATTTTTAAAGAAGAGCCTTAAAAATAAAAAAACATGGTATTGCGAAAAGCTGTTGACTGCACTTTAAGGATAGGTGTACTTTTGCATCTATTTTATTCCTCCCAAATACCCAATCCTTGCTCTTACTATCCCATAACTAGACAATTCCACTTTGTTTAGCTGAGCTGGTACCCTCCTCTACTGGCCACAGCTAACTCCTGCTAAGGAGGCTCCAGTCATTTTCACTGAGCTTGTGGGCTTAGGTACTTTGTAGCACCTGTTGGAAAAGCCTCTCTTTGCAACATCATGGGTGGGGGGCTGTTCCTGTTGGGATAGGAAGGGATGGGAAGGTGGGGTGGGGGAATGTGATGATAAATATAAACTTAACTTTTTACTACCTAAATTTACCACAGTACCGGATAAACTTGAAGACTTTGTACTTGTGCCTACCTTCTTCAATACATAACATATTCTCCCTGTAGCACACTTAGCCATCTGAAAAAAAAACAAAAAAAAAGTCTGTTGACCTGAGTTGTCAATGATGGCTTTTTTTTTCTTAAAGAGACTCTGCATTTTGCCAATTTTGCCAATAACACCCACTTTCCCATTGGGGCCAGGAATGCCAAACCTGTGTATGTTCTGTACTAGATTTGGTTGGAGCTTTCATGACGTAATTTTTCTTCCCAGGTGACAGTATTCAGGCCTGGTGATTGGCCACTCAGACTTGAGCACTGCATCCTGGGAGGAGGTCACGTGCTACCGCATACCCAGAAGCACCAGGTATTTTTATAGGGCTCTGAAAGAGTAATATAGCACTGCATGGCCAATACGAAGGTAAGGTCTTTTAAGAGTCTTTTTAAACCAACAAAATGGCTGCCACCATTGACATCAACAGGTGCCTCACCAGTGATACCTTTTTATTCTGAATATTAAAGCTTTAGGTATACAGCTGTGGTCAAAAGCACCCTTTAGACACATTGCCAAGTATTAGCAGAAGCTTCAAAATGTTCTTTTGCACAGGAGTGGCATGTATTTATCTAGAATTTCCCTTGAAAGAACAGATGAGACTCTAGCTTGCCAAGCCAAAGCCAATAAAGCTGAGGCTTTAAATCAAGCAAGCTGATATGTAAGGCCCCCCCCTCCTGCCTTTTGTCATCACAAGCATTCACTTTTCCTAAGCTCCAGGAAGACATGTACATTAATCAAAAATCAACAAAGACCACTTATCCGAGGCTGCAGTGAGGACATCCAGGCCTCCATCAAGATGACAGCTAAAGTGTGCACTGGGGCTGTAATTACTGCACAGAAAGTTCGTCCTATGTTAACAGAGATAATGAAGTGAATGAGGATTCGTGGCAGGGAATCTGAGGAAACAGAGGCAGGGAGACTGGTGTTTGTCCCAAAAGGCCATCTTGCATCATAATTGCCATGCAGTTGCAAGGGTCCTTGCAGATAATTGACCGAAAAATGATTAAGTCATCATCAAATCTCTTCTGCTTGCAAGAGTTCAAACATGTACTTAACCTATCCAAGAATTATATTTTCTCTCTGCGTGTCTGTTCTGTCTCTGTTCAGCCTTGCGGGGATCCTGATTAAAAAGACAACTAAAGGATCCCGCTTATCTGATCTTCTGGTTTTTGCCGATCTCAATAGAACTTAAAGCCATTACGATTTGCTGAACTTGGACTTCTTTTTTTTTCCCCCCATTTTATCTGAGCAGTAGAATACACTGTCCAAAATTTCCAGACACTGAGATAAGGACAACAGGGCCCCCGTGACGGCTTACTGTTCCTTTTTTAATTCTTTCAAGAGAAGAAACAAAACATTACAAAATGATAGCAGCCTGTGCACTGGGGAATGAAAATTGCTTTGACATGGAGATTAGGCTCCTGTATTGTTACAAGACATTGTCTCACATGGACTGGAGTACTGTAGAGAAAAAAAATAGAAAGGGTATTTTTTTTTCTTTTCTAGAATGCCCATGAATGACCTAATGAAGGCGAGAAAAAGTGATTGCGCATGCCATCGTTTAGCAACAGAGTGTGAAAAGAGATTTTAAGCTTTTTTACTTTAAATCTTTATTGAAGCGAGAGATACTAGTGTACAGAAACAACAAAAGCAAGCAACATGGAGTCAGAAGCATCAGCAGAAAAGCAAGCCCACCCTTCCTGATGTAAAAGTTATAAGGGCTTAACTACTTGTCTACTGGGCCCCCCTTCCTTCTTTTGGTGGTTATCACCTAATTTTATTTTTATTTTTTGCTAAGCATACGAAAAAAGACCAAAAAAACTTGAAAAAAAAGGTTTTCTTAGTTACTGTTATAAAAATGTTGTAAATAAGTAATTTTTCCCCTTCACTGATGTGCACTGATGAGGCTGCACTGATGTGCACTAATAAGGTGATACTGATGGGCACTGATGAGGCTGCACTAATATGCAACACTGTTGGGCCCTGATAGGCAGCACTGATAGGTATCACTGATGGGCACTGACAGGCAGCACTGTTGGGCAGTGATTGGCAGCACTGATGGGCACTGATTGGCAGCACTAATGGGCACTGTTGGGGTTGCCCTGATAATCAGGACACATGATCTGTGCCCTGATTATCAATGTAGATGTCCCCTGTATGAATTGCTGCTTACCAGCTCTCCGGGCTCTCCCGCTAACCAGAAAATCCTGTTTATATTGTGATCAGCTGTGATTGGACACAGCTGATCACATGGTACAGAGCCGCTGTGATTGCCTCTACCCTGATCTGTGATCGCTGTGTCCTTAGGAGACAGCGATCACAGATGCCTGCCAATGCACGCCGCAGGGGGTGCACTAGAAGCAAGATCACGGGAGGATGTCAATGTGCGACCATGCTGTAGTTGTCATTTGGCTATAGTGCAGTCGGGAAGAGGTTAAAGCTGAACTATAGGCAGATATGAAAGACACAAATGAATGCAGTTCTGTAACTAATATATCATTATGGGCCAATTTACACTATATGTGGTGACAGGTGTTTTACTGCATAGTAAAGCGTCTGTCACCGCAGGGATACACAGGAAAAAATAGTTTCATATGTGCCCCATTCCCACTGCAATGCAGTCTAGCACTGCGTGCAGCATGCTGCTATGAAATGCAGACATGCTGCATTTTATCACAGTGCACGGGGCCGAATCACACTGCAATGTCGGGCAGTGCATCGCGCTGCCCAACATTGCAGTGAATGAAATGTACATTTTGTACACTTCACATAAAGCTGGTACAAAAAAAAGGGAGCCATGTGATGTGCTGAATCACACTCCACACTGCCCCCCTGGTCGCAGGGCTGAATCGGTTGCTCTGCGATTTAATGGCTTACTACGTGAATTCACCCTAAATGTATTTTCTTATATACAAGCAGTGTAAGCACCTGATTGTGACATAGCATCAGCCTTTTGCAGTCCCTGTACATCAGGGATGGAGAGTGAGAGAAATAAGCAGTACAAGGGGACAATCAGTTCATGTGATGACAAGAAGCATGCTGATAAGAGGAGAAAGCAGAGTGACAGAGAGTTGAGCTAATCATTGTGCTACTTCTCCTTTCACTGTCCAGTCACAAGCTGGAAGCCGGTCCAGGACAACCTTGCCTAGAGGAGGTGTGTTGATACTGGCCTTCAGACTAAGGACATCTAATGGCATAAAAAATTACCACAGAGGAAATCTTTGAATTGAAGGTGATTATTGCAGCAATTGCTGGTTTTGTCATTTTATCTTTTAATGGGCTATTGATTTTTTCTTACCACTTTTGCCAGGAGTTGTGTTTAACAACAGCTTAAAACTAGGCACTGGACAAAAAGCTAAATAAACAGTTGGAGGAAGCTGTCAAAGTATTTGTGAGTTTGAGATTTACACATCTCTGGCAGGCAGTTGGTGAGGTGACCACAATTTTCTCTACAGCAGTAAGCAATACAGCAGAGTCATCTCTTTACACCCCTGTTATGTAGTGGCACATCCACACTAGGCATCAAAGCCTGTCTGAGTTCTACTACTGTACAAAAGATTACAGGAGCCTGATATTTATACAGACTCAAGTACACCCTGTAACTGTTTGGTATTTAGCTATAACCTGCCAGTTTACATCCAGTATTCAGGAAGTGTCAAGAAATCTCCTTATACTATCCAACAGACCAGCCATTTTCAACCAGGGTTCCATGGAAGCCTAGGGTTCCTTTAGAGATTGCTAGGATTTCATTGAGCTGTGGCTAAATGATTTCCCATATTATGGTGCCTGCATAAATCTGGGGGCCATCCTTACTTGGCAGAACCTACAGCATGACAACAATGATCTCTGAAAGGGTGGCCTTCTGACCACCACTGTAAGGGGACATTCTTCCCATGGGCCACCAATGTAAGGGCATTTTTTTTCCACTTACTCTACATGAATTGGTTTTAGCAGGGGTTCCCCAAGACCTAAACATTATTTTATGGGTTCCCCTAGGGCAAGGATCTTCAAACTATGGCCCTCCAGCTGTTGCGAAACGACAGGTCCCATGAGGCATTGTAAAACTCTGACATTCACAAACATGATTAGGCATGGTGAAAATTGTAGTTCCTGAACAACTGGGGAGCCAAAGTTTGAAGACCCCTGCTCTAGGGTAAAAAGTTTGAAAAAAGCTGCATTAGATTTAGATTAGCACTGTGTATTGAGAGTTAGGGTGGATTTACTAAAGGCAAATAGACTGGGCACTTTGCAGTTGCTCCAGAGCTAAGTAAATGAGCAGAATCTTTGCTGACTTCCATCATCCAATCATGTGTAAGCCAAAATGCTGTTTTTTGAAATTTTTGCTTGCATGTGATTGGGGTATTCTTTGCAAAGTGAAGGCTTGCCTCATTTACTAAGCTCTTGAGCAACTACACTTGCAGAGTGCAATTTTCCTTTAGTAATTCAATCCCTTATATCCTACTTTAGAAGTAGAGATGAACAGATAAAACTTTTGAACGTGTTCCTCGATTGGTTGTTGTTGTTCATAATGCATTAAAGGATAGCTAATGGTAAATGTAAACTAGATTTAAAGTCGAACTGAAAATTTGGTTCAGGTACATGTATGAAAAATAAACACAGATCTCATCTCATAGATAAAAGATGGAATTCTTTACTGTGTGCTCTGGCCCAAATGGCCTCCAGTCATTGCATATAGCACTCAAAAACAAATGTAGCCAGCAACTCCAGTATCCATTAGAAGATCTTTATTGCTACATAATAGTCATTTTAAAAAGGGCTAAAGCGTTTTGGCATATAGCCTTGATCACAAGTCTATATATAGCCTGTGATCAAGGCTATATGCCGAAATGCGTTAGCCCTTTTTAAACCAACTATTATGTAGCAATAAAGATCTTCTAATGGATTCTGGAGTTGCTGGTTACATTTTTTTTCAGGTACATTTATATTGTAGCTTTCCCTGCCCCTTCTGCTAATTATCCTCACCTGTCCGTGATCCAGTGATATACTGCCAATGAGGCCGCTTTACATAATTTGGACCACGCCTGTACTGTGAACTCTCCATTCAATCCTATGAAGATTTCATACTCCTCCAAGACAGAATTTCAGCATTTCCTTTGATTCTTGCCCTTTTTTGCCTTCAGCACATTCCTATTGGCCAGTAAGGCACTCCATACAAGTGATGGCCCAAGAGAACTGTGGAAGTGGTGGGAGGAAATCAGCAAGCTCTGACACTACCTAGAAATGTCAGCGCTTTGCCTATCCAAAATGGCCCATCGGGAGGGTTTGCAGGGAGCAACTAAAGCTATATGCACCGAGGGATGTACTTTACACCTACTAGCCTATTTTTTTGTAATTTAATGCACACTAGAATATATCTTGGTAAAAATTAGAAAATTACGGAGAAATTTTACTTGCCACGTATGTTGTTAAAGGTTGTTTTTTATGCTTTCTTTATTATGCCAGCACTACTACCACTAAGAATAGCAAATGTTTGCATGCAAATTATCGTCTGGGCAAACTTCACATTGGCCAGCCTGGGTTATAAAATATGCACATGTAAAATATAACTGCATTGAAAAGCATGACATGAATAATTTTGTGTACTTGAATGACACAACAATAGGGAATTCTGCCTGCAGTTGTGTTCCACTGTACTTTCTGCAGAAGTGCGCATAAGAGGAGTTTTATTGTTTCATTTTCCTAATTGTGCACCATCCTCTCTTTTGTCTTGCAGAGACAGAATAGGGAAAGAAGGAACGATTGTTCTGAAAAGATAAGCCAAGACATCTGTAGTGTGTTCATATAGCAGTGCTAAAATGAATAGCAATTAAAAAGAGCCCGGGTTTCCTGTCGGTAAGAGTCTCAGCGAATCATCATTTTTTTCCCACGAAGCAGCTGACCCCCAATTTAAGGAAATTCCTTATTATGTCAAGCAGATCTCCATATTACATTTGGTGCTGTATTGTATATGTTCATGTTAAATGGGATGCTTTTTTTAACCAGGTTCTTTAAATTTGTTTGGTGGCCTTGGCTCCTTACTAGATTCAGTGACTACATAAATGTGTAATGCAAACACGGACTTATTCTCATTTGCTCCTTTTTTGATCTGTTAAATATACCAGCGGTCTCCAACCAGTGGTCTGTGGACCACTGATGGTCCACGAGAAAATTTTGGTGGTCCCCAGGGGTTCTGACACAAATTGTGGCGGATGTATACCGCCCAAAGTTGTTTTCAGTGTTGTTCTCATTCTGTGGTGACAGGCAATACTGCAATACTGTCGCATTGATACCCAATGCCTCCTCTATAGTCCTGTGAACTCAGAGGGAGGTGCAGGGAGTAGTGCAGAGAGCAGGAGGTAAAGTAGGAGGGGACTTTCAATGGCAGTGCTGATCACAGAATGTGAGAGGGAGCACAGAGTTGGAGCAAATTGCTGGATAAGGAGGTGAGATCCAATGATGAGTCTGTGTAAGGCAGCAGTGTGATGCAGTATGCAAGGGGGGAAGTGTGGGGGGGGGGGGGGGGGCAGCGAGCCGGATCATTGTGTGTATAATGCATGTAAAATGAATGTTAGTAGTCCGCGGGATTCAAAATTGTGAGTTTAGTGGTCCATGAGGTCTGAAAGGTTGGCAACCACTAAAACATACCATTTGAGCCTGGGTTCACACTATTGCGATGCGGGAACCAGCGCGATTCCAGTGCCGGTTCCTGCATCGCATCTCCCCCGCAGGCAGTTCATACTACCCCTTGCAAACCGCTGCGGGTGTCAGTACAAAGGTAATGGTTCACAGATCGTGGTGCGAACTGTGCACTCAGAAAGGAATCGGATTGCATGGGTGTGAACCCGTGTGATCCAATTCTAGTATGGGGAAGAAAAATGTCTCTGCACCTTTTTTGTGACAATCCAATGCGAGTTCGCCCATTCAACTGCATGGCTGAATTCGCTTTGCACAGACATTGCATGTGATCTGCACCAGCAATGCGGTGCGAATCACATGCAATGTCTGTGTTCGCATATGTGTGAACCCAGTCTGAAAGTGTTTTGTTATATCTGTTTGATAAGTACAAAAAAAATATGTGTTGATCCCGCCAGAAACCTTGTCAGTTGATCCTGTGCTCTCTGTCAGTGTTGCAGTCTTATCAGTCGCATTGTTCCCAGCCATCTCTCAGGACTACAGAATCCCTCCCCTCTATGTTGTGGAGAATAGAGAAAGTTATTTTAGCCCTTTCCTAGGGTGACAACACTGCTTCTCTGTAAATACAGTGCAGTGAGTGAGCGTTGTCTCCCTAGGACAGGCCATATTATTAGGTGAAAATAAAGAAAAAAAAACTTAGGTAGCCACATCTTAACACTAATAAGCTGTGATGTGTTACATTTCATGTTGTAAAGCGCTGTGCAAACTGTTGGTGCTATATAAATTCTGTATAATAATAATTTTTGGTTTTGGTTTTGGTTTTAGATTACTTAATTCACCCACCCCTGTAATTTAAGTGCAATAATCAATTTGGGATCACACTTTTTCCTTGGTCAGGTGCCACGTTATCATCATTTTTCTTTTATAAACCCACATTGAGTCTCCCTGCCCTGGATTCTATTAGCTGTCAGGGAACTGGATTATAAGGATTTGATCCCGATTGGTGGTAATGCTATCTAAAAAAGGGCAAGTTTCTAAAAGTTTGTTCATCTTTACCGATTGATCACATTTCCCAAAATGGAAAAGAAGGACACATTAAACCCCAGTCTGGACAGCTCATAACCCCCTTTATTTATAGTGTATTAAGGCAAGCACTGGATAGACTGCATGCGGATTAGACACTCTCTCATTTTAATTGTTCTTTGTGCCCCCATTGGGAAATTTTACACTCTACTTGGAGTACTGATCATTGTCCCCTGAACAGAAAGTGCGGTAAATCCAAACTTTTACATAAGCGTAAGGGTAAATCTTCCAATGGGGAAACCTGTTTGGGTCATAACTGTCTAAGAATCCTCCTAACTTGGAGATTTCATTTCACAGTTGCATTTTTGGGACAGCAAGTGAAGGGAAAACTCACCAACAGTAAACAAACAGCAGAAAATAACCAGAAAGAAGGTTTAACCCTAATCTATCCACAAAAAAAGTTTAGCCTTTATAAACCCTCAAAAAAGGATCTTCAGTCCTCTACTTATCTGATCTGCCCCTTCCTTTGGCCCCGGCCTAGATGTGCCGAAGGGCTCTGCCCGGCCTACGGCTCTTGGCAGACCCCTTTAGCACATCGGTGCATGTGCAGGAGATTTCTCCTGAATGCTCAAAGATGACAAATTTTAGGACATAATTGCTATGTTTGCGCATGCTTAGGGGGAACCTGTGCAAGCACATATGTGCCTCATGGCCTACTCGGGACCTGAAGCCCTGTGGGGACAGGGCAAACACACATCATTCTCGCCTAGGCAAGAAATGAGGAAGTGCTGTTTTGCAGTACAAATAAATGTAGAAAGAAAAAATGTATTTAAAAGCAATAGTATCCAATTGTGAAAGAGGGAGGGACAGGGAGGAAGGCCAACATCACATTTGTTTAAGGGTGGAGATCCGCTTTAAGTTCCATCATTTTTGGAACCTGCTTGGAGATATTATTTATAAATTAAAAAAGAAAGATAAAGGGAGTGTGGCAGATTTAAACATATGCACATATATGAACAACTTTTTAAAGTAGTATTTGTGCTTCAAAAGGCTTTCAATGACCCTTGTAATAAGTATGGGTTAGAAGATCCTAAGTCAGCATAGGTATAACAACCCAGTTTTCCAACTGAAACTTTATGAGATCTTTTGTTAATTTCATGTTGGCAAGCTAAAAACAAGAAAAAAGTGGAAACGTATTCTCCTCAATAACACTTAATATAACAAAATGATCAACAATATATCTCTCTGGAATTTTTGAATGCTTATTTGTAGATCCGAATCTGCTGCATCCATGGAGAAAAAGTTGCATTGTGCATCTCGGCAAGAAACAAAAAACTTCCTATTTATTCATATCACAACTGGTGAGAACATTGACAAAAGACCAGATGATTGCAGTTCACAATCACAATGTATCTGCATGTGTAATGTGCAAATTGTTGATGCAAATTCTCCTTCAATTAGCAAATTACGCTAATTCTCTGTTTAGTAAATCTAGCACATGTAGGGAGACTATAGTTTCATTCACACGGGCTCCAGCCTGATTGCCCAACAAACAACAATGGCTCTTGTCTTCTTCATGTTCATTTATGCGAAGAGCATCATGTTGGTGATCAATGAGCTACAGTTTTTCAACTGAAGAACTTATGAACAGTCTGAGGACCAGAAGGCCAGGACCAAGATTTATTATTCCCACCCTGATATTGTTCATTCAGATTAACAGAAGAACGCGTCACAACCTCTCTGGAAAAATAGACTAACAGTACTGCTCCCTTCCTCCACCCCAAATGGTAACCTAACATTTACACAGTAGGTACTACATTTCACTTTTTATGGCAGTGAATGTTATGTGTCCTTTTATTTGTAGCCTAAATGCAAGGAGCACTACATTTCTGGTGATCTTAAGAGGCTTCCTGTTTGTTCATGACCAGGATAAACACAAAAGAAGATTGGTGCTAGATTGGTCAGCTTCCTTCTTCTCTAATGCCCTGTACACACAATCGGAACTTCGGCCAGCAAAAGACAGATGAGAGCTTTTGACCGGAAAATACGACTGTGTGTATGCTCCATCGGACTTTTGCTGGCCGAATTCCCGCCAGCAAAAGATTGAGAGCAGGTTCTCAATTTTTCGGTCAGAAAAAGTTTCGATCGGAAATTCTGATTGTCTGTACCAATTCCGACACGCAAAATTTCTAGGCATGCTCATAAACAATTTGACGCATCCTCTGAAGCATTGAACTATATTTTCTCGGCTCTTCGTAGTGTTGTGCGTCACCGTGTTCTTGACGGTCAAAAGTTCAGCAAACTTTTGTGTGACCGTGTGTATGCAAGACAAGCTTGAGCGGAATTCCATCGGAAAAAACATCCAAGATTTTTCTCATGTGTACGGGGCATAAGACCTACAGAACATGCCACTGTACCAATGCACAGTGGGCCTGTAGTCATGTAGTTAGCCTATGACATCACAGGATATACCCCCTCCCTTGATCTCCAACCACTGACCTTAAATCTTGGGGAGGAAGAAGGGCTATAGTAATGATGACTGCAAGAAGAATGAGGTAATAAATTATTTTGTAAATAATTTATCAACCATTTTGTAAATAGTTGATAAAGCATTTCCAAAGAAACTTGATACATTATATTTTTTCCAGCTACTTCTACGTTTTTACATTTAGAAACACATTTAATGATCATAAGTGGATGAAAACTTATGATTTGATGAATGTGGCTGGCTCCCAGCAACTTGTGAAATCTGAAAATGGCTTACTGGCTGACGTATCTCAAAGACCTTTAAGGATCAGTAGCAGACATGTTCGAGTTAAACTGGAATGTGACTTTTTTGCAAGTTCAAAAGTCATGGCTTCAGTTGAACTGCTGAACATACAGGCTTTGGAGCATTGATTACAGCATCATGTTTGCTATACTGGAGCAGTTGGAATAGATTCTTTCTGGAACATTGTATAGGAGGACAAATCTTTTAGATATTTTGTTTGTACATATGGTATTCTATGTACAAAATTGCTTAAAATTGAAACCTGGTTTAATGTGCTGGGACAATTTTCAGGACTTACATTAGAAGGTCACGATACAAAGCTGTCAAGATTCGCCACAAATAAAATAAAACTCTAATGCCGCGTACACACGGTCGGAATTTCATCGGATTTTCCGACTGTGTGTATGCCCATCGGTCTTTTTCTGTCGGAATTTCCGACGGACTTTAGATTGAGAACCTGTTCTTAATTTTTCCGACGGAAAACCTTTTTATCGGATTTTCCGATCGTGTGTATGCAATTCCGACACGCAAAATTCAGACGCATGCTCGGAAACAATTTGACGCATGCTCGGAAGCATTAAACTTCCCTTTTATAGTGCTGTCGAACGTGTTGTATGCCGCAGTGTTATTGACCGTCGGAATTTGGTGTGACCGTGTGTAGGCAAGACAGTTTGAGCAAAATTCCATCGGAATTCTGACGGGAAAACCATCCTGTCTTTCGCTCACAGTGAATAAGGGAGGGTGCCATCATGATCCTTGGGAGGACGACATCCTGCGGTGTTCTCAGTAGCCCAATCCTTGTGATTAGATGATCCTGCACTGTGTTGCAGCATCTTTTTGTGAAATTTTTGTGAGATTTGGATTCCCCAGAATCTTATCAGCAGAAAAAAGATATCACCCACTACACCACAGAAGCCAGAGAGAAAGTGAGTAAATTGTCTTTTTTTCTCCCAAAGGTGTTTCTTTAAAGTTGGATGATTCATTTTAACAAGGGGAAAGGGGCCACACTAAAAAAAGCTGACTGTACTTGGAGTGCAAGGTCTGCTTTAAATACGTACTGAATATCAAGGTCTCATGGCCAAATCGAAATCTGAAGTTCAGTGTTATCTTTGGTGGTATGGATTTTCAAAAGACTTTTCGGAGAAAGGGTCAAAAGACTGCTTCATAGAACTGGTAAATAATAGGTGCCCTACTTCCCTCCCATCCCATCAGAAACAATGTATGCACATGGGCAGAAGTATGCCTTGTCTTTCTGTTTGGGGCTACCCTAACCCATCTATGGCCAACCTCATTTTAATGCTTAAACATGTACCAGCATTAGCAAAATGTTGGTACTATATTCATAATGAGCACTCAACTGACTGACCACTTGCCCTTTTGATATATTTTGGAAGGTAAAAGCTCTAACACTTGGAATATCTTTGTTTTTCTAGATGGAAAATCAATATATATTCACAACAGAGCAGTCAGATTTGCAGTAAAGTGTGCTGCCCACAGAAAGGAAATCCCTGTTGCATGAAGGCCTGATTCAATTATGTGAATGATTAACCGTTTTGTTACTGGGAAACCTGATGCTTCCCTACAGCTGTCCCAAGTCAAACAGTGTCATTGAAGACAAACCCCTAAAATTAAACCACTTGTGATATGGGGTATAGAGATAACCTGTTTCCTCTGCAGCTTTGTTCGGCTCAGCTCGCAGCCTGTACGCTGTTAGAAGGCGAAGTTTGAGAGAATAGGCAAGATGCTGAGCGATACAGGATAAAAGGATTCTTTATGCTTGACCCCACGGTGCCTCTCAATCAGGATCTAATGAGGTCAAAGCTAGCAATTCCCACTGGGGCACTACAGAGGGATTCCCAGGAGGCCACACTTTACAAGAGATTCAAAATTAATTTACAAATCCATGTCAGAAGAAAAGCTATTGCAAAACCTCTGTTAAAATCAATAATTACCTATGTAATATTTAATAAGCATGTTTAGTTGAACATGGCGGTGCAGTTAGGGCTGATATCTCACAAGGTCGGTGTCCAGGTTTAATTTTTCACAGGGAACTATATTAGTGGTCCATCAAGTCTGGCCCATTTATTTGAGTTATATATGATTTTTTTTGAGGGGGGGCGGGTTGTTTGTTTTCTTGTCTGGATATACAGCTGTGATTGTCCCAAACTTGTTTAAATCCACATTTTGTTACTGTTTCATCCAAGAGGCCCAGAAAACCAAGTTTAGTTACAAATTACAGTGTAATATCTTACAAGATTGGTTCCAGAATTAATTTCCCACCAGGGTCACTACAGTTATTACACTGTACCCCAGGTTGGTGGGGATTTTAGTTCCAGAGGTGAAAGCCGACCTAAATGATGTCCTTACACTTTTTTTGGAGGCAAGGATCAGAATGTCCATTCTATAGAACCTCCATCTCACCTTCCCACCTGGAGCATAGTAAACACATAGTAATAGCTGCCTACTGACCAATATTTTATTTGTTTGATCTGATTTTGTTGTGGGGGGAGGAGGGTCTGGGCAATCTACTAATCTACTTTTGACAATTTGGGGTTGGTATTTTCAGATTCAAAACCCACCCCAGCCTGTTAAGGAGAGAGGAGTATATCAACGAATTGCTGAGTTGCCAACTGCACAGAAACTGCACAATGATCAGCAGATTTTAAAGGGGAAGTCTGAAATTACTGAATCACCTAGCAGTGTCTTTTGTTTAGATGTAGTTTCACAAATGTGGTGGATCTATATTTACACTCAAAACAATGGGCTATTAAGAATATAGGCACACAAAGGAGGAACACAACAGGCACCTGTTGAACACAGGTACACAAGCTGCTAGTTGGGTTAAAAACTACAAGATACCAAAACAATCTGTTCTAAGGCTCTTTGCTGTGACCTAAGGGCCAGGAAATTTAGATCACCTGAGCACCAGGAGTTGTTAAAGAGTATGAAAACACAATATTTCATATTCCTGATAAGTGCCTGCTGTAGCATGTACTTGTATAAGAAAGTATCCTGTTCTCTTTGTATTGCTTCCTTTGTGTGAAATCCTTCGTGTTCCTGCCAGTCCCTCTGCTTTCCTAATAAAAACCGACCACACTGAGCAGGAGAACATACAGTGGTCAGTTATCTAGCTGTGCTGGGAACTCAGTGTGCTCTACTCTAATGATCAGACTTGTCCTGACACACACCCCTTGCACAGCCTTTCACTGGGAAGTTCAGGGTGCTGCTGTTTCTCCTCCCCCCAGCTCTTATGAGAACAGAGGGAATGTGATCACTTATAAAAAAGGGAAACAAGGTATTTAGATGTGTTTTTTATATCTATACAAACACATTTTTTGCTATTCATTTCTTTTTTAAACTGAATGGGTTGTTTTTACAAGGTGATTGTTTACAACCACTTTAAATAGATACTACAGAGGGTCCATTGATTTTTGTTAGAATGTCCCTGCTTAGTGTTTTTTCCTGAAATTGGATTGGGGTTATGTCATTATTGGCCAGTCTTTAACCCCCCCCCCCCCCAGGATGTATAAACTTTCGGATTGGTCACCTGGTATTCAGGGCAGCCCATCTCCAGTAAGGTATACCCACCCAGCTGCTCTGCTTTACTACCACCTCACTGCAGAACTTCACCCTGGGTAGCATCTGGTTTCAAATGGTATCAACGCCTACTGAGTTGGATGACAACACTGCCTCATCCCATGTAACAGTGTTTGAGTCTGATGGTTGGCTGCTCAGGCCCAAGCACTGTCACATAAAGAATTAGAGCAATGGAGGGGGTGAGATGAAAGATATACTTAAATGGGCAACTTGACGATGGCAATTTCACTGACTGGCAGACATTGGCAATCCAGCTGGTCCAAAAATCCTCAGCACAAAATATGCTACAAGCATGCACATTTGCCCTGGACAAAAATTTAAAAGAGTGCCTAGGGCGAGGGGAGTGCATAGCATGTCGACACCAGCTACCTTGAGTAAAACAATAGCAATCAGCCAGAGAGCAAGTCATTCAGTCAGTAAACTCTGTTCTTGAGAAAGATTGGGTAAAATTTGGTGTTTGTGCTCTGGTGTGGCTTAGAGACATACAAATGTTCTTCTGGATCTGAGCCAGATTGGGTGAAAAGTCTCCAAAGTGTGTAGGTACCTCTGGGCAAGGTAAGAGAGATTGGTTTCCGAGCCGCCCTTATCTCTTGAACTGGTCGTGCTAGGTGGTTTGAGGTTAGATACAAATAGGGTTTAGAGGACTCAATAGATAGGACCCCAATTCTGGAATGTTCTGATTGATGACAAAATGTTTTGCTTGGTTGCTATGTGGTTATATACACTATTGCTCTTTGCATCGCCTCATTAATTATGCCTCTGTCTTATAAAATTCTGCCCTTGCTCTGCGCAAGACCCATTAAAGCATTACATGCAAAGTGATTACATTCACCTCCTAGCAGCTGTTCTTTTTTCTGCTTCTCTTGACAGCAGTAAAAAAGGCTTAGTTTTCTTTCTAAATCTCTTCTGAACCCTCCTGACCCTTGAGGTGATAACACCTGCAGAGCCTACAGCCAGCTTTGGATGAGGGAGAGAGCCATGCGGCCTAAAGACCTGCACAATTAATATAACACTAGGGTGAAATCAATTCTCTTATCTGGGCTCTGACACTGCCTCTCACAAAGGCTCCTGTTTCAGAAAGGAAGCGGCACCAGACGTAAAACCACTCTGGCACAAAGGCCTACTCCGAGCGCTATCACCAGTGATACTGTTTGTGCCAAACCAGGAGATGTTTGAGGCTAAATAAAGCCTTCTACTCTTCCAGGTGGCACCTCTTGAAAAAAAGGGAACGGTGTCATTTGCCAGCTCAGAGGTTCTCAACAATTTCTTGTTTTTTTGCAACATTTTATTATTAGATGCTGTGTTGGAGCTCTCTTATATTTACATCCAAAATCAGCAATAGACATGGTGGGTAAGTGCTTAGAGACTGGGGGGTATGGCCTCCTAATGTGCACAGCTCTTACATCAATTTCTGTAAAATGATAGCTTTGGAATTTAATGTCTGTGGCTTTCATTCTGGCATCATTATTTTGAAGTTTACTAGTAAAACCCTTGTGGCGGGTGATATCCTTATTATCTAAATGGTCCCAAATCTGAGTCTGAAAAAAATGGAGGCCAGTGCTTTCCTTGGTTCCAAGCATTTACTGTTGTTCTCATAAAGGGACTTTTTTACAGAACCGTAACAGGAAACTCAAGTGCCACATAAAAGCTTTGTGAAGTAGCAGCAGCTGAATTTGCCTATAATGTATTAAACTTACTTTAGATTGGAACAAGTTTGTGATTTCACTTTGCAGTTTATGGATGCCTTGTGCTTACTCCTTAGAGAAGAACGTAAATAGTTTTTTTTTTTTTTATGCAGTTATAGCGGGCATAACCTACTTATAAATTAAGTGCTTTTCAGTGCATACATTCCTCTGTTCCATCAGTATTTCACCTACTACATAGAGAAAATTGAGTACTGTTCGTGATACTTTTTTTATTTGCACTAACATATCATTTTTCATGGACGAGCTTTCGGGGTGTGTGCCCTTCTTCAAGGTCTAAGCAGTACTGATTCACACCCTGAAAGCTCGTCCATGAAAAATGATATGTTAGTGCAAATAAAAAAGTATCACAGACAGTACTCAATTTTCTCTGTCACAATTGCACTAATATGGCTACAATCACTTCACCTACTACATAGCTAATATAGACCTTGTACATGAATTAGTAGATTCTATCTCTAGGACTTTGGCTCTGGCATCTTTTCACATCGGAAGAGTTGGTCTTGATACAGAGAAACCTGGCACTGTAGAGAGGAGTAAGGAAGGGGTTATGTTTACACAAGAGTGGTTGAGTGATGGGGTTAGAATTAGGGTGACAGGGGTGATTAGAATTAGGGATATGGGGAGGTTTAGAGCTAAGATTACAGGAAGTGTCAGTGTTAAAGTTTCAGGGAGGATTATTATTTGGGTTACAAGGAGGGTTAGTGTTAGGGTGACAGGATGGGTCAAGGTAAAGTTACAGGGTAGGTTAGTGTTAGACTTATGGAAGAGTCAGTGTTAAAGTTACAGGGAGGGTTAGTGTTAGGGTGACAGGGAGGGTCAGTGATAACGTTATAAGGGGGTTATTGTTAAGCTTACAGGAGGGTCAGTGGTAAAGTTACAGGGAGGGTCAGTGTTAGGGTACAAGGAGGGTTAGTGTTAGGGTGACAGGGGGGGTCAGTGGTAAATGTACAGGGAGGTATATTGATAAGCTTATGGGAGGATCAGTGGTGAAGTTACAGGGAGGGTTAGTGCTATGGTTACAAGGGGGGTTAGTGTTAGGGTGACAGGGAAGGTCAACAGTAAAGTTATGGGAGGGTCAGTGCTAAAGTTACAGGGAGGGTCAGTGTTAGGGTTACAGGGAGGGTCAGTGTTAGGGTTACAAGGGGGGTTAGTGTTAGGGTGACAGGGAGGGTAAGTGGTAAAGTCACAGGGAGGGTTAGTGTTTGGGTAACAGAAAGGGTCAGTGTTAGGGTAAAAGAAGGGCTAGTGTTAGAGTGACAGGGAGGGTTAGTGCTAAAATTAAAGGGAGGGTTATTGTTAAGCTTATGGGAGGGTCAGTGGTAAAGTTACAGGGAGGGTTATTTTTTTGGTAACAGGGAAGGTCAGTGTTAGGGTTACAGGGAGGGTTGGTGTTAGGGTTACAGGAAGGGTCAGTGTTAGGGTTACAGGGAGGGTTAGTGTTAGGGTTACAGGAAGGGTCAGTGTTAGGGTTACAGGGAGGGTTAGTGTTAGGGTTACAGGAAGGGTCAGTGTTAGGGTTACAAGGGGGCTAGTGTTAGGGTGACAGGGAGGGTTAGTCTTTAGGTAACAGGAAGGGTCAGTGTTAGGGTACAACAGGGGTCTCAAACTGGCGGCCCTCCAGCTGTTGTGAAACTATATGTCCCATGAGGCACTGCAAGGCTGACAGTTACAAGTATGACTCCCACAGGCAGAAGCATGATGGGACTTGTAGTTTTGCAACATCTGGAGGGCCGCCAGTTTGAGACCCCTGGGGTACAAGGAGGGTAGTGTTAGGATGACAGGGAGGGTTTGTGCTAAATTGGGAGGATTATTGTTAAGCTTATGGGAGGGTCAGTGATAAAGTTACAGGGATGGTTTGTTTTTTTTAAACTGGGAAGATCAGTGTTAGGGTTACAGGGAGAGTTAGTGTTAGGGTTACAGGGAGGGTAAGTGTTAGGGTTACGGGGGTGTTAGTGTGAGGTTTAAATGAAGGGTCAGTGTTGTCTAAAAATTCCAAGGTTGGCAACAACAGAGCCAGCAAATACTGAAGCTGGGTCAGTGACTGTGCCAGACTTCACCTGTACCTGAAATATCACTTTTGAATCATTGGCTTTCTTTTTTCAACTGAGCTGCCCACAACACATCAAGCTAGTCCATGAATATTTTTGCACACTCTCTACCTTCTGACAAATGCCATCAACAGTTAAACAGCAAGTCCTCGCCTGCAATTTATGTACTAGCTATAGATGAAATTCATATGCATAGAACTAACGTAAACCTACACTCTAACACCAAGCGGCTTCTGACTATTAAATAAAGTGGACAAACACAGCTGACTTGTTTCAACCACACAAGAGCCCATAATGATTAACGCCACGTGCCCGGTATAATTGAAGAAGAGTTTGTTGCTTTTTAAAGCTCTCGCCTAATATAAAATTAGTGATTACAGCTGACAAGAAAAGACAGGTGGCCGTCTCCCTATCAAATCTGCAAAGCTGTATACAAACTTAATAAAGCTTTTAAACAAGGCATCTGCTTTAAGTTAAACAGCCTTTTATAGTTTTATCAAAGCATCAATGTTAGGGTTCTGGGGCTGGTCCGCATTTGAATATATACTGATAAGATGAGCAAATCGGTACAAAGCAGGAGCTGACTCTCATTTGTAGGAATACTAATCAGAATAGCAACCTCAAAAACAGAGATGGAAAATTGCAGTCTTATGAATGCTTCACTTCAGATGGTGTATTGCAATAATTATTAAGGTTAGTAGTAGCTAGTAATATTCAACTGGATTTTTTTTTGTAATGTTAAAAAGGTTTTGCAGCTTCTCCAAGCCACTCCTTCAGTTCCACCTGAACCTTTATATCAACACATGTGGCACCAACACCTTAAAGAGGGAGTCCACCTGCACAAAAAATATTAAAAGTCAGCAGCTACAAATACTGCAGCTGCTGACTTTTAATAAATGGACACTTACCTGTTCCAGGTTCCAGCGGTGTCGGCAGAAGATGACGAGCAACCGCTCGTCTCTTGGCTGTCCCCGCCGCCATCCTCTGTCAGGGAATCAGGAAGTGAAGCGTTGCGGCTTCACTGCCCGGTTCCCTACTGCCCGGTTCCTTTTGGAAATTCCGATGGAAAAAGTCTGATGGAGCCCACACGCGGTCGGATTTTCCAACAACATGGTCCGATCGGACATTTTCCGTCGGAATTTCCGACCGTGTGTACGGGGCATAAGGCTTCATGTACAATACAGCTCCTAAACTTTAGGAGCTTTTGGTATTTGTTTTGCCAAAGCTCCTAAACTGAACTCCATAAACGCCTATGTGTCAATGTACACATAGGCTTTTACCAGAGTTTAGGAGCTGCTGCGGTTAGAGAAGCTTTAACCTCCCTCAACCATCATCTCCTGAACACGGAAGAATCACATTCAGGATAGAAACGTTTCAACAATGCAGCCGGTGGTCAACGTAGGCTGTGTGTACAGGAACCCCTTGGCCCCTTTCACATAGGCGTTCTGATCAAGTCTGCCTGTCCGTTTTTTTTTGCAAACCTGATTGCAAGGTCTATTTATCTCTATGGACCTCCGGGTCCCGCCGGACCGGCTAAAAAAAACAGAAAGGAGACTTCATCCTCCTCTGTTTAGGCAAAACAGACTGAAGGTAGCCAGGTGTAAATGAACATCCGAGTCCATTTACTCCCAGTTGCCCATAGAGCAGAGCCCCCTCTGCTCTGATTAGCAGGGGATCTGTGAGCTTTTGTCAAAAAGGGGCCTTTGTCAAATAAAAATTTGGACTGAAACTCTGGAAGTGTTAGGAACTTTTCTACCGGCCGCTCCTCAACCCTAATCTTTTACAAATCTGAGATGGAAACTTACTACTCATTATTTGGTTTTGCAAGAAGTCTCATCCACTTCAGTCTGCAACCTTTCCATTCAAAAGGCACTGTGCTTCTAGAAAAGTCAGGCCTATCTTCTTGTCCTACGCCCCACAGTGTGACACCAGAAATCAGGCCTATACGCATATCAACAGGCTAATATCAATCCACCCGGTTGTAATAAATTAGTGGTAGCTGCAGGGGGAAAAGTAAAGCCACTACTGGGCAGATATAAATCTACTGCAACAGTGGCGGAACCCTGGATGAGGAGCACTTTTCTACTCTTTCAGTAAATCAAGCTCAATAAAGAGCTTCAGGCAAGTGACACTTCCGAGCGCCACATCAATTTTTTCTTTTCTTTTTCTTATGTCACCAATTTAATGTTTGCTGCCGTGAAGAGACAAAAATACCATGTGTAAGATTAGCGTAATGAAGGCCATATAATGCAAAACTTAAAATTCTCAACATAAACTCCAAGACAATGAAATATTTACATCGGTAAAAAAATATATACAACAAATAAGAATGGAGTGCCCGATATTGTGCGTATTAAAGGAGTGTGCAGCTGGAAGTCAATGCCTTTCATACCCTCATTTGAATAATGTGCCCTGAATCTGTCACTTTGTTCATCTTCCTTATGCTCCGCGTAGACGGCATCAACAACAAATTAAGTTGTAAATAAAGGACAATCAACACTTTTGTTTTTTTGGTTTTTTCTTCCGTCCGCAAGTGCAGGGGGAAAATGTCAAAGCCGTGTTTTCTTTAGAAAGGGAGAGTGGCAAGCTACGGTTTGCTTATATAAGCAGAAGCATGGGAAAGTGGCGCAGACGGGGCCAATTAGAAGAATGTCCCTGAACGGAGTGGAGGCTGCCCTTGGACGTCGTTTAGGCGTCCCTTGAGTTTTATCACACGATTATTACTTAATGTGTAAACAATGTCTTACTGTGGACCAGAATGGCTGAACCACGTTTCCTGTTTACACGCAGCCTATCTGCCTTTTTCTTCATCAAAGATCGGTAGAAGATATGAAGCGTTGCTAACTTTTTAATTGTCCTAATGAGTGATTAAAAAAAGCAGCAGTGAAGGGCCGAAGTTTTTCTTTTAGAGGCTAACTACAACCAAAACCAATGGCAACAGGTAATGTTTGAATACATTGCGCAAAATATATCGTTTAAATTATATCATTAAAGTTTGAATGTTTTTTTTATACTATTACTGCAGTTTTTTTTTGTGTATTACTTCTGTCAGATAGATAAAAACTTTCCGGGTGAAAAATTACAATATTATTAAAGGAGCGCAATAGCAAAAAATTTTGTATTTTGGTAACTGTATGGAATTAAAACCTGTAATGATAACATACCGTATTTAAATTCCTTTTTTTTTTATCTCACATGTCTTTACTAATTAATTAATTTATTTACTAAAGAATACATTAATGTTTGAATAAATTGCTTGAAGTCTATCATCTAAATGACTTAAATAATTCATTTTTTTAATACATTGTGTGAAGCCCACCATTTAAATGTATATGTATATTTAAATATCATTACGTTTTGAAAGTTTTGATATACTTTCACTGCAGTTTTTTCTTTTACAGTATTAGATCTGTCAGATGGATATGGTTACATTTACAAAACTTTACTGGTGAAAACTACAATGTCATTGAAGGAGCTCTGTATTAAAAATATTATATTCAGTATATACATTTTTTTTTTTTTTTACCCTGCATACCTTTATTTATATTTTATTCACAGTTAAAGACCAAGCTTTCCAGCAAAAGAGTCAGTTATAGGGGTTGGGACAAACCATATAACACTGCCAGGGGGTGCTCACAATGGCTTACAAGAGTTGCCACCAGAACAGGTGTTCCCTTCTGTTCCTGTTCTGACGTCAACTGTAAAATTTTAGATTTCTCTTCACTTTCTGTCTCAGAGACAATGGTCAGTAGGAAAGTTAGGTAGATTTGCCAGGGGGGACTCAGAGAGCAAGAACAGCCTGACAGAAGTTCTAACCCTTCACCATTCTATCCTACGGTTTTGACCGTACATTAATTTTATAGCCAAAGACCAATTTATTGTCAAAAAGTATTGACCGGTAATAACTTCTTCCTTCTTCCCCCTATCAAACAATAATAACACCAATTTTTGTACTGTATGTTTTTCTGTTTTTTTTCTGGATACACTTTGGGCCTTGAGCTGAGGGCCAAGCACATAAAATCCAGCATGAAAACCCTCACCACTGGAACTGGTGGATGATTCCAATCATTACAATACTGAGATTATATGTACAACATGAGAGGACTTACCTTCACATCGGAGAAGTAGGTTTTCAGCATGTTGGAACTGGGGTAGCGTGTGTAGAAAAACATAAGCTTGGCCTTTTTCAAATGATTAGGAGACAGACCTTCCTGCATGTAGAATTGTGCTAGTCAAGGAAAAGGTTTTAAGAAACTAAAATATATACAACTTTGAATTAAAAATGTTAAATGTTCTAGTTTTAATACATGTATGAACCATTTGTATAAACCATATAGAAGTCTCATGCATATAGAAGCAACCATATTATTGTATAGCAGGTGGATAATATTCCTTCCTCATATAAGCTTTAGTGGAAAATATATTCTTTCACTAGGTGACATTTACTGTATATCCTTATATTTATATCCATATTTATATTTATATCCATATTTATATCCTTATAGCCAGTATATTTACTGTATATATACAACTGACAGATATGAATTTGATAACGAGTAATGGACAACAATCAAACATTTAGTGTGTTCTTGAGTTATTTCATATAACACTGATCTATTCACTATTGTAAACTTCTAAATAAAGATTGCTCCGAATTTCCAAGTAATGAATCTTGTCCTTGTGGTCAATTTCAGAGTATTTAAAAATTCACGACAATTATTTTTTTAAATTTATATTTTAAGATACTCCATTTAGAGGAAACCTGTCATGAGAAAAATACCAACACCTTCTGGAAATATTGCTGGACTGCCATGGTATTGCTCTGGCTCCCCCCCAAATTAGTAAGTTTGGGAAATATATGTAGCTAGTGAAGGCTGAGCTTCCAACCCGCATGCATGCTAGGGGCTTACTAAATAGTGAAGCCAGAGGATTATGATGACAGCCAGGCAACTACCAATAATAAGGAGAAAGAAAAGAAGAAGAAGGAAGGAAAGAAAGAAAGAAAAAGAAAGAAAGAAAGAAAGAAAGAAAGAAAGAAAGAGAAAGAAAGGGAAGGGAAGGAAGGAGGGAAGGGAGGAAAGAGTTGATTAAAAAAAAAAAAGTAACTAGTGGAAATATACTAAACAAATATAAAATTACATTTCCAAGTATAGAGAAATTACATGTTCTGTTTGCTTTCTAGAACCTAAAAGTGATGTCCATAAATCCATTGGGTAGAACGGAGCTCACCAGTCCTCGGAGGACAGGGGACGAAGCCTAACACTTAGGACTTTTCATTCTCCTCCAGCACTTCTTGGCATTTCAGTGAGCTGTAAGCCTGTCTGCTTAGGACACATCTGTGCTGCAGGCTGGTCCCTCCATCTCCCCAGCAAATTAATGGCTTCATAATTTATCAGAAATGAAGATGCATGTGGAGAAAATCAATGTAGCCCCCCCAAGGTCAATTAAGTCTTCTTTCCTACTGTGTTCTCGGGATTCTTCTAAGCATTGGAAAAGATGATCGCGTGTAAATGAACTTATTGGATGACACTTGTGTAAGTGACACACCGCAAGTTATATAAGATACAAAGAATTACATTTTTGAATAGAAAATATGAATTATCTATCTATCAATCTATAGTTCAAACTATATTTCAATCTATGAAAAGATAAACATTAGTAGCTGAAATTGTTGACTACCACTTTTATAAGTGACATTCTACACATTATACAAGCTCCAAACAATTAAATCTTTACAAAAAAATAAAATAAATGAAACAAAAACAGATAATCATAATCTATCTATATTTCAAACTATGGAAAGATAACCATTAGTAGCTGAACTTGTTGACTACCACTTGTATAAATTACATTCTACAAATTATATAAGCTTCAAACTATTAAATCTTTACAAATACATACAATTTAATACATTTAAAAAATAGAGATACTCTGTCTATCTATCTATCTATCTATATCTATCTATCTATCTATCTATCTATCTATCTATCTATCTATCTATCTATCTATCTATCTATCTATCTATCTATCTATCTATCTATCTATCTATCTATCTCTCTATCTATCTATCTATTTATTTCTATTGGTCTATTTCTCAAACCATGGCAAGATGTTGACAAGTGTAACAACTCACTAAAACACACAGGTGTGCGACATTCCACTGATTCAGTAATATTCAAACAATGAAATCGTAACACTGAAAATACTAATTATGTTAATTAATCTATTTAATTGTCTGTTTGTTTTTCAATCTATGGAAATATGATAACTTGTAAAGGAACGTATTGGATAACCCTTGGGTAAGTGACAGTCTGTGTAAACTGCACAAATTGCAAACAATGAAATCTTTATATAGAAAAAACAGCGGATGCTGCAAGTTATATGCGATCCAATAAATTCTATTTTTCCCCAGAGAATACAAAAGACCTTTATCTATCTATCTATCTATCAATTATCTATCGATCTATCTATCGACCTGGTTAAAACACACACCTTACATTTTCCGAATATAAATCACGTTAATTAAAGAGATATAAGGAAGTGTCTACAGCACACCCATATGTAAATGTTTACCAGAGTTCCCGATATATAATTGTAACAGTTTCTGCCTGTGAGGTTTAATCATTACAAAGAAAGGTAATTTTGCTGACATACTTCTTGTGCCAAGAGAAGAATTGAAAGAACCTTCGGTTACCTCCATTAGACTGATGGAGAAGTCTAAAAGTGCATTATACTCTCCAGTGCCATCTGTCAAAATGCATAAATGAAATAACGGCAGCAAGCTGTCACCTACTGCTCGCAGATAAGGCTCACTGGAAAGTCAAAACTTCTGGATAAAATACATCTTTCTATCTGCGCGTCTTAAATCGTAATACGTTGTAAGATTTGAGGAAGAAAAGAACAGTTGCTACTTAAAAACATCATGACATTTGCTTTATTATAGTAAATTATTTTCTTATTGTGACACTCTGCTCCTCCTTACCGAAAATTAAGAAAAAACACATAATCCGAACATTTATGCAGATATATGCCTGACTTCAAAATAACCTTGGGTTTATATTATTCCAATTTCTTACATGATTCTAAACGTGTAACTTTTTAAGATTCTGGTTTACGATGGTGGGAATAAAATAATGAAAAACAGTAACGTTTCTGAGGCTGCCATGAGTTGCACTGTGTATGACTTACAATTACAGTCAGACTAGAATTATTCCAAGAGACACTTTTGTTCCATACACATCTTTGATGTACAGGTCTTCCATGGCAACCTAAAAAAACAAGGAAGGCCCAAAATACAAAAAGAGAAGAAACACAATGAAGGGCCTGATTAAATAATTATGACAAATGAATCTATGTATGGGGGATATGTCACATGTAGAACATGGAAGACCATGGAAGAAAGATAGATACAATATCATATGTATTTATTTTAACAAAATCTGCCTTTTTTTGGTGATAATAACATGTGCTAATTGGTCATGGCTACTTTGATTTCCACCCAATTATTTCTCCTTTGTTCTTCCAGAATAATCTCATCCTGAGGCTGCTGTAAGACAAACTAAAACAGCCCTGATGTCTGCTGGTTTGCATCACGCAAGAGGTGTCAAAGGAGAATGAAAATTTCAATACAGGGAATCCTGACTCTTTAACGGTGGTGGACAACCTACTACTGGGTCTTAGGTGCCTTGCATGTAGCCCTAGGTTTGAAAAAAGTCCCTAGATTTGAAAAGTGTTGCATTTTACTATTTAAAAGTAGCTTAAAGTGGAAAAATGTGAACAGGCAGACTTGTTTTTACAGAAAAGACATACTGAGGAGTTTTACTAAAACTGGAGCACTCTGAACTCGGTTCCGCTGTGCAAGGTAGCCAATCAGATGAAAATGGACAGGCGGTCCATTTTCATCTGATCTCCTGATAGAGGAGAGCAGGGCTCTGACAAGTCCATCTCTGCACAGTGAGCGGAGATGGACCTGTCATCCGCCTGCTCAGTGGGGCTCAACGGAGCGATCCCCTGCTGAGCAAAGCGAAGTCCGCCGGGCGGATTGCGTGAAATAAAGCTTTTGAAAAAAAATTAAAAATCCCCCATGGTCTTCAGATGCCAGGTGCACCATGGGTCTATTACATCATTAGAGACTGCAGAGTGTCTATGCCAGTGATGGCGAACCTTGGCACCCCAGATGTTTTGGAACTACATTTCCCATGATGCTCATGCAGTCCTTAGTGTAGCTGAGCATCATGGGAAATGTAGTTCCAAAACATCTGGGGTGCAAAGGTTTGCCATCACTGGTCTATGCTTTCAATCAGACCGACCTTGTCGGCAAGATAAGAGGATCAGCTGGAAGCAGAGCATTGGTAGTTATATAGTGACAAATTATGGGAGAAGTAGTTCTGGTGGATAAGCCTGGAGAGGACATCACAGGAACAGGGTAAGAAAAAACAGGAACGGATTGTTTTTTAAAAAAAGAGCTGGTTAAGTTCCTAAATGTACAAAATATAACTGGACATTTATAGGTAATAACACCAGTGATTGTTGATCCAGAGAATATCCAATTGCCCTTGGGGGGATCAAGAAGGACCTTTGTTTTCCGCTGCAGAAAATTGGATTTTTTTTTTTGCCTTCCTCTGGATTTACTGTGGATATAGAGTTCTGTAAATTAAGTTTTTCTAGTAATTTATTGTTGCTATTTGTTGAACTAGATGGACTTGTGTCTTTTTTCAACCTAACTAAAGCCCCGTACACACAGGCCAAATGGCAGGCAACATGGGCCAGCTCAATAAAAAACGCCTTCTGTTGGAGGAGCATGCTGGAAAACCAGCAGCTGACCGACTCCAAATCAGTTCTCTCAGCCAATGGTTGAGAGTGCTGATGGGAGTGTTCTGGCGGGGGGGTCGGCCCCCTCTGTCAGAACACAACAGCTCAGCAGGGGAGATTGTTGTACTAATGTTGGATTGTTAGGACAGCGGTTCCGACCTGAGCCGCCAGTTTTTTTTTTTGCCCCGTACACACGATCTGACTTTCCGACAACAAAACTGTGGATTTTTGTTCGAAGGTTGTTGGCTCCAACTTGTCTTGCATACACACTGTCACACAAATGTTGGCCAACAATTACGAACGTGGGAACGCGGTGACATACAAGAGGTACGACGAGCCGAGAAAAAGGAAGTTCAATAGCCAGTGCGGCTCCATTTGCTTGATTCCGAGCATGTGTGAACATTTGTGCGACAAACTTGTGTACACACGCTCGGAAATTCTGACCATAAAGTTTTGTTGGTGGGAAATTTGAGAACCAGCTAGCAAACATTTGTTGGCAGAAAGTCCGACAACAAATGTTCGATGGAGCATACACATGGTCGGACTTTCCGACAACAAGTTCACATCCAACATTTCCTGTCGGAAAATCCGACCTGGTGTACGCAGCATAAGTGTGTACCCGGCTTAAATAACAAGGGGGGAGAAAGGTTTGAACGTAAATTTGGGTAATGCCTGGGTGTACACTTTAACACATTTAAATTAGATTTTCTATATTATCTTATTTCTTTTTACAGGTAAATCTAATAAAGACTAAAAATAGCCTATTGTTCTTCCTTTAATCGAACTTTAACCAATTTAATGTTCCTTTAACCGATAGGATCTACCACTGACAAGGCATCAAGTCAGCAGGAAAAACGAGCGCAATGCCTTCTTGCAAAGGCGCCGTTTAGTAAATAAATGGACGATGGGTGAGTTTCCCTTTTAGGTGATTGCACTGATGACCCAACTGTTCTTCCAAGAAAACCAAGCCGGTTTCCAGGATACTTACACACGCATAATGAGTCGTGATGGAAGCGACTTGGTAAACATACAGCTGTACCGAACGCGAGCTAAGCCCCATTCAAGGCCAGGAAAGAAAATGAGCACAAATAAATATTAAGGAGCTAAGGAGGGGGGGAGCGATGGAGGGAGGCAGGGTGACGGGGGGGGTGGCGGGAGGGAAAGGTAAGTGTGTACACGGCTAGAACGATTTTCTAACCCAGAAGTTCATGCAGCCTGCCTGGATGCTCATAGCTCTAGCTTTGTGAAGACAGATGACATTCAATTCTACATGCAATGCAAAATAGACAATAACTGCTGAAACTTGAGCCAGCTGCCAGGTGTAAAAAAAAAAAAAAAAAAAAAAAAAAAAGAAGATGATAAATCCATAAATTAATGAAAGACATCTGCTCAGGAACATAAAAGATCACAGGAACAGTGTACTGCAGCTGAACCTAAAGCAGTATTCAAACAGCCTGAGACTTGTGTTGTCTGTTTACAAAGTACAATAATATAGCCTTAAGTAAACAACAGCAACACAAAAGTGTATGGAAGAGGCTGGGGCGTGTGCGGAGGATGGATAGACGGCGGAGGAACATGGCAACCTCAGACTTTACTATACATCCTGACTTGCTATTGGCAAGGTGCGCTAAAATCAGGCTTTGGTATTCAGATAAAAAAAAAGTATTAATTGTAATTATTCATCACCTGCAAAACAGGAAACAAAGTCGTCATAGCAGACTTATGTTACATGTCTGAAGAATGATTTGTGGGCAATCCAGGCGTAAATTGTCATCTAAAGCCAAAACTATTTTTTATTTATTTTTTGTGGATAAGGGATAGAACTCCTGATAGTGTTTAATGCTTAACCCATTGGAGCCAACCACCTTTTCTGGTGATGACTCAAGATTTTGGCTTTTCCCTTGATTTCATTTCCAGTTTTTGCTATGTCCAAGTGGGGAGATTTTCCTTCACTTCTCGTCCTGTAGAACTAACAGAAAGTTTGAGGAAGTCTCCCAAAAGCGAGGGAAATGCCCTCTTATGCCGCGTACACACGAGCGGTTTTGCCGTTGGAATAAACTCTGAAGGTTTTTTCGACGGAATTCTGCTCAAGCAGTCTTGCCTACACCTACGACGGTCTAGAACCCGGTGACGTACAACACGTACGACGGGACTAGAAAAAGGAGGTGCAATAGCCAGTAGCCAATGGCTTCCATTTCGTACTTGCTTCAGAGCATGCGTCGTTTTTGGTACGTCGGAACAGCATACAGACGAGCGGTTAACCCGATAGGAATTGGTTCCGTCTGAAAAATTTAGAACATGTTCTCTTTCTAGGTCCGTCTGAATTTTCGGCGTAAAAAGTCAGATGGGACATACACACGATCAGAATATATGATGAAAAGCTCCCGTCTGACTTTTTCTGTCGGAAATTCCGCTCGTTTGTACACGGCATTAGACATGTGTCACTGGAAAGAGTGTTCCCATAGGGGGTTTTTCAGCTACCTCCTTTTCTCGTGATGACTCAAGATTTTGGCTTTTCCCTTGATTTAATTTCTAGCAACAATAGTCCCCTAGCGGAGGGCAAGTTAACTTCTAGACGCCGGCTGGACGCAAGGTAAATGCATCAAATGTAGCTGAGGCTACATACAGCATACTGCACTGTGTACTGGGTTAGAGCCGAGACTTCCTGTCTTATACAAGCAGAAAATACCCAAGCTCAACCACACAATAGAGAAATACTTGCTGAGGTTCGGTGCTCAGGCTGGGGGGGGGATCCCCACTCCCCTATACGAACATTCAAAGCAGAAATTCACCTGGCAACTTGATAACTCCTTAGTATTATCCTTTATTTGGCTACATCAGATACACAGGATCAATGCTGACATGTTTCGGCCATTACAGCCTTACTCATAGCTATGAGTAAGGCTGTAATGGCCGAAACATGTCAGCATTGATCCTGTGTATATGATGTAGCTAAATAAAGGATAATACTATGGAGTTATTGAGTTTCTGGCTGAATTTCGGCTTTAGACTTTCTGTCGTATACCCGCAACACATTAGAGGCTATCTGATCGGCACTCAACTATTCAGAGAAAGCAATGTATTCTAGCAATAAATACAAAGCTTCCTCTGATTGACTGAGTCAGAGAGGTGGGCTGTTGATGTCATAACCCCTGACTCGGCCAATCAGAGGAAGCTTTGTATTCATTGCTATAAGAGCCGATCAGATAGACTCTACTGTGTCCTGGGTATGAGTCAGGAAGTTTCAGCTCCAACCTGGAAAACAGTGCGGTATGCTGTATGTAGCCTCAGCATCCAGCGGTCTCACATGTTAGTGAGGGACATAGTACGTTTGGACCAAACTGCAAAGTATATCAATGCTTGTTAAGTTTAGGGGCAGCTAAAGACGCATTATTACTTACAGCATTGTCCTCTTCTAAGTGAAGCTCTAGCTATGCGTGATCCCTCAATGTCATCATGTACAATGCATGGCTACCAACCCTGCATTGTACATGGAGAAGTAACGCGTGCAACTGTGGCCAGGAGTGCCTTAGAGAAGAGGCTTCTTGGAAGAGGTTGCACAGATGGAGGTAGCCTACAGCAATGATTAGGGCATTACTCCCTATCTCCGTACTCTAAACTTAACAAGCCGTTAACCCTTGCAGTGTGGAGACGCTATGGCAAAGAACATTTTTTTTCTTTTGCCTGGGGTTGGGCTTTAATAAGCACACTTGCATGCAGTTATGTATTAATAATAAAATATTAAGTGCATTTTAAAGGCAGCAAGAACCAGAATTTGTCTTGATATCAGCCTCCTACAGTCTCTTGTGCAGTAGAGTACAGACTGGGAGAAGGAGGGTTAGAAATGTGACCCATCCAGGCTCTGCAGAGTCTTTATACAAACAACCGCACTCTGATGTCGTTACCTGTTCCGAAAATACTTTTTCATAAGTTTGTGATGTAACTGTCCTCATTTGTAGATATACCTCTGATGTGTTTTGCTCGGACTGGGCTTAGTCATAGAGTTCTCTACGACTAAGCTCAATCAGGGCGATCAGAGTTCTTTCTGACTCAATTAGGGTGAACAGAGTTCTCTATGACTAAGCTCAATCAAGGCGAACAGAACTCAGTCTATGTCTAAGCCCAATCAGGGCAAATAGAGCTCTCCAGATTAAACAATTAGAGGAATCGATCACCTCTCTGTACAGCAGCGGGAGGGAGAGGAGACTAGAGACACCTTTGGACAGCAGCATTGTCAGTCTGGAGTTAGAAGCACTAGCTCCAGCTAACATTTTTCAACATAGGCGTGCGCACAGGGTGTGCCGGGTGTGCCTGGGCCCTCCCTAATCACCTCGTGCGCATGAGCATTATCACTCTATATACAGGCTGGGAGATGGGAACAATCTCCCTCTTATTGGCTCTGTCATAAGAGAAGTGCTTACGCCCTTCTCTTTCACTGTGCCGACAGGGAGATCAATGTGCAGGGGTCATATGAATGTAGACACATACACACGCATGTGTGGTTGAGCTTTAGGGAGCACACCCTAAAGCAATAGGCTGCACACACCTATGCTTTTCAAGCAGTTACAGCAACAGTTTTTTTTTCTTTTGGGATAAAGGTTTTACATGAATAAATAAAAGCTGATCATTGTAAGCATCCCTGTCATTGCTAAATGGGTTTTCCCAACCCTTTAACTGTTACATCTACAGGACAGCTTGTTCTGTTGAAAAAAAAACATACTTACTGCCAGGATCACCAGGTAAAAATAAAAGAAAAAAAAGATTAAAAAAACATCACATCTTAGGCTCCATTCACACCTGAGTGTAGCAATTTATGGGAGGTGCCCCCCTTCCCGTCGTTTCCCAGTCGTTTTCTCTGCTTACCGAAGCCATCGGTATCATCGTAAACAATCCAATCCTGCGGAGCGATGGGCAGGAAGTCGAGCGAGGGCAAGATGGCCCCCACTCGACTTTATGCCCCTGGAGGACCGGAGCGGCGTCTGATGTCACTTCCGCCTAACAGCCTTAAAGGGGCACGTTTTTTTTATTAGGAAATGTAAAATGATATTATAATTTTTTATTTTTTTTTTTGCTTTTAAGTGTAAATGTGAGATCTGACATCTTTTGACCCCAGATCTCGCAATAAAGAGGACCTGTCACGCTTATTTCTATTACAAGGGATGTTTACATTCCTTGTGATAGGAATAAAGGTGATCAAAACATTTTTTTTTAAAGGGAATTTTTAAAGGGAATGTGTAAAAATAAAAAATAAAAAGTTAATAAATAAGAAAAAATAAAATTTTAAAGCGCCCCGTCACTTCGAGCTTGCGCACAGAAGCAAACGCATATGTAAGTCGGGCCCACATATGTAAACAGTTTTTAAACCACACATGTGAGGTATCTCCGCGATCATTGGAGCGAGAGCACTAATTCTAGCCTGAGACCTCCTCTGTAACTCAAAACATGCAACCTGTAGAATTTTTTAAACGTTGCCTATGGAGATTTTTAAGGGTTTAGTCGCCATTCCACGAGCGGGCGCAATTTTGAAGCGTGACATGTTGGTATCAATTTACTTGGCGTAACATTATCTTTCACAATATAAAAAAAAGATTGGTCTTTTTCCCAAAAAAGTGTGCTTGTAAGACCGCTCTGCAAATACGGTGTAACAGAAAGTATTGCATAGCCGCAATTTTATTCTGTTGGGTGTTAGAAAAGAAAATGTATAATGTTTGAGGGTTCTAAGTAATTTTCTTGCAAAAAAAAAGTTTTTAACTTGTAAACACCAAATCTCAGAAAGAGGCTCAGTCCTTAAGTGGTTAAAGCACACGTGAGGTATCTCCGTGATTATTAGAGCGAGAGCAATAATTCTAGCACTAGACCTCCTCTGTAACGTTAAACAGGTAACCCGTAAACATTTTTTAATGCGTTGCCTATGGAGATTTTTAAGTACCGTAGTTTGTTGCCATTCCACGAGTTTGCGCAATTTTGAAGCGTGACATGTTAGGTATCTATTTACTCGGCGTAAACATCATCTTTCACAATGAACCAAAAAATTGGGGTAACTTTAACTTTTTTTAAATTTTATTTTTTTAATATGAAAGTATATTTTTTCCCGTAAAAAATTGTGATTGAAACACTGCTAAGCAAATACAGTGTCATATGAAATATTGCAACGACCGCCATTTTATTGTCTAGGGTCTTTGCTAAACAAAAAAAATATATATATATACAGTATATATATATATTTTTTATTTTTTTTTGTTTAGCAAAGAGTTGCAATATTTCATATCACACTGTATTTGCTTAGTGGTGTTTCAAACGCAATTTTTTGGGAAAAAATATACTTTCATATTTGCTAGAAAATTTCTTAGAACCCCCAAACATTATATATATTCATATATATATATATATATATATATATATATATATATATATATATATATATATATATATATATATATATATATATATAATGTTTGGGGGTTCTAAGTAATTTTCTTGCAAAAAATACAAGTTAAGCCCAGGTTCACACTGACAGCGTGCGATTTCAGCTGAGCTTGCACGGTTTCAGTCCTGCATGTCAGCCCCGACTTCGGGGGGCGATTTCAGAGACATCTGTGCGGGTTTCTGCACAGATGTCTATTAAAATCGCACCCCGAAGTCGCCAAAAGTAGTACAGAAACAAATGCGCCATCACACCGATTGGGGGCGATGCGATTGCCGGCAATAACCGCCGATTTGACATGCGATTTGACATGTCAAATTGCATGCCAAATCTCTGCAATGTGAACCTGGGCTTAAACTTTGTAAACAACAAATGTCAGAGAAAGACCCGGCCCTTAATCGGTTAAGGAGCATCTTCGGCTATCAGCTATATTTACCGTTCGCCTACAAAAAACATTACAATAATGACACGGTGTTTGCAAGCCTTTTGTGCAGCTGAACACTCCACTTCCCCCGTTTAAGGTTAGAGAAAGTGCACCTGTACGCCTGGAGCCGGGTTTATAAAGGCGCTGGCAGTCTCGGCAAGTGAATATGTTTAATCAAATATTAAGTTTTATTCAAATAGCAGAAAGAAATAGCAGGCAGTTTGTTGTTTTTCTGTCACTGATTTCCTTGCCATGCATCTTTTTTGCATCTTAAGAAAAGCAGCCTCGTCCAAGCCCAGAATTTGCATTTACCAAACTGAAGCACAACTAAAGGAGTGTGCGCGCCGGGGACATCTGCCCAGGTGGAAACACGTCTTCCGATGACAAGGCTGTCACAGGATTGGCAAATTCCGCTTCTCATTAATGACACCCGTCCCTGTCAGATGTTGGACAGATTCTTTAAAAAATTGAAAAAATTGAAAAAATTGAAAAAAATTGAAAAAATGACAAAAAATACCTTTTTCCAATGTTTTTATTTTTTTTTGGTCAGGACCCTAATGTTGCAATCTGTGTAGAATCAGCTTTAGATTCACCAAAACTATGGAATATTAGGACCTACCTAACCCATACCTCCCAACATTTTGAGATGGGAATGAGGGACACCTACTTGCAAACGTATGTAGGCATAGGACACGCCCTCTGTCACACCCCCTTAAAGGAGAATTAACTAAAAAAAAGGTTATTTGAATCCACAAGGGACTTTTTTTACCACTACTATTCCTTTATATTGGCTTTTAAAATTTACAAATGCAGCAATTTATAATTTGGATGAAAGATTTATCACTGGAAAATTTTTTGAAAGATCAAAAGTAAATTTTATATACAACTATATAGATCAGACCAAAATGAGGGACAAATGAGGGGGAAATGAGGGGGGACAGAGGGACATTGCTACTGTGCAGCTCTTTTTGCACAGAGTGGCCCCAAACCTGGTCTTCTGGGGTCCCCCGGCAGCTCTCGCAGCTCCTCCACACATCTGATAACCCCACTGGAGAAGCGCTCTCCCGGGGAGTTCCCGAGTCCAGCATTCGGCGTCCATAGAGGCCGAATGCAGGACTCAGCCCTGCCCCCCAGCGTTTGCGTCATTGGATTTGATTGACAGCAGCAGAAGCCAGCGCTGCTATCAATCTATCCAATCAAGAGCCGAGAACCCCCGGCAGAGAGACAGCACGTCCCCGCTGGGTCAAGTTCGAGGGTTCAGGTAAGTAAAACCGGGGGGGCTGGGGGGGGGGCGGTCACTGACAGGTGTTTTTTCACCTTAATGTATAGGATGCATTAAGGTGAAAAAACATGAAGGTTTACAACCCCTTTAATAATGATTTTTCCCAAGATTTATACAACTTTCACCCAAGATTCACCTTTTTTTTTAATTGACTCCTACATGAAAAAAATGTGCTGGTCCTGCATTGTGTGGGATGACATCGGAGAGATGTGACCGGTCAGGCAGGCTTTGGTCACCCGGTTGCACAGAGGAGGAAGCCAGCAGAATGAAGAATAAGGTATACATATTACTTTATTCATTGTTCCCTTGGCATAACAAACAGTTAACCCTTGTATTAGAGAGGGGGCCCACCTAGGCTTGCCACCTGTCCGGGATTCACCCGGACAGTCCTGGTTTTGAATCATGTGTCCGGGTTTCAGGCAGAATGAAACCCGGACACATTATTGAGACCCGGCAGTGGCTTCCCATTCCCCAACTAACCAAGATAGTCACGCGCAAATCTGTTGCCATCCGGGAGCTGCGGGCGGCTGTCTGGGGGAAGGTTCGGCATCACTGGGGTGCAGGGTGATGATGTCAGCAAGACCAATTTGGCCACACCCACTGTTCGTTGCGGCACACTATGCGCACCACAGTACTGCTCTCCTTGGGGCACCCAAAGATGTCCCAGGCCGCTAAAGTGTTCAGGTTTGGCTTGAAGAAAAGGTGGCAACCCTAGCCCCACCCCAGATTTTACATGTGATCTCTGCTTAGGTTTGAGGTCACACAAGGGATCTCGAAAACTGTTCAGGCTTTTTATCCATAGCAAGAGGCACTGTATGTAGATACATTTTCAATTTAAAATATGAATCATTAATATTCATGAAATTTTAGTGACTGCACATTATTAATAGGAAAGTATCACACCCAATAAAAATAGGGCCCCTTTAGTGAACCATCAAAACTATCTCTAGATTCTTCTAAACAGAGCAAGGAGAACGTTCTGTTTGCAGCACTTTAATCCTCATTACCTTCATATTCACCACCTACCAATCCCTGAGGATTGAAGACTGAAATCTGACTTCCATCCAGTCTCTGATCTAAAGACACCTTGTTCTGGGTCAGATTACAGGACACGGGACCCCACATGCCTTAGAAGGTTCCCATGGGTTTTTTTTTTGCCATCATTTCTAAACTGCTTTTCTAGAACAAAGTGATTGTGTGGATTGTGGCTTCATCTGCCAAGATTATCCCCCACAAATCAGTGACGTCATCTGCCCTTCTCTGATATGATTCTGCTGGATTATACTCATCGAGGTTTAAGAAGTGGACGGAATGTAGAAGATATATTCACACACAATACCCGCTTCCCTTGCCAAGCAACTGATCATAGGATACATATGTGCAATTTTCATACATTATCTATCTATCTATCTATCTATCTATCTATCTATCTATCTATCTATCTATCTATCTATATATCTATCTATCTATTCTACTGATAGATACATTATTTAAAAGTTCATTTTCCAAACCACTTATCTACTGGATATGCAGTTTTCCATCCAGCGTCTAATTATCTATCTATGTAGACTATGGGGTTGATTTACTAAAGGAAAGTAGACTGTGCACTTTGCAAAGTGCAATTGCACACTGCAAGAGCAGTTGCTCCAGAGCTTAGTAAATGAGGAGAAGCCCTGCTTCCATCATCCAATCATGTGCAAGGAAAAATCTATTTTTTTTTATTTTCCTTGCACGTGATTGGGTACTCTTTGAAAATGTAAGCTTTAACTTGTTTACCAAGCTCTGAAGCAGCTGCACTTTGTAAAGTGCACAGCCTATTTGCCTTTAGTAAATCAACCCCTATGTGCCTACTGATTCATTCAGACATGTTCTTTCTTTCTTTCTTTCTTTCTTTCTTTCTTTCTCTTTCTTTCTTTCTCTTTCTTTCTTTTTCTCTCTTTCCTTCTTTCTCTCTTTGTTTCCTTTTTTTTTCTTTCTTTCTTTCTTTCTTTCTTTCTTTCTTTCTTTCTTTCTTTCTTTCTTTCTTTCTTTCTTTCTCTCTCTCTCTCTTTCTTTCTTTCGCTCTTTTTCTCTTTCTTTCTTTCTCTTTTATTCTATCTAAAAATATCTCACAATATACTATGTTCATGTATATATCTCTATATCATTACTTTTGGCAGTTAATGTGTTAAAATTTGCTTCTCTCACTTTCTAAATCATATTCTGTGTAGCATTAATATAATCTATCTATCTTTCAGACTATGGAAATAGGATTGCTTGTAAAAGAATTTACGGGACAACACTTGGGTAGGTGATAGGCTGTGAATTGCAAATAATGTCTTCTTTAAGCGGAAAATACAAATGACCTATCTACCTTTTGGGCAATCTGCCTACCTATTCTATTGATAGTTAATTCATTTACATTTGCTTTTTCCAAACCATCTCCAAGCTAGTTTGGTATCTATTGAAATCTTTATCTACCGAATCATTATAACTTACATTTTCAAAGCATCTATCTATCTATCTATCTATCTATCTATCTATCTATCTATCTATCTATCTATCTATCTATCTATCTATCAATCTATCTATCCAGTATCCATCCCTTTTTTCTCTTCTCCTTTTCTAGCTTTTCTATTTCTCTATCTTTTCCTCTCTCGCTCTCTATATAAATATACAGTATATCTCTGTCTGTCCCTTTTTTTTTCTCCATCTTAGAGTGATAGTAAACGATCACCTTGTAAAACAACCAATTCAGTTTAAAATTAAAATTAAAAGCAAACATTTGTGTATAGATATAAAAAAAAAAAAAAAATATAAATACCTTTTTCCCCTTTTTTGATAAGTGATCCCATTCCCTCTGTTCGCAGCTGCATAGGAGCTGGGGGGAGCAGAAGCAACAGCACACTGATAATCCCAGTGAATGGCTGTGGGGAGGGTGGGGGGGGGGTGTCAGGACAAGTCTGATCATTGGAGGAGAGCAGGCTGAGTTCCCAGCATAGCTAGAGAACTGACGACGCTGTGCTCTCCTGCTTAGTGTGGTCAGTTTTTAACAGGAAAGCAGAGGGATTGGTAGGAACACCAGGGATATCACACAAAGAAAACAAAAAACAAAAAAAAATGGATACTTTCTCATACAAGTACATGGTACAACAGGCACATATCAGGAATATGAAATGCTGGGGTAACAAACACTTTAAGCTGGCCATACATGGATCGAAATTTGGCCAGTTAAACAGACATCGGCCAATTTTCAATCCATATATGGGCATCCTGGTTTTAAACAAGTCGATTAGCCTGTTGCGTTTTTCCTTAACTGTAAGTGCCACTGGCTATAGCTGCAAACACTAATCAATATGGTCTGCCAGCATGGAAGGCTCCCCACCGGCAGAACACAATAGTGCTGACTGTGTTGATGGGGGATCTAGCAATTTTTCTTCCTTCCACCTCGGGCCTGCCTTAGTCTATCCCCCTTTCTCTTTCTCTATCTATCTATCTATCTATCTATCTATCTATCTATCTATCTATCTATCTATCTATCTATCTATCTATCTATCTATCTATCTATCTATCTATCGATCTATCATCTATCTATCTATATCTATCTATCTATCTATCTAATTAATACATTGGTTAAAAGTTCTTCCAAGCCACTTACCTACTGGATATGTAATTTTCCATTCAGCATCTAATCATCTATCTATCTACAGTATCTATCTATCTATCTATCTATCTATCTATCTATCTATCTATCTATCTATCTATCTATCTATCTATCTATCTATCTATCTGTTGTTGCATGTATTGGGATATTTGTCTACTATGCACCGAAACATATTGGCCAAAAATAGTGTTAGCGTAATTTTGCCGATAAGAAAAAAAGGTGCCGATAATGGCACTAAAACGTACGCGATTTTGCAGCATTTTTACTATGCTAAGGTGCCAATAATGGCGACAATAAATTCATATTAATTTAAATTAATGATATTAATTAAAAAGTCAAATATAATACAATTATATATAAAAATACATATATATTTTAAAAACTCTCACTTGATGTTTCGGTTTTCAGCCTCCTGCATTTTCAGTTTCGGTAAAAAAAATCCATTCGGGGGACCTCTATCTATCCTACTCATTTATTCCAACTTGCTATTTCCAAATGATCTATGTATTTACCTATCTATCTATGTATAGGGTGTTATTTATTATAACAAGAAAAAAGTTCCGTGTGACCAGTCAGGTTCCTTGTTTTATTTTATCAAAGACCTAACTGGTTGCTCTGGTCAGTTCAATCTATATTTTGTGGTCTCGCTGCTTTGCAGTTAAGCTATTCAAGATGGATCAAAATTTGCCCCGTCCAACCGGGACCAGCCAAATTTTGATCCATCTATGGCCTGTCTTGTTCTAGAGCAGTCGATCTTCTGGTCGACTGCTCATGAATAGGCTTGTGGGAATACTGGAGGCACAACAGGGACACCTTTGGACAGCAGCATTGTCGGGTCTCTGGAGAGTGTAGCATTAGATGGACTAGCAGATGTAGATGGACTTGACCAGGGATCCTCAAACTACGAGGCATTGTAAAACTCTAACATTCACAGACATGACTAGGCATGATGGGAATTGTAGTTCCTGAACAACTGGAGGGCCGTAGTTTGAAGACCCCTGGACTTGACTAATGAATGAAACTAAACTCCAGCTAACACTTTTTAAGCCGTTACAACAGATTTTTTCATAAGTTAATTAAATCTGATCATTGTACGCACCCCTATTTGGTAAATGGCTTGTCCCAAACGTTCTAAATACTGTTTTACTGGACAGCTTGGTCTGTTAAGGGAAGTAAAAATAAAACAGACTTACTGGGTAGATCACCAGGTAAAAATAAAGAAAAAAAAAAGCCTAAAAAAATTACAAAACTGATACACTACTTGGCAAATTTATATTTTTTTTAAACCAGAGCTTAGTGTCACATCAAGGAGAGAAGATGTATCCATACATAAATCTCATTGATAGGGAGGAGGATATTCAGCCACAACCAGAGCAACCATGATCTGAGATTGTCTTATCAGGAAATAAATAAAAAAAAAGATAGCACAGGCAACTCCTTGGTAGCTTAATACAGCTGAATTGTGTGTTTAATTGTGCTCAGTGGCTTTCCAAAATAATTTGCTTTGTGTACGTAAGGACAAAAGATTTCTATGTAAGGCTCACCAGAGGTTAATCATGCATAGCAGGCAGCTGCATGGAGCCTGCAGAGCGGACTTCTGGCTGGATGGGGCAACTCTGTGCAGCCGGAATACATCAGTACCTGTGTCTTGGTGCCTACTCACTAGAAAACACACAACACACATCTCTTCTACACATACAGACCTCTATCACACATAGGAGGGGGTCTCCTTTCAATTTTGTGCTTCCGTCTTTTCAAGGGATTTAACCAAAAATTCTAAATCCTAAACTACCTACAGTGTATCTAAACCACAGAACAAAAACGGAAAATATTGCCGGTTACCTGTCCTTAGATGTGGCACTGGTTTATTTTTTTATTTTTTTTCCCTTTATTACCACCTTTTGATTCTGCCAGTAAAACTCTTCCTGTCCTGGGGTGACAACGCTCACCAACTGTACTGTATCTATGGAGGAGGAGCGTTGTCACCAAGGATAAGAAGTGTATTAGGACTACAGGGCTTCTTCCCTTTTCCTCTATTATATAACAAATATGGTGGTGTTCTATACAGGACACAACTGGATTTCGGACTGTATCAGATCTATCTATCTATCTATCTATCTATCTATCTATCTATCTATCTATCTATCTATCTATCTATCTATCTATCTATCTATCTATCTATCTATCTATCTATCTATCTATCTATCCATCTATCTCTATCTGTTTTACAATAAAAGGAAGTATGATGGCTTGTAAAGGAACGTATTGGATACCACTTGTGTAAAAGAACGGTCTCTCTGTCTACAGTTGACAGTTAATAATACAAATTAGACTTTTCCAAACTGCTTATCACATATGCAGTTTTCCGTGCAGCATCAAAATCAATCTATCTATTCATGTATCTATCTATCTATCTATCTATCTATCTATCTATCTATCTATCTATCTATCTATCTATCTATCTATCTATCTATCTATCTATCTATCTATCTATCTATCTATCTATCTATCGGACTATCTGTATTGCTATTCTGCTATTTCGTTCAAACTAGCCTTTTCTAAACATCTATCTATCTATCTATCTATCTATCTATCTATCTATCTATCTATCTATCTATCTATCTATCTATCTATCTATCTGTCTGTCTATCTATCTACCTATTTGCTTCACTGTAGGGCACTGTTTAAATGTAATATACATCAGTTTACGAGTCCTTAGATGTGGCTGCATTACTTTTTTAGGCTTTATAATACTACAGCAGAGTACCCAGGACACAACTGGATTTCAGACAAGATCAACAGGTCATTTTTTTTTTCTTTACATCTATTGAACAAGTCTAACAAAATGCAGGGGCAGCTAATTGGTTAGCACTTCTGATAACCCAAGCGGTTGGCGCTGGTGTCCTCGGTCTGAATCCTGGTCAGGGCAGTATATGCATGGAGTTTTCATGTTCTCCCTGTGCTTGCATGGCTTTCTGCCCACAGACACGCTGGTAGGGTAACTGGCTCCTAACTGCCTACTTCCCTAGTATGAAATTCTGCTGAATGCACAATATCGCTTCATCCCTGGCCCAACACCAATTTGATAAGCCATGCTGGTAAAGCAACCAAGCTTTTTTTTCTTCCAATTCAAAAAAAACTATACGAATTTCAAAATGTCTTAATGGGTTGGTGTCAGTGTGGAAGAGTGGGCACTCAGATGACCCTCTTTGACACCCACATATAATTCTGAACCTCTATGATTGAAAGAACTGAAATCCAGTAAATGAAAGGGGTGAGCCAGGGACAGTTAGGCTGGGGAGGCAAGAGCTATATAATGTTGGGCAGAAAGAAAAAAAATATATATACAGTATGTATATATATATATATATATATATATATATATATATATATATATATATATATATATATATATATATATATATATATATATATATATATATATATAAATATATATATATTAGAGCAGACTCAATAGACCGCTTAGTCTTTCTTTCTGCCGACAGTCTTCTATGTTTCTTTCATCCAGGCGGGACATTATCTGGGCTATATCGGACGCAATGCAGCTTCTAGTGCACACTGTGAGAAGATTATAATTAAGTAATTTGGGTAAGCAATTTCAATACAGGAAAGTAGCCTGTAGAATTGTGCAAGACTGAACGTAAGGCTGGAACCCAGTTTTCAAATTGGTATTGTTTATCAGACAGGAGTACCCTCTGAGACCATGAAATGCACTGTCAGGTTCAGACAGGTAGGAATAAATACCTCCCTCGTATATTAGTTCCCCTGTATTCCCCATCTATTATTTCCCTGAGAGCTGTCACTTTCTTTCACTCTATCCCTTTTCCTTTATCCCTTTATCACTCTTTCATTCTTTCATTTGGAGAATTTTTACAGCTGATCATCGGTTGCTCTGTTCTCTTCATAAAGAGCTTTTCATCACATGGTGCAACTTTAGATTGTCAGCTCAGTTGCTGAGGAAATCCAACGATGACAGCTCGAGAAGAGATTGGGTGTTGTATCATCACCTCTCATTCCTAGTGACAGATCAGGCTGTGTCCTCTCACAGTCTCGTTCTCATGGACCCCTGTCTCTCTCCCTTTCTTTCTCCTTTCCAGATTTTTCTGCTTTCCCTTCTATTCCTCCAGCTCTTCCTTCCTTCCTCCTTCCTCTCTCCCTTCCTTTCTACTTTCCCGATCTTTCTGCTTGTCTTTCCCTCTGTATTCCTTTAGCTCTTTCTTTCTTTCTTTCTATCTTTTTTCTTTGTTTCTTTGTTTGTTTCTTTTTTTCTATCTTTCCTTCCTTCTATACTTCTATCCTTTCTCAGCTTTAACGCTTCCTCAATCGCTCTCTTTTTTTCTCTCTCTTCTTCACTGTTTCTCTTTCCTTCCTAGTTCTCTCTCTTCTTCTTTCTCGTCTCTCTCTGTATTGCCTCTGTCTCTCTCCTCCTTCCTCTTTCCTTCTCACCATCTCTTTTTGTTTTTCTAATTTCTTTTTTTTTCCTCTCCCTCTCTTACGAGATAGTTGTCTCCTGTAATAATTAACCTAAGATTTCCATGAGATGGGAGTCAGCCGTTGACTCATACTTCCCCTTATCTTTCAATGTTAGCTAGTGTTTCCATATTCCAGGGAGGCAGGTTAAAATCGTCTGTGTCACGCATTCAGCTCACCCCAGCCAAACTACGAGCGTGAACACTTTTTTGTTTTTAATGCTTGCCTCTGTCAGAATGCTAATAAAAAATTAAGGGTGTAAGTCATGGTGCCCCTGCCTAAATGCAGATTGGAAAACGCAGGGCCTTTTCAGTGGGTTCCAAGGCCCCGGGCTCTTTTATATCCATGTTCTGCCAGTGTTGTGAACCTAGCCTCTCCAGAGTCTTATTCACTAAGCAATCATAAGCTGAGACTTGTGCCATCCAAGACACCATACTCTTCAGTTCCAAATTTGCTGGGAGAAATCCCATACCGATAAAGGAAAACTTTTATTAACTTTGGGATGAAAAGAACCTCGCTAGAGATTGAGGACCAAATGTTGCCCAAGGCAGCTGGTGACATTTTACCTCTCATTTTATTTCTATTGCTCCGAAAATTTGAATTTAAAGCCCAACTGAAGTCTTGTTTTTTTATACTTGGTATGCAGTCAGGTTGGATATGGCTTTTTTTTTCACTTTTTTTAACGTGTTTGTAATTAAAACAATAAGAAACTGCTTGCTTGTGGTGTCAGCATGCTGGAGAGTCAGGCCAATTCCCTCACATAAAGCACAGTGTTCTGGGACTCCATTGGTCAGAGACACTCCCTGCACGGTGCTCCAATCAACAGTGCCGTTTAGGGAGCATGAGCATTGCTGAATGGAGTACTGTGCTGGGGGCATATTGGACTTCTGAAGACCTGGACCTCTGCAGTCTGCATCCGACTCTCAAGTGTGCTGGCAGCACATTACTGTTTTAATCATGAAAACAAAAACACTAAATTAAATAATGCCTTATTCTTTTTTTATTATGCAACCTGACTACATAACAACAAGTAAAAATATAAAACTCCAGTTGAGCTTTAGCAAAGAACTCTGATATAATAGAAAGCAGGATATAATTAAAGGCAAAATTTCAGTTTCAACAAATTAATTTCTGTAGTTAATAGTGCTAGAGCTACTTGAATCTTTTGATATAAAAATAATAACAATTTTGTCTCAGTTACTATACTAATATAATGTATAAAAACTTTAAATAATGAGGCAAATTTGGGGCTGTTTTTTTGCACAAGGATGTCCAGGATTATTAAATGACTCCAATGTATTTTGCCAAAACTGCAAAATTTCACTCTTTACAAATTTCAGCTTTTTTCCTGGTTCAGACATGTTAGGCTTCAACATGACTTACCAAATGGTTACTTACAGCTCCTATTTTTATGGAGAAACAAAAAGCACGTCTTTTAATATAGGAATGTTTTTTGTTTTTTCCTTGAAGCAAACTGTGATATTTATTATTTGGTCAGTATAGATACAAAAGGAGTTTGACAGAGTCCCTCTTTAAATCTGATTGGTTATCATCAGCAACAATACCACTCCTTTCCCTCATTTTTCATAAAACGGTCCATCAATGCACCACTGACACAATGGGGGTTATTTATGAAAGGCAAAGCCACTTTGCACTACAAATGCACTGCAAGTCGCTATAGATCTGAGGGTCAACCTGAAATGAGGGGAAGCTCTGCTGATTCTATCATCCAATCATGTGCAAGCTAAAATGCTGTTTTTTTATTTTCCTTACATGTCCCCCTCAGATCTACAGCTACTGAACTTCCAAGTGCACTTGCAGTGAAAAGTGGATTTGCCTTTCTTAAATAACCCCCAATGGGGTTGATATTACTAAAGGCAAATGAACTGTTCAATTTTCAAGGGAATTTTCCCTTAGCTTAATGAATGAAGTGACACGCTGCTGACTTCCATCATCCAATCACATGCAAGCGAAAATACAGTTTTTTAAAATTGTCCTTGTATGTGATTGGGATACATTCATTAAGCTAAATGAAAATTCCCTTGCAAAATGAATGGTCTATTAACCTTTAGTAAATCAACCCTAGTCAAGTACTGAAAATCTTAACACTCAATCAGAGATCTGCTTACATCCCATAAATAAAAAAAGAAAGCAAACAATGGGTTGTTTGGACTGCAGCCTTATATACATATACCATTGTATATATAGTGCATATACCATTTGTGTGTACTATGCAGCTGCACAAAGTCCCTTTGGGACTTAGTGCCCGATTTATACCAGATGTAGTCCTGATAGGTGCTGGGACCCTTTTCTCTGTCTCAAAGACTGGGAACACAGATTACTTCAATATGGTGGCCAACTGATTGAGTGAAAAAATGTTTGTTGCATTGGGGACCTAAAACCTGTTCATGCACTGGAGCCTTTTGGTGACTCTTTCTGCCAATGTGCTGCTTGACCAGCACCCCAGAAGTATACAGAGCAACACTTATGTGTAAAGTGGAAAAAAACCATAACAACCATTTCGATTTCAGTTTAGTAAAAGCCCATTTCTGTTTGGCTGTTTTATTGAAAAAGCCTACAAGTGAACAACAGCTCTCAAGATACTCAAGACTCTTCAACAGATTAAGGATAAATATTTCTCCCCTGAGCTGGCAACATACAGTTATATTCAAGAGCAAAACACATCACAAGAACTTTACATAATCATACATCATTGTCTGTGAATATAAACCAAACTAATGTAGACCTCTTCTGCCATGTAGAGACCCATATTCCCATTCCTGAATAGAGAAAGTGGCAATCAGGTTTATACTAGAAAATGAAAGCTCTGATTGGCTGTTATGAAATTCCGGGCCTCTGTTTTATGGTTACATGTCAAGGAGTTTCCCATATTAGCAGCTCATTTTAACTTGTATTCCCTTTGATGGACATCATAATCCAACCATCAAAAAAAAAAAAAACTGCACCTAACAAAATAGGCAGAGTTTCTAGTTTCATCAAACTTTTAAGGTGATTACAAAGCTAAATTATGTTGGCACTTTGTCCATATGGCCTTTCCATAATGTAAGGGCCTGAGGTTCTGTAAAACATGTTGGGTTCTTCTTCTAACAGCTACATTGTTGTGGGGCCCCTGAAACATTTATCAGTAAAGCCTATAAGTACATTTATCAGTAAAGCCTATAAAAATCTAATATTATAAACGCTAATCATAGAAAGAGTATTTGGGGAGCCAATTTAGGTTTCCAATTCAAATTTGTATACTTAGGAAAGAGGATACAGACAAGGGCAACATGGTGGCTATGTAGTTAGAACACACGTTTTGTAGCCCTGGGTTCGATTTCTACCAAGGACTCTTGTCTATATATTGCAGTGTTTCCCAACTCAAGTCCTCAAGGCGCCCCAACAGGTCATGTTTTCAGGATTTCCCTCAGATGAAACAGCTGTGGTAATTACTAAGGCAGTGAAACTGATCAAATCACCTGTGCAAAATAACGGAAAGCCTGAAAACATGACCTGCTGGGGCGCTTTGAGGACTGGAGTTGAGAAACACTGATATTGAGGTTGCATGTCCTCTGCATGCTTTTGCTGTGTCTTTCCTCTTGGTGCTCCAGTTCTCTACAGCCCTCCCAAAAGCATTTGATGAATAACTTTCCCCAAACTGACCTTATTATGTGTAAATGAATGTATCACTGCATTAAATTATATTAGCTAGCTAAATTCCTCAGGGACTGCAGTGAATCTCCAATGCTGCCCTGTTAGGCACTACGGCAGTTTGGTGCTTTATAAATATTTAAAATAAAAAATAATTAGGGTGTCCATCTTAGTAGCATGAGATGTTGTCAAATGGGATTTGTGACCCTATACAATAACACTGACACTGATTTACAATAGAGATGGAGGGTGCAGAAACTAAATTGTGGGGAAACCTTCCTCTGGAAAATTTGAGAGATACAAGAAGCCAATGGGTGACTATAAGCTATATCAGTTTCCAAAGGGTTGGCTTTTAGGTCCCAAGACATAATAAACATTTTTTTGGAACATCAAATCTGCTTGGTAGTATATATACAAATTTTCCAAGAGGAGTGGTGGTCACCATTTCTAAACAAAAATGTCTATCAATGCCACATGCATTTTGCAAGCAAATCAAGGAAAAATGTTGGGTCTGGCAGGAGGACAATCTTCATGAGATCCATAGATCCATGGTCATAGTCAGACAGTGTCACGTAAAATATACAATTTCTAAGTTATCTGACACTTGAATCAAACATAAACATTTGCAGTTTCTAACTGATGGTAATAAACATATTAGTTGTATAATTGTCAATGTTAAATGTTACAGTAAATGTTACGACTAAAATGCCTTAATGCTGTCAATTAAAATAACCCTTATAATATTACCTTTCAGCAGCACAAACAAAGCTCCAGTGCATAAGGATTGGGTAAGAAAGCAGCAAGAGAGAGATACTTTAAATAACACTTTGAATCGCAAAAAAGTTTAGACAGTAGCAGTGAAAGTTTTAACGAGAGATGAAGATAAACATAGTAATCCCTTTTTATCATGGCAAACATCATACTGTTCATTTTTAAATGGAACCAATTAGGTAAAAACAACAATAACATTTTTTTTGCCAAGTTTTGAATATACATTCACCCTCATATTCTATGTCTTTGTTGTCACCTGTATTTCAAAGGTGAAAAATTAAGAATCAAAGAATTCTCAGATATCTGTACCCACTACGGTGTCCAACAGTTGTCCAATCACTGAAAATTGACTGAAAAACTGTGATGGTACAATAAAAATATTCTACATTGTTTAAGTATAGCTATTTGCGGTGCAAGTATCCTGAGAAATCATTAACCATATAAAATATGTATATATATATATATATATATATATATATATATATATATATATATATATATATATATATTATCCATTTAAAAATATCCTAAATATATGGAAACATTATGGCCCTTGTTGACTTGGCTGGATAGATCTAATATATTATAAGAGCATAGTAATTTCAAACCCGCGTAGAATTACCAAAGAGGATTAACTCATAGCTTGGAGAAATATGAATATGAGTATTACCTTATAAACATGTTAAGTACAGCAGACTGGACGGTTATTCAGTGGCCCATATAAGCTGCCCAGCACAGTAGCATGCGCAGTCCTCTACATTAGCATGCACATTTAAATATTCCAAGCTAGACACACATAAGAATGCTAACACAAAATATGCTTAAATGGTGTGGACCACACATTTTACAGTTAAACAACTTTGGGCAGATACCCTTGGTAACATCATAATCTCAACACTCTGAAAGCCTTCTGTCACAGGAGGCCCCAGGTAAATGCATCATGGAGCAGCAAAAGTCACATTTATTGCTAGCGGTGGTCTATAAGAGTCATACCTTGGACTCCTGTGAGCTATAATAATCCCTGGAAATAACTGTAATCTAACTCCACTGCCACTGATTTATAGAATAGAGTGGTAGGCCCTGTGAATATTTACATTCTTCTCAACAAATTAAAGATACAAATCTTTTGTTTTTGTCTTTCAGACAAGTACATTAACTATAAAAATTAAAAAAAGTCTAACTTACTTACCAAAATGATTAATATGTCATGCAATACATTATAGAGACAATGACATGTTTACTATATTTATCTTAATAAACACTTTAAAAAGGATATTGCACTTCCCGAGTAAGGTGAAATGTCAGACATATCTTGCATGTCTCCACACTCCGATTTGATGAAGGATAAGGAAAGCCCATCTGTTGAGCTGGGTGGATGGGCTGGAGAGCAAGGGTGGTGGTTCATGTGGTGGGATGACATCTTGGTCCTCAAACTGGTTGTCTCCCTAGTCAAGTCTAGGGACTCTGGGGATGACCTGTCTTTTCCTTGAAAGGCTGATGATGGGGCACCCAAAGGATTTTGAAATGGGTAAGCCATAAGTGGAAGAGGGAATGGGTGGCGGAAAGAAGAGGATGAGAAGCTGGCAGCAGCTGATAGAGGGGACTGATGTAATGAAGGATGGTGACTACCAGGTGGAGGCCCAGGAGCAGCCTGCTCATTTGAATTTTTTCGGACAACTAAAGGCAGAGCTTCAGTTTGGTCATTGGAACTAGGCATAGGAACGTTGCCAAATGTGTCCAGGGGGTTTGGAATGATGACATCGCCAAAGCACTGCAGACGTTGGTTGGTGGTATGAAAGTTGTGGTTTTCTCCACTCATTGCAAATCTAGCCTGAGGCATTTGGAGGGGTGGGAAGACCTGAGGAAGTTGGCGTATAGGTTTGGCAGAAAACACTTTGACCACAGTGTCCACTACTTGGGACATGGCTGTGTTCAGTTCTTGTTTCAGTGTTTCTGCCAAGTGTTTACCTTCAGGATGGAAAGTGCTATGAAAATGATCTTTGTCTTTAGGTCCCTCTCTTTTGGGTTGATTATCTGGTGCCATGTCATGCTCCCTGATAAGGGCTCGGGCACGGTCAATAAACTGCGCAGCATCTAAGTCAAACATTTCACTGTCTGACCTGCCCACAGAATCCCGGGCCCTAGCGTCAATTAGTTCAGAATTCATGCTATCTTCGGAAAGATTGCCATCTTCGTTATTTTCAGAATCAGTGCTATCGTAGATCTGGTAGAACTTCTCCTGCAGCTGGCGCAGCTGTTTTTGCATGTCCTCCAGCTGCTGTTTCAGCTGTCTACGTTCCTCTCGCTTCTGCTCTTTTCGAGCTGAAACCAGCTGCTGGAAACTCTGTTGCTGCTGCTGAGGCAGTTTTTGTTTGCGCTTGTTCTCTCGATAGCTTTCTCGGGGGCTTATGGACCGAGGGGCTCCCTCTCTTTCATTTTCATTGCCCCTCATGGCCAAATTTGGGGAATGGCTCATACCTCTAATTATATTTTCAACCCGGGCACGCTTTGCTCTCAGGTGTTCATCACACAACCGTTCCATTTCTAACTGGCTCAATGTGGGCCTGCCAAAAGGAGAAAGACACTCTTGGGGGCTGTCTCTTGAAGAGTTGCTGCATACATCCTCCTGATGTATCTCGGAGCCTGTGCTGGAGAGCCCACTGGCTGGGAAACCAGGCTCAACGCCACCATTTTTGTTCATGTTATTTTTCAACAGCTGGGAAATGATGGTCGCTCCTGGAAAAGGCATCATGGCATCTTCGTAGGAGTTCGCTCTCTTCAGCAGCTTGCGGAGTACATTTGACTTTTCCCCATCTGCATGCTGGACCACTGAATACTCAACATCCTGCTCGGAACCTTGGGGATTCATGGCACTGTGAAATGCAGCTCTTGCTTTAGCAAAAAATGCAGATGCTGTCCCTACAGTCCTTTTCACTCCAATGTCAACTCTTCTTCTCTTGGTCTGCCTGCTTAAGAGAGCTGCGCTGTCATGGTCAGGCATCACTGGACTGTTATTGTGCCATCTTCAAAAGCTTGTCAGCTGGGCACAGCTCGAGAATCCTGGGACCCTGGCCAACAGAACAAAAGGACTGATGAATCATTTTCTTTAAATTTCTCCAAATTTCCTGACCTCAATCCTGAATAAAAATGCAAAATGCATAGGCTGTGGGATTTATGGCACATTACAATTATTGCAATTTATTATGCACTCTGCCTGAAATGAAACATTTTTAAATATTTCTGCTTCACTGGTTTAAGATGGATTAAGATTTAAGTAAAAAAAAAAAAAAAAACATGAATACAAAATAAAATAAAAACTGCTTAAGCACCCGTAATATGATTCTTTTGCTCAAGTGCTTAAAAGGATATGGTTTATCTCCAATAGTAGATTAGAAGAATCCTACTATAGACAAGCAATTGATTACATTTAGATAATATGGACATAGATGAAAGTACTTTCTACTAAGGAGAAGAGAAATACAAGATGAGAAGTACAAGCAGAAAATCATTTCAGGCAGAGTCATATTATAAAACTAATGTACTTAAATACTGTAGACCCACAACTAGGTTGTACTTGCTTTTATCAAAAGCCTTTGGCATCTAAGATTTTTTTTGACATTAAAGAAAAATCACACTAAAGAGAGAAAATAGATAAAGTCATTTTTTTTTATTTCTTCCTGTTTGGACTTCCCAATTTCCTTGAGTTTCCAGGTGAGGAAGATAAGTTTACTGTAGTACATGGCACTTCATAGAAGTTTTCCAGTAAGTTATTAAAGACTACTTCCACTTTTTTGTATGGCACCAAAAATGTTGTGTTTACTAAGATTGATAAATAATTAAAAAAAGAGACAGGGGTCTAGTTTACATTAATAAATTAAGCAGATTTAAAAATATATATATATATAACTAATGTATAATGTACAATGGAAAATAACACAAATTCTGCACCCAGGCATGACTTACTAAAGGATATAGAATTTTATAAGTTTCTTTCCATTGGGCCATAAAGAAATTTAAAATTGTAACGATGACCGCAATGGACAAGTTTGTAAAAAAGTGAGCTTCCTCTTATTATGAACCTTTGCCATAATTTTATATTATAGTATACCATTCGAAAAAATTAACTGTGATTTATCTTTGCTCCAGATCCATCACAGAAACGTATCTTATGGTAAGTCCGACAATTGTTTATTCTGTCTTGTTCATGTAACCTAATAACTAAGTGCATAGTATGTACAATTCAATGGTGTTTATTTTGCTACTACAATATCTTTGCCAACTTAAAGTCGAATATTCATATGTGTGAACTGCCTTTATTTCCTGTTGTTTGCGCAAGACCCTTTCTAGCCCTCTAGATCTTATGCTTCGTTTTATGGAAAGCCTAATAGTGCAAACAGATCTTTTCCTAAAGGTGTCATGTGACCTCATGTTTGTCCATCCCTGTGTGGAAGACCACATCTTGTTGCATGCCTGGTACGTACAAAACATTTTAGTGACGGAATGAAAAAAGAAACACAAAACCGTTTTTGTAAACGGATGTGTCTCAAATTTTCTAAACTGCCATTGCCAACTCAGCGATAAAGTTAAATAACAAAAACAAGTTGGCCAACTAACTTAGAAAAAAATTAACTTTTAATGTTGCAGTCATCTCTGTATTTCTCTTTATTTTACTATGATTGCTGCTCTATCTCTCTCATTCCCACCCCCCTTTTTTTTTCTTGCATCTCTATCTATTTTTCTCTCTTCTTGAGATGGAAATGAGCATAGGAAAAAAATAAGCTATTTTTTCATGGTGTGTTCACCTAATATTAAACTATGCATTTGCTTAACAGAGCACATCTTAGAAATCATAGGGTATATTGCCAGAGGCTGCCTGCAGACTTTTTGGAATTGGTCCCATCTTTTTCGGTTCACCTGTAAAAACATCTACGCGCTCCCTAGGACTGCATCTGTGGCTAGTTTTAAAGGATGACTGTTCATGCAAATAGGCATCATTTCAGCATGACAAAACCATCACTTATCCAGAGAGTAGTCATCAAGAGCGTGTAAAAAGATAGGTCAACGTGGAAGAAGATGACAACACAGGTCCAGTTAAGACTGGCAGGCACCATTATTATAGTAAGAGATTTTCTTTTCTTATTTTGCCAAATAAAAAGTCAACCAGGGATATATTGAATGCCTATAAAATGCTAAGATTGCAGGGCAAACACAAATTTACCAATGTCAAAAAAATCTTTACGAAAACATAAAATGAGATAAGAAGCATAAAATGGGTCAAAATGCAATTGGTCATAAAGGACATTTATTAGCACCATCACTCTAAAATATGAATCGCAACTAGAAAAATAGAGAAGTGACGGCAGAAAAGACCAAGTGGTCCATCGAGTCCGCCACCCTTTTTTAACATCTCCTTTTTTTCCTTTATTTATTAATCAGGGTTTTGTGTTATAATTTAATCTTTTTCCCATCTGCGTATAGACCTGTGTTTATCCTTATCATGTTTAATTTCACTTGTTGATTGAACTAGGCCTTAATCCTACCATGAAATGAAAACTAATGCACACATATGTACTCTTACCCACGCAGTGTTCTTACATATAGATGTACACACACCTCTGAAGGTAGAGTAAATGTTTATTAGCACAAGATATTAATAAATATTTATTCCTATAATTCCCTTTCCTATATTTATAATGCTTTGAAAAATGTTTCTTATATTCCTTTAAAGTTCCATAATTGTTGGCATATGTGGCTAACAAGGCTGCAAAGCTATCGCAGCAAAATGTATACAGCGTATTACTTAATGTAAACCTGTACTTATATTTGAGACCTATAGTTAATATATAGTTCTGCATGCTGTTTTAGAACAGGCAAGCCTATGATTTTGTGTATTTCAATTTAAAAGTTGTCTAAAGTGATCCTGACATTCACTGTCTGTAATTTATCTCAGACACAAAACAATGTTTAAATTCAATATAGGAGCAAAATAATTAATAAAAAGAAATCTGTTTAAACTAGAGATGTTTAACTGCTTGTTTTGTTCTGGTTTTGCAGCTGCCAGCCGGTGATAAATTGACCCATTTAGCTACATGTCAGCGGCTGTGGAATACACATGTTGATCTTGTAAATAAAATAAAAAAGAAGAAAAAAGATTTAAAACATTTTAAATGACTATGTTGCTAAAATATTCAATATTAAACCCTATGAAATATTTGTGGGTCAATAAAATATGTTCATATAGCTAAATGTGTAGCACCCAAAACATCTGTTTATTCCTTATGAGATAATTTTTTTGTTAAATATTACAAACTCCCTTTAACAATAAAATGTTTTTGGAAACATATTCACTGTCAATAATATGGCATATTTGTTTGTATTATACAATAAACTGTGTTTTAATTAATTTGGTACAATATAATATATATATAGAAAAGAAAATACGATTTTAAGCAATAAAAAAAATCTTAAATGAACTTTGAGCTATATCAGGTTTCTTGCAGATGATAAAAGTAAATTTTTGCTCATAAAGGGGACATTTGCTATTAAATTATTTTATATATATATAATATATATAGATATATATATCTATATATATATATATATATTTTTTATTTTTATTTTTTTATATCTGTTTCACAAATAATATTGAAGCATTTCACTCTCTAAAAAAGTTACAAGAAGTATCATCGTAACTTGTAAGAAATTTCATCATCACTTGTATATTATGTTAACATGACACCAGTTCCCAAAGTGTGCAAATTTCATGCACGATACATGTTCATCTGACCTTTTATTTATTTTTTATTTCTCTCTACAGGTAAATGTAATCTATGTTTCTCATATAATTCTGGGAAACACCAAACTATTACCTGTAGTAGTATTCCTGAAACTACAGAGATGCATACATTTTATATTTTTACAAAAACATTAAAATTTTACTTATTTCAATTTTTTTTTTTAATTTAGTTTGATGTTCACATAAACATATATGCTTCCATTATACTATAGAAAAGTTACAAGGGCAAGTTTTTTAATTTTTTTTGCTTTACATGCTACCTTCGCTTTGAACTGTCAGTAATTGTAGCAACCTAAATCCTGACAGTTTCACTCACACACATATATTATATTTTCATAGATACTTCCACAGAATTTTTTTTTTCATCAATGTTAAAAAGTTTAATTCAACAAAATGCAAATCCATAATGTTTTTGGGGAGGGAGAGTATTGAAAGCACTAGTTAAGGCTTAAAGCTCAATCATCATTTTAAAAACATTCCAGATTCTAAAAATTGACAGTATCCACAACCAAGTCTCAGTTAACTTATCCAACGCCACAATATAGTCAAGCAAGTATTTACACCAAAATTGTAGCCAATATATCTCTGTATGTCAGACCAGCTATGTAGAATGATTTTAGCCATATAGATTGTTTTCATAGCATAATAAGCACTAGAATTATTGTCTGAGCTGCATAAATAAAAAAGACAAGGGTACCAATCATGCAAAACAAAACCAAAGAAATTCCCAGCTCAACTCACCGACCGTACCAATCATACCTGCAAATACACAAGTGGTGTCCACACTCTCTGTAATATAGACACTCCTAGGTGTGGGTAGTTACACTTTTCAAAACTGTAGACAGACAGCTTGCTAGTTTGTTAAGAGTATAAAGAGTTAATTGTAACTATCTTATAGCATAAAAAGACTAATGTCAGGTGCAGCAAAGCACTGCAATAAAACTACACATGCCACTTGCACATCAAGCTAGTTTATACCTTTATATCTTAAGTTCCTCCATGTATGATTAATAAAAAGCAGAAGTGTTGATTGTACAAAGGGGCACAGAAGTGGAAAGTGGAACTGTCACGAAGAAGCTGTTGCTGTTTAAAAGGATCAGATACAGCTCTGTAACCAAACAGGTTCAAGGTAATCTCAAAGAGCCTAGAATCTGTGACTCAGTTTGCAGGCAGGGGCGCTCCAGAATTGACCCTGTGGACAGATACTTTTGTGATCCATATGCCCCGTACCTTGTTGCAAATATGTCAAATACAAGAACGATAATCAACACAATGCTATAAATGCTAGCGACAAAAATTGTGAACAAAATATTGTTTGGTTATGGAAAATGTTTAAAATGGGTTGAGTGATTCTTAAAATGGTAAAGGAAAAAAAACAAAAAAAACGACAAATAAAATTTAAGAATAAATGTCGTTTTTTTCGTATGCAGTTTTATCAACAATATAAATCTTTAATTTAAAGACTGCATAAAGCCTAAAGGGCGAAAACAGCACAATATCAGTGGTTTGTGCGAGAACACCTGTACTTAAGAGGGAAAGGTCAAGAGTGATATTAGAAAGTATTATTTTACAGAAAGAGATGTAAGTGCTTAGAGCAAACTGCTGGCAGATGTAAGGTGCAAATTAACGGTAATAGAAATTATACATGGCCAGCATAGCCAATAAAAATCTATCTTTAGACATTTGTGATAGCCAAGGAACCTCTCTCCATCTGCCCCAAGCCATCTATCCTAAGGTTAAAAACAAGCAAAGGAGAGGGACCAGGTAGTCACATTTTCGTGTTGATCTACTGTTAATTTGCAATGAGCCAATGTTTTTTAAACTCAAGAAAGGTCTGGTGCACTGTGAAACTTGTTAACCGGCTTAACTTATAAATGCAGAAGTAATGATAAAGGAACAAAACTGCTAAAGTTTACTTTTCAAGCATTCCGGGAAGCTGCGCGGTTTAACGATAGGCAGGTAAGCAACAGACCCTCTCAGTCCACCTTCAGATTGCCCATAAAACAGCCACGAAGGGTAAACCTAGAACTTCACCCTTTGGTTTGTGGAAAATGATGATTAATAATAGAGTCGGTGCTCAGCATGCAACTCAGCTTGATACAGAAAAAAGCCTCACCAGGTCTGTTTGCAAGTCCCTTGCAGAGCTGGGTGTCCTTATCTCAGAACTGACCATAAACTCATAAACCACTCAACAATAGTCGTCTGGTAAGAACCTACTGAACGAAAAGTTGCACCTGTCTTTCTTGACACAACGCACCTGTCTTGTGTTGCCCATGCGCGTTTTGTTATGGTCCTACAATAGCAGCGAGCAGGGAGGGGAGGGGGACAATATAAAAAGAAAGAAAAAAAAATCTTTCATAGCAAATTAGTCAGCTCAGCTGCCTTCAAGTGAGGTTAACCTTGCAGAGCAAACAAGCTCATAAGAACAAAAGAAAATTATCTTAAAATCTAAAAGAAACAAAAAGGGGAAAAATAAGTGACAAGTGTCTATGGTGAAGTAGTTTGCATACAAAAGGATGCATGCTCCTTCTGCTTCTGAACTTCCAAAAGAAAGCAGTGCTCCTTCGATTTCAGCACTGAGCAGTTCCTTATGAAAGCAACAGCATGTGCTCGATGTGTGGCTCTAAACCGTCCCCACTCGCAGCAGTTATCTCACTACGGAACGCACTTGATCTGAGTTGCTCTCTTGTACAGCTTTCAATGTAGGCTGTTCTGCTGCAACACAAGGCGATCGCCAAGGAAAAAAAACCTTCACCGTTTAAATGAATACTTGCAAACGGCAGTCTCTCTGTCTACGACATCAAAGCTCTCCATCCTTAACCCTGGTGATGCTGAAGACATGATGCCAGGCACAGAAACACAGGGCCCCAGTTCTACAGCTATCACAACCAATGATAGTAAGTTTACCTTCAAAATGAAAAAAACCCATATCTAACAATCCAAGAAAATCAGGTTCATACCAAAGTCAACACTGCCCTACAAAGTGCCCTACAAAGTACAAGGGTGGGCAACAAGCATCCCAAACAAGCCAAGACTAAAAACTTCAGAAGCACCAACTTTCCGACCATCTTTTACAATTAAACCATCACGGCCCTTAAAAGGGACCCATAAAGTCATCACTGTTAAATATGATATGTTCAAGAAGGGGCAAAGTACTAAAAAAAAAAATAAAAAAAAAAAAAGGGAAGTGCATGCAAATAGCAAGCAAATCAATACAGACAGCAAGAAAACACCTTTAGCACATTGAACAAAACAGGCAAAAAAACAAAAACAAAAAAACAAAACAAAAATCAAAAGTTAAAAAGCTTAAGTTAAACAGCATTCAAGAACAAGAAAGAGCGGCACAAATAAAAACTAAAACAATCAAAAACATAATAGAAATCAAAAACTGTCAACTTAACAAAAAAGAATCCATCAACAACAAAAAAATTACTCAGTTCACTTACTCCAGTTAACGCTCATCTCTATTTAAGTTCCCATTCCATTCAAAGGGAAAAATCCTTAGGATGGACTGGTGAGAAGTTATCTAGGGGAAGCCAGGCTGTAGGCAATACTTACTCAAGAGAAGCTGTGCAAACTGATCCTTCTTGCCGGTCAAAGACAGAAACCACGATGCTTAGTCTATCTGCTGATGAGCAGTACAATTTGACATGGGAGGGAGGATGTGTGAGTGCGTGTGTGTGTGTGTATGTGTATGTCTGAATGACTAAGAGACAGAGTGTATGTGTGCGTGTGTGTGCGTGTGTGTGTGTGTGTGAAGCTAACAGAACAAACAGGAGGCAGAGTACAGAGAAGCTGGGAGAAGGCAAGAGAGAGAGAGAGAGAGGGAGAGAGAGTTCTTTTGTGCTCCTCTCCTTTGGCTGGCTGTAATTGTATTAGTTCAGCAGGCAGAGCTCAGCTGAGGCTCCGCGCTACCACAAGATTTACTTTAAGACACAGCTGGAGGAAACAGGAAGAATCAACGTCATATTCCGAGTGACGTAAGGGAGGGGGAGCACACCAATCAGGAGACAACTTCAGAAGCAAGGTGGGACAGCTAACAGTCAACTTGGAGAAGCAAAAAAAAAAAAAAGGGAAATTCAGATGGGGACATGAGAGATGGATAAGTCTGAGCCTTGCCTGGTCATCAACGCATCAAGGATTTTCTTTCCTTTAATTTAGAATTTTCCATTTTTAAATTTTTTTTTTGCAACTGAAGAACCTAGAGAACCTAACTCATTTTTCATACCAGCGTCTTGTCTGGGCAAAATTTGTACGCCACTGGACAGAAAAACTTCACAATTGTTTTGTCCGAGTTGACATAAACGTTCATACAAAATTAGCCTTTTTTTTTTGGAAGGGCTGTTTTTTTTTTAATGAAGACCTGGCTACTAAAGGGTTGGTGTATCTCAAAGTGTTTGGTGGCTCCTACGTTGATAAGTCCTCCTATAAGCAAGCAATGAGCTCCACTCCATCTGAAAAGCTTTACATGGCTCCCGGTAGTCTACTGAGTCATCAGTGGGACCAGTAAATTAATATTAATAATCAGTTGGGTGTAGGAAAAAAAATTGATCACCTACTTAGGCGTGTGCTTTGTATGTCAGGGCTCTTCTTCAGCCCCGACACAGGAAACAAATTCAAGGTTATCCAAACTGCCAAACACTAGTCTTGGTACTATGCCTAACGACAGCTGATGATCTTATAGAAGGCATTGAACAACTGAAAATTATGCAGATGTACTTTAAATCTGCATGTTAGAGGATGTGTATTTTATCACAAAAATCGAAAGTTTCATTATTAATATTGATTATTATCAATTATTATTCAATATAATTATAGTGCATTTAAAACTTTATATAAAAAAAAGGAACAGTAAAGGAAAAAATAAATATACATAAGTAAATATATATTTTGCATATCTTTTTTTTTAATTTTAGTCATAAGCAGAAAAAAAAATACCTTAACATGAATGGACCAAACCAACTAAAACCAACCATGGACTTGAAACTAAAAAAAATAGAAGTGTAGATTTAAATTTGAGATTGAGATTATGCGAGATAATACGTAGATGTGTTCTCTCTTATCAGTTGGGAATATTTCAGTGATTTGTAAATGATTGGTTGTCTGATGTTGCTAATATTATTTGCTTATCACAGTTGCAGTTTGTTGGGTTTACATACTTTCTTATGATACAAAGTGACACTTATACATATTTATGTATGTACAAGTGGTAAGGGAAAAAAAAAGAGAAGGGTCTGCACGGTACACTACACTGCCGTGTCTCTAGTCTCTCACTATCTCCCTATAATTGACATCTCTCATTGTGCTTCCCAAACCCCAGCACGCTAAATAGCTGCTTCTGATCTAGCAATTACTGTGTAACGTCTGATGGACGAGATAGAATTTCTCGAGGAATCCGAAGGAAAATGTCCAGAATGTTGTTAATATTCAGAATATGACAACCATCTCTCATGTCAGTAATCCTGTGGGGCACAAAAGGTGACCCACTAATCGAAAGACGAAAGATATGTCAACACTTTATAAATACATTCATACACACACTTATGCGTCTTCTACATGTAAACGCACTACATACATAGGTTTTATCCAAAGCGTTTAGTACTACCTGCATCCATTTATTGTCCAACAATAGGTGTGCCAAAAACAAGGGCATTTATATGTGTTTTACAGTGCATTTACATCGTGTTTTTAAATAGTTCTTTTAGACCTGACATTATTGCAGGACTGCATAGCAATTAAGTCCAAGACTGTTGGAAAAAAAAAACTCAACACACCAGTACAATGAAAATGCATTGGATTTTGCTTGTGATCGCTCATACCAAAGCCCCCCACCCACCCAACCTCCCCGAAAGTCAAAAGCATTACAGGGCAGCCGGATGACAGATTTTGTCAACACGGGACACCTTGACGCTCTGTCTGTTTATCTAAGTGCATCATGGAAAATACTAGCTCGGAGGACTACAAATCACTATATAACCAATCATGACACATCTACCGAATTGGAGTATAGATATTTTAATAAACATTAACTTAAAAAAGCCAAATTGCTTTGACAGGTAACAAAATTTGCTCTAATTTACAGAAAACTGGGATTTTTTTCTTTAAAAATAGTCTAGTTTGAAAAACCAAGGATAATTCCAAGGACAATGTTTTTCAGGAACAAATCTTGGAACCCACAGATTCAGCCTGGAAGTCAGGGACAGCTGATGACTGAGAGTTTAATTAAAAAAGAAAAACTGGCCAGGAACGATAGCACTGTGTAGAAATACTAGAGTATATAAAGGGAGGTTACATGAGTATCTACAAAAGATGTCTGAATGTCACCGATAGCCATTAGTAATCTTTTGCATGACTATGACTCAAGTCTTCATTGTTCTGGATTGTTTTCCAACTAGGCAGAGATAAACAAAGTACCCAATTCCGGTTCCATACATGTGCATAGGCTAGAAAGGTTCCGATGTTGTAAAAAAGAAAAACTGCAAATGTTCCACAAAAATCTAGTTCTTGGCCTCTAGCATTTGAAGAATGAGTTTGTTCTGATTGTGAAAAAACTACATTGTGAACAAATCATTTTTCAAAACTTTTTGTTTCTTCTTTGAAGTCAGAAAATACATGGTAGATAACAGAACCCAAATTCTGCAAATTTCTCTGTTACATAAACAATACTGTACCTTGGACACAGTCTTGTTCAAATGTTTCAAGGATAACTCTAGGTAAATATAAGGAAAAAAAAAAAAAAACGTTACTTCAGTTAGGTTTTACAGCGGTAAACCCATCGATTTAACAGTTTAAAAAAAAAAAGGCATGCCGGGAATGCTAACTGCACATTGGCTGTGCTCTCAACCAAACAGTCAAACCATCCAATGGCTGGTGTCATAATGGATCACATGTGCAGCACCGTGGCAGTTGAAGATTAAACAGAGGCAAAGATGGCAGCTTCCTTGGCTGAAAACGATAGGGGGGTTTACTTCCACTTTAACTTAAAAGTCTTCAAAAGTCAAAGTCTTAGTTACACTGCTAGTGCAATGATCTGCAATATATATTTGCAGTACATTGATGCAATCCTCTGCATGCCTGGTTAGAATCAGGCTGAGAATGGGAAAGGCATACATATAAAGGAGTCAGGCTCTGTTGCATTGCAGTGTGCTGTCATCCTAACAAGTTTCAGGGATGGGAGGAGTTTGGGCTCCTTGTTGAAGGGAACAGCACAGGGAGGACCTCATGGGAGGGGTAGCGATCTGGCTATAAAGTATATTTATTTAAATTTTAATATTTACTGTTTACAATGATGTGTGACTCACACGCTTGGATGGACAGAATGACAATTATGGCAAGTCAAGCAGTTCTATGTGTGTTTTACTTTCGTATATTGGGTGTATTTTGTTTCTTCTAATAGCAAAATATGTACTATGAGAAATACAGGCATTGCTGACCTTCTCTGGAAAATGCTAACTTCTTGGCTGCCTTAGGCCTCAATATTTTCGAAGTCACAGAATAAGCATGCAATTAGTCAGAGGAAATCAGAAGTTCTGATCTGTACAGTGGCGGCCTGTTCATAGGGGGCACCTCCCTAATCCATGCATTCAGCCCCAAATCTATATGCAGGGCACCAGACGCATTGGATTCCAATGGGGGTCTTTTTTTTTTATGCACGTGATTGGCTTAAAAAAAGGGTGGGCTCAGGACGCGGAGCACTGCGCCCGGAGACCATCCAGTTGTGCGACAATAGCAAATTAATATTCCCTGTTGTCTTCCTAATTCTCCTCCTGGCCAATCAGGAAGCAGTTCCTGTTCGCCCGGGAGGAGAATCAATGGCCCGGCTCTTCATTCCCCCTGACTCCAAAGGTAATGCCCTGATCGCCGCCATCCCTTCCAGCTCCCATGGGAGGGGGGGTTGGTCGATCGCCACATTCCCATACGTCTGCCGGGAGGTGGGGGTTCTATCGTCGCATTCACGTCCGTCTTGGGAGGGGGGGTGGCGGGGTGGGCAGTGATGTGTGCAATCGCCTCATTCCTGGCTGTCTCCCGCACCCACAGAGAGGGGAGGGGTCTGGGGGAGTTTGGTGTTAGTTTGCTGCCCACCCCCCCCAATATATTAAGCACCGGCCACCACTGGATCTGTAGACTTGTTCATGTCAGTGACTCAGAAATTTGGGTCGAGCTACAGCAGCCTGCATAGTGTCTCAGTACACATTTCCTTAATGTAGTTGTAAATCTCAGACAGATTAAATATGAACAAAGCATATACCTCTATAGTGTGCACTTGTCTCAATCCAGAGCACTAAGTGTAATTTCTGTCTGCTGCTTCTTTCCTCTGCTATCAGCATAAATCGCTTTTGACAAGTTTTCCTGACACCAAAAGAAAAGTGGTGACAGGGGAGGGACCTCCAGCTGATTGACAGCCTCCGCTCTGTTCCTATGTGCTGTGTGAAGGGGAGTGTGTCCCTTCCCTCCAATCAGCTTTTAGAACTCTCCTCACTGAGCTCTGCAGAGTGTAACTTCAGCTCTCTGCCCCCTTTTTTCCAAACGCTTAGACAAGCTTTATAAATTCAGCACTTTAAAACAGATGTAAAGAAGAGAAGACTAAACAGGTAACAACATAAGTAAGGGGGTTTTGTTCAATCTCTGTGTATCACTTCACTGGGTATATGGGAGGGTTTACAACCAATTTAAAGCTGAACGCCAGTCGGTCTTCTCTGCTCCTGCCCGGTGATGTGGACAGGCAGTCGATATCATCAGTAAAATGCAGGACCAGTGGTGGCCACTGGTCCTGCATGGTATGTAATGCTGTCAGTGAAGGGACAGTCACATGACCAGCAGAGCAGCGATTTCATAGGACCGGGTGTCAGTACCGAAACTAGGGTTGAGGAAGACTGCAAAACTGTTTAGGGTATCTGATTAAGGTAAGTGATGCTTTTTACATCCCTCCAGGTCAAACAAACTTTAGACCGTTAATTCTTGGTTGGGTGGTCGGTGGGGGAGGGAGTGTTGGGAGGGGGGGGGGGGGGAAGGAACCTACATGACTGAAATTTACCTTTAAAAAAAGCCTACCAGAGTGATAAATAGATGTGAATATCTGTATGGAATGTAGAGTACTGATACAACTGGTGGAGAATCAGCCACATTTGTGCCATTTCTTTATCGTACGGAGAGCTGCAAGCCCCATACCCATTCCGGCATGGGGGGAAAATCCAGGATTTCCAAATTTTCCTTTTAGTTGTAATTACCTATTCTATAGATTTTTCAAGGAACATCACTTCTATATAGGTCTGTAAATCACAACAAACTATCTTTTGTAGAACATCTACCCTTCTTCTCTATTTTGTATTACATTGTACAGGCATACCCCACCTTTAAGTACACAATGGGGTTTATTTACTAAAGCTGGAAAGTGCAAAATCAGGCTAATTTCTGCATAGAAACCAATGAGCTTCCAGGTTGTATTACAAAAGCTTAATTGAACAAGCTGAGGTTAGAAGCTCATTGGTTTATATACAGAAGTGAGCCTGATTTTGCACTTTCCAGCTTTAGTAAATAAACCCCATTGTGTACTTAAAAGTGTGGTATGCCTGTAATAGGTCAGCCATTCTCAACCAGGGTCCCTCCAGAGGTTGCTACGGGTTCCTTCAGCTAATTAAAATAAACTGGTATGAAAATCGTTCGCCCTCCTACTATTCCACACCACCACTGCGCACAAAGAAAAATTAATTAAAACACCTATGTGTATAAAAATAATATCCTTCAGCTAATTGACTATCTAATGGTGTCTGCATGGTTCTGGGTGCAACGCCACTTCACAAAGGCATGACACCAAAGATCTTTTAAGCTATCTGTAAAGGTGGCATTCTGACCACCACAATAAGGATCCTTCTTCCCGCTGACCTTGATTCATTATTTTTAGCAGGGGTTTCCTGAGATCTAAACATTTTTTCATGGGTTCCTTTGGGGTAAAAAGGTTGAGAAAGGCAGCAAAACGTATTAGAGATGGAGAACTCTCTTCACCAGAAATCTCCACTGTATGGTATTATCTGAGTACTTATTTATTATACAGAATATGTACTATATTACATTTATAATACTAGTAATATTTCTAGGTCACCCATTCACCTGTATTCACTTCAGATACCGTTGCTTAAGAATTAGGCACATACCTAAAAATATAGAGCCTACATAGTTCATGGATTGCTGCATCTTTAAAGTTACAAACCAAATATGAACATTCCAGTACCAATCTGTTAATAATTTTTCTATGCTCAGCTCATACAACTGACAACCTCATTCACCATTCATGTCCCACCCTCTCTCTCTGTGCCCGCTGCTGAAGAAAAAACAAAAAAAAACACCTGTGTAGAAGGGTACACAGCTCATAATTATGTGGCGAGAAGCCTCAGTCCTTTGCAGAAGCACTGTGAAAAGCCTGCCTAATATTGTTACAACAAAACTGTTCAATGGTTAGTTTTAAGATAAGGTGATTTAGGTGAACTTTCTAGAAGCCCCAATTTCTCCTGGATGGCATTAGCAATTCCCTTACTGATTTAACATCACCTGGAGGTGATCATTATGTACACATTAAATTGTTTGTAAGGCTGGGTTCACACTTCTGCGGTGCGGGAACGCTGCGAATCTACTGCGGGTTCCCGCACCGCATGTCTTCCGCCGGCAGTTCACACTGCCCTATGCGAGCTGCTGGGAGTGTCAATGAAATGTTAATGACACCCCCATATCAGCTCGCATATCGCAGTGCGATCTGCAAACTCGGACAGGAATCGGATCGCATGGTGAGAACACCCATGCGATCCGATTCTGCAACGGACCGAAAAAAAGGGTCCTGTGCGAGTTTGGGCCGAATGCGATGCAAATTCAGCCATACTATCTGTATGGCTGAATTTGCATCGCACAGAGATCGCATATGATTTGAACTGCAGTGCGGTGCGAATCATATGCGATCTCCCGCACCGCAGCAGTCTGAACCGGCCCTAAAGGCTGAAGGTTTTTTACCTTCATGCATTTTATACATGAAGGTAAAAAACCTTCTGTGTGCTGCTCCCCCCACAGACCCCACTAATACTCACCTGAGCTCCCTCTCAATCCAGCAATGTGCATAGAAGCCTATCCCGGGACTCCCTCTCCTCATTCGCTCCCGCTGCTGTAAATCACAGCCAGTGAGCCAATGAGGAGAAGTGGGGGTGGACCAGAGAAGAAGAGGATCGGGGCAAAACCACTGCACAGAGCTGGCAGGTATGACATGTTTGTTATACACAACAAATACACAACTGAAGTGCATAAATATAAACTATTTCACGTGCCGATGGATTTTCAAATCTGCTCAGCCAGTCTTGTGATCCGGGCCCTCCTGCAGAGGGTCTGTGACCTCTCTGCGCGCTACACTGCAGGTAAAGCTAAACTCCAGGTATGATTTTTATTGCATAGTTGCATTGGTCAAGCTTAGACCAATGTTGGATTGCACACACATATATATATATATGTACATATACGTATATATATATATATATATATATATATATATATATATATATATATATATATATATATATATATATATATATATATATATATATATATATATATATATATATATATATATATATATATATATGATTGATCACTGTGGAAGCGGACAATCAATGTAGTAGTCAGCGCTAGGACAGTTATAGTCAGTGGGTCACTCACTCAGCACTGCTGCCATTCACAGAACACATTGGGGGAGATTTACTAAAACTGGTTCCCACAGCTCCTAGGTTGTATTATCAAAGCTTAATTGAAGGTAGAAGGCTTTTTTTTTTGTTTATTAAAAGTCAGCAGCTACAAAAAGTGTAGCTGCTGACTTTTAATAAACAGACACTCACCTGTCCCACGCTCCAGCGATGTGGCCGCATGGAGCCCCGCTCTTCTCTGCGGCGCCTCCATTGAAACTGTGGGCACCCGGCTGTGACAGCTTGTGCCTTCATGGCCGGGCGCGCGCTGTGCATGCGCGAGTTGCACTGCGCTCTTCCAGTGGACAGGCAATCTTCTGGGACCTGTGACGTGTCCCAGAAGACTGCAGAGAGCGAGAGACCACCTAAGGGGAGAGGAGAAGTCGCCTAGGCAGCCCATACTCGGAAGAAAGAAGTGGGACAGGAAGTCCCACTCAAAACTAAGCACCCACTCCCCCCCATAAAAAAATGACATGCCAAATGTGGCATGTAAGGGGGTGAGGAGTGCTTAAAGCGGAAGTTTCACTTTTGGGTGGAACTCCGCTTTAAGCAATGCAGGTTGGTCCAAAACCCACCCAGCCTGTGATCCGCCAATGAAGTAGCTGCAATTTGAGGACATCCCTGCTCTCCCCTCCTGCAAGCATGTTAACAGTGTTAGACTGAGAGCATTGTGCAAACCAGCACTGATTAGCTTGCAGCAGAGGTGTCCAAACTTTTTAAACAAAGGACTAGTTTACTGTCCTTCAGACCTAAGGGGGGCCAGACCGTGGCCATTGGGAGTAGAAAAAGTCCCAGCATCAGTGGGTGTAAACAATGCCCCATCTTTGGTATCAGTGAGGGGAATTTTGCTCCATCATTGGTGTCACTGGAAGGAATTGTGCCCCATCGTTGGTGTCATTGGGAGGAACTGTGCCCCATAGTTGGTGCCATTGTTAGGAATTGTGCCCCATCTTTGGTATCATTGGAAGAAATTGTGCCCCGTTGTTGTCATTGGGAGGAACTGTGCCCCATTGTTGTTGTCATTGGGAGGAACTGTGCTCCATTGTTGGTGTCATTGGTAGGAATTGTGCCCCATCTTTGGTATCATTGTGAGGAACTGTGCCCCATCATTGGTGTCAGCGGGAGGAACTGTGCCCCATCATTGGTATCAGTGGGAGGAACTGTGCCCCATAGATGGTGTCATTGGTAGGAATTTTTCCCCATCTTTGGCATAATTGGAAGCAATTGTGCCCCATTGTTGTTGTCATTGGGAGGAATTGTGCCCTATTGTTGTTGTCAATGGTAGGAACTATGCCCCACATTTGGTATCATTGGAAGTAATTGTGTGCCATTGCTGTTGTCATTGGGAGAAATTGTGCCCCATTATTGTTGTCATTGTGAGGAATTGTGCCCCATTGTTGGTGTCATTGGTAGGAATTGTGCCCAATCTTTGATATAATTTGGAGGAATTGTGCCCCATTGTGGAAGTCAGTGGCTGAAATAGGACCCAAGGGCCAGATAAAAGCAAGCAACAAAGATATCTATACTTCCATTGCACAGAGCAGCCCCGAACCTCCTCTTTTTGGGTCCCTTGCCAGCGATCCGGGCCCCTCCTTTCTGTCCAGTGCCCCTAAGAGAAGCCGCTTCCCATTGGGGCACTTTTGCATGCTCGCTCCCGAGCCCCATTGCTGCATCCACTTACACAGAAAGCATGACTCGGCCCCGGCCCCCGCTCTTTTGTCACCCTCTTTGATTGGCAGCACTGGGAGTCAGTGCCCCAGCAAAGCCAGCAAGACCCAGAAGTGAGGGGAGAGAAAACATGTGCACAGCGCTGGATCGAATCAGGGCTCAGTTAAGTAAAATGGGGGGGGGGGCAATCCTGATGACTGAACTTTTTTACCCTAATGCAAAGAATGCATTAAGGTAAAACATGTTTAGGCTTTACAACCACTTTAATGATCATTTTAATGACTATATAACAATTTTTTCCACATCTGTCTGGAGTTCAGCTTTAAAAACAAACAACCAGAAAAAAAAAAACTATCCTAAAGATCGACGGTATTGTTTTATAAGTTCCTTCCTTAAAATACAGCCTGAGCTGTCAACACATCTGCAGCGCTGAAGCGAGTGCACAAAATAGGTAAGATGGCCCAAAGGTGCAGACACGTCACAGACAAAAACAACAAGCACAGACAATGGGCAATAAGAAGACAGATCCTCAGCTGTCAGGAGGAATACTATTTCATTTTTTTACACAGGAAGCTGGCCCTTTAATCTCTAACCTCACATGGACTGAGGGCACATGGGAAGTATCATTCGGATTCTGATGGGTTTCCTGGTTAATCTGAGTAAATAAGCCTGACGGTTAATACAAGTCGCCTGCAGTTGCCGTACTGTACCAGTAGAGAGTGCTCTACCATAAAAGAGATTCCTCCATTCTCACCAGGCAAGTTGTAGCATTTGACGTATGACTTCAAACTTTGCTTTACCCCCCTTTACATCAGAAATTACATTACAGACAGATTAAAAAAAAAAAAAAAAAAAAGAAGAAGAAATAAAAAAAGGAGGATTTTAAAGTTTTCGAGACTAATGACACATTTAGATCTATGCATATGCATTTTTTTTTTTATAGCAATAGGTAGTCGCATTGTCAATAGTCAACGAGAGTTTCCTTTGTGTGTTGACGTGTATTATTGACAGCCATTGACACGCATTTCCAATGTGTTTTTAAACGTAAGATTTGGAGAGGCTAGCGTTAACAGCTATTGACCAATACCTGTCTCCAATGCATGTTACATGTTACATGCGTTTTGATGCGTTGCCATTGAGTATGGGTCTCCAAACGCACTAAAATACAGACAAAAAAATAGCATGTTGGAGTTTTCAAAGTGCGTAGTGATACGAATAGGCAAAACCTTGGACAAGTATTTTGGTCCTTTGTAATGCATGTGTTAAAATTAGAGATCCGCTGAATGGAAATTTTGGTGCCGAAACTGAAAATGTCGAATGCACTTGAATAACGAAACTGAACATGACAGTTTTAAAAAAATATATATATTTTTAAATATATTATATATATATAATTTTATATATTATATATTTATATATTTATATTTTTTTATATATATATATATATATATATATATATATATATATATATATATAATATATATTATATTTTATTTATATATATATATATTATATATATATGATATATAATATATATATATGTATTATACTCAACTTTTTAATTAATATCATGAATTTAAATGAATTTAGTTTCAGCCATTATTGGCACCTTCAGCGCAAGAAAAGCTCAAGAAAAATGCATCCCTTTAAATTCTATGTATGTCTTCACACTGGTCAGTTGTGCTTCAATTCTGGTGTTAAAAATCTTGCTTGCTGCATGTTTGGTCAGTTAAGAAAACCGCACCAAAAGCGCACCTCCCCGCTGAAATGCTTTGAAAACGCAGCAAAAACGTATCAATAGTGCACCCGTGTTATGTTTTTGATGTAGTTTTTAAGTCACATGGCCTATAAAAAGCACACCATAAGCACATTAAAATCGCACATTAAAATCACTGCAAAATCCTGTGCAGGTTCCGTGTCATTATCGGCATGACAAAATGCCCATAACACCATTTTCAACCGATATGTTTCATCCTCTGAAATTCCGGTGCATCACTAGTTAAAATGCAACAGTGTAAACGAGCCCTTAAAGAAAGGACATTAACCCCTTCCCACCCAGACCCAGCATCCCTATAAAAAAGTCTTTATGCTTGGTAGGGCGAGGCGGACTTCTTGATCACGTGACCACTATAATTGGCTGTCGCAGTGGTCACATGATCAGGAGCCTGTTTTGCCAGCTCCCAATCTTGACTAGAGACCAAGAGCTGTCTATGACAGCTCAGTCACTATGTTGGGAGGGCGAAGTGTGCATGCTCTCAGCACAGAAATCTTGGCCGGCAATGGACACATATGTACAGCGTACTCTTTTTTCCCCCACACATACAGTTGTGCTCAAAAGAAAATGTGAAATTTTGGCATTGATATTGAAAATATGACTGATCGTGCCAAAAAACTGTCTTTTATTTAAGGATAGTGATCACATGAAGCCATTTATTATCACATCGTTTTTTTGGATCCGTTTTAAATCATAATAACAGAAATCACCCAAATGGCCCTGATAAAAACGTTTACATACCCTGGAATGTTTGGCCTTGGTACAGAAACAGAAGGTGGCACACACAGGTTAAAATGGCAATCAAAGGTTAATTTATCATTTTTTTTGTCTTTTTAAATCACAATTAGTTTATTGTCTGTGTATAAATAGACAATGCGCTTGTTAGCTCTCACTTGGATGCCCTAAGCAGGCTAGACACTGAGCCATGAGGAGGTAGAAAAGAACAGTCAAAAGACCTGCGTAACAGGGTAATGAAACTTTATAAAGATGGGAAAGAATAAAAAAAGATATCCAAAGCCTTGAATATGCCAGTCAGTACTGTTTAATCCCTTATTAAGAAGTGGAAAATTCGGGGCTCTTTTGATACCAAACCAAAGTCAGGTAGACCAAGAAAAATTGCAGCCACAACTGGCAGAAGAATTGCTCCAGATACAAGGTAAAACCCACAGGTAACCACTGGAGAAATGTAGGCTGCTCTCCAAAAAGACAGCGTGGTTGTTTTTAAGGAGCACAATTCAACCATACTTGAACAAAAAAGAGCTGCATGGTTGAGCTGCCAGAAGGAAGCCTTTAATGCACCAATGCCACAAAAAAGGCAATGAGGCATGTCAAGGTGTTGGGCATATTGTAGGCTTTTTTGTGGAACTTGTACAGTAAAGGCTTGTTTCTGGCAACTTGACCATGCAGCTCTTTTTTGTTCAAGTATCATCTTTATGCTCCTTAAAAACAACCACACCATCTTTTTCCAGAGCAGCCCGTATTTCTCCTGAGGTTACCTGTGGGTTTTTCTTTGTATCCCGAACAGTTCCTGTGGCATATTTGACTGAAATATTTTTGGATCTACCTGACTTTGGCTTGGTATCAAGAGATCCCCAAATTTTCCACTTCTTAATAATTGAACAGTACTGACTGGCATATTTAAGGCTTTGGCTATCTTTTTATGTCCTTTTTCATCTTTGTAAAGTTTCATTACCTTGTCACGCAGGTCTTTTGACTGTTCCTTTCTGCTCCCCATGGCTCAGTATCTAGCCTGCTTAGTGCATCCATGTGAGAGCTAACAAACTCATTGACTATTTATCAGTGATGTAACTAACTTAGTTAAAGTAAACGGCGTTACTTAACGCCGTTACTTTAGAGGGTAACGAGTAATCTAACTGATTACTTTCCCCCTCATGGTAACGCCGTTCCCATTACTTTGGCGGCGTTACCGCAATTACATCTACCGCCAACGGGTGCACCAAGATGGCTCCGGAGCTAGGCCGAAGCCACGGCCTCGGCCTTAGGAAAGGCAGCGGCCTCGGCCTTAGGAAAGGCAGCGGCTTTGGCCTAGCTCCGGAGTGGCGGCCATCTTGGTGCACCCGTCGGCCGTTTACAGTGTGATTGCTCCATCAAATGACGGAGCGATCACTTGTAAACGCCGGTTCCTCTCTCCCCTCTGTGTACAGATCTGTACAGTGGAGGGGAGAGATCGGATGGCAGCAGCACTGTGGGCTGGATCTGTAGTGCCCACAGTGCTGCTTTGTGACAATTGCAGTCACAGCCATCCCTCCATACCCCTGCAATACCCAGCCAATACCCTGCCAATACTCTGCAATACCCTGCCAATACCCTGCTAATACCCTGCCAATACTCTGCAATAACCTGCCAATACTCTGCAATACCCTGCCAATACCCCGACAATACTCTGCAATACCGTGCCAATACCCTGCCAATACTCTGCAATACCCTGACAATACCCAGACAATACTCTGCCATACCCAGCCAATACTCAGCCATACCCAGCCAATACTCAGCCATACTCTGCCATACCCAGCCATACTCTGCCATACCCAGCCATACCCTGCCATACCCTGCCATACTCGATAATACCCAGCCATACTCTGCAATACTCAGTAATACCCAGTCATACTCTGCAATACCCAGTAATACCCAGCCATACTTGGCGATACCCAGCCGTACCCAGCCATACTCAGCCAATATTACAGTGGGGGAGATGACGTGGAAATTACAGTGGGGGAGATGTATATTACAGTGGGGGAGATTGTGGATATTACAGTGGGGACTATATGGTGGTGGAATTTTCACAGGTTTTTGCAAATTCAATTATTTGCTGACCCGAAAAATTATACGATCCGTGGCTCTGATCCGAGGAACGATACGATCCGTGAGTTTGGGGGGGACAGATGTACAGAGGGGGAACAGATATATATGTGTGGGGGGATGACAGACGTGTAGTGGGGTACAGAGGGGGGACAGATATATGTGTGGGGCGAACAGACGTGCAGGGGGGTACAGAGGGGAAATAGATGTGAAGGGGGGAACGCGCCCCTTGCTTACAGTAATACTAGACCCGCCCCTTAGAATATTAAAAAAAAAGTTACAGTTACTTTGCTGAGAAACTAATTACTTTTCCTGAGTTACTAACGCAATTACTTTTTGGGAGAAGTAATTTGTAACTTAACTAATTACTTTTTTAAAGTAAGATGACCAACACTGCTATTTATACACAGACATTAATTTTGATTTAAAAATCCACAAATGTGGGAAATTAACCTTTAATAGCCATTTTAAAGCGGAAGTAAACCCATCGATTTAACAGTCTAAAAAAAAAAGGCATGCCGTGAACGCTAACTGCACATTGGCTGTGCTCTCAATCAGTCAGTCAAACCATCCAATGGCTGGTGTCATAACGGATCACATGTGCAGCACTGTGGCAGTTGAAGATTAAACAGAGGCAAAGATGGCAGCTTCCTTGGCTGAAAACGATAGGGGGGTTTACTTCCACTTTAAGCTTGTGCCACCTTCTATGTCTGTCCCAAGGCCAAACATTCCAGGGTGTGTAAACTTTTCATCAGGGCCATTTGGTTGATTTCTGTTATCATTGTGATTTTAAAAGGAGCCCAAAAAAATATGTGATAATAAATGGCTTCATGTGATTATTACTATCCTTGAATAAAAGACAGTTTTTTTTTTTGGCATGATTAGTTATATTTTCAATATAAATGCCAAAATCTCACAATTTCTGCCAGGGTATGCAAACTTTACAGCACAACTGTATGTGTTACATAGGCCCAAGATGTTAAGGGGAAGCTCCAAGCAAAGCAAATTCAGAGTTATTCCACATAATAGCGGAGATGTTTGTAAAGTAATGTGCATAAGTTTGTGATCCACACACTCACACCATACTATGTGACTAAAAAGAATTACGGAGGTGACAACAATTTTGAAAGTCTGAAATTCAACAACACTGAGTACAATTGCTTCACCCCCTTTTTTTTTTTTTTCTTTCTCAGCTAGTAAGGGGACTCTATAATAGTGACAGCCATCTAAAGCAGTGTTGGTCAAAATTATACAGGGACTCCAAGTGCAGCCTGCGACTCTTCAAGAGGGCTGCACAATACCAGCGCATTTTCTCACCTCAATGTCCGAAAATGTTGGTCCTGTTGCGTTTTTTGCAGCATATCGCAATGAACACTGAAGAAGTTGGAGTAAAATAACCCCCAGCATTGGTGTCAGTGAGTGCAAAAAAAAAATCCCCAGAATTGGAGTCAGTGAGAGAAATAAAAATCACCAGCATTACTGTCAGTGAGTGTAATAATAATCCCCAACATTTGTGTTAGTGAATGCAATAATAACCCCCAACATTGGTGTTAGTGGACACAATAATAACCCCTAACATTGGTGTCAGTGGACGCAATAATAACCTCCAGCATTGATGTCAGTGGGCACAATAATACTCCCAACATTGGCGTCAGTGGACACAATAATAACCCCTAACATTGGTTGCAGTGGACGCAATAATAACCTCTATCATTGATGTCAGTGGGCACAATAATAACTCCCTACATTGGTGTCAGTGGCCACAATAATAACTCCCAACATTAGTGTCAGTGGACACAATAATAATCCACAGCATTAGTGTCAGTGGACACAATAATAGACCACTACCATTGGTGGTCATGACAGTGAAATTTAACCTCACCTGCATTGAAGTTTAACCACCCCCACCCACATTGGTGGTAGCAGTAAAAGTTAAGCCCTATGCCCCATGGGATGGCAACGTCATCAATGCCTTTAGGGAAATCCTGTACCTAAACTGCAAGATCTTCCATTTTTGCATACTACGCATGTGCTGTACAAAATGACATTAATTTGCTGGGGAATAGACAGATGCCAAGGCGGTGGCCTTCTTTAAAGGAGAAGTCCAACCTGAGCTTTTTAGGCTGGGCTTCTCCTCTGGGTCACAGGAGTGCAATTCATTTGGCACTCCTGTGACCCATTTTTGGCAGAGAATGGTCTGAAGACCGCTCTCCGCTGACATCAGTGCCATCAGTCGAGGCACCGCATCATCCCGATTTTCCAAGTATGGATCCGCCAGCTGCCTTGATTGATGGCAGTCTCAGCCTCTCAGCGAGCCGCTGAGACACTGAGACGGCCGCTCCCTGCCCCTCCACAGCTCAGCGCTCCAATGAGCATGAAAGAGCAGAGAGGAGAGCTGCTGACTGACAGTCAGCAGCTCTCCTATCTGGGATCTGTGAGAACCGAGCCATCTGCGGTGTTCGGTGGCTGGGTTCTCAATGCAGAGACGCCGAGGGACAGGTGCAGCATCCCCCTAGTTTAGTATGAATCTAAAAAAATAAATAAAAAAAAACATATATCTCTTTTAACCACTTGATGCCCCACCACAGTACATTTACTGCGGTGGGGAGGCAAGGGTAGGCTCAATGACACATATATATATATATATACGTGATTGTGCCACTTCCAGGTTAGAAGCGTGAAGCGCACCCGCTTTGGCACGCAGCGCGCTCCTACTGTGACTGCTGTGTCCATAAGACACAGAGGATTACTGTTACCTGTATCCGGTAACCGGGTATCATGTGATCACTATGATTGGTCATAGCGATTACATGATAACAATGTACACAATCTGTCATGAATGGCTTTCCATTCATGAACAACTTGCTTACTGTTGTGATCTGTGTCTGCCCCAAAACAATCACATGGTACCTGGCTAGCTGTACCATGTGATTAGTTTAGCCAATCACAGATTACAACTATAGGCAAGCTGTTTATGAATGGTAAACCTAATGTATCACTATTGTATTAAAACTATGTGTAAAACAGTGTAAAAACTATGGTGACACTGAGCTACTCTAAATGTAAAAAATAAAATAGTCAAAAGAGGAAAAAAAAAGTTAAAAAAATAAAAAATCTTTTTTTTAAATGGAAATAAAAATGATTATTATTAATATATATTTTTTTACTGTCACCAGTCAGTAACCCTGAGCATCACAGTTATATGGTGATGCTGTACTGCACTGGTGAGAGTATGTTAAAAAAAAATTAGAAAAAAATTGGGGATATTTATTACAGCAAAATATATATTTTTTTCAAATTTGACGCTATTTTTTTGTTTATAGCGCAAAAAATAAAAACCACAGAGATGATCAAATACCACCAAAAGAAAGCTCTATTTGTGGGAAAAAAAGGAGGTCAATTTTGTTTGGGTACAGCATCGCGCAACCGCGCAATTGTCAGTTAAATCGGCGCAGCGCCGAATCGCAAAAAATGGCCTGGTCATTGAGCAAGCCAAATCTTCCGGGGCTGAAGTGGTTAATAGGAGAAGGCTGGAAATAATTGAAATACAATGTGGATATGACTATATGATTTTACATGTTGACCATAGAAAAACTGTAATAAAATCTTTGGAATTTATAGTAACATAGAGAGTAACTCCCCTCTTGATGTACATTGCAGGTATTTTAACCCCTTCATGCCTAAGGGTAAAAGAAATATAAATGCCTAAGCACAATTTTGCAACTTTGACATGTGTTAGTAAAATTGTACATATCATCACAACTACTTTGTGTATCCAGAAGGATTATACCGTGTTTTTTTTTTTTTTATCAGGACAAGTTGGGCTTTCATTTGATGGTAATGGATGTCTCTTGATTTTTTTGTTTCTTATTATCAAAGGAAAAATGACAAACATTAGTTTAAAAATCATTTTTTTTTTTTTTTTAAATATAGCTGTATATTTGTTGCTATTATCATAATTTACCACCAAAGAACAACCCAAAATAAATTCTCCTGATCTTGGCGATTGCAGTGATACCACATTGTATCCGTAGTACAGCCCAGAAAAAATGTTACGTTCTTTGTTTATTTTTCTTTCTACTTAAAACACAACACTGACACCAACTGACACTGAAATATGCTAACCGTGACCTTTTACCCTGCCCTTGACCTTTGACCTTGACTCTAATGCCCTGTACACACGGTCGGACCTTCTGACGGAAAATGTGCGCTTAGATCGTGTTGTCGGAAAATCCGATTGTGTGTGGGCTCCATCTGACTTTTTCCGTTGGAATTTGCGACACACAAAGTTTGAGAGCTGGATCTAAAATTTTCCGACAACAAAATCCGATCATTTAAATTCTGATCGTGTGTACACAATTCCGACGGACAAAGTGCCACGCATGTTCAGAATAAATTACGAGACAAAAGCTATTGGCTACTGGCCTCTTTATAGTCCCGACATACATGTTGTACATCACCTTGTTCTAAATGATCAGATTTTCCGACAACTTTGTGCGACCGTGTGTATGCAAGACAAGTTTGGGACAAAATCCGTCGGAAAAAATCTGACGGATTTTGTCGTCGGAATGTCCGACCGTGTGTACAGGGCATAAGACTAACCCTGGCAAACTTTGATCTGGTTCTTTTTTCTTTTTTTTTTTAATCCTTTATTTTTAATATCTACAGTAGTACCTTGGATTATGAGCATAATCCGTTCCAGAAGCATGCTTGTAATCCAAAGCACTCGTATATCAAAGCCATAGGAATCAAGATAATTCGTTCCACAGTGACTGTTGGTGTATGCAGTACTTTATGTGGCCAGAGGTGAGGGGGCGCCGGTGTATTCAGTGCCGCATGCGGCCAGAGGTGCGGGGGGCACCGGAGACGCTCGGAGACACACAGGAACCGAGTGTCTCTGAGTGTCTCCTAGCATCTCCGAGTGTGTCTGAGCGTCAACAGCGCCCCGCACCTCTGGCCAAATGCGGTACTGCACACACCAGCGGCTTGAATCCTGCTCATCTTGTGAGACAACGCTCGCAAATCGAGTCAGGATGTTGCTTTTAAAATAGCTTGTATTGCGAAACACTCGTAAACAACGTTACTCACAATCCTAGGTTCCCCTGTATTTGATTTTTTGATTTGTTTACACATTTTGTTTTTTTTACATTTTGCTCTCCTATAAGAAGAGAAAGATGCAATGGGGTTTATTTACTAAAGGCAACTCCACTTTGCACTGCAAGTGTACTTGGAAGTGCAGTCGCTGGAGATCTGAGGGGGACATGCAAGGAAAATAAAAACACAGCATTTTTGCCTGTACATGATTGGATGATAAAATCAGCAGAGCTTCCCTCATTTCAGATCTTCCCCTCAGATCTACAGCGACTGCACTTCCAAGTGCACTTGTAGTGCAAAGTGTATTTGCCTTTTGTAAATCAACCCCAATGCATCTTTCTCTTCATGCAGAAGAGGAAGTAAACACAGGGGCGGGCTCACAGTGACCATAGCTCCCAACTGTCCCTGATTTGGAGGGACTGTCCCTGATTTGGAGCAATGTCCCTCTGTCCCTCTTTCCTCCTCATTTGTCCCTCATTTTGGTCTGATCTATATAGTTGTATATAAAATGCACTTTTTATCTTTCAAAAAGTGTTTCCCAGTGCTAAACCTTTCATCCAAATTCTAAATTGCTGAATTTGTAAATTTCAAAAGCCAATATAAAGGAATAGTAGTGGTAAAAAAAAAGCACTTGTGGATTTAATTAACCTTTTTTTTTTTGGTTAATTCTCCTTTAAGGGGGTGTGGCAGGGGCATGTCCTATGCCTAAATACATTTGCTAGTAGGTGTCCCTCATTCCCGTCTCAAAATGTTGGGAGGTATGACAGTGACTGATTACTGTGATAGCCAATCAGAGGCTACCACTATCATGGGAAACCCCATACCCCATGGGAAAAAAAAAAAACACTTCCGTGCAGTTGGCATGAAGGGGTTAACTAACTTTGTTGTAGATTCCTACCTTTTATTATTCTGAAGAAATAACAGTTTGTGTGTGTCTGTTAGACATTTGCGCTGTCAATAAATTAGTTTTGTTCCGTTCCGTTTCGTATTTCGTAATTCGTGTCCGAAATTCAATTTGGATTCGTACGAAATACAAATGATGAATTTATCATTATGAGGGGCTCCCACCATACCTGTGCTGTGCTCATTGAGGGGCTCCCACCATCCCTGTGCTGTGCTCATTGAGGGGCTCCCACCATCCCTGTGCTGTACTCATTATGAGGGGCTCCCACCATCCCTGTGCTGTACTCATTATGAGGGGCTCCCACCATCCCTGTGCTGTACTCATTATGAGGGGCTCCCACCATCCCTGTGCTGTGCTCATTGAGGGTCTCCCACCATCCCTGTGCTGTGCTCATTGAGGGGCTCCCACCATCCCTGTGCTGTGCTCATTGAGGGACTCCCACCATCCCTGTGCTGTGCTCATTGAGGGGCTCCCACCATCCCTGTGCTGTGCTCATTGAGGGGCTCCCACCATCCCTGTGCTGTGCTCATTGAGGGGCTCCCACCATCCCTACGCTGTGCTCATTATGAGGTGCTCCCACCATCTCTGTGCTGTGTTCATTGAGGGACTCCCACCATCCCTGTGCTGTGCTCATTGAGGGGCTCCCACCATCCCTGTGCTGTGCTCATTGAGGGTCTCCCACCATCCCTGTGCTGTGCTCATTGAGGGGCTCCCACCATCCCTGTGCTGTGCTCATTGAGGGTCTCCCACCATCCCTGTGCTCTGCTCATTGAGGGACTCCAACCATCGCTGTGCTGTGCTCATTGAGGGACTCCAACCATCGCTGTGCTGTGTTCATTGAGGGGCTCCCACCATCCCTGTGCTGTGCTCATTGAGAGGCTCCCACCATCCCTGTGCTGTACTCATTATTAGGGGCTCCCACCATCCCTGTGCTGTGCTCATTGAGAGGCTCCCACCATCCCTGTGCTGTGCTCATTGAGGGTCTCCCACCATCCCTGTGCTGTGCTCATTGAGGGGCTCCCACCATCCCTGTGCTGTGCTCATTGAGGGACTCCCACCATCCCTGTGCTGTGCTCATTGAGGGGCTCCCACCATCCCTGTGCTGTGCTCATTGAGGGGCTCCCACCATCCCTGTGCTGTGCTCATTGAGGGGCTCCCACCATCCCTGCGCTGTGCTCATTATGAGGTGCTCCCACCATCTCTGTGCTGTGTTCATTGAGGGACTCCCACCATCCCTGTGCTGTGCTCATTGAGGGGCTCCCACCATCCCTGTGCTGTGCTCATTGAGGGTCTCCCACCATCCCTGTGCTCTGCTCATTGAGGGACTCCCACCATCCCTGTGCTGTGCTCATTGAGGGGCTCCCACCATCCCTGTGCTGTGCTCATTGAGGGTCTCCCACCATCCCTGTGCTCTGCTCATTGAGGGACTCCAACCATCGCTGTGCTGTGCTCATTGAGGGACTCCCACCATCGCTGTGCTGTGTTCATTGAGGGGCTCCCACCATCCCTGTGCTGTGCTCATTGAGAGGCTCCCACCATCCCTGTGCTGTACTCATTATTAGGGGCTCCCACCATCCCTGTGCTGTACTCATTGAGGGGCTCCCACCATCCCTGTGCTGTGCTCATTGAGGGCTCCCACCATCCCTGTGCTGTGCTCATTGAGAGGCTCCCACCATCCCTGTGCTGTGCTCATTGAGGGGCTCCCACCATCCCTGTGCTGTGCTCATTGAGGGGCTCCCACCATCCCTGTGCTGTGCTGACTTCCTGGGTTTTTAACTTCATCATAACGAATAATCAGAATTAAAGAACTTTCTTATTTTGTCCGATTCTGAATCTCCCATCGACTACCAGTACCAGTCTCCCACTCCCATATTAAAAAAGGTCATTTTCCCAACCCTCACTCAGCAGCAGAAGAAAACCTCTGATTGGTCAACAAAACACCAGTCACGTTTCCGTTGTAACGGAATTTGGATCTGAAATTCGTTTTTTTCAAACAAAATTCGGAACAATAGCAATTCGAATTTCGGATCCACCTGAATGTACAAATTTACGGAAATTCCTACGGATTTTCGATTCAGACGAAACGAATCGCACATGTCTAGTGTCCATGCGCGGAGTGAATGGGAATGGGAGTGGTTTTGTAAATATCAATCAGCTGCTACACTTGCAGGGTTCTAATGAGGAAAGTGGCAGGGTCTGCATCCCTTTAGGCATGATTTGAGAGTATCTTACCAAACATCTAAGAACTGGTGAGCTGCAATATAATGTTTTTTTATTGGGTTGGCTTGATATGCATTAATTTATGTAGATCTGTACATCAGATCTAGAAGAGGGACGTTTAAGTTGGTTTTAAATGAAGGACTGTTCCTGCAAACTCAGGCAAGTTTTGGGTGCACGCAGGGTGCCAGCAGCAGAAACCGACCAGCATTACAACGTGACTTTGTGAGGATACAAAATCTAGAGAGGTCATAGAGAAGTTGCAGAGAATAGAAGCCTTGACATCATCTGGTTACAGAAAAGACTTGTGTTACAAAGAGGCTTTACCCATGGAGGCTTCTCTCCTATTCTCTCTTTAGACAGGGCACAGCTGATTTTAGGAGAGTTGACAATTCACATCCTGGATAAATCTCCCTTTTCTTCTCCAGAGTCTGATCTGCTGACGGGCTGCATCAGGTACTGTGTGCAAGCAGGATGACATAATGCATGACGGAGGTGAGGGGCACAGGAGGTCAGCTTTGGGTCCTTTGCTTACCATTCAAATACTTCTAGAAGGATTCCATGTAAGACTCATCGCCAATAACACGGGGCCAAGAATTTATCACCCTCCAAATCTGCCACGCGCAGCATAGTAATCCTCTTTCTCTGTCTATAAAGTCAAAGCCAAACTCCAGGTGGATAAAAAAAAAAAACAACTAATGCCGCGTACACACGGTCGAAACCTTCGTCAGAAAAAGCCCTGATGGTTTTCCCGTTGGAATACCGACGGAATTTCGCTCAAACTGTCTTGCCTACACACGGTCACACCAAATTCCGACGGTCAATAACACCACGACATACAACACGTTCAACGGCACTATAAAATGGAAGTTTAATGCTTCTGAGCATGCGTCGAATTGTTTCCGAGCATGCGTCTGAATTTTGCGTGTCGGAATTGCATACACACGATCGGAAAATCCGATAGAAAGGTTTTCCGTCGGAAAAATTAAGAACAGGTTCTCAATCCAAAGTCTGTCGGAAATGCAGACAGTTTTTCGATGGGCATACACACGGTCGGAAAATTCCGACTGTGTGTATGCCGCATAAGGCAGCTAGGCATTGCTTAAAAATCAGTAAAGATACCCTGTGACCATCTTACAAAATTATGCCCCGTACACACGAGCGGATTTTCCATCAGAAAAACGTGGATGTTTTTTCCGACGGAATTCCGTTTAAGCTTGGCTTGCATACACACAGTCACACAAAAGTTCCCTGAACTTTCAACTTTCGACCATCAAGAACACTACGATGAGCCGAGAAAATGAAGTTCAATGCTTCCGAGCATGCGTCGAATTGTTTCCGAGCATGTGTAGGAATTTTGCGTGTCGAAATTGATACAGACGGAATTTTTTCCGACCGAAAAATAGAGAACCTGCTCTCAATCTTTTGCTGGCGGAATTCCCGCTCCCAATGGAGCATACACATGGGCGGAATTTCCTACCAAAAGCTCACATCGGACTTTTGCTGGGGGGATTTCCGATCGTGTGTACGGGGCATTAAAGGTAAAAGCACAGAAAACTCAAATAGTTGAACCACTTAAGCCCGGAAGGTTTTACCTACTTCCTGACCAGGCCATTTTTTGCGAAACGGCCCTGCGTCACTCTAAAGGACAATTGCGCGGTCGTGAGACACTGGACCCAAATAATATTGATGCCCTTTCTTGCCTACAAATAGAGATTTCTTTTTTGTGGTATTTGATCACCTCTGCAGTTTTTATTTTTTGCGCTATAATACATAACAATACATAACATAAATAATATAAAAAAAACAAAAAACGACAATTGTCTAAAAAAAACAATATTTTTTACTTTCTGCTATAATAATAAAAAATAAAAAAGTCTTCATCAATTTAGGCCAAGATGTATTCTGCTACATATTTTTGGTAAAAAAAAATCCAAATAAGCGTTTATTGATTGGTTCCCGTCTGAAAACGACGGGTTAGATTTAGGGACTTTTATTTTTTAATTTTTTACTGGTAATGTCGGCGATCTGCGATTTTTAGCAGGACTGCGACATTGCGGCGGATAAATCTGACACTTTTTGCGGACCAGTGACACCAATACAGTGATCAGTGATAAAAAAAAAATGCACTGTTACAGTATAAATGACACTGGAAGGGAAAGGGTTACCACTAGGGGGAGGTCAAGGGGTTAAATGTGTTCCCTGGGAGGTGTTTCTAACTGTGGGGGGAGTGGATTCACTGGAGGAAAAGAGAGATTGTGGTTCCGCTTAGCTGAAACACGATCTCCCACTTTTCCTCCCTGACAGATCAGCGGTGTGCTTTGTTTACAATGGCACACTGCTGCTCCGTCTCTCCTGTGAACGATCGGCAAGTAGCGAAGCTGCCGGAACCGTTGTGATTGTACACAGCGGGAGCGGCACGCCCCCTAAACTGTGTGCACAAAATCACGTACAGGTACGTGATTTTGCGCACCCGGGCCGGCCTGCCGCAGTAAATGTACCATTATATATATATATATATATATATATATATATGTGTATCTCACAAAAGTGAGTACACCCCTCACATTTTTGTAAATATTTTATTATATATTTTCATGTGACAACACTGAAGAAATGACACTTTGCTACAATGTAAAGTAGTGAGTGTACAGCTTGTATAACAGTGAAGATTTGCTGTCCCCTCAAAATAACTCAACACACCATTATTGTCTAAACCGCTGGCAACAAAAGTGAGTACACCCCTAAGTGAAAATGTCCAATTTGGGTGCAATTAGCCATTTTCCCTCCCCAGTGTCATGACTCGTTAGTGTTACAAGGTCTCAGGTGTGAATGGGGAGCAGCTGTGTTTAACTACTTGCCTACCAGCCACGAACACCTCCTTACTGACCAAGCCATTTTTCAGCTTTCAGCGCTGTCGCATTTTGAATGACAAATGCGCGGTCATGCAACGCTGTACCCAAATAAAATTTTTATCATTTTTTCCCCACAGATAGAGCTTTATTTTGGTGGTATTTGATCACCTCTGCGGTTTTTATTTCTTGCGCTATAAACAAAAGAAGAGGGACAAGTTTGAAAAAACATAATATTTTTTACTATTTATTATAATAAATATCCAATTTTTTTTTTTTTTTTTTAAACAAATTTTTTCCTCAGTTTAGGCCGATACGTATTCTTCTACATATTTTTGGTAAAAAAAATCGCAATAAGCGTATATTGATTGGTTTGCGCAAAAGTTATAGCGTCTACAAATAGGGGATAGATTTTTAGCATTTTTTTATTATTATTTTTTTTTTTACTAGTAATGGCGGCGATTTGCGATTTTTATCGTGACTGCGACATTGCGGCGGACACTTCGGACACTTTTGACTCATTTTTGGGACCATTCACATTTATACAGCGATCCGTGCTATAAAAATGCATTGATTACTGTATAAATGTGACTGGCAGGGAAGGGGTTAACGCTAGGGGGCGCTGCAGGGGTTAATGTGTACCCTATCTTGGTGATTCTTACTGTGGGGGGAGGGGACTGACTGGGGGAGGAGACCGATCGGTGTCCCTATGTACAAGGGACACACCATCGGTCTCCTCTCCTCTGACAGGACGTGGATCTGTGTGTTTACACACACCGATCCACGTCCTGCTCGATTACCGGGCAATCGCGGGTGCCTGGCGGTCATCGCGACCGCCGGGCACGCGCACCGAGGCCCCAGCTACGCGGCGGGCGCGCGCGCGCGCCGCCCCCGGCGCGCGCGCGCCCCCCAGTGGCGAAATTGTAGACGACGTCATATGACGGCGTCCCGCCACAGTAGCTGAACCGTCCCGCCGTCATTTGACAGTGGGCGGTCAGCTAGTGGTTAATTTGGTGTTATCGCTCTCACTCTTTCATACTGGTCACTGGAAGTTCAACATGGCACCTCATGGCAAAGAACTTTCTGAGGATCTGAAAAAAATTATTGTTGCTCTACATAAAGATGGCCTAGGCTATAAGAAGATTACCAAGACCCTGAAACTGAGCTGCAGCACGGTGGCCGAGACCATACAACGATTTAACAGGACAGGTTCCACTCAGAACAGGCCTCGCCATGGTGGACCAAAGAAGTTGAGTGTGCATGCTCAGTGGCACATCCAGATGTTGTCTTTGGGAAATAGACGTATGAGTGCTGCCAGTATTGCTGCAGAGATTGAAGGGGTGGGGGGTCAGCCTGTCAGTGCTCAGACCATATGCCGCACACTGCATCAAATTGGTCTGCATGGCTGTCATCCCAGAAGGAAGCCTCTTCAAAAGATGATGCACAAGAAAGCCCTCAAACAGTTTGCTGAAGACAAGCAGACTAAGGACATGTATTACTGGAACCATGTCCTGTGGTCTGATGACACTAAGCTGCGAAAGTCGCCAACATCCTAGCAACAAAAGGATACTAGGTGGCTTTCTTCAGGAGCCAACTGCATCCTAGCAATTAAAAAACACAAGATGGCAAAAGCTGCTTTAATCTTAGCAACAAGTGGACGTTTGGCGGTATTAACCTGCTGCATCCCAAAAGGGTGCAGAAGCTGCCTGCGTCCTAGCAACAAAAGGATGCTAGGAAGCAGAGGTTGCCTGTTTCCTAAGAACAGAAGAACCCTCACTGGGAGAGGCTGCCTGCAATAAAATGATGCTAGGTGCCTTTCTTCAGATGCTGCCTGTGCTCTAGCAACAAAAGGAAGTTTGGTGGCTTCTGCCACCCTCACCCTAGCAACAAAAGAATGCTAGGCGACAGAAGCCACCTGTGTCCTAACAAAAGAAGTATGCTAGGTGACTTACTTCAGAAGCCTAGCAATAAAAGGATTCAAGGCGGAATCAACCTGCTGCATCCCAGTAACCAAAGGACGCAGAAGCTGCCTGCGTCCTAGCAACAAAAGGACGCTAGGAAGCATAGGGCGCCTTTATCCTAGCAACAGCAGAACATTTGCCGGGAGAAGCCACCTGCATCCTAACAAAAGCATGCCAGGTGGCTTTCTTCAGAAGCTGCCTGCACCCTAGCAACAAAGGATGCTGGATGGCTTCGGCTGCCTGCGCCCTAGCAACAAAAGGATGCTCGGTGGCTTTGGCTCCCTGCACCCTAGCAACAAAAGGATGCTAGGTGGCTTCGGCAGCCTGCGCCCTAGCAACAAAAGGATGCTAGGCACCAGAAGCCATCTGTGTCCTAACAACAGAAAGACACTAGGTGGCTTACTTCAAAAGCATTCTGTGTCCTAGCAACAGAGGGACACAAGACAGCAGAAGCTGCCTGCATCCTAGCAACAGAAGTTGGTTGACACTGCAACGCTGTAAGCATGTAAACGTTGCTCAAACCAGCTTCTGACAGCAAGATCCCGCGTACTAGTTGCTGTATTTTCATACAGTCATGCGGAGGTCCCCTTGTCACAGAAGACCTCAGAACAGACATTTTACTGCTGTCAGCTGTACTATCAGCAGATCCACTATGAATCTTCCCAATAATACATAAACACATATAACAGATGCAAGGCAAGAATTGTCAGGGAACTAATTGAGTGCAGTGAACCCCCAGGCCGCATGTAACAGGGTTGTTTGGCTTTACAATGAGGTGGTTGCTGACACAGCGGGAGGGTCCTTTTTTTTTTCTTTTTTTTTCTAAGGGTCTTGAATTGATGAAAATAGAATTGTATAAACAGAAAGGAAAAAAAAAGGGAGAGGATAGAAAATGAACTAAACTAATCCTATTAAACGCAGTAACAGGTCTGTGAGCGGTGGAGATTAAACACAGGAAAAGGGGGTAAGTGCTGCTTCAGTTTCACTAAACTAATGTGACAAGTTGTCACTGAGAATCTTTACAGCTTGTTAGCAGATGACTAGCTGATATAGAGACGTGTTTACTACGATTTCCTCCCGCGCTGCTTTCCCTCGCCACCTTCAAATCCTAATCCTCAATGTCTCCTTCAAGTGTTAACAAAACTGTCTTCACAGGAGCACCGTGCACACGGCTGAGCCTCAATGGCTTCCGTCTGATGGGATTTCATCCGACAAAACAAACATGACTTTCCCAGCGTTATCCAGACGCAGAGCAGTGATGATCAAATAGGGGGGGAATCAAAGATTTACTAATGTTTATTTCAGCTCAGTATTTGTATGCAGAGCCGCCTGATTTGCAAAGAATCATGAAACTCAGCAAACCAAGCAAACGTGAACTGCTAAACAAGTCTGCATAGGCCTGGACACTGGATATTTAGCCCCGGTGCATGAAATGTAAGGCACTAAGAACGTACATTATATTGTCAAAGGTATTGGGACGCCTGCCTTTACACGCATATGAATTTAAATGGCATCCCAGTCTTATGCCCCGTACACACGAAATTCCGACCACAAAATCCGACGGATTTTGTCCGACACTGGTGTTGCATACACACGGTCGGACAAAGTTGTCGGAAAATCCGATCATTCTGAACGTGGTGACGTTCGTTGTGTACGACGGAACTACGTAGAGGCTAGTAGCCAATAGCTTTGGTCTTGTAATTTGATCTGAGCATGCGTGGCACTTTGTCCGTCGGAATTCTCTACACACGATCGGAAAAAGTCTGATCGGATTTTGTTGTGGAAAATTTGAGAGCAGGATTTTCCGACAACATGGTCTGATCGGACATTTTCCGTCTGAATTTCCGACCGTGTGTATGGGGCACTAGTCCGTAGGGTTCAATATTGAGTTGGCACACCCTTTGCAGCTATAACAGCTTCAACTCTTCTGGGAAGGCTGTCCACAAGGTTTAGGAGTGTCTCTATGGGAATGTTTGACCATTCTTTCAGAAGTGCATTTGTGAGGTCAGGCACTGATGTTGGACAAGAAGGCCTGGCTTACAGTCTCCGCTCTAATTTATCCCAAAGGTGTGTTCTATCAGGCTGAGGTCAGGACTCTGTGCAGGCCAGTCAAGTCCTCCACCCCAAACTCGCTCCATGTCTTTATGGACCTTGCTTTGTGCCCTGGTGCACAGTCATATTGGAACAGGAAGGGGCAATCCCCAAACTGTTCCCACAACGTGGGGAGCATGAAATTGTCCAAAATGTCTTGGTATGCTGACGCCTTAAAGCCTCGTACACCCGATCGGATTGTTGGGCAACAAAAATGTGGAAAAATTTGGAATTTTGTCCGAAGGGCGTTGGCCCAAATTTGTCTTGCATACACACAGCCACACAATTGTTGGCCAACAATTACAAGCGTAGTGATGTACTAGATGTACTACGTGGTTTTTCATCTCTTTAGCGCCACTCTTTGGGCTCCTGCTAATTTCGTGATTGTAGAAGTTTGGTGAGTGTTGATTCGTGCTTTTCATTTTGCGCTTTTCGTCTTCAGCAAGGACAGGGAAGTTGGTCAGAGTTGATGGGAAGATGGATGGAACCAAATACGGGGCAATCTTAGAAGAAGACCTGTTAGAGTCTGCAAAAGACTTTGACACTGGGCAGAGGTTCACCTTCCAGCAAGACAATGACCCTAAACTTACAGCCAGAGCTACAATGGGATGGTTTAGAATTTAGATAAAAGCATATTCATGTGTTAGAATGGCCCAGTCAAAGTCAAACCTAAATCCAATTGAGAATATGTGGTAAGACTTGAAACTTGCTGTTCACAGACGCTCTCCATCCAATCTGACAGAGCTTGAACTATTTTGCAAAGAAGAATAGGCAAAAATGTCACTCTCTAGATGTGCAAAGCTGGTAGAGACATCCCCAAAAAGATTTGCAGCTGTAATTGCAGTGAAAGGAGGTTCTACAAAGTATTGACTCAGGGGGGCTGAATACAAATGTACACCAAACTTTTCACATATTTATTTAAAAAAAAAAATTGATAACTGTTTATCATTTTCCTTCCACTTCACAATTATGTGTCACTTTGTGTTGGTCTATCATATAAAATACCAATAAAAGACATTTCTGTTTTTGGTTGTAACATGACAAAATGTGGAAAATTTTAAGGGATATTAATACTTTTTCAAAGCACTGTATATAGGACCCCGGACAACTCTTGACTAAACCAACAGGTTTATTTTTGCAAAAAGATTTCAAAATGTTTCCAATGGTATATTAAATGGACCAAAAGGGAGCAAATAAGAGAAGTTAATTGTTAGGGAAGGTAGAGGAAGAGGGAAACAGGAAGATGGCAGGTCAGCACTAGGAGTTGGTTATGCTCTAATGCACATGAGTGCACAAGCATCAAAATGAGAGGAGAAGGAAGATGAAGGATAACATATCTGTTGTTACGACTCCTTCACTGCCCAGTTATAGGCCTGGGGCAGGGAGGTGACCAAACTTAATTGTTTTATTGTAGTAAAGAAACATTTAAGTCCCAACCTGGCTGTGCAGTCTTGCAAGCCTGCATGGTTATACCGTCTCTTTGGGGCTTAAGCTCTACTCCATAGAAGCCATGGTCTCCATACACTGCACTGATGGTGGCCAAACAGCCTGAAACAGCTGTATGCAGTTTGGAACAAAAGTTTCTATAATATTAGACTATGTTTGCACTATAAACTGCATAACTATGCCGCCATAAACAGATCCAACCGCTTTTGGTTACTACAATCTAGGTGCATGCTTGTCAGTCCTGTTAGCAGTTTAAAAGGTTTAACCTTATAAGTAGTTTACCCTAAAGCCTAATTGAACTTTCAGTTTAAATCAGCAAAATAAATTCCTGATACACCAAAGCAAAATGTATGCAAAGTCTAATGCCCCGCGTACACACGGTCGGACTTTCTGACAACAAAACCGTGGAATTTTGTTCGAAGGTTGTTGGCTCCAACTTGTCTTGCATACACACGGTCACACAAATGTTGGCCAACAATTACGAACGTAGTGACGTACAAGATGTACGGCAAGCCGAGGTGATATCTCCTTTACGAACGCTAGTTTTACAAGACCAAGCGCTTCCGGCTCGTACTTCCAGCTCGATTCTGAGCATGCATGAACTTTTGTGCGAGGGACTTGTGTACACACGAACAGTAAGTCCGACAACAAAGTTTTGTTGGCGGAAAATTTGAGAACCTGCTAGTCAACATTTGTTGGCGGAAAGTCCGCCAACAAATGTTCGATGGAGCATACACACGGTCGGACTTTCAGCCAACAAGCTCACATCCAACATTTCCCATTGGAAAGTCCGACCGTGTGTACGCGGCATTACCGTTTCCTAAAGAAAGCAGCCATAGCCTGAGTAAAAAAGCCAATCCCCTGCCAGCATGCTGCAAAGAAGGACCCTTGCTCTCTGTGCAAAAGCAGTTGTCTCTCTGCAGAATGCTTGAAAGTCCTGCCTACAACTATAGTCATTAAGCCTAACATCAGCCTGTTCTGCAAAGGAACCCTTCTTCAAAATAACATGGTGCCACAGCACCCTGAATTTTGGTGCATGTGAATACAAACATCTCAGCTGATGCATGAGGGTGTCATTAACAATTAATGGCACTGCTGTGTATCTGCTAAAGGGCAGCGTGTTTCTGTGGTGTCAGAAAAGCAATTTTGCATGTATTCCCGACACACATTATTATTATTATTATTACAGGATTTATATAGCACCAACAGTTTATGCAGCACTTTACAATATAAAAGGGAGACAATACAGTTATAATACATTAAAATACAAAAGGAGAGGGCCGTACTCAGAAGAGCTTACAATCTAATAGGGTGGGGGAGGTGGTACAAAAGGTTGTAACTGTGGGGAATGAGCTGATGGAAGTGGTAAAAGATTAGTTGAAGACGTGATAGGCTTCCCTGAAGATGTGGGTTTTCAGGGATCGCCTGAAGGTAGCAAGAGTAGGGGATAGCCGGACAGGTTGAGGTAGCGAGTTCCAGAGGATGGGAGAGGCTCTGGAGAAATCCTGTAGACGAGCATGGGAGGAGGAAACGAGAGAGCTTGACAGTAGGAGTTCTTGAGATGAGCGGAGAGGGCGGTTTGGGATATGTTTGGAGACAAGATTGGTGATGTAGCTCGGGGCAGAGTTGTGGATGGCTTTGTAAGTTGTGGTTAGTATTTTGAATTTAATTTGCTGGGTGATCGGGAGCCGGTGTAGGGATTGGAGGAGAGGGGTGGCAGACACTGAACGGTTGGTAAGGTGGATAAGTCTGGCAGCAGCATTCATGATAGACTGAAGAGGGGATAGCCTATGGAGAGGCAGGCCAATGAGAAGGGAGTTGCAATAGTCGAGGCGAGAGATAAAAAGGAAGTGAATGAGGAGCTTGGTGGTTTCATTTGTTAAAAAGGGGCGAATTTTAGAGATGTTACGTAGGTGAAGTCTACAAACTTTTGACAACGATTGGACTTGAGGCTGAAATGACAAGTCAGAGTCTAGGATTACACCGAGTACCCTGATGTGAGGGGAGGGACTGTAGGTGGCATTGTTGATTTTGATGGAAAAGTCATGGAGGGGGCACGGGCGGGGGGTAATATTAGTAACTCAGTAACTCAAGTTAGTAATGCGAGAGGAGACTGAAGGAGTGAGGTAAGGAGTAGACAGATAGATCTGGGTGTCATCGGCGTATAAGTGGTATTGGAAGCCGTGGGTGGTTATCAAGTGACCAAGGGAGGAGGTATAGATAGAGAAGAGAAGGGGTCCAAGAACAGAGCCTTGGGGGACCCCCACAGAAAGGGGCAATGGAGAGGAGGAGACAGAGTTGTAGGTAACACTGAAGGAGCGCTGTGATAGATAGGCAGAGAACCAGGATAGAGCAGAATCTTGGAGGCCAAGGGAATATAGTTTATTGAGAAGGAGTGGGTGGTCAACAGTATCAAAGGCTGCATAGAGGTCAAGTAGTAGGAGTATGGAGTACTGGCTGTTGGTTTTAGCAGTTAGTAAATAGTTAGTGAGTTTTAACTAACATAAATGTGAACGCAGGCTAAATGTCTCAGTTACATTGGTGGTCAGTGTAAATCTTCTCATTACATTGGGGCTTGGTGTACAATCCTTTCATTCACACTAGTGACCAGTGTGAAGGTCCCCCTTACATTGGTGGTCAGTGTAAACCCCTCTTTACATTGGTGGTTATTGTGAATGCTCCTATTACATTAGTGGTCAGTGTAAATCCCCATTACATTGGTGGCCAGCGTAGAAACTCCTCTTTATGTTGGTAATCAATCATTAAAAAAATCAAAACTTGCATTTGTCCATGTAGAAGCCCCCTTAAAATTGGTGGTGAGTGTAAATCCCCCTCACATTGGTGGCCAGTGTAGAAATACCCCTTTCTCGGCTGTTGATGTAAAATCCCCCATTACATTGGTTGTCAGTGTAAATTCTTCATAACTTTGGTGATCAGTGTACATTTCCCTTTACATTGGTGGTAAGTGCAAAATTGCCTTTACATTGGTGGTCAGTGTAAATCCCCCCTAACATTGGTGGTCAGTGTAGAAGTGTCACCTTACATTGGAGGTCAGTAAAAATCTCCTCGACAATGGTTGTCAGTGCAAATTCCCCCTTACATGGAGGTCATTTTATATCCCCCCTTACGCTGGTGATTGGTGTGAATGCTCTAATTAGATTGGTGTCAGTGTAGAAATCCCTCTGTTCTATTGGTGGGTGGTGTAAAATCCCCCGTTTACATAGTGGTCAGTGAAAATTCTGCCACACATTGATGGTCAGTGTAAATCCTCCCTCACATTGGTGATCATTGTAAACTCCCCATTACATTGGTAGAATCCCCCACTATATACTTGCCAAAGATTTCCAGCTTTGCGCTACATGATTCAGAATTCGCCACAGTGTACTGCCTCCTAACTTATACCATCCCCCCACCACTGTTACTGATCCCATCAACCCCCCAGCATTGTCACTGATCACACACCCCCCTCCCCCAGCATTACCACCAGTGTTGGTCATCTTACTTTAAAAAAGTAATTAGTTACATTACAAATTACTTCTCCCAAAAAAGTAATTGAGTTAGTAACTCAGTTACTACATTGGAAAAGTAATTAGATACTCAGAAAAGTAACTGTGATTTTTTTTTTTTTATATTCTTAGGGGCGGGTCTAGTATTACTGTAAGCAAGGGGCGCGTTCCCCCCTGCACGTCTATTTCCCCTCTGTACCCCCCTGCACGTCTGTTCCCCCCCAACACATATATCTGTTTCCCCTCTGTACCCCACTACACATCTGTCCCCCCCACACACGTATATCTGTTCCCCCTCTGTACCCCACTACACGTCTGTCCCCCCCCCACACACATATATCTGTTCCCCCTCTGTACATCTGTCCCCCCCAAACTCACGGATCGGATCGTTGCTTGGATCAGAGTCACGGATCGGATCATTTTTCGGATCAGCAAATAATAATTGAATTTGCAAAAACCTGTAAAAATTCCACCACCATAAAGCCCCCACTGTAATATCCATAATCTCACCCACTGTAATATCCACGTCATCTCCTCAACTGTAATATTGGCTGAGTATGGCTGGGTACGGCTGAGCATGGCTGGGTACGGCTGGGTATCACAGAGTATGGCTGGGTATTACCGTGTATTGCAGAGTATGGCTGGGTATTACCGAGTATTGCAGAGTATGGCTGGGTATGGCAGAGTATTGGCAGGGTGTTGCAGAGTATTGGCAGGGTGTTGCAGAGTATTGGCTGGGTATCGCAGAGTATTGGCTGGGTATCGCAGAGTATTGGCAGGGTGTTGCAGAGTATTGGCAGGGTGTTGCAGAGTATTGGCAGGGTGTTGCAGAGTATTGGCTGGGTATCGCAGAGTATTGGCTGGGTATTACCGAGTATTGCAGAGTATGGCTGGGTATTACCGAGTATTGCAGAGTATTGCAGAGTATGGCTGGGTATTACCGAGTATTGCAGAGTGTATGGCTGGGTATTACCGAGTTTTGCAGAGTATGGCTGGGTATTACCGAGTATTGCAGAGTATGGCTGGGTATTACCGAGCATTGCAGAGTATTGCAGAGTATGGCTGGGTATTACAGAGTATTGCAGAGTATGGCTGGGTATTACGGGGTATTGCAGAGTATGGCTGGGTATGGCAGAGTATTGCAGAGTATAGCTAGGTATTACGGGGTATTGCAGAGTATGGCTGGGTATGGCTGAGTATGGATGGGTATTACGGGGTATTGCGGGGTATTGCAGAGTATGGCAGAGTATGGCTGGGTATGGCAGGGTGTTGCAGAGTATTGGCAGAGTGTTGCAGAGTATTGGCAGAGTATTGGCAGAGTATTGGCAGGGTATTGGCAGAGTATTGCAGAGTATTACCTGGGTATTGCAGGGTGTTGTCAGGGTATTGGCTGGTATTGCAGAGTATTGGCAGGGTATGTGCTGCTGGCATCCGATCTCTCCCCTCCACTGTACAGATCTGTACACAGAGGGGAGAGAGGAACCGGCGTCATCTTGATGCCGGTTTGTTTACAAGTGATCGCTCCGCCATTTGACGGAGCAATCACATTGTAAACGGCCGACGGGTGCACCAAGATGGCCGCCGCTCCGGAGCTAGGCCGAAGCCGCGGCCTTTCCTAAGGCCGAGGCCGCGGACGGCTCCGCGGATCGCGGCGAGTAATTGCGGTAACGCCGCCCCAGTAATGGGAACGGCGTTACCGCGAGGGGAAGAGTAATCAGTTAGATTACTCGTTACCCTTTAAAGTAACGGCGTTACGTAACGCCGTTTACTTTAATCGCGTTATTTACAACACTGATTACCACTGATCCCAGGAGTCCTAGGATCGCTAGGAGTTTTCTGTCTATTGATGGGTCCCCTCACCTCCCCAGTCCATGGTGTGCAGGCAGTGAGGAGATGATGTGCTTTAACCTTTAGCAACCAATTAGTGAACAGTAATGCTGTGCACTAACCTCTTGCAATCAGTCATTAAGCGGTAAGAATATGCAGTAACCTCTAGGAACCAATCAGTGAGCAGTAATAATGTGCAGTAACCTCTAGCAACCAATTAGTGAGTGGTATAGATGTCCAGTAACTCTAGCAATCAATCAGTGAGAAGTATTGATGTACAGTAATCTCTAGCAACCAATCAACAAGCATAAGTCATGTGCTGTAACCTCTAGAAAATAAACAGTGAGCCATAATGTGTGCTGTAAACTCTAGCAGCCAGTCAGTGAGCGGCAATGATACACTGTAACCTCTGGCAACCAATCACATTCGCTGTCTGATCTGATTCAGTAAAGTAGGTGGCACTGATATGCGGCACTGATGGGCATTGAAAGGCAGCACTGATGGGCACTCATAGGTGGCACTGGTGGGCACTGATGGGCACTGATAGACGACACTGATGGGTACTTATGGGTGGCAATGATATACGGCACTGCTGGGCACTGATGGGCACTGATAGGCAGCACTGATGAGCACTGAAAGGCGGCACTGATGGCTGGCACTGGCACTAGATTTCACTGATAGGCATCACCGGCACTGGCAGGCATTTTACAATGGCACTGATTGGCAGCTGCCTGGGCACTGATTGGCAGCTGCCTGGGCACTGATTGGCAGCTGCCTGGGCACAGATTGGCAAAAAAAGTTTTTAAAACGGACGTTTTTTCAGGAGCAGTGATTTTAGAAATGCTTAAAATGAAACAATAAAAGTGTAATATTCCTTTAAATTTCGTACCTGGGGGGTGTGTATAGTATGCCTGTAAAAGGGCGCATGTTTTCCGTGCTTAGAACTGTCCCTGCACAAAGTGTCATTTTTGCAGGAAAAAAAGCTATTTAAAATCACTCGCGGCTAATGTATTGTCGGCTCCCGTAATACAGAGAACAGTCATTCATTGAAAGTCATTGATAAAAAAAAAAAAAAAAAAAAAAAAGCGTGGGGGTTCCCCCAAATTAAATTACCAGGCCCTTCAGGTCTGCTATGGATATTAAGGGGAACCCTGCGTCAAATTAAAAAAAAACACGACGTGGGGTTCCCCCTAAATATCCATCCCAGACCCTTCTGATTTTAAATAGCTTTTTTTCCTGCAAAAATGACACTTTGTGCAGGGACAGTTCTAAGCACGGGAAACATGCGCCCTTTTACAGGCATACTATACACACCCCCCAGGTACGAACTTGAAAGGAATATTACACTTTTATTGTTTAACTTTAAACATTATTAAAATCACTGCTCCTGAAAAAACTGCCATTTTTAAAACTTTTTTTTGCATTGATACATGTCCCCTGGGGCCGGACCTAGGTCCCCAAACACTTTTTATGACAATAACTTGCATATAGGCTTTTAAAATTAGCACCTGAGATTTCTCCCATAGACTTTTACAGGGTGCTTGCGGCTTTTTGAATTTGCCGCGAACACCCCAAATTGTTCGCTGTTCGCTGAACAGGCGAACAGGCAATGTTCGAGTCAAACATGAGTTCGACTCGAACTCGAAGCTCATCCCTACCAATGACAGGTCGACTTGGCCTTGTGTTTTGGATCATTGTCATGTTGGAATGTCCAAGTACGTCCCATGCGCAGCTTCCTGGCTGATGAATGCAAATGTTCCTCCAGTATCTTTTGATAACATACTGCATTCATCTTGCCATACATTTTGACCAAATTTCCTGTGCCTTTGTAGCTCACACATCCCCAAAACATCAGCGCACCACCTCGGTGTTTCACAGTAGGAGTGGTGTACCTTTCATCATAGGCCTTGTTGACTCCTCTCCAAATGTAGCGTTTATAGTTGTGGCCAAAAGCTCAATTTTGGTCTCATCACTCCAAATGACTTTGTGCCAGAAGGTTTGAGGCTTGTCTCTGTGCTGTTTGGAGTATTGTAAGCGGGAGACTTTGTGGCATTTGTGTAGTAATGGCTTTCTTCTGGCGACTCGACCATGCAGCCCATCTTTCTCAAGTGCCTCCTTATTGTGTTTCTTGAAACAGCCACACCACATGTTTTTAGAGAGTCCTGTATTTCACCTGAAGTTATTTGTGGGTTTTTCTGTGCATCCCGAACAATTTTCCTGGCATTTGTGGATGAAATTTTAGCTGGTCTACCTGACCGTGGTTTGGTTTTAACAGAGCACCTAATTTTCCACTTCTTGATTAGAGTTTGAACACTGCTGATTGGCAATCTCAATTCCTTGGATATCTTTTTATATCCCTTTCCTGTTTTATACATTTCAACTACCTTTTCCCACAGATCCTTTGACAATTCTTTTGCTTTTCCCCATGACTCAGAATCCAGAAACGTCAGTGCAGCACTGGATGAAAGATGCAAGGGTCTGTCAGGAGTCCAGAAACTCATTGACCTTTTATACACACACACTAATTACAAGCAAACAGATGCCAGGTGAGGATGGTTACCTTTAATAGCCATTCAGACCCCTTTGTGTCAACTTGTGTGCATGTTATCAGGCCAAAATCAACAGGGTATGTAAACTTATGATCAGGGCCATTTGGGTAGTTTCTGTTGTGATTATGATTTAAAAAGAGTAAACACAGTTGACTGATAATAAATGGCTTCAGCCAAACACTAACCATGAGTGAAAGAAATGTTTTTGTGTTATCATTCATATTCTCTGAAAAATGGGCAAGAAATCATAAATGCTGCCAGGGTATGTAAACTTATGAGCACAACTGTATAAAACAATATAACAATATAGCAATATATATATATATATATATATATATATATATAATATATATATATATATATAAAAATATATATATATATATATATTTGTATAATATATATATATATATATATATATATATATATATATATATATATATATTAAAAAATATATATATATATATATATATATATATATATATATATATATATATATATATATGTATATATATATATATATATAGGCAGAAAAAGAGAAAGTTTTGTCATATCTATCTATCTATCTATCTATCCATACATTTCAACAATACGGATAAAAGGAAGCGTTTGCATTATTGTGCGCCGGTTTCTTTTCTCAGGCAGGTGTCCTGCTTTATTTTTGAAATGTTCTTTGCATCCAGCTATCCCCCCTTCCTCGCCGCCCCCACCCCAAGGCAGTATGGTTGACTTAATGGAAAAACGGTTCAGAAACATTAAAGGAAGATTGTTTAGAAAAGGAAAGCACTGCTGAGGTGTAGAGGAAGCCTGTTTATTAACACAGGACACCTCTTATCTCTGTCTATTCCAGATGGATCAGCCTACGGTTATTAACAGTTTGTGCCAATAGGGTTAAACTGTGTCAGCGCGGATTCACCGCCACAAAGGGGAACAGGCTACTTACCAGTCACTTGTATCTTGTTTTTGTTATACTGTATCTTTTATTATTATTATTATTTTTTTGTTACTACCAGAATGTAAGTACCATCACTTAAAAGAAAAGGAAACACGCGATGATCACAGCAGTGGCGCAAGCCTTGTAATGGGAAAGTAAGTTTTTCATTCAACAGCTAAGCTTCAATGAGGAGATAATAAAGAGACCAATTGTGAATAATGAAGGGACATATAATAATTAATTGGAGACAATGTAGCATACAATTAAATTATCTTTGATTTTTTTTTTCGCTCCTGCATTTTTTTAATTGAATATATTTTAATGGATCATTCGTATGTGTCAATGGCTCAGCTCTTTCATGGCTAATTTTATTTCGCTATTTTTATAAACTTTGTAAGTGCTGATTCTAAATGCTCAGCGAGGGTGTTATTCATATCACGAACACACTTGAAATGAATAGGACTATTCATGGGATTTTAGTGACAATGCAAAGATAGAAGTATGTTTGTGCTTGTGCGTTTAAGGAAGAACTCCGGACACTTCAAAATCCAAATCCCATGTGGTCATTCTCATATTGCATTTCCTACCTTGCTGTTTTATTTGCTTTAGGCTGCTTTCACACTGAGGCGGTTTTCATGCATTTTAGCGCTAGAAATAGCCTCTAACTAACGCCTGAAAACAGCCTCCCATTCATTTCATTGTGACTTTTCACACTTGCTTTCACACGCTTGCGGGACGTTCTAAAAAGTCCTGCAAGCAGCATCTTCGGGGTGGTTTGGGCTCCCAAAACACCCTGCCCATTGAAATGAACGAATGGGCAGCGCTGCCGAAGTTCCTGCAAAGCGCTGTGGCATCGCCACAACACGGGCAATTTTAACCCTTTCTTTGGCCGCTAGCAGGGGGTTAAAAGCGCCCACTAGTGGGCAAAAAGCGCCATTAAAACGACGGTAAGGCTACTTTCACACTGTAGCTGCGCGGCGTTAGTTTAACACCCGCTAGCGGCCGAAGAAAGGGTTAAAATTGCCGTGTTGTGGCGCTGCCGACCCGCTTTGCAGGCACTGCCCATTCTATTCATTGCTGTCTCTGTCGGGAGATTTCCCTTTGCTTCCTGTCTCAGAGACACAACAGGAAGTAAGAAGAAATGTTTCCAATGTGAAGGAAATCACCTCTCAGACAGTTAGTTGTCTTTGGAACAAATGTCCCCATTGGAAGATTGTGGATTTTTCAGCTCTTCTTTTCCCCCATAGTCCAATGGTCTCCAAACATTTCAGTACGAGGTTCACATCATTCATGTTACAAATATTTACATGCCAACAAAAATTATTTTAATGAATGAATGAATACAATTTTAATAAATTTAATTTCATGTTATAAGTTCCCCCTTTCACATCAACGTTCCCCCTTAAAACCAGAGGATTCCCCTCAAATCAGAGCCCCTCTTCACATTAGAACCCCTCTCTACATCAGAACCCTCCTTCACATAAAGGTCTTCTTTACATCAGAAGCCCTGCTTTTACATCAGAGTACTCTTTCACATCACAGTCCCCCCCTTCACACCATAGTCCCCCCTTCACATCATAGTCCCCCCCTTCACATCATAGCCCTCCCCTCACATCATAGTCCCCCCCTTCACATCATAGCCCCCCCTCACATCACAGTCCCCCCCTTCACACCATAGCCCTCCCCTCACATCATAGTCCCCCCCTTCACATCATAGCCCCCCCCTCACATCATATTCCCCCCTCTTCACACCATAGTCCCCCCTTCACATCATAGTCCCCCCCTTCACATCATAGCCCTCCCCTCACATCATAGTCCCCCCCCCTTCACATCATAGCCCCCCTCACATCATATTCCCCCCTCTTCACACCATAGTCCCCCCTTCACATGATAGCCCCCCCTTCACATCATAGCCCCCCTTGCACATTAGAGCACCCCCACATTAGAGCTCACCCTTCACATCAGAGTTCCCTTTACATCAGAGCCCCCCTTTCACTTCGGAGTCCCCACTTTAGATCAGAGTTCCCCTTACCATCAGAGTCCCCTTCACATCATAGTCCCCCTCGCACATCAGAGCCCACTTTTCACATCAGACCCCCTCTTTCACAACAGAGCCGTCCTTGCACATCCAAGCCCCCCCCCCCCCCCCCTTCACATTAAAGCCTACCTCACATCAGAGTTGTTTGCTCCGTGTTCTACCTTACAAACTTTACCATAGAGGCATCATGGCACAGGGCAGGAGGCACAGCTGGTCTAGACAGAGGGCGAGAGGCATATCCGGTCCTGTTCTGAATGCTGGGTGTGGCGTTGGATCAGCTTTATGCATTTCCATGGTGCAGTCAGGCCAGCTGCCAACACCATAGCAACAAATGACAATCACACATTAGAACCCCCCTCGCACCCACTTTTCACATCAGACCCCCTCTTTAACAACAGAGAGCTCCGTGCACATCAGCGCCCCCTTTTACATCAGAGTCCCCCCTCCCCTTTACATCAGAGTCCCCCTTCACATCACAGTCACCCCTCACATCAGAGTTCCCTTTACATCAGGGCCCCCCTCTCTTAACAGAGCCCTCCTTGCACATCCGATCCCCCCTCCCTTCACATTAAAGCCTACATCACATAAGAGGTCCGTGTCCTATCTTACAAATGTAGCGCTTGTTTTCTACTAGTAACTAAAAGTGACACAATTTTATATATTTTTTAAAAACAGTGTAAAAAAATAAAAAATAAAAGGTAAAATAAATAAGAAAAAATTTTTTTTTTTTTAAACGCGCCCCGTCCCGCCAAGCTCGCTTGCAGAAGCGAATGCAAATGTAGCACCCGCATATGAAAACGGTGTTCAAACCACACATGAGAGGTATTGCCACGATCGGTAGAGCGAGAGCAATAATTTTAGTACTAGACCTCCTCTGTAACTTAAAACATGCAACCTGTAGAATATATTTAAACATCGCCTGTGGAGAATTTTAAGGGTAAAAGTTTGTCGCCATTCCACGAGCGGGCGCAATTTTGAAGCGTGACATGTTGGGTATCAATTTACTCAGCGTAACATTATCTTTCACAATATAATAAAAAATTGGGCTAACTTTACTGTTGTCTTATTTTTATATAAAAAAATATATTTCCATAAAAAGTGCGCTTGTAAGACTGCTGCTCAAATACAGTGTGACAGAAAGTATTGCAACGACCACCATTTTATTCTCTAGGGTGTTAGAAAAAAAAATGTATAATGTTTGGGGGTTATAAGTAATTTTCTAGCAAAAAAAAAAATGTTTTTAACTGGTAAACAACACATCTCAAACGAGGCTCGGTCCTTAACCGTTTCCCGACCGGCGCACGACGATATACGTCGGCAAAATGGCATGGACAGGCAGGAGGGCGTATATATAAGTCCCTCCTTAATGCCGTCCATGCCATCGGGAGCGCGCCCGGAGCGGCGCGCTCCCGCGCCGGTCGGGACCCCCGTGAGGCCGGTCGCGGGTCCCGTGGACTCGATCGCCACGGGGACACCCGCGATCGTCTCACGGGAAGGCAAAACGGGGAGATGCGGAAATACACAGCATCTCCCCGTTCTACCTAGCAACTAGTGACGCCGATCTCTGCTCCCTGTGATTGGAGCAGAGATCAGCATTCACTAGCTGACAGCCACGCCCCCCCACAGTAAGAAACACACCCCTAGGCATACGTAACCCCTACACCTCACCCTTGTGGTTAACCCCTTCACTGCCAGTGTCATTTATACAGGAATCAGTGCATTTAAATAGCATTGATTGCTGTGTAAATGACAATGGTCCCAAAAATGTGTCAAAAATGTCCGATGTGTCCGCCATAATGTCGCAGTCACAATAAAAATCGCTGATCGCCGCCATTACTAATAAAAAAAAATTATTAATAAAAATGCTATAAAACTATCCCCTATCTTGTAAACGCTATAACTTCTGCGCAAACCAATCAATAATCGCTTATTGCGATTTTTTTTACCAAAAATATGTAGAAGAATACGTATCGGCCTAAAACTGAGGAAAATAAATGTTTTTTTATATATTTTTGGGGGATATTTATTATAGCAAAAAATAAAAAAGAATGCGTTTTTTTTTTTCAAAATTGACGCCCTTTTTTGTTTATAGCGCAAAAAATAAAAACTGCAGGGGCGATCAAATACCACCAAAAGAAAGCTCTATTTGTGGGAAAAAAAGGACGTCAATTTTGTTTGGGAGCCATGTCGCACGACCGCGCAATTGTCAGTTAAAGCGACGCAGTGCCGAATCGCAAAAAGGGGCCTGGTCCTTTGGCTGCAAATTAGTCCGGTCTGAAAGTGGTTAAGTGGTTAAAAACGCTTATAAACGCAAATGCGCATAAATACAGTTTACCGTGGTTACAAGCATTTGACGTTTGAAATGCCGGGTAAACCTCAGTTCTGAATGCAATTTTTCTGCTTTCAAAAAAATGTCTGTTACCTCAACTGCCTCTAAACTACTATAAACGCCTGAGCGTCCTTGTACACATAAGATAACATTGAGGAGAGTTCAGGGGCTGCTGAAAAAAAACGCACAACTGCTCCTAAACTTCAGTTTAGCAGCTGCAGTGTACATGAGGCTCCCCTCAGACTGACAATGCTGCTGTCCATAGGTGTCTCTGTTGCTCCTTCATTCAGAGTGGAGGCGCTCTAGTACAGGAAGTGTGTTACTGGCCAGATCACCAAGGAAAAAACAGAGGGGGAAAAAAGACTAAAAAAAAAAAAGAAAACTAATGCAGCAACCACCTTTAATGCTTGGTAAGCTGCAATATATTACATTTTTGTGGTTACAATACCACTTTAACCACTTCAGCCCTGAAAGTCGTGCGACGCTACACCCAAACAAATATGATGTCCTTTTTTTCCCCACAAATAGAGCTTTCTTTTGGTGGTATTCGATCATCTCTGCAGTTTTTATTTTTTGCGCTATAAACAAAAAATAGCGTAAATTTAGAAATAAACACAATATATTGTACTTTTTGCTATAATAAATATCCCCATTTTTTTTTTTTTTTTAAAAAGCAAATTTTTTCTCAGTTTAAGCCGATATGTATTATTCTACATATTTTAGCTAATAAAAATTGCAATAAGCGTTGATTGGTTTGCGCAAAAGTTATAGCTACAAAATAGGGGATAGATTTATAGCATTTTTTTATTTTTTTTATGGCGATCTGCGGTTTTTATCGGGACTGCAACATTATGGTGGACACATCGGACACTTTTGACACGTTTTTGGGACGATTGACAATTATACAGCGATCAGTGCTATAAAATGCACTGATTACTGTAAAAATGTCACTGGCAGGGAAGGGGTTGACACTAGGGGGCGATCAAGGGGTTAACTGTGTTCCCTGACTGTGTGTTCTAACTTTGGGGGATGGACTGTGTAGGGGAGATGACAGATCACTGTTCATGTTCTGTATGAACAGACGATCTGTCTCTTCTCCCCTCAGAGAACTGGAAACTGTGTGTTTACACACACAGATCCCGGTTCGCGGTGTGTCACGAGCGATTGCGGGAGCCCGGAGGTCACGATCACTCGCATTGGCTCCGGGGAGGGAGCAGCGCATGCACACCTAGTGGCCACAGGGCTTCGGCCAGCTGCGCCATTTTTTTAAACAAGAATAACAAACATGTTATACTTGCCTCCTCTGTGCAGTTGGTTTTGCACAGGGCAGCCCGGATCCTCCTCTTTTTGGGTCCCCCTTCGCTGCTCCTGGCCCCTCCCTCCTGTCAAGTGCCAGTCAGCAGCTTGCTATGGAGGTACCCGAGCCGAGCTCCCTGTGTCCATTCAGATATGGAGCTGCCGTTCAGCCCCGCCCCCTCTCTCTCCTGCTTGGCTAATTGACTTTGATTGACAGCCGCAGGAGCCAATGGCGTCGCTGCTGTGTCTCAGCCAATCAGGAGGGATAGTTTCGGATGGCCGAGGGACTCGTGGACATCGCTGGACAGAGAGGGGGCTCAGGTAAGTATTAGGGGGGTGCTGGGATGGCTGCTGCACACACAAGGTTTTTTATCTTAATGCATAGAATGCATTAGGATAAAAAACCTTCTTACTTTACAACTCCTTTAAGGTTTTGTGTTCTGATATGGACTATAGGATCATAGGAGGTAAAGGGTAAATAAAGGGTAAAGGGTAAAGGGTAAATATAGGTATTTGGAGCAATTTTTTTTCACACAAATCAAATTATTAGCGAATGTGAATTCAGGGTCCTCTTTATTATTGTGTAAATAATGAAAAAGAAAATCCTGCGCTATGTGTCTTGAAAAATGTGCCAAAAACAGCAGCACTCTAACATCCTGAATACATGATACAAAAGATTTTGGTACATAAATAGGTGCGCTGTCCCTTTAAATTCCCATGTGCCAAATAAAGTGCAAAGGTGTCAATAAAATTATAAAACTAGTAAGATTATTTAAAAAAAATTACAATGTAACAACACCCCAAAATATGATACCTTATACCAAAAAGAAGATGAATATTATATAATTAAAAACAAATCATATATTTCATTAAATAATATAAAATAAACCAAAGTTCATGTTCAAAGTCCATAAAACATAACCAAGGTGATGCTGTGAAAAACTGAAAATCTTGTGATCCTTCAAATGTGCCCACACCAAATGGTCAAGCCTCTTATCAGAGACTAAGGACCTCTAAATTGCAGGACGTCATCAGAGCATGCACCGCATACTAGCCCATAATGTTACACATACCTGCAAACGAAGCCCGCAATGTCCCCACTGTTCCCGCTGGTGGCCGCATCCATCTTCACCCTCTTCCTTTCCGGGGCCGTGGACTCTATGTGACTGGCTGGAGTCGCGTGACATCACTCCCGCACATGCGCGCGGGAGCCGCCAGTCACGGCACGGGCCCTTTAGAAACGGCGCGATCGTGCCCTTTCTTTGGTGCGCATGCGCCGATGACATTGGCGCAAGCGTATATGGTAAATGTCTCCAAAACCGTGCAGGTTTAGGAGATATTTCCAGTTCCTACAGGTAAGCCTTATTATAGCCTTACCTGTAGGTAAAAGGGGTGTAACTAGGTTTACAACCACTTTAATCCACAAGTTCTCACATCAGCTCAAATAAATAATGAAACCATGGGAAAAAATGCAAAATGGCCACATCGTGTAGTATTTTCATGCAATATTTATTACGCACTATGAGGTACTTACAATCAGACATATAGAGACATAATGCTGTTTTGAAATCGGCGAGCATGATGACGTCACACTTAAGCTCCTCCCAATGTGTTTCGTTAACAAGGGGCAAAAACGAAACACGCATCCTCTGCAACAAACATTTCAGTTTTGGTGAGATACTCCTAAAGGGTTAATCACATCTAAAGGGCTGCAGACTCTGATACTTTCCCCATTAGAACCCTGCAAGTGCAGTAGATGATCACCAATGAAAAAGTCACTCCCATTCACATTCAATTTGCAGACATGGACAGACAACTATTTCTTTAGAATAAAAAAAGGTAGAAATCTGCAGAAAAGTGGAGTTACTCTTTAGGCCGGCCATAGATAGATTGAAATTTGACAGGGAACGGCTGAATATCAATCTATGGCCGTTCCCGACATCGTGATCAACTCTTCTCTTTTTGACCCCACGCCATTTTTTTTTTTTTTTTTGGCTGGGGTCCCCCTTAATATCCATAGCAGACCTGAAGGGCCTGGTTATTAAATTTGGGGGGCCCCCACGCTTTTTTTTTTTTAATTTTTTTTTTTTTTTATCAATGACTTTTTTTTATCAATGACTTTCAATGAATGACTGTTCTCTGTGTTACGGGAGCTGACAATTCATTAGCCGTGAGTGATTTTAAATAGCTTTTTTTCCTGCAAAAATGACACTTTTTGCAGGGACAGTTCTAAGCACGGGAAACATGAGCCCCTTCACAGGCATAATATAGACACCCCCCAGGTACGAAATTTAAAGGAATATTACACTTTTATTGTTTCACTTTAAGCATTATTAAAATCGCTGCTCCTGAAAAAACGTCCGTTTTTAAAAAAAAAAAATTGCATTGATACATGTCCCCTGGGGCAGGACCCAGGTCCCCAAACACTTTTTATGACAATAACTTGCATATTAGCCTTTAAAATTAGCACTTTTGATTTCGAACGTTCGCATCCATTGTAACTAATAGGGTTCTTATGCTCGCACGGACTTTAGGTCCGTTTGCGGGTTCTGGTGCGAACGGAACCCGGGGGTGTTCGGCTCATCCCTATTGGCAACACAATAAGGGAATTCAGTCTTTTTTTTTTTATGTATGTAAAGCACCTTTTAAATTGTCAGCACTATAAATAATCAGGGTGCTGCCAAATTCTGCATCTAGAGTTCTCCAACTTCCAGGGGCTTGAAGTTTCATTTATTCCAAGAAGCAACAGGGTCACTTTAAGCTAGGATTCTTTTGCTATCTAAAACAGCTGCTACTGCCCTCTTTAAGATTAGTAGTAGTAGTACATTAGAACAACAAATACTGTCTTCGGCATAGGCACTGGCTTGGGGAAAGTCTTGATTAATTGTGTTGACTGTCTAGATTTTAGCGTCCTTGGATGTCTAACCTGATGAAGGATTATTAGTTAGAAATTCCCAACCACAGACTTAGAACAAAGAACTTTGCTACACTTCCACAATAGTACTTTTTATGTTGTGGTAAAACATATTTGTATTGTATTACAAGGGTAGTATTATGGAGTCTGGTCAAGGGCAGCTCGCAAAAACGCTCCATGAACAATAAAAAAAAAAAGTAATAGGATTTACTGCATTTAAAGGTTATATGTTAGCACAACCACTAATTTGTGTTTTACCATACTGGTTTTATTTCATAAGTTGTTTTCAAAATTTTTAAAGCTGAACTCCAGACATTTTATGACTCTAGCACAGTTGTACAGACTCCTGAAATGGCTTATTCTGATTTCACTGCACACTGTTAAGTTTTCACAATGTGCATTCAAAGCTGCAACAAGTCAGATAGAGCTTACCTAATTTTCTGTCTGGAGGAGGCCCAGCATCATCTAGTACTTTCCTCCCCAGCTTTTCTGTTTCATTCATTGATTTCAGTTTTTTTCAACCACCGAGGCTTAGCATCACATGTAGATATTATCTAGGCTAATCTGTATGCAAATCCAGCCTGCCTAGGAACGCCCACTCCTCCAGACTGACATCCATCCATCAAGTCATTTTGATATTTTCATAACTTTTCTGAGGAACCAGTGCTGTGATGTTTTTAGATAGCTATGTACAACAGCCTGCTGGCCCCTCCAACCAGCCATGATCTGCCCGAACCGCGTAGAGAAGCACAGAAACCCAGTGATTATATCAAAGGGTATGTAAAAAAAAAAAAAGTTCAATGTTTTATTTAAAATCTGATCAGCATGTTGATGAAGGCAAAATATAAGCATCCTATGCATTAAGGTGAAAAAACACCTGGCAGTGACCAGCCCCATAGTCCCCCCGTTTTACTCACCTGAGCCCTGGAACTTAATCCACGGAGACGTGCTATCTCTCTGCCTTGATTGGATAGATTGATAGCAACGCAGCCATTGGCTCCCGTGTCTGTCAATCAAATCCAATGACGCGGCTGCAGGAGGGCGGGGCCGAGTCCTGCATTCAGCCTCTATGGACACTGAATGCTGGACGCGCCCGCAAGGTAATTCCCTAGGAGAGCGCTCCTTCTAGGGGGTTATCTGATGTGGGGAGGAGCCGCGAGAGCCACCGGGGTACCCCAGAAGAGCAGGTTCGGGACCACTCTGTGTGTTTGATATTAAAAAAAAAAAAGGAATCCGTACAATCACTTTAAAGCAAAACAATAAAAATTAAAAATTCCTTTAAATATCGTGCCTTGGGGGTCCCCTTAGTCTGTCTGTAAAGTAGCACATCTTTCAGATGTTTATTACAGTATCACAGCAAAATGAAATTTCTAAAGGAAAAAATGTAATTTAAAATTGCTCATGGCTGTGCAGCCCCCTCCCCCCAGTCCATACCAGGCCCTTCAGGCCACAGAAGAGATAAAGACGCTGCAGGAAAAGATGACAGGAGCCTCCAGGGTCCAGGAACTGTCCAGAAACCACCTGTGGTACTCCGCAATGCTCCCCTGGTAACAGTAACGAGTTTCAAAGCAATTCAGCTTCTTTATCAACCTCGGTCGAAATGCATTCCTGTAACCAGAAGAGCCCCCCCCCAAAAGCATTTATCTTTTCCCCAGACAAACCTTCTGGGTGCCCCCTTCCAGAGATTGGCTGAGGTCAGATAAATATTCATAACCCAGTGGCTAACCCTCCTACACTATTTCTGGAAGCTCCTTCCAGAGGAAGGCAGGAGCAATCAACCACCTGGCTTAGAGATAGACCTGACCAGACCTGAAAAATAAATTGCTGCTCAGCTGGGTACAGCATAGCGAAAAAGTAAATCCTACAGTATATGTACATGTATATACAGTAAAACCTTGGTTTGAGAGTTACTTGGTTTGAGATCATTTTGCAAGACAAGCAACATTTTTTACTAAATTTCGACTTGATATACAAGCGAAGCCTTGATATACAAGTAGCGTCATGTCACAACTGAGTATAAAAGAGAAGAGAGGTGCCTCTAATGCCGTGTACACACAATCGGACTTTCCGGCGGACTTGGTCCAGCGGACAATCCGACGGACTTTGCAGCTGAGGTCCACCGGACTTTCAAACGAACGGACTTGGCCACACACTCCAAAAGTCTGCCGGATTCGAACGTGATGAAGTACGACCAGACTAGAATAAGGAAGTTCATAGCCAGTAGCCAAAAGCTGCCCTAGCGTCGGTTTTAGTCTGTCGGACTAGCACACAGATGAACTGATTGTCCGCTAGAAACCCGAGTCTGGCGGACAAATTAGAAGCCAGTCTTATTTCTAGGTCCGCCGGACTTTTGGGAAGAAAAAGTCTGCTGGAGCCCACACACGATCAAATTGTTTGACGGACTCTGGTCCACCGGACCAAGTCCGCCGGAAAGTCTGATCGTGTGTACACGGCATAAGTGTAGCAATATGGTTACATTTAATGAAGGTACAACATTTAGAAACTTATTGCTACACTTAAGCCCCATACACACGGTCGGATTTTCCGACGGAAAATGTCCTATCGGACAATGTTGACGGAAATTCCAACCGTGTGTAGGCTCCATCGGACATTTTCCATCGCATTTTCTGACGGACAAAGTTTTATCTCCTGCTCTCAAATTTTCCGACAACAAAGTCCTATCTGACTTTTTCCAATCGTGTGTAGCGAATTCCGACAGACAAAGTGCCACGCATGCTCAGATCAGATTACAAGACCAAAGCTATTGGCTACTAGCCTCTATGTAGTCCCGTCGTAGGCAACAAACGTCACCACGTTCAGAATGATCGGATTTTCCGACAACTTTGTCCGACCGTGTGTATGCAACACCAGTGTCGGACTAAATCCGTCGGAAAAAATCTGATGGATTTTGTGGTCGGATTTTCCGGCCGGGTGTACGGGGCATTAGAGGCGCCTCTCTTCTCTTTTATACTCTGTAGTTCCTGATGGATTTTGCTTCTAATCCCCTTGTGGAGGCTTCCATTTGTGGATGGACATTTTATGGTTACACAACCTGGTCACATTGCTATAATCTTTTTGAATGGACTATAAACTAAAGGACTTATGAATAAATGGTTGTGGAATGAATCATTTGAGTTTCCATTATTTCTTATGGGAAAATTTGCTTTGATATACAAGTGCTTTGGATTACATGCATGTTTCTGGTATGAATTATGTTTACAATCCAAGGTTTTACTGTACTGTTATATACTTCAGAGAAAAAGAGAAACTGAGAACATATTTTATCATCTTATTAGGATGTATAGATTATATATTGTTATATATTGTTAGATAAGCAAAACAGAGTATCTTCAACATGTTCAATGTGTATATTTAAATCAAACTTGGACTTGTAATTTAAACCGTGGCCAAGGCCACAAGAAACTGAGAGAAGGACTTTCCTCTCCTCTGAGCCATGAGTTTTAGCGCCAGACAAAAGTTCTTTGTTATTTATTGTAGAACTGACACTACAAGGTCTGACTTGAAATGGTGCTTGTGGATACCAAGGTTGCTCCTAATAGACTCTTCCAGAAATTGTGCTAAAGGCTGAGAGCTAACGTGCAAACACAAGATATTCCAAGGCTTTCACTGACCCACGGTGAATATTGCATGGCTGCTTCAAACTCTATAATAAACACATTTGACCTTCCAGTAGATGTACGGTACTGGCGTGACAAAAGTTGTACCAAACAATCACTATCTTTTTCATAAAGAAAGATCTTGACCTACTACTTCAACAATTAAAACCTAGATAGAAAGCTGTATGCTTGCCTGAAAATTGTAAGTGAAGATGTGCAGTTGTGTCACCTTTAATTATAGATCAGATATCCCCATCTTGAACCGCACACACATAATAGAATGGTTTAAAAAACTTTATTTCAGAAAGTTCACTTGAACTTTAAATAAATAAATAAACTTTACAGCTTGATAGTAACAGGCAACTAGAAGGACTTGGCACAGCATAATGCCTTTTAGATAACAATCTGTCTACCAATCTATCTGCACAAATAGTCCTATGTGGGCACAGAGTATATAGGATGGAAGACCCCCAGGCATTTAGTTTAACCTCTAACCCCACACAAGCTTGCAATAATCTCCAATTATTTTAAATGCACAGACAGAATAACAAAGAAATGCTCTACATAGCCAGCTCATACTATATCTAATATATTGCATTTATAGATGACAGTGGTAAACTGTATGCATGTGCATTTAATTGATAACTAGCACTATGATGTTGTACAAGTTATAGCTATGGCATATGCATACCTCCCAACTCTTTGAGATGGGAATGAGGGACACCTATCAGCAAAAGTAGGCAGGTATAGGACACACCCCTTGTCACGCCCCCTTAAAGGAGATTTGTACAAAAAAAAACAAGATTGGTTAAACCCACAAGTGCTTTTTTTACCACTACTATTCCTTTTTGGAATTTACAAATGCAGCCATTAAAAAATCAGATGAAAGGTTTAGCACCGGAAAACAGTTTTTGATAGATAAAAAGTGCATTTTATATACATCTATATAGATCAGACCAAAATGAGGGACAAATGAGGGACAGAGGTACATTGCTCCAAATCAGGGACAGTCCCTCTAAATCAGGGACAGTTGGGAGCTATGCATATGTAGGTTAGGCAACAGTCTGTAGGGCTCAAAAACTAAGACAAATGATATATCTTTTCACAAGGAAATGGTTTTACCACCAGCTACAGTGCCTTTAAAAAGTATTCAGACCCCCTGAAATTTTCCACAATTTGTCATGTTACAACTAAAAACGTAAATGTATTGTATTTTATTTGGATTTTATGTGATAGACCAACACAAGGTGGCACATAATTGTGAAGTGGAAGGAAAATGATAAATGGTTTTCCAAATTCTTTACAAAGATATATCTGAAAAGTGTGGCGTGCCTTTGTGTTCAGCCCACTTTACTCCAATACCCCTAACTAAAATCTAGTGGAACCAATTGCCTTAATAAGGCACCTAACTAGTAAATAGAGTCCATCTTTATGTAATTTAATCTCTGTATAAATACAGCTGTTCTCTGAAGCCCTCAGAGGTTTGTTAGAGAACCTAAGTAAACAAACATCATCATGAAGGCCAAGGAACACACCAAACAGGTCAGGGATAAAGTTGTGGAGAAGTTTAAAGCAGGGTTAGGTTATAAAAATATATCCCAAGCTTTGAACATCTCACGGAGCTCTGTTCAATCTATCATCTGAATATGGAAAGAGTATGGCACAACTGCAAACCTACCAAGACATGGCCGTCCACCTAAACTGACAGGCCGGGCAAGGAGAGCATTAATCAGAGAAGCAGCCAAGAGGCCCATGGTAGTTCTGGAGGAGCTGCAGAGATCCACAGCTCAGGTGGGAGAATCTGTCCACAGGACAACTATTAGTCGTGCTCTCCACAAATCTGGCCTTTATGGAAGAGTGACAAGAAGTAAGCCATTGTCGAAAAAAGAAAGCCATAAGAAGTCCCATTTGCAGTTTGTGAGAAGCCACGTGGGGGACACAGCAAACATGTGGAAGAAGGTGCTCTGGTCAGAAGAGACCAAAATTTAATATTTTGCCCTAAAAGAAAAATGCTATATGTGGCAGAAAACTAACACTGCACATCACTCTGAAACACACTATCCCCACCATGAAATGTGATGGTGGAAGCATCATGTTGTGGAGATGCTTTTCTTTAGCAGGGACAGGGAAGCTGGTCAGAGTTGATGGGAAGATGGATGGAGCCAAATACGGGGCAATCTTAGAAGAAAACCTGTTATGCGGCGTACACACGGTCGGAATTTCCGATGGAAACAGTCCGATGGGAGCTTTTCATCGGATCTTTTTCTGTCGGAATTTCCGACAGACTTTGAATTGAGAACCTGTTCTCAATTTTTCCGACAGAAAACATTTCTATTGGATTTTCCGATCGTGTGTATGCAATTCCGACACGGAAAATTCCGACACATGCTCGGAAACAATTCGACGCATGCTCGGAAGCATTAAACTTCCCTTTTATAGTGCTGTCGAACGTGTTTTATGCCTCTGTGTTATTGACCGTCGGAATTTGGTGTGATCGTGTGTAGGCAACACAGCTTGAGCGGAATTCCATTGGAATTCCGTTGGAAAAACCGTCAGAGTTTTTTCTGACGAGAATTCCGATCGTGTGTACGCGGCATTAGAGTTTGAAAAAAAAACTTGATACTGGGGCGGAGGTTCACCTTCCAGCAGGACACGACCCTAAACATACAGCCAGAGCTACAATGGAATGGTTTAGATCAAAGCATATTCATATGTTAGAATGGCCCAGTCAAAGTCCAGACCTAAATCCAATTGAGAATCTGTGGCAAGACTTGAAAATTTCTGTTCACAGACCAAAGATTGCTGTCACATCCAATCTGACAGAGCTTGAGCTATTTTGCAAAGAAGAATGGGCAAAAATGTCACTCTCTAGATGTGCAAAGCTGGTAGAGACATCCCCAAAAAGACTTGCAGCTGTAATTGCAGTGAAAGGAGGTTCTACAAAGTATTGACTCAGGGGGGCTGAATACAAATGCATGCAACACTTTTCAGATATTTATTTGTAAAAAATGTTGAAAACCATTTATAATTTTCCTTCTACTATCCAATTATGTGCAACTTTGTGTTGGTCTATCACATAAAATCCCAATAAAATACATTGGGATATGTTTTTGGTTGTAACATGACAGAATGTCTACCTGGTTGAATGACATACTATTGAATCCACTTCCTGTGAGCCCAGGGTATCAAGGCTCCATCTCCACCATGAACTCACAGGAGAATGCTATAGAGAGCGGAACCCCCTAATTACTGCAACATTTACTGTCTGCAGCCTTTAGGATATGACCACTGCCTGAGAAAAAAAAGTGTGAAGAAGACCAATGACGTCAACTGATCTGACTGACAATACCTGTAAAAATACAAAACAGACTGTATTATTTTTTTTTTTTTTTATAGGGGTGCTGTACTTGAGGGTGGGGGGGGGGGGGGGGTAGGTCAGAAGTTGGAGGGGAAAATACAACTCTCAAGTTGGACATTAAAGACTGCTGTGGAGAGAGACTGGCTGGATTACAATTATTGGTCTTCTGCAACACAGGACAGTTCTCCATGCCTTGAGTTCCACTTTAACAGTTTTTAAAAAAAGCTGGCCATAGAATGTATATGTGTGCGTGGTTGCATAAAATGATCGGAATTTCTGACAACAAATGTTCGATGGGAGCTTGTTGTCGGAAATTCCGACCGTGTGTAGGCTTCATCGGACATTTTTTGTCGGAATTTACGACAACAAAAATTTGAGAGCTGGTTCTCAAACTTTCCGACAACAAAATCCGTTGTCGGAAATTCCAATTGTGTGTACACAATTCCGACGCACACGCATGCTCGGAATCAAGCAGAAGAACCGCACTGGCTATTGAACTTCATTTTTCTCGGCTCGTCGTACGTGTTGTAAGTCACCGCGTTCTTGACGTTCAGAAATTTCCGACAACATTTGTGTGACCGTGTGTATGCAAGACAAGTTTGAGCCAACATCCGTCGGAAATAAATCCAGGATTTTGTTGTCAGAATGTCCGATCGCGTGTACGCGGCATAAGTCTTCAAAAACCTTTGATTGCGAGCACCATCATGGCAGAGACTAATATGGCAGGCTCTATGTATTTTGTAAAGCAAAGTGTATACTAGGTCATCTCTATATAAATGTGGGAAGTAAATACATAAATAATTTTAACTTCTCTTGTGCTTATTTGTGCTTCATGCGCTTTTGTCTTTGCCCTAGATGCTAGAACTAACTGGATGTAAAAACATTTAGGCCTAAAAGATATTTCCAAAACAGGCTCCCCTAGGAGACAAGGGCATCGGTCATTAAATCGTTGACAGCCTCGCTCCTTTCGACACTTGTGAACCGCGCGGTCGAGGGTAAGAATGACGGCGCTTTCATCTTGAACTTCCCTCCAAAAACAATCCATTCAGGCCCCCCTCCCCTGTCATTGTTGATTAACTGATCTTGTCATCTTATCCTTTGCCGGGTGCATGGGGTGCAGATTACCTCAGAGCTAATGTAAGTGACACTCCAAGGATTGGCCTACAGCAGCATCTGTAAGAGCAGCAACTACCCAAACCCCCAAGTCCAGACTTGTCATTCCAATTCAGCGCTTGATATGTGACGGCCAATCTTAAATTGTCCTCCTGACCACAGAAAGAAGAAGATCTAGGGAATGTAAAAAGACCTTGCTGGAAACTAAATGTAGCACTTATGTAGTTTAGAAAGTCACATCGAGTTTGCCTTTGTTTCTCTTTTATTTTCAGTGGTTTTCCCATTTTTATTGTGTCATGGAGGCATGTTAGCAATTGTAACGGTATAATAGGCCTGACATTCGAGATGCTATGTCGCTTAGCCTGTGCCAGCAAAGGAATATTGAAAAATAATAGAACGCAGACCTTTGTTTAAAACTAAAGGAGAAAAAATCTATGCAGACACCCAGACAGCTTAAAGTGATTGTAAACGCTCACCTTGTAAAACAATCCATTCCGTATAAAATAGAAATGAAAGGCAAAACATTTGTGTATAGATATATATGTAAAAAAAAAAAAAAAAAAACATTATAAATACCTTTTTTGCCCTTTTTTTAATAAGTGATCACATTACCTCTGTTCTCCGCTGCATAAGAGCTGGGGGAGGAGAAGCAGCAACACACTGAGCTTGACAGTGAATGGCTGTGCAGCAGGGGCGTGTCAGGACAAGCCTGATCATTCAAGGAGAGTACGCTCAGTTCCAAGCATTGCTAGAGAACTGACCAATATGAGCGCTCCTGCTTAGTGTGGTCAGTTTTTAATAGCAAAGCAAGAGGACTAGCAGGAACGCCAGAGATTCCAACACAAAGGAAGCAATACAAGAACAGGATACGTTCTCATACAAGTACATGGTACAGCAGACACATATCAGGAATATGAAGTGTTGGGGTTATAAACGCTTTAACTTAGATTTAAAGTGAATCTTTGCTTTGCTCCTGCAGGGCACAACAACAGGTTCACTTTAAAAGGGACCCTAACAGGCAAATATATTTACCCTTTTTTTACCCTTTATTTTATTCAGCCATTAGGAGTAAGAAGAAAGTACTATTTAAAGTGCACCTGTGCCTAGACCAGTGTTTTTCAACTCCAGTGCTCAAGGCGTCCCAACAGGTCATATTTTCAGGATTTTCCTCAGATGAAACTGCTGTGGTAATTAGTTACTAAGGCAGTGAAACTGATCAAATCACCTGTGCAAAATAATGGAAAGCCTGAAAACATGGCCTGTTGGGGCGCCTTGAGGACAAGAGTTGAGGAACACTGGCCTAGACCATGACCATTAACCGTTTGCCGACCGGCGCACGACGATGTACGTTGACAGAATGGCACAGACAGGCATAAGGGCGTACAGGTACGTCCCCTTTAAGATGCCGCCGTGGCATCGAGCGCACGCCAGCGGCGGGGCGCGCTTGCGCCGGTCGGAACCCCCGTGAGGCCCGGTCGCGGGTCCCGCGGACTCGATCGCCGCGGGGATACCCACGATCGTCTCACGGGAAGGCTGAACGGGGAGATGCGGAAATAAACATCATCTCCCCGTTCTGCCTAGCAACTAGTGACGCCGATCTCTGCTCCCTGTGATTGGAGCAGAGATCAGCATTCACTAGCTGACAGCCACGCCCTCCCCCACAGTTAGAAACACGGCTCTAGGAACATGTAACCCCTACACTGCCACCTAGTGGTAGTGGTTAACCCCTTCACTGTTAGTGTCATTTACACAGGAATCAATGCATTTAAATAGCATTGATTGCTGTATAAATGACAATGGTCCCAAAAATGTGTCAAAAATGTCCGATGTGTCCGTCATAATGTCGCATGAAAAAATTGCTGATCTCCGCCATTACTAGTAAAAAAAAAAAAATTATTAATAAAAATGCTATAAAACTGTCCCCTATTTTGTAAACGCTATAACTTCTGCGCAAACCAATCAATAATCGATTATTGAGATTTTTTTAACCAAAAATATGTAGAGGAATACGTATCGGTCTAAACTGAGGAAAAAAATAAAATTTTTATATATTTTTGGGGGATATTTATTATAGCAAAAAGTAAAAAAGAATGTGTTTTTTTTTTTTCAAAATTGTCACCCTTTTTTGTTTATAACGCAAAAAATAAAAAACGCAGGGGCGATCAAATACCACCAAAAGAAAGCTCTATTTGTGGGAAAAAAAAGGACGTCAATTATGTTTGGGAGCCACGTCGCACGACCGCGCAATTATCAGTTAAAGCGACGTAGTGCCAAATCGCAAAAAGGGGGCCTGGTCCTTTGGCTGCAAATTGGTCCGGTCTGAAAGTGGTTAAAGTGGAAGCAAAGTCCTCTTTTTAACTTGTACCTACAGGTGAGACTATAATAAGACTTACCTGTAGGTGCAGTGAATATCTCTATTTATGGAAAATGATGCACAGTCAGGCATGACACTGGAAAATGCGTTTAGGGTATACATACTGTATACTGTAAGCCCCTGTACACACGGTCGGACATTCCGACCACAAAATCCATCAGATTTTTTCTGATGGATTTTGTCCAACACTGGTGTTGCGTACACACGGTCGGACAAAGTTGTCGGAAAATCCGATCATTCTGAAAGTGGTGATGTTCGTTGCGTACGACGGAACTACGTAGAGGCTATTAGCCAATAGCTTTGGTCTCGTAATTTGATCGGAGCATGCGTGGCACTTTGTCCATCGGAATTCTCTACACACGATTTGAAAAAGTCCGATCAGATTTTGTTGTCGGAAAATTTGAGAGCAGGATCTCAAATTTTTCCCGTCTGAAATTCCGACGGAAAAAGTCCAATGGAGCCCACACACGGGTGGATTTTCCGACAACATGGTCCGATCGGACATTTTCCGTCTGAATTTCCGGCCGTGTGTACGGGGGCTAAGACCCTTTCAGGTTTTAAAAAAATATATATATTTATTTATTTATTTTGCTTGTTGTATTCTTTTGGGGAGATTATTCTGAATGTCCTCTCCCGGAGACACACCAGGAAGTAAGAGGGGATCTCTCAAAAGCAAAGGGAAATCCCATCTTAGGCCCCTTTCACACGAGGTGGACTCCGCTTGCACGGAGTCCGCCTCTGTCCGCCGGCTCAGCGGGAGATCTCTCCGTTGATCTCCGCTGAGCCGGGGGATGACAGGTCCCTCTTTGCTCACTGAGCGGGGAGGGGCTTGTCCAGCACCGCTGGTCTCTATGGAGACATCGGATGAAAACGGACAGCGTGTCCGTTTTCATCAGATCTCACCCGATCCGATTGCCAGCGACGGATCTGGACGTAGAGACATTCGTCTGCTTTTGGCGGATCGGACCGGGTCGGATGTCAGCGGACATGTCTCCTCTGACATCCGTCACTCCATAGACTAACATGGAGCGCCCGTTCAGGTCCGCCGTCAAAACTGACAGGTGGATCTGAACGGTCCCATCCTGTGAAAGGGGCCTTAGACAGCAGTCATCTGAACAGATTTTCCCATTGGAAGATGTAACCTCATCTCCTGTTTCTGTAACAATTTAGAATTTTCCATCACTTTCTGTACCAGAGGCAATAGTCACATGGATAAACAGTGAAAACAAAACTCCTCTGCGGAGACAGGAATTAGAGAACTGATAGAGGTTCTAACCATTTTATCCGAAAGCGAAATAAAAAAATGTCTTTATCTATTCTAGATTACCAAATTATTTATTTAAAACTCTGATTACATGACTGGCCAGGTCCCACGTTTTCTTCCTTCTGCACTGTTGTGTGGAAGGATCCTCCTGCAGTGTCCATGTTGTTCCCTGATTATGTGGGCACTGCCTATTACCCACCATAAGCGTCAATCACAAGGTCCACAGGGTTCTTACAAGGTTCTGAAGCATTCCATCGTGACACCACAATGAGAGGTGGACACAAGGCTGATCAGCTGCGCGGTGTGTGGAGACACCACAGTAGGGGCACCACAGGGCATCTCATAACAGCAGATTCTGGGGAGTTTTTCCAGTTTTTCCACTACGTATATGACATAGTCATGGAAGATGTCAGGAATAGATGAGGTAATATTAAAAGTCCTTCTATACGAACATGATATTAGAGATCAATATCTCACCCTGGTCCATGGCCTCTTTTTCTATCTAATGCATAAATATGCAATCAAAGCGTTTGCAAACAAGGCTGTACCAAAACATAACCATTCTTTATTATTCTTAGCAAGTTTTTTTTTTTTTTACATTTATAATGAAGTACTTTTGTAATTACTTCAGCCTCAGTCCAAGCAGCCTTGCAAATTATATTTTAAATAATGCTTGCAGTGGCATTTAATTGTACATATTAAGTACCAAACGGTTAGTCATGTTACATTAATGCTAATTACTGTGTTTTTTATTTAAATAATCTTCTCATTAAGAACATGTAAGACTGTTATTAATGTTATTTTTGTTAGACACATTTTAAGATAGCTCTCTAGTCTTTTTTTTTTTTACATTTTAAGCAGCGACTTTTGCTTTGTAGTATACTCATTTTTTATGCAAATTTTAATGCAGAACGTGTTCAGTATTGACTGTTAAAGCCCAACTGATCTCCCCCTAAAAAAAGTAGTGAAGCCAAAACCAGTACTCATCCCTTCAGCTTGGACTTTGCTTTTTCTGGTTCCAGCTGGGGTTCCTTTTCCATGTGAGCGCCATCAACTATCCTGGAGTCACAGCATGGCGCTGATATCATTACATCAGCTTTGCTCATCGGCTTATTTAGGACCACTCACCATTGGAAAAAAAGATAGGAGAAAGAAGACCTTGCACATCACGTGACCAGGCATCATCTGAGAAAAGGTAAGTATACCAAAAATGATTTTAGAAAAATCAGAAGCAAATCAAGAAGGATTTGGCACCAGAGGATGCATGCTAAACAGGTGTCAGAAACCATGAAATCAGACTGAGACAGAAGTACAGTTAAATCACACTTGTTTAATAATAAAAGTAAAAAGAACAAACATAGTCAAAACATAGCCAAAGTTCAATAACTCGGATAGTCAGCCAAGCCAGAAGTCAGGGATAAATGTAGTGGAACAGCAAGCAGGATCTGGAGACAGAAGGGATGTCAGCAAAGCCAGTCTTTAAACAGGAACGCAGGAGAATGTCTCTGTGATGTTGACCAAGGCGAAAACAGAGCTCCTCTGGACTGGACGGCTTAAGTAGGCAGGACTGACGAGCAGGATCATCAACAGCTGAGTAACTGTGGAGAGATATGGGAGCTGGCAATTAGCCGACAGCTGAGCGGCCAACTCAGAGAAGGAAGGACTGAGCCCAGCTCTGACACCAGGGCCAGATCTCCACTGCTGGAGTCCATAAGGGAACAACCCTTGCTGTCTAAAGCAACATCCTTCTGCTAGGATCATCTCCTAAACACAGATCATCTTAACTTAAAGTGGATGTAAACCGGATTCATGAAATTTGAGCTGGACACATATATCTGCAGTGTTTTCTTATCTCTCTTCAAAGCACTAAGTCCCATGGCTTTCTCCTACTCCTTTCTTCTGTTATCAGCATGATAACTTCTGACACCTGTGCTAAAACCAGCCTGAAATCTGTGTCAGGGCGGGTGCTATAAATAGATTAGCAGACAGCTGGTCAATTCACAGCACAGCTCTGCAAGTCTCTGCCTATGTGGAGAGGGGGGTGTGTGCCTTTCCTCCAATCAGCTGTCTCACAGTGTATGGCAAGACACCCCTCCCCCTGCAGGAACAGGAAGAGAAAATTCTAACAGGATGTGCACTTTCTAAACAGTATATAAAGCTGAAGACAGCAGATATACATGAAACACTTATGTAGAGAGATTTGTTTCATCCCTGTGTATCATCTGAGGCTGTTCACTTCACTGGGTATATGTGAATGTTTACATCCACCTTAACGAATATGTCACAATTTCATATCCCTGATGTGTGCCTGCTGTATCATGTAAAAGTATCCCGATCTCTTTGTATTGCTTCCTATGTGTGAAATCTGGTGTCTGGTGTTCCTGCCAGTCCCCCTGCTTTCCTCTTAAAAACTGACCACACTAAGCAGGATTTCACACCATGGTCAGTTCTCTAGCTGTATTGGGAGCTCAGCCTGCTCTCCTCCAATGATCAGACTTGTCCTGACACCGCATGCTGCTGGTTCTCCTCCCTCAGCTCTTATGCAGCTGAAAACAGGGGTAATGTAATTACATACAGAAAAGGGGGAAAAGGTATTTATATTGTTCTTTTATATCTGTACACAAATGTTTTGTCTTTATTTCTATTTTAATCTGAATGAACAAATCAATAGACAGTAGTGGCCACAAATGATTGGGACAAGAATGAAAAATGCTGTGGTCAGAAGGATAGTCTTTTCTATTTCTTGAACATTCAATTTGCAACAGTCATGAGCTGAAAGATGTGTGTGATTGATGAACCAAAAACTAAAACTATGTCCCTTTTCCATACACAGGAAAGTCTCAGCCAGCAGGGGGCCATGGAAAGTGGCAACCAGGAGGTGGCGGGTATAAGTGGCAGCCAGGAGGTGGCTGGGCCCAGTAGCCAGCCCGAATACCAGGTCCCTCCCCTCCGTCTTCCAAAAAAAAAGACCCAGGAAGAGGAGTAACCTGGAGGAGGCAGCACTTGGCCTATTTCGGAAGGCTACTGCGGCCCTCAGACCCCCCCCCCCCCCCCCCCCCCCAATAATGAAGACGACTATGCCTACATGGCAGCCTGCAAAATGCAGGAATTGGAGGAGGGCCAACGCCTCTTATGTGAGGAAGTTATGTTACAAGCCCTAAATAAGAGGTTGAGGGGCGAACTCACAGTTCAACCATGGTCCACATCCTCCACCTCCTGCCACAACTCCAACACCGGAACCACAACCTGGAAGAAAGCGTGTAAGGAAGACAAGAGAGTGATGGCCTGGGTTCAGTCTGGTCTGGCAAAAGATGCAGGCTGTTGTATGACCACAGTCTGGGGGCATATATGTCATCTGCTGCTGTTCCTGATCTCTTGTAGTCCTGGACCGGATTGTGCTCACTATTGTAAGGACTCCTCAGGCCAACAATTTTGACTGTAAAAAGAATTGATGTGTGCCCTGGGGTACAAAGGCTTTTCAAATTTCCCCAGTTTCTCCAGCGTTGCCTTCCTCTTTTTTTTTTGTTATGAACCATAATAAATGGCTATTTATTTTTGACAAATACTTGGCTATGTGTTTTAGTTCAAAAAGGACAGTTTGGCAGGTACATTTCAAAAATACAATGTGAAATTAACAAGGGACATCAATACCAACCAACCTCCTTGAGGTTAAAAAATAAAGGATAATAATGGTGTTGTGGTAACCTGACACAAAACGAAAGAAAAAATTATGAAGATCACTATAAAAAAAAAAAAATAGGAGACCTGGATAAAAAAAATAAAATAAAAAAAAACACTATAACCAAAAATTCTAAACATTATGGAGATCTGACGAAAACAAAAAACAAAAATATTCATGAGATCATGAGAAATAATAAAGAAATCAGTTTGTGAGAACTCTGTGTGAATATCAGCAGCAAAACAATGTCATTATTTGAGCATTATAAAGAAGAAGAGAATGCGCTGCATTAAGACTGCTTTCACACCAAGCCGAATATAGCATCCCAGCTAGCAGCCGAGAAAGGGTTAAAACCACCCGCAATACGCCACAATAGCGGCGTTTTGCGGCGGTATTACAGCGCTGGCCCATTGATTTCAAAGGGGAGCAGCGGTGGAGGAGTGGTGGAGGAGCGGTAAACACACCGCTCCTTCACTGCTCCAAAGAAGCTGCTGGCAGGACTTTTCCTGACGTCCTGCCAGCACACCGCTCCAGTGTGAAAGCCCTCGGGCTTTCACACTGCAGACAATGGAGCAGCAGCTGGAGGGCGGATTGCAGACGCTATTTCTAACGCTATAGCGCCTGCAAACCGCCCTTGGTGTGAAAGGGGTCTAAAAGATTAAAAACTTGGCAGCATGACGAATGGGCTATCTCGATTACGAACGCTAGTTTTACCAGACCGAGCGCTTCCGTCTAGTAATTGATTGAGAGCATGCATGGAACTTTGTGCGGCGGAATTGTGTACATACGATCGGAATTTACGAGTACGTATTTTGTGTCAGAAATTCTGATGGAAAATGTCCGATGGAGCCTACACACGGTCGGAATTTCCGACAAAAGCTCCCATCAAACATTTTCCGTCGGAAAATCCGACCGTGTGTACACGGCATAAGACCTGTTCAAATCCATTCTGCTGGACTAGAGAATATTTCTTCCTTAGAGAGGAGGATGTTCCATAGCGCAGTAGAGTAGAACTGGCCAGGCCTGACAACACTGCTTGAAAATTCTAGAGCAGGGGTCTCCAAACTTTCTAAGCAAAGGCCATTGGAAGTAGAATTTTGGCCTCGGTGGGAGTAAACAATGCATCTTTGGTATTAGGCGGAGAAATAGTGCCCTATCACTGGTGTCAGTAGGAGGAATAGTGCCCCATTATTGGTGTCAGTGAGATTAATAGTGCCCCATTGCTAGTGTCAGTTTAAGGAATAGCACCCCAGCAATGGTGTCAATGGGAGGTACAGTGCCCCATTTTTGGTGTCAGTGGGAGAAATAGTTCCCCATCATTGGTGTCAGTGGGATATATAGTGCCCCATCTTTGGTGTCAGTGGGATTAATAATGCCCCATCTTTGGGGTCAGTGGGATTAACAGTGCCCCCGACCGCCTCACGCAGATATATTGCGGCAGAAGGGCACGTACAGGCAGATAAACGTACCTGTATGTGGCCTTTTAAGAGGCGGCTTGCAGGCGCGCGCCGCCAGGAGCTCCGTGACCGTGATCGCAGGTCCCGCGGATTCGATGTCCATGGGGATACCCGCAATCGTCTCACGGTGAGGAAGAACGGGGAGATGCTAATGTAAACAAGCATCTCCCCGTTCTGCCTAGTGACACTGATCACAACTCCCTGTAATCGGGAGCAGCGATCAGTGATGTGTCACACACAGCCCCTCCCCTCCACAGTTAGAATCACTCCCTAGGACACACTTAACCCCTACAGCACCACCTAGTGGTTAACCCCTTCACTGCCAGTGACATTTTTACAGTAATCAATGCAATTTTTTAGCATTGATCGCTGTATTAATGACAATGGTCCCAAAAATGTATCAAAATTGTAATAAAAATCTCTGATCGCCGCCATTACTAGTAAAAAAAAAAAATTATCATTAAAAATGCCATAAAACTATCCCCAATTTTGTAGACGCTATAACTTTTGCGCAAACCAATCAATAAACGCTTATTACATTTTTTTTTACCAAAAATATGTAGAAGAATATTTATCGATTTTTTTTTTTTTCAGGTAATTTTGTCCAGACATGCACTTTAAATACAGTCCATACTCTCTCTAGATGCCAACTGCACCGACTTGTTTGACTTGTTTCAGATGGATCAGATTAATTAATTTCAGAAACAGTGATCAGCTGGTAACTTGTGGGAACTTTACCTCCACCCCACCCTTCCTTTAACTGCCATTCCATTTATCAACCAGATCCACATTCATAAGCAAAACTTTGCCGGTCGCCTTTTGTTCTCCATAAACGTCCATCGCCAGTAACAAGGCATCTGCTGGTAGATGTGACTCCACAATTTAACATTATGAACCTATACACAAATACATGACCAATATTATGCCAGGCAAAAAAAAAAAAGTTAATCTGCTTTACACAAAATTGTTTATTTTGTTTTATGGTGAGATTGTCATTGTAATGTTAATTAAAGTTAATGACATTGTTAATGATAATTATTCACCAAAGTTTTTAATTACAAGTGAAAATCTTGCAATTAAGGGGGAAATCACTTTGCAGTTAAACACAGATGCAAAGAAAGTCGCACATGTCTTCAGTTGTGTGCCAAGACAGCAATTCAGCAGGGAGGGATGGGCGTCCGTTCTTCACAAACATTCGACAAACCGCTGAATATTATATATTTTTTTCATTCTATGTATGTTTGCATTAGGCACCCCTCTTCGTCATGTGAACTTGTAAATGTAGCCCGAGGCAGTACAACGACAGGTTTCTTTTAAGAACCTAAAAAAAAAAAAAAAAAAAGTTTAATTTTAAATGCCAAGTCCTGAATGGAGTTGGACTACCCATTGTTTTTATAGGCAGCAGCAGATGGCAAATGCCATTTTGTGTTTTGGACGATCTGTCTAAATTTGCCTGCTCTTTCTGCTTATCACAGAGCAAACTATTCTTCGCTTTCAATGACAAAAAAAAAAGGTTGGCTCAAACTGCCATAGCCTGGAAAAGATTGTTTTCCGAGGAGGGTTTTTTAAGACTAAACTTTGTAATGATTACTGTATCGCTTTTTTTTTATTAGCATGAGGATGGTTTAAAATAAAATAAAATAAGACCTTCGATTAAAGATAATTGATTTACTAAAGGCAAATAGACTGTGCACTTTGCAAGTGCAGCTGCACAAATTTTCCTTTGTAAATGTAATTTAGTAAAGCTTCACTTTGTAAAGAATACCCAATCAGGTACAAGGAAAAAAAAAATAAAAAAAAAAGCATTTTTGCTTGTACATGATTGGATGATGGAAATAAGCAGAGCTTTAGCTTTATAAAGTGCACAGTCTATTCGCTGCACTAAATGCACTCACTGCTAACTGCATTAAGTGTTTACTTAATAATAATAATAATAATAATAATAATAATATAATAATAATAATAATAAATAGTAAAAACAAGTGGTGAGTGGGGGACCTTAAGGGGCAGCACCAAGTCACCTGATTACAAGCAGCAAAGTCACCAAAGTCCCCATTCACTGAACTTTGTGTATATTTTTTTCTGGGTTTTTTTCTTCTCTTTTTTCCATATTTTTTTGTGTCTTTATTACACTTTTTTTTTGTTCACATATACCTGGAGGATTTATCATATATTTTTTGTTCACATATACCTGACAGATTTATTGGACTGTTTGCAAGACTGTATGATTTTAGTTATAATTACACATGGGTAACATGCACTTAAACAGTTTATGATATAATCCTTATATCACAATTTATTAGATTGTCTATGTGTGTATGGTACCCAGTTGGGACTCCACACATAGACCAGGCGTTGGGACCACACAGGTCTACACGAGCAGGTTTTGCATTTTTCACTTGGAGGTTATTTGTATTATAGTGTGAGATATCATCTGATTAGCCACCTTATACATTGTGTACAATCTGGTCTACCAACTGGTTGGCTGATTGGTGGTATTTAATCTTATCATACTCTCACTGTGTGTGTTGGATCATATTATTGGTTACTATTTACTAATTTACTTTTGCCTTATCACGAGGGAGCGCCATTACCCCCCGCACTTTACTTTTAATGTAAAGTACCTGTATATTACCCTCAGGATCCTCTGGCTCCACCTGGTGAGGAAAACAGTACACCACACAACTGAATACTTAACCATAAATGCTTTTACTGCGAGTATATAAGAACAAGTGGTTACAGAGATATGTACTGTCGTCCCAAAGTAGGACGTCAGTACAATATAAATCAACAGACAAATACAGTAAGAAATATACATTCTATTTATCTAAACCTGGGAGCTCCCACTACTTAAAGTTTTACGTGAGGCCTCACTTAAAGTACTTTCTCATTTATCTTCTTTCTTCGTTAGCTTAAGTGGTTACTCAGATATTTGTAATCCAAAAGGTAGGTGAAAAGTTAACTTAGGAGGCTCCGGGTGTAACTGCAAGAACTTATACACAATGCTGGGGCACTAACGTGAAATAGGCCTCAAGCCTGCTCAATGTCAGTTGCTCTGTTACGCCTCCGTGGAACTACGGGTTCCAGCAGGGCCTGTAAGTGAGTCTAACTGCGTGCAACAAATCAAAAAATGGTGGGCCGTAACCCGCTCACCAACTGGATCAGAGTTCTGGATGATGACCTTGATCCGGCAACTGTAGCTTGCTTCTGTATCAGCTGGGCAGATGCTTTGTCCGACTTACTCCGACAAGCGTCTTTGGGCCTCATCAATCTGATCACCGGCTCTCAGGCTCCGTCAAATCACCTCTCAAACAAGCAGCTTTGCAATCTGCGGTGATTGTCTGCAGCTGTCTCCCGGAAACCTCCTCACAGATCCGCAAAGGCAGGCAGCGTGGTCCCAAGAGGCCAAATATAGCCGCTGCAGTCCTTTTTATACCCTACCCAGCATGCACTGTATAAGAGAGTGTTCATGGGTAGGTCACTCAGACTCCTGGGTAACAAGGTCAACCTTCTGAATCAAAAAAACAGTACTTCCTGTAAATGTCTTTTGTGCTTGTTTTGTAATAATCATATCCGTGCATTACCAGATTTGGTCACTAGATGGCTCCAAACACTGAACCTTAGCAATGTCCATAGACTATACATTACTATACACATAACCACATTAATAAACGAATATGTCCCTGCTACAAAACTATAGTTTTTTTTTTTTTTTAAAGGGCAGTACCCAGACCCCCATACCCCTTTCATAGCCAATAACTTGCATATAAGCCTTAAAAATGGGTACTTTTGATTTTTCCTGTTCGGCTCCCATAGATCTCAATGGGGTTCGCTGTTTGGGTTAGAACATTTCTCCTGTTCTGCTGCAAACTGAACAATTGGTGCTCCAATTTTCTGATTCAACCACTAAGATTTACACTCAGACTGTTCAGCCAGCTAAGTGACCTGACTTTTCTCTACTGCAGCTTTACAATGCAGCCTGGTCATCTCCCCACCTCCCCTTGTCATTGGACATTGAAGGAGCAGCAGAAGACTTATGAGGTCACCCCTCTGTTGTTCTTTCCTCTGACTTTCTGTCAGCTTATTCCTTTTCAGCACATGCCCACTGTAGTTCATCGGATTTATAATAGTGCTGTCCCTCCCTCTCTAATGTCCCGTACACACGGTCGGATTTTCCGACGGAAAATGTCCTATCGGACAATGTTTTGTCGGAAATTCCGACCGTGTTTAGGCTCCATCGGACTTTTTCCGTCAGATTTTCCGACGGACAAAGTTTTATCCCCTGCTCTCAAATTTTCCGACAACAAAGTCCGATCAGACTCTTTCCGATGGTGTGTAGCGAAATCTGACGGACAAAGTGCCACGCATGCTCAGATCAAATTACAAGACCAAAGCTATTGGCTACTAGCCTCTACGTAGTTCTGTCGTACGCAATGAACGTCACCACGTTCAGAATGATCGGATTTTCCGACAACTTTGTCTGACCGTGTGTATGCAACACCAGTGTCGGACAAAATCCTTCGGAAAAAATCAGACGGATTTTGTGGTCGGAATTTCCGACCATGTGTATGGGGCATAAGTCTGATCTCTGCTGTGTAAAGAATGAGAGCAGGATGATACAAAGTCAAATTCAGGTACTTATTCTAGATGAATTTAAAAACACATTTAAATTAATACTTAATTGCATTAATTGGTGTTGATTTCTAGCTGCCTGTAGTTTAGGCACTATGTCATTCGTTAATGATTTTCATGGTATTTACTTATGTGCAAAAATGTGTTTTTCTGATATGCTGTTTCCATGAAAACAATTGTACCGTCTCTGGGTTACCAGTCTGGCTTGCATTGTCCATTATGGGCCATTTCATCAACATACCTTTGTTCTACATTAATCTTTTTTTTTTCTAACCTTTCTCATTTCATTCCTTTGTTGTTTTTTTTACAACACATATTCTGTAGTTTCTATTGTATTTTATTGTATTGTGATTTATTTTAATGTCTCTCTATGCTTTTAGATCTCTTTATCTTTTGAAATAACCTCTTGGATGTAAGAACCCCAACACCTGCAGATCAGTCCATCAGAGATGTTTCCATACAGTATGACCTTCAACAGATTTGGCTATTCGTAGCTGATAAGCCTTTTCAGCAGAATAAATTGTAGAAAATTTTAAGTTTTAAGTTTTCAAGGCTTGATTTTAATGAACTACATTGATATGAGTACAATGTGTAAAAAAAAATTCTATAGAGGAATTTGAGGTACTCTTACAGCTCTCCTTCCCTCCCGCAAGCAAAAGATGTGCGATTCCTTTCGTTCCGAATTGAAATTCGGACTAATTTTTCGTTATTTGGAAATTCGGATGTATCCGAATTTCCAACTTCCAACGGTAACAAATTTAAACAAACCTGAAATAACGAAACAAAATTTCGGACAAAATTTGAATTAAAATAGTTTTCGAATCAAATTCAAATAGTTTTTGAATTCTAATTGTTTTTGATTCAAATTTCCAAAGAAAATAAAATAGAATAGAAAATAAAAGGAATAGAATATAAAAGAATAGAATATAAAGAATAGAATATAACAATAGAGTAAAACAGAGCGTAAAACAAAATAAAAGAATAGAAAAAAAATAAAATAGAAAATAAAGGTGTAGAATAGAAAATTAAAAGAATAGAATAGAAAAGAATAGAGTAACACAGACAAAAACAGAATAGAAAATAAAACAACAAAATAAAATAGAATAGAAAATAAAGGAATAGAATAGAATTTAATAGAATAGAATATAGAATACAATAGAAAGAACATAACGATCTTCTGAAATTCGAATTTTAAATAGAATAAATTCAAATTTGAATAGCACAGAAAAGAATAGAAAATAAAAGAATAGAATATAATAGAGTACAACAGAGCGTAATACAAAATAAAAGAATAGAAAAAATAAAATAGAAAATAAAGGTATAGAATAGAAAATTAAAAGAAAAGAATGGAGTAACACAGACAAAAACAGAATAGAAAATAAAACAACAAAATAAAATAGAATAGAAAATAAAGGAATAGAATTTAATAGAATAGAATATAGAATACAATAGAAAGAACATAACAATCTTCTGAAATTCGAATTTCAAATAGAATAAATTCAAATTTGAATAGGATAGAAAAGAATAGAATACAAAAAAGAATAGAATAGAATAAAATAGAAAGAATATCACCTTCTTCCCAAATTTGAATTTGGAATAGAATAAATAAAATTTTGAATAGAATAGAAAATATTAGAATAGAAAAGAAAATAATAGAACAGAATAGAATAAACAATAGAAAAGAATAGGAAAGAATATAAAGAATATAACAATATAACTGTTTTCCGAAATTCTAATTTTGAATAGAATAAATTTGCATTAACACAGAATAGAAAAAGAATAGAATAGAAAAGAAAAGAATAGAACAGAAAATAATAGAATAGGATAGAAAAAACAATCAAATGCGATAGAAACAACATAACCATCTTCCAAAAGTCGAATTTTGAATATAATAAATTCAAATTCAAATGGAATTCGAACCGATTAATATTTTCTGACTAATATACGTATTTATGTAAATACTGAATCGAAACAAAAGGAAACAAAACATATTTTTTCGTTTAGTATATTGGTATACAAATTAAACGAATACAGGGTGTCAAATTTAATACTGTATGCCAACTCGCAACATTTAAGCATGATCCTGATCAGTGGCGGCTGATACTCAAAATTTTTTGGGTGGTGCAAACAAACTGAAAAATTCTGAAAAAAAAACATCAATTGCAGCCTCACTGTACAATCAAACGCAGCCACTCTGCCATCAAATGCTGCCACTGTGCCCCATCAAATACAACTACTGTGCCCATCTTATGCAACCACTGTACAGCATTGATTGCAGCCACTGTGCCCATCTTATGCAGCCACTGTTACATCATATGCAGCCACTGTGACATCATATGCAGCCACTATTCCCACCAAATACAGCCACTGTGCCTATCAAATGCAGCCTCACTGTGCCCATCAAATGCAGCCTCACTGTGCCCCATCAAATGTTCCCACTGTGCCCCATTAAACGCAGCCACTGTGCCATATCAAATGCTGCCAGTGTGCTACTGTGCTCCCTGCCCATCGTTTGTACTTAACCTGTCTCGTGGCGGTGGGACAGCTTCTCAATGTCTTCTCCCACCCTCTCTCCTCTGCTATGATTGGACACCTGATAGGCATCCAATCACAGTGCCTGTTGTTTCCACCAATCAGGTGACGGGTAACAGATCTGAGCACCTGATTGGCGGAGAGGTGGTTCAGTGTTAGGAAAGTGCCAATATAAAGGAATATTAGGTGTAAAAAAAAACACTTATGGGTTTAAATCATTTTTTTTTTATTCTCCTTTAAGGGGGCGTGGCAGGGTGTGTGTCCTATGCTACATACTTTTGCTAATAGGTGTCCCTCGTTCTCATCTTAAAAAGTTGGGAGGTATGCTAATGTCCCCATTGGAATGTTTCCCAGTCTGGTGGCAACTCAAAATTTTGGATTTACCCATAATTTCACTCCCGGGGACACTGGTGATTAAAACAATTAGAGAGAGTGAATCTTTCTAACAGGGACACAGAAAAACCAATAACAGTGGTTCTCATTACTTATCAGCTTTACCCTAAAGTGTTTGCTAACCTCAGATATTAACCACTTGCTTACTAGGCACTTTAACCCCCTTCCTGCCCAGGCCAATTTTAAGCTTTCAGCGCTTTTACACTTTAAATGACAATTGCGCGGTCATGCAACACTGTACCCATATGACATTTTTATAATTTTTTTTACACAAATAGAGATTTCTTTTGGTGGTATTTAATCATTGATAAAAAGTATACCGCGCTAAATGCTAAAATAAAATGACATACAGGTAATAAATGATACACTGGTAACAATTAATAAAATCAATCAAACAGTCCCCAGTGAAAAAAAGGTGCTTGTGCTACTGAAACACTATCCAGTGCTGTAACTTGAATATTAGATGGATGATTCCGTGCTTCTTAAGTGCTTTGAATAGGGTGCCCCCCTAATAGATGTGCACTCACCCCTGGGAGTGGACCCACTGTCGCTAGTTAGGTCAAATGCACGTGTGGGGCGACCCCTATGGACCGATGATTGGCAACGGTGAATGTTCCTCATATAAATAGATATAATAGAAAAGGCCTCATTGCGCAGTACCGTTGATAAAGAGCTTTTTATTCCAAAAAATTAAAAAAGTTATTCAACTCACATGTATGAGTGCCTAATGTCCTGGCACTTGGAGTGAACAGCAGGTATAAGTAAATCCGTGAAATTCGCCTGGTTAGTTCATACAGCTGCTGGCTCAGTGAAGGCTTGATTTCCGGATTGAATGTGTGGGCTGAAGTGTGTTACGATAAAGTGACTCAACCTCTATGCATTTCGGCCTAATCATTGCTGGGTTTTTTATTTTTTGCTAAAAAAACTAAAAAAAAACCCAAACATTTTGAAAAAAAAAAACTGTTTAATAGTTTGTTATAAAATTTTGCAAACAGGTAATTTTTCTCCTTCATTGATGTGCACTGATGAAGCTGCACTGATCGGCACTGATATGCTGCACTGATGGGCACTGATAAGGTGGCACTGATGGACACTGATAGGTGGCACTGATGAGGCGGCACTGATGGGCACTGATAGGTGGCACTGGTGGGCACTGATAGGTGGCACTGATGGGCACTAGGATGCTGCACTGATGGGCACTGATAGGCTGCACTGATAGGCACTGATAGGTGGCACTGGTGGGCACTGATGAGGCGGCACTGGTGGGCACTGATAGGTGGAACTGGTGGGCACTGATGGGCACTGATGGGCACTGATAGGTGACACTGAAGGGCACTGATAGGTGGCACCGATGAGCATTGATGGGCACTTATGGGTGGCACTGATAGGTGACACAGATAGGCATCACTGATAGGTGGCACTGATGATGAGGCACTAATGGGAATTAATTGGCAGCACTAATAGGCACTGATAGGTGGCACTGGTGGGCATTGATAGATGGCACTGGTAGGTGGCACTGGTGGGCACTGATAGGCAGCGCTGATTTGCACTGGTAAGTGGCACTAGTGGGCACTGGCAGGAGGCACTGGTGGGCAAAGCTGAGGCGGCAGTGGCTCTAGCTGTTCGGGATGGATGTCCCTCTGACAGAAGCCGGTGATCGGCTTTACTTTCTTCTCACGCTGTCAGCGTGAGAAGATTACCGATGTTCTGTTTGGCTGACAGATGATCATGTGGTAAGGGTCGGGATCCAATTGACTCTGTGATCACAAAGCGCGCCCCGCAGGGACCTATGCATGGGAGGACGTACATGGACGCCCTTTCCGGAAATTAAGGTGGTTAAATATTAACAAAGCACATCCTTCTATATTGCGTACTTGCCTCTATCTAAAGCTCTAAGTGTAATTTCTCTCTTCTGCCTTGTTCCCCTGTTATCAGCATGTGTCACTTCTGATATGTTGTGGTGTACTCCCTGGTTTCCACGCGTGCGTGTGTGCCCCCCCCCCCCCCCCCCCCCCCCGCTAATCTGTGATGTGAGTGGACAGAGCACAAGTTTGTCAGCAGATTACAGCCAATGACTTAATGACTTTGGCTGTATAACTGCTGATCAGCTGTGGCCAATCACAGCACAGAGTTCTGTGTTTACAAACACACAGAACACCAAAGAGGGATCTGGCTGTTTTTTTTCCCTGAAATCAGCTCTGAGTTCAGGGAGAAAAGGCATCCAGATCCTGTGAGTAAAAGCAGCACACATACACTTGGTAGGCACCCAGTTAACCCCTTGATTGCCCTTTGCGGAGGCTAGCCAAGGCTGTGCCAATAAACTCAACCAGCTGCCTTCAGTGCTGTCAGGAGACACTAGTCTTCACCACTTCTTAACACAGGTCCCTTTGTGCATTCTGTCATGATTCTCTTACCATCAACTCAAATGCTCATGATCTGAAGAAGGATGAGGCTGAATAGTGTTGGCTGTATTTGATGCTCCATTAAAGTGTTACTAAACTCACAACAGTAAAATCAGTCTGTATATACAGTAAAGCATGCTTGTTATCATCAATGTGGAACCTAAGGGGTTAATCCTCTTTACTGTGTAAAAAGGATGTTTGAACCTGTATTCTCTGATCCTCCCCTTCTTCCATTGTCCTCAATCCATCTCTTGATAAGACAGAGCCTTAGGCGTCACTCTGCACATGCTCAGTTTGGTGTGTATTGCTAGAGAGGTTTTCTTCTTGGGAGGGTGCATGTGATCAGCACTTACACAGAACCCCCAAACATTATATATATATATATATATATATATATATATATATATATATATATATATTTTAGCAGAGACACTAGGGAATAAAATGGCAGTCGTTGCAACTTTTTACGTCTCATGGTGTTTGCGCAACAATTTTTCAGACGCGTTTTATTGGGGAAAAAATTGGTTTCATTCATTTAAAAAAAAAACAAGACAGTAATTTTTCTATATAATGTGAAAGTGAAGTTATGCCGAGTAAATAGATACCTAACATGTCACACTTTAAAATTGCGCACACTTGTGGAATGGAGTCAAACGTAAAAATCTCCATAGGCAAAGTTTTCATTTTTTTTAAAGGTTACCCGTTTAGAGTTACAGAGGAGGTCCTAGACTAGAATTGTTGCTCTCGCTCTAACGCACGTGACAAAACCTCATATGTGTGATTTGAACGCTGTTTACGCTAGCGGGCCAGAGTGACGTGTGTGTTTGCTTATGTGCGCAAGCATGCGGGACGGAGGAGCATTAAACTTTTTTTTTGATTATTTTACCTTTATTCTTCTATTTTTACACTTTCTTTTAAAAAAAAAAAAAAAATATTTCTATTAAAAGGAAAATAAACATCCCTTTTAATAGGAATAGTGCATGACACATAAAAAAAAGAAATAATAAATAAAAAAAAAAAAAAATATCGTACAATCCAATATACCCCATTCTATACCCACAGTTGATCCAGAGGAAGGCAAACCCCCCCAGCAGAGCATGCTCCAATCTGCTACAGCAGGGGAAAAAAAATCCCTTCCTGATCCCCCTAGAGACAATCGGATTTTCCCTGAATCAACTTTACCTATAAATGTTAGTACCCAGTTATATTATGTACATTTAGGAAATTATCCAGGCCTTTCTTAAAGCAATCTACTGAGTTAGCCAGAACCACCTCTGGAGGGAGTCTATTCCACATTTTCACAGCTCTTACTGTGAAGAAACCTTTCTGTATTTGGAGATGAAATCTCTTTTCCTCCCCCTTGTCCTCTGTGTTGACCGTAAAGTGAATAACTCAACACCAAGTTCACTATATGGACCCCTGCTATATTTGAACATGTTGATCATATCCCCCCTTATTCTCCTCTTTTCAAGAGTGAATGAATTCAGTTCCTCTAATCTTTCCTCATAGCTGAGCTCCTCCATGCCTCTTATCAGTTTGGTTGCCCTTCTCTGCACTTTCTCCAGGTCCCCGATATCCTTTTTGGGTCCTCTTTATGGACAGATCTGTGGTCAATAAGACCCCACATCTCTCTTTCAGGCTGGAAAGAGCTAAAAAAATAAATAAACTGTCTCATCCTTTCAAGCCGCGTCCCCGGCAATAATTACTTCCGCTGGCCCGGACGTGAAGTCATAGTGTCATAGTGCTCAACGTCTCCGACTCGCTGATCACACGGGTGAGCCAGTAGAAGTACCGGAGGGCGACGGGAGGGGATGTCCCCTCCCGCCACCTGTGAGAACGATCAATCGGCTGAACTGCCGATATGATTGTTCTTACGGTGCACAGAATCGCCGGCTAAAAAAGATAATATCATTCAGATATCCCCACTCAAAGCGACGTCCTTGGGCTGGAAGTGGTTAAGGACAATCATTAATCTGAAGACCCACTAGGTCACTCCACTTTCGTGGGGAAAAAAAATAGCAAATAAAAAATAAAATAATTCATATTGTGACTGAATGTTATTAAAAATGACCTTTCCTTTTCAATCTCCAGTTCTGTATATTTCTGTAAAATGCATGACTATTGTAAAACAGATGATACAAACACCCTTTGTTCTACACGGCCAACCCAACACCATTACCTTACCCTTTTTCCCATTAATGGAGACCACACCATTTATGGAGTAATTATTGGCCGTAGCAGCCTCTTTATTACAACTCAAATAAAATTATACATAACTTAAACAACATCAACAACAACATAAACAACATCAGTTAAACCACCTCAAATAGTCACGTTGGTCTTTGCAGGACATCCCCCAGAATTACCATAACAATCATAACAATGCACTGCGGTACCTTTAACTGAAACTAGGCCTCCAGCTGACACACTAGCTCGGAGGCAACCAAACCACTGACCGCAGTGCACCCTTTAACCAAATTCCAGCTAAACCAACGTTAGGTGGAATACCACCAAATGGGCCCATGCCACCGATGGGTCCCGTATTCATCCTTATCTGGGGTTTCTTCCTTCACCAACACCCAACCAAAGACCAACACCCATCAACTGCCACAACATCCAAAGAGCAAAGCATTCTGTGAAAAAAAAACGTGATTATGCAACCAAAATACCTACTATAGAAAGGGAGGGTGGGTGGGAAGCTCTTTCCTCCAGCTAACACTGACGATGGGGAGGGACGTTACTTCTAATTTTCCCCTACTAGCTCCTCCTCTTCCTCCCTCTCATCCACTCAGGGACTTTGTACCATCCACCGTTCCTGTCCCCTATTCCCCCAGTCATGAAAGCCCTACGTTTTATTATTTTCTTTTTCTCTTTACTCCGGGCTTTTCTATATGGCAACCTGGAGGTGTTCTGTACATAGTATAATTTCCTGCTTGTGTGATTGGCTCACCAATTTTCCCAGAAGTCTGCACTAAGATACACGTCAGATTTCAGGCATCCCCTGCAACAAAAATTTCATTTTTGGTGAGCTACTCCAAATAGGAAATCACATCTAAAGGGATGCAGACCCCTGGAATTTTTCTTATTAGATACCTGCAAGTGCAGCAACTGATTGATAGTTTTAAAACCACCATTAGACTCACTTTCCCAGATTGACACAAAGAAACACTGAATAACAAAAGGTAGGAGACTGCATCACAGTTTGTTAAAATCCTTGCAATGTCCATAGATCACCCGGTGGGGGTGGGGGGTTTCTCAACAAAACTGGAGTTACACTTTAACAAAGTATCCAATGTGCAAATATAGCTGACATGGGCTGCTGTAATCATATAATAAGCGTGTTTTGTGACGTCACATCAGCGGGAGCTCGGCTCCAAACTTCTTTGTTTTCAGCACACACCCACCATAAAACATGGCTATAATTAGCTGTTTTTCATGCTTCTACCTGATTTCAGGACAGAAGAGTTATTCTTTTTTATCTTTTTTTTTTTGTAATAGAAGATAAAGAGTTTAAAAATGAGAAGGCTGATAAGAGCAACTGAATTTCCTGGATAGTGAAACACCCCTCATAATGCTCCGATCACAAGAGTTTTTATAGTGAATTTATAGTCTAGTATAGTTTGTTTAAGTAAACATATGAATAGATCAATTCAACAAAATATTCTTATCATTATGTGCTTATGTTTTAGAACTCTTGTATTTGATAGAATTTATAATCATCAATTTACATGGGGGCATATATATATATATATATATATATATATATATATATATATATATATATATATATATATATATATAATATATCCTCTTTAAAAATGCAAGTGCCATAATCCCTGGTTTTAGATACAGTGAAACCACGGATTGCGAGTAACACGGTTAACTAGCGTTTCTCAATACGAGCACTGTATTTTTAAAAATGGTAACTCGGTTTGCGAGTCTTGTCTTGCAAAATGAGCATGATTCAGGTCAAAGCGTGTGCAGTACCACGTTTGGCCTGAGGTGGGGGCTCCGGCGCCGATCGGCGCTGTTCGGAAATGCATGGAAAGGCCCGAGGACAGCTCGGCTGGCCTCTGCAAACCTCGGGAACGGAGTCTTATCGAGGTTTGCCGAGGTCAGCCGAGGTGTCCTTCGGGCCTTTCCGGGCATTTCCGAGGCTCTTCGACGCTCCCCCCACCTTTGGCCGCATGCAGTATTGAATGCCATCGAAGTCAATGCGGAACAAATTATTTTCGTTTCCATTGACTTCTGGAATGGATTATGCTCGTAATCTGAGGTTCCACTTTATTAGTATAGTATCACCTTGCATAGTTTGTACCGGTGAGAGTAGATATGGCATAGATTGTATAGATATGGCACACTGGATCATAGGTTGTTTTAGTCCATTATAAAAGGACACGGTGTAAGTCATGAAGCTCAAAAAGCAGCTCAAAAGAGGACCTTTAGAGGTCCAAGTGTATAAACCACAAGTAGATTGCCACAAATTGTTGTAGAGTCCAGATAGCTAAATTTTATTAGACCTTAGTTGAAATTACACAAAATGTTACATTCAAAGAGCTGGATACATTCCTAAATGCACAAAATATAACTGGCTATTAACACCAGGGTAGACACGTGCAATTCGTTTCAGTTTGAATATAAATTCAGACAAATTTTGGTATTCAGAGATTTGGATGTATCCGAATCCCTGAAGGAAATAGTAACAAATTACTTAAATTGCATTTTGTAAATTAGTTTTCTAACGAAATTCCAAATTTTTGGAACGATTGGAATTTGGTTTAAATGAGTCATCGGTTGTTAAGGACGCGGCAGCCAGCTTCCCGGCCCTCTCCTTAAAGAGGTGTTCCAGCCTGGAGAAAAGAAATTAAAGTCAGCAGCTACATAAAATAGACTTTTAATATGTCCAGGGAGCCCGAGATGTCGGCACCCAGCCGATCTTCAGATTGGCTCCCGCGTGCTGCAGCTGCCATTCCTGGTAAGGGAAACTGGTCCCCTAGTGCGCATGGGCGAAGTGCGCTGCACTTTTTAACTGGCCTGGTGGCTGGGGAAGGAGGAGGGGGGCCGAACTTTCTTGAGTGACCATGCCGTGACACTGTCTACTGGAAGTGGGAAAGGTTACCTGTCAAAAACAGGTACCCATTCCCCCCTCCCCGCTGAAAGGTGCCAAATGTGGCTCCGGAGGGGGGGGAGGAAGCAGATAAGCAGAAGTTCCACTTCTTTAACAACATTTAACAACCAGCTATTCTTCACTCAGAATTCTAATCGGTCTTAAAATCGATCCAAAATAGTATTGCTTTAAAAATTTGGAATTTATTAGAAAATTCATAAATTAAATGAAATTTAACAAAACTAAACGAATTCTGAAAGGAATCAAAATGAGTAACATAACAAATCTATCCCAAACAAAGCAAAAAAATGTTTCCGTCTACAACTGGAATAGTTGATCAAGGCAGTATCCGATTGCCTCCTGGAAAATCGGGAAGGAATATTTTTTTTCCTGCTGGAGCACGCTGTGTGCCACCTGGACGGCCGTCTGGGTGGACGTGTGTTGTATTGCCCCGGGCTTCTAGACCAGAGCCTGAAGCCTATCCCAGGGGACATCCGGCTGCTAGGCTGTCTGAGGGCCTATCCAGAAGCAGGAGAGCAGCGCAGGGTTGGGACTGCAGCTTGCAGTCCAACCAGAAGTGACGGTTCTGCCGGCCGGAGAGCCTGTCGTGGTCGGAAGTAGAGGGGAAGCTGTCGCCACTAAGAGACCATCGACCTTATTACCAGGGACCACCCTGAGTAGCTTAAGCAAGTACCAGAGCAGTATTCTCACCAAACGGGGATGGTGAAGAATTGGGAAACTTCAGTAGGTGTCAAGCCAGGGACACAGCCAGCGGAGGTGACGCTTGCAGAGCAGTCTTGTGTGCCAAGCCAGGGACCGAGCTGGCCAGTGGGGTGACGCTTGAGGAGTATCTGTGAGTGCCAAGCTAGGGACCCAGCAGGGACACGGGGGTGATGCTTGAGGAAGATACTCAATAAGAAGATTGGAGGAACTCAGGAGATCCAGTGGAAGTGGATCAGCGGGTCAAAGTGATAGACTGGGAGCTCAGTTGAGTGAAGAGCGAAAGAGGAGATTGCGGAAGACGTGAAAGAGTTCATTGCAACCTTTGTTAGAAACGGTTCAAAATGGTTGCCATAGGTGACAACGTGTCTACACATGCAGATGTGGTGTCTTGCTGGATTCATTTCCCTGCGTGGCTGTCTACCTATAGCAGTCTCGGAGTCTGCTAATTAACATTGCAACTACTAAAGGGTGTCCTGGCCCTTGCCCTCTCACCCCCATTCTGTTCAAGAGAAAATAAATCTCTTTTGCATTCAAGAAGTGTCTGGCACCCATGAATCTACCCTGCATTATACCCAAAATGCCTCGTAACCCACTCTACATAGAAGGATGTCAGCTGTCCCTAACATGGAGGTCACCATTAGGCCTGGAGAGACCCGGGACTTGGCTACATGTATATAATTTCATGACGTCAGAGGGGTGAAATTACAGAAGTTGAGATTGCCCAGTGGCGGGGATAAGTAGGAGGCTGCCAGGGGATTACAGTATGGTGAAACTTTCTGGGCCACTGGATGGGATACCAAGCTGATCTTGTCTGGAGATTTGGAGGTGATTTCAAGGACGGTGTATTAATCAGGTCCACTGCTGATGAGATTTTAACCTAAATGCCTATTTGACTTTTTTCATATAAAGGATCCAAAGATTCCCATAAGAGTCCTCTTAATCTGAGGTGACGGTGCACTTGGTTGTTGCAAGTTTTGGACCACACAAGATTTTTCTCATCACAGCAGTGGATTTGGCTATATTTGGGATTGTCATTTATATATATTTTTATTTTTATTTTGACACAATGATTTACTTGTATGAATTTTTGGTTGTCACTAAAAGCATGGCAATCTGAATTTATATTTGTACACATAGTTACATAGTAGGTGAGGTTAAAAAAAGACACAAGTCCATCAAGTTCCACCTATGTGTGTGATTATATGTCAGTATTATAGTGTATATGGCAGTCATTCAGTGCATAGTTTTTTTATCAATGCTCCCCGCTGAGACCACGCCCATGTCTGGATAATTAAAATCCTCCATTATGATAACACTTCCCATCCTTGCTGCTAATCCAAATTGTGATAGGAGGTCTTTCTCCCTCTCCTCCCTCAGGATAGGGGGCCTATAGCATACTCCCAGTATTATTTTCCCCTTAGCTTCATCCCTTTGGAGCTCTACCCATAAGGATTCCACCTCCTCCCTAGTTTCCTTATTGATGCCATCTCTCACATTCACTTGTACATATATATAGGAATACCCTTCCCCTTCTTTACCCTCTCTATCCCTGCGATAAAGGGAATACCCTTGAGTGGTTGCCAGACAATCATGAGAGCTACACAATTTGTCTAGTCATTTCTTGCCAGCTTCTAGCATCGGATCTACCAGCATAATTTCTTTAGATCTTAGATTTTCTATTTGTCTTGTTTTTTCTTCTACTGGTTGAACTAGATAGACTTGTGTCTTTTTTTTTTTTAAACCTGACTAAAGTTGGCCATACATCTATTGAAATTCGGCCGGTTCAGCAGGAATCGGACAAATTTTGATCCATGTGTGGCTACTGTGGTGGAACAGATCAACTGATTGACTTCTGTTCAACCACCCTGTCAAAATATTTTCTCTCAATCAGCACCTCAGGCAATAGGCTGCAGCACTGATCTGTGTATTCTGATGGCGGGGGACTCGCCCTGATGTCAGAATAAAATGAAAGGATACCCTAATCTGCATAAGATGTGTGCATGGGGGAATCTGGTCAGGTTTTCTTGTTCAATCTGCTTGTTGAACAAAAAAATGGACCCATCTATGACCAGCTTAAAAATGTAACACAATGTTACATAGATGTTTAATGGTGAAGCCCCCTTCATCAGGGCTTTGATAGCTATATAGGACTGCGTCGCAGGAGTCTTGGGAGAGGGCTCAGAAGCTTATAAGCCTTTTTGATAAAGAGGTGCTGCAGTATTTAGCTTGTACCAGCAGACTTCTCAATCCCAGATAGCAAGGATAACTTGCCAAAATTTGTGGCAGTGTTGAATTGTAAATCTCGTTAACTTGCTGCACATTTTCACTGGCATGTTGTACACTTGCAGAGCACAAGTTCTAGTTGACACTTTTCCAATTTGTAGCAAATTTGTGTGGCAAGTCTCCAGCAAGAGAAAAGTTGCAGTGGCGAGCCTAAAGCAAGAGCTCTGCAAATCACAGTGACCCCTGTGGTGGGATGACTATTGCACAACATAACTGAATCAGAACTTGCAGCAGACTTGCAGAATGTTTACAAAGAATGTTAATCTGGAGTCATGCAATGTGGACTTGCTGCAATTGTGCAACAAACTTGTGAAGCCTGGCAAGTCTAGCAATAGCTTAGCAAGTCATTTTCAAAATTGAGGCACAATTGCTTGCTATCTGGGACATCATTAGCTCACTATACTGAAGTGTTGCATGACGACCTAATACATGTGCAAGTGTGACCATTTGATTTTCTTACTTGATTTCCAAGAGCATAGAAAACTCACAGTGGTGTTATCTGCCCCATAATGAAGCCACTTATTGTATGACTCAGCCCGAAAAAATTTAGTCAAAAACTGCCCTGTGTATGGTAGGACAGTTTATGGTTTCGGTCCATTTCTCTGGAAACCAGTGCATCTTTTAGAATATATTTATCACTTATCTATGTATTTAGTCTTTGTTGAAGTTCCAGAATAACCTGATAAATTAGACAGCCCTTACAATTTTTTCCTCTGACTACTGGGAATAATGAATCTTGGCAAATCCCATGTCTGAGAAATAACAAATGAATTCTAACAATTTACCGTCTCCGAAGGCTTGAATAATTCCCTAAATAAACATGATAGCGGCCACAAGTCCTCCTCTGATGTGAGATACTCTACACTTAACTGATAAAATTATATTCAAGTCATTGGCTGGCTCCACGTTTTCATGGGGTTTCTGAGGCTTTTCAACAAGAACTGAGCTTGACCTTAACTCCTGGACACATAAAAAGATGACTTGTTTGTTTACTGCTGTGACTCAAGACTGGGTCGATTGAGAAATTCCCATCCTGGAAGTCCATGTTGTTTCTGGCTAAGCTTGTGGAATGCCATTTGTGATTACAGCGTGAAATAACTGATCTCTTTTGAGACTGTGTGACAGCATCTGATTCTGTGTCACACGGTCAAAGCTAACCTTGAGTTTTCTTGCTGCTTAATCAGAAGTAATGTTTACTGACAAATCTTAAGCAAATGATTCTTTCTTTGACAGGTTCAAATGCCATGGCCTGTCTTCACAGGGTCTATGCACGCATACTTTTTCCATTGGTGGACTGACCTACTCTAGTCTAAAGTAAGGTGGGGGGAATTGCTGCTCTTTAGATAAGACCCAGAATATAAAGGATGCCTATTCAAGTAACATGTAAGGCTGGCTAGGCATGCTGGGACACATGGTGTCTTAACAGTCTACAAACTACAGGATGCGTATAGATTAAATATCACAAATGGAACAGCTCATTTTCCCTAAACACAGTTTAGCATGCACACGTTGATATTCTAGTACAAAAACTGATCCACAGTACTCGCTAGAACACACTTATTTTTAAAACTTTAATCAAGGTGTATCTCTAGCCCAAAAAAAAATTGGTTTTGGATAGAGAAAGGAAGAGTTGGAATTACTGTCAGGTTTTTATTGCTGTCTGAACCCCAACTAGAAAGATCCTCTTCTTGATCTGGTGGATACTTGAAGGTTGGCAGCATTGAAGTATGGGAGATGTAGGTTGGGAAAGAAATTCTGCTATGACAGTTAATTAACTATTGGACTACAGTTTTCAAGGAGGGACTGTTGTGAAGAGGAGAAAGATCTTTATTGTCCTGGGATGAGGACCAATTGACTTTCTATTGCTGCGAGGGAGTCGGAGTGTGGATATCATTATTCCAAAGTGCACACCAACCTGCTTCTAGCATAAGATAGAAACCAGAACACTGTTTTTTTTTCTTGATAAAAGTTGAGATTCACTCAAGTATCTATATGTATGGGCAAATCTTTTGTCAGATGCTAGGAAATATGCATAATTTGCCTATTCTTGCTAAAATTACAAGGGGCACATGTCAAGGTCTTGGAACTCATACAGGTAGCCAGGAGGCAGTAAAAGTAGGTGATCACTGCCCACTAGTGTTAATTTCATTGACATAAACATTTTCATCATAATTTTCGTCAGCAGCATATTTCCAGTGATGAAACCTAAATGAAAATTACCCCACGCTTTCGTCAATTGACGAAAAAATATGACAAACATCAATTCCTATTTTTGTCACCAGAATGAAAATGCGAGGAAGGGACATTTACCCATGTGAACTTCTGCTTTCCTCTGAGGCCTGCCTGTAAAGCCTGTGAGTGTTTCAACTCCCAGCAAGCAAGGTAGTGACCATAGCGTGCTTAGTGGTGTGACGTGCTTAGCACTGTGCAGCATTAGCCCTCCAAGACCACTGTCCAGAGCACTATGCGATATAGGCCTCCTCAGACCACCATCCAGAGCCCTGTGCAGCATTACAAGTCTTCTCAAACCACCATCTACAGCACTGTGCAGCATTACAGGCCTCCTCAGACCACCATCCAGAGCCCTATGCAATGCAATGCAGGCCTCTTCAGACCACCATCTATCACACTGTGTGCATTATAGGCCTCCTCAGACCACCATCCAGAGCACTGTGCAGAATTACAAGTCTTCTCAAACCACCATCTACAGCACTGTGCAACATTACAGGCCTCCTCAGACCACCATCCAGAGCACGGTGCAATGCATTGCAGGCCTCCTCAGACCACCATCCACAGTGTCTGTGTAGTTTTTTCAAACCTTAATAACATAAATAATAACATGATATTAGATTTTTTTTAACTCCAGGACTATATAATGAGTTTGGAAATTCTAGAGAAATTATTAAAATCACTTAAACCCCACCTCCTGTACATATACGTCTGCACTTTAAAGAGGGATATCTCGGTAACGGCAGCAGCTGCTGCCACGACCGAGATATCCATATCCATCTTTACAGGAGATATCCATCTTTACAGAATCTGTTTACGATAATGGTGGTCTCTGCGGCGAGTTCAACGCAAGATTGCCGTTATCGGCGGCGGAAGAAGTGACACCACCCCTCCCGCAGCTCTCCCGCCTCTTACCGGAGACGTCGTAGCGGGGGAGGCGATCGGGTCCTGCACACAGCTGGGTATGGAGACGAGTGAGGCTAAGATGGCCCCCACACGTCTCTATACCATAGGAGGGCAGAAGCGACGTCAAAACGTCACTTCCGCCCATACCTCTTAAAGGAAATTTTTTTTTCAATGTCATTTTTTCAAATGAAATTATTATTTTTTTTTTTTTATTGCATTTAAGTCCAAATATGAGATCTTAGGACTTTTTGACCCCAGATCTCATATTTGTCATGCTTTTTCTATTACAAGGGATGTTTACATTCCTTGTAATAGGAATAAAAGTGATCCATTTTTTTTTTAAAACAGTGTAAAAATAAATAAAATCAAGTAAAATAAATAAGAAAAAAAATATTATATTTTTTTTAAAACACCCCGTCCCGACGAGCTTGCGCGCAGAAGCGAACACATACGTGCATATGAAAACGGTAGTCAAACCACACATGTGAGGTAACAATAATTCTAGCCATAGACCTCCTCTGTAACTCAAAACATGCAACCTGTAGAATTTTTTAAATGTCGCTTATGGAGATTTTTGAGGGTAAAAGTTTGACGCCATTCCACGAGCGGCCGCAATTTTGAAGCATGACATGTTGGGTATCAATTTACTCGGCGTAACATTATCTTTCACAATATAAAAAAAATTGGGCTATTTTTACTGTTGTCTTATTTTTTTATTCAAAAAAGTGTTTTTTTTTTCCAAAAAAAGTGCGCTTGTAAGACGGCTGCGCAAATACGGTGTGAAAAAAAGTATTGCAATGACAGTCATTTTCTAGCAAAAAAAATGAAAAACAGGCTTGGTCCTTAAGTGGTTAATAATGCATTACAATTTAATTAAACCCATTAGATTTTAGTTGACTGAAATGTAGGGAATTTTAGTCGATCAATAAAGAAACATAGGTAACAAAAACAAAAAATTGATTTTTCCATTAGAATACACTGAGGTTTCCTGGCCATTTTGTTTTAGACAGGTCATGCAAAGGGCTTTGCTAGTCATAATAATTAGAAGTAATAATGTAACCTCCCTAGACCAGTTGGTCAACATTTTGTCTTTTTATACACTGAAGATTATTATTGGAAATGGTTTTCATAAACTGCTTATGTAGTACTAAGCACTCAAAAAATGTTTCCTAAACAAAAAGCAATTGTCATTTTGCTCTGAATAATTGTATCTTCTTGAGGATGACACATATTGTACTAATGAAAAATGCAACATTTCCATCACTGAATTTTTTTGCCTCTATACGCTTTAGTGTCCCAAGGTTACGAGCTGAAAGTGTTCAAAGCACCAACAATATTTAGTTGTCATAGATATGTAAAAGAGATTCACACAAAAACCTTTTTATCCTGAATAGACAGCAAACATTTTGTTCTGCAAGCCTTTTGGACAGACTATAGAGTCATCTACTTTGGACCCATGGTTTTTATTTGAGATTGTTTCTGGCACACATACCGGCAACAATCTTTGTCAGAGTATTGTATCTTTATTTAGATTTTTTCTGCCCAGTCAGTGGTTTTCCTTTTTTCCTAAAGAGTTCACTATATGGCAAAATGTTTGTGGACACCTAACCACAACACTTACATGAGTTTGTTGAACATCCCATTCCAAAATTATGGGCATTGATATGGAGTTGGTTCCCCATTTTCATTGTTTTAAGTAGGTTTTCTACAAGATTTTGTGAGTCTGTGAGAATTTTTGCATTTGTGAGGTTAGTTATAGGTTTTGGGTGAGAAGATCTGGATTACAATTGGTGTTCCAATTCATCCTCATTGTATTCAGTAGGGCTGAGGATAAGGCTTTTGCAGACTCATGAAGCCATGTTTTTATGAAGATGATTTTATGCACAGGGGCATGCTCAGTCAATCTAGAACAGAAAGGGGCCTTCCCCAGACTGTTGACACAAGGTCAGAAGCTTGCCATTTTCTAAAATGCCTTTGTATACTGTAGCATAGGGGTGCTCAAGCTTTTGAAAAGTGAGGCCCCATTCACACCTAAGCATTTTGTAGCTTGAAGCCTGAATCTACAAAACACTTGCGGGGAAAAAATCCATTATTTTCTATGGAGATGGTTCCACTCCAAGTCGCCTGAAGCTCAAACAAGTTCTGGACCCTTTTGTCACTCGAATCAGGCAGATTTGGGTGTTTTTGAAGCATTTCGAGCGTCTTAGCGCGACATCGCACTTTTTTTGAGCGTTTCTACGTATGTTTTGCCACTTTTATCTGCTCAAGTGAAATAGATTTCCATAAAGGGAATGACATAAAAATACACAGGAAATGCACAGATCTCCATTTTTGGTTAGCAGACATGGAGGCAAGCAATATGGATGAGGAACAGTATCTATTTTAGATCCGGAAAGCTTTATCTGAATGGTAAAGCTGCACACCTGCCTCTACGATTTCAGAGATCCATGCTACAAGCTTCGAGTGAGCAAGAGGAGGGCATGGAACCAGATTGCCAGCCAAGTGTTCACAAGACCTAAATGTCCATGTGAAGGATGATAAAGTATAGATAAACCCCTACAAACTGAACTAACCACCAAACCGACCATAGGGAGATAATAGGATGATTGTTATTTAGTACATTATCTAAACATAAATAACAGATTATTAGCACCAGAAAAACAGTACAAGCTTATGCACATATTTCTATGCATTGCTTGCAAGATCATACATATGAGAAAACAGACAATAGATGTGCAATAGCAGTTCACTATGGCCACATATGTGTACACACAAATTGCATGTGTGTAGGAATGTGGCCATGGTGAACTGGAATGGCACATCAATTTCCTCCTTGTTCGTAAGTATACAAGTATAAGCACCTAAGCAATGCATAGGAGTATGAGTATAAACTCGTATTGTTTATGGGTGCTAGGAATCTGTTATTTTTGAACAAAGTAATTTGCTCCTCTGAAAAACAGGTGAGTTTATGCTCATATTCCAAGGCATTGCTCATGTGCTCATTATGGTGCCTCTAAAGTAAGCTGCTGGCTGTGGGGGCACTCCATAGGAGGGAGGAGCCATAAGCACAGAGGAGGGACCCAAGAAGAGGAATATATGGGCTGCTCTGTGCAAAACCAACTGCACAGAGAAGGAAAGTATTAAATGTTTGTTATTTCAAAAAATACCTTACAATCACTTTATTAATGTTGCCAGCTACTTCGACACATGTGCCACTTCTTGCCCTCACACTCTTTGTCTCCACCGAGTATTGAGCAGAAGGTGCAAGAGAGGCCTCCACAACTTTCCAGTCTTCAGCAGGTACTTGATACCGCTGCAGTTTCCAGCAGGACGGATAACAAGGCTATGTGGGGACACACAAGTAGAAAGGTGTCAGCATGTCACAAATACGCAAGGGCACACTCTGACCCCTAGTGAATATTGTATGGCTGCTGTACACAAAGATAAACATATATTTAAAAAAAAACACGAGACTTCTTATCAATAAAGCATTTTTTTTTAATTATTCAGTACAGCTTAGTATATAGTTATATTAACAAACAGATAAAGGGTAACTTTACTCTTTAATAATGTGGCTATGGGGACCAAATGTGCGCCCTCATACGCCAACCTGTACCTGGGGGGGTGGGAAAGACACCTCTTTTCTAAACTGCGCTCAGCTTACAAATCCAACATTCTACACTGGTTTAGATATATTGATGACATCCTATTATTATGGTCAGGTTCACATTCTGATCTAGATCAATTCTTTGAATCTCTAAGTATCAATAATTTTAATCTTAAATTTACTATGGAATCCAGTCAGCAGTCTGTAAACTTTCTTGATCTAACCATCAATATTGACAAATCAGGCATCATTAGCACGTCCCTATTTAGAAAACCCACTGCAGGTAACACTATTTTACATGCTGAAAGCGCCCACCCCCAATAATTACTCAATAGCATCCCTTACAGTCAGTACCTCAGGATCAGACGCAACTGCACCTCAGACACTGATTTCTACAAAGCATCTAAGGAATTATATTCGAGACTAATTAATAGAGGTTACAGTCGTGCACTACTAAAACGATCGTTCAACAAAGTCAAAAATTTGGATAGATCGAAACTGATTCACAGCATCAGGAATTCCACCAATACTCAACCTGTAAGACTCATTACCCGTTTTTCTTCAATGCACACCCATATTCATGAGGTAGTTAACAACTTTTGACCCCTATTGCTGGCTGACCCTACAGTCAGCAAGTTTATAGGTACACGCCCTGACATCACCTACAAAAGGTGTCCCTCACTTCGGGATCGTCTCACTAGAAGTCATCATGCCCCGCTAGTGACCCAGATACGTCATGAAAACGGCACATACCCATGTGGGTCATGTGACATATGTCAATATATTGCAAACTCCAAGGTTACTCAATTGCCCAATGGATCCTTTCATCAAATCTCACACCATGTAAACTGCAGAACAATAGGAGTTGTATATCTTGCCACCTGTACTTGCGGATGCTTCTATGTCAGCAAAACCAAACGGCCCTTTCAGGTCCGAATTCATGATCACATTAAACCTACCCTAAAACGTATCACCACTACAGCCATCAATAGGCATCTTGGCCAGGTACATAACTTTGACCCCCAACACATATGCTTCTCGGCACTTGAACATGTCGAGACGCATATTAGAGGAGGAGGTATCGATGAAAAACTCTTACAACTCGAGACCAGATGGATACACAATCTCAATGCTGTCAAATATCCCGGCCTTAATGAATACATCAGTTTCAAATCTTTTTTATGATAGGTGATTGTATAAAATACCATTGCTCCTAATCAATTATTATCCCTTTTTGTTGTTTGTTTTTTTCTATCTGTACCAGTTCATCGATTTATTTCATGAATATCCGTGACCCTTTCTTGTCGCGCCTCTGGTCCGAACCACTTGCGTGGCTGGCCGCCTGGGGGCGTTCGGGCACCTGTACACCCTCAACTCATGACTCATTGTATATTTATTAGTTTTTTTCCTTATCTATGTATACTCTGGTTATAATTACTAAATGCTGTTTACACATATATTTTAGTCTGTTAACTACCATGTAAATTCAAATATCTGACCCCTTGGTCACTATTGAATTATTAGACCCTTATACATAATGTATTCTTCTTGGTTTCAAAAAATTAATTTTGGTCTAAACTACATATTCTTCCTATTTGAAATATATTTGTTTATTTAGATAACCGATTGTTGGTTCTGTGTCCTGTAGGTTCTTCCGCATGTCATTTCAATAGGGACCCCACTAATAATGGGGTAGTTCGGGTCCCGGCTCCCTCCACCTGCCTCATTACATGTTGCTGTCCCTTTTCCCCCCCTGTCCTTCGGCATGAGGTTGGCGGGATGTCCAGCTCTGCTGTTGGCTTCCATGTCCTCGCTGTTTTCACCAATAGTCTTGTCATTTCCTCATCGCATTGGATTCTGTTTGGGCACCCCAGGGCTGCGATTTCATATTTGCAGCCCGCCTAGCCTCCAAGCCTTAACTTCCCTCTTGCTCTCATTCCATCTGGTACTAATCAGCTCTGTCTCCATCTCTCTCCCTTGAAACAGTTGGTTAAATCCACTCTTTTCATTGGACTCAGCGCATTAGGTCTCATGGACCTTTGTTGCTGTTTTACCCTCAGTACTCACCTTGTCCTCAGGGTGGCTCCTGAGTTAGGATCTGCGTGTGTGGCGCGCGCGGTGAGCGGCGCGCGCATTCACCGATCCCTGAGCATTATGGGTGTTGTAGGCAAGCGCGCTTTTGCCTGTGCGCATGCGCGTGAGGCTCATTTGCCCGCCGCCTGATCACGGTTTACCGTGATCAGGTGTGGAGGACCTATAAAGCCTGCTTATCCACACCATTCAAGGTGATGGACACAGGAGCGCCAGTTCATTTGGATCCTTGTTATATCAGGTCTGCTATTGTCGTTTTTTATCTTTTCTCTGTATACAACTCTTAAACCGCAAATGTTGAACTTTGAACCAGCATATATATCTCCATTTTTCCTTCTATAGCTACGGGCCTTTGCTTATTCTAGGATCAGATCTATCCTATATCCATTGTCATCTCAAATAGCCTTGTCTGAGGCTTTTCCTGCTCAGTTTAAACTACACAGGCACATCACTCTCAGGTTAGTCTTTTTACTCCTTATATTTAGCTCCAGCCAACTAGCTCCCATGGCCTGTTTAAACTTTTGTTTTGTTTTTTCTCTTTGCCCTAACCAGTGGCTTTCCAATTATGCTATATAGACCTCACTATGATCCCTACTATTCATGATTAACTTCCTCATACATATTGGTAAGTTTTGGCAATTCTAGGCTATGCTAGCCATGTATGGCAATCAACTTAGTTTGATGCCATTTTATAACACATATCTATTTTATCTATTGCTCTCCACCAGGCTCCCTTTCTGCGACTTGATTTGGTGCTGTAGCTGCTCTGCGGTACGTATCGCTGTCCTCTGCCGGGACTGGTTGGCTCAGCCCTATGTGTGGGTCTGGATGCTGGTATAGCCTCAAAATGACATGTGTTTAGAGCACCTGCAGGCCACAATGATATGCATATGTTGTCATATATAATAATTCTTTGCTCTTCTGTATTTCAATAGACCTACTCCCTATCGGTACAAAGTGACTCAGTGACCCTGAAGAAGCGATTGTATGGCGAAACATGTCGGTCAGCTCCTTCTAACAGCCCCATTGTACCCATGATCTATACATTAGTATAGACCTTTTTAATCTCCTCTCTAGCCAATACTGCATGTGCTTGGTTCCTCAGTCATCTCAGAGTCCTCCTTCCCCATTTATAAGCTGGACTCGGTCTGACTAACGGACCAATCTTTTAGTACGTTTCTATGTATATATAATTTTTTCTTTCCTTGTCTGTATGTTTAAAAAACATGTTGAATAATAAATAACCTTGTCAAAATTTCTTTACAAAAAGTTGCAAGTGTTTTTCTTCTTAACCACTTTCAGACCGGACCAATTTGCAGCCAAAGGACCAGGCCCCTTTTTGCGATTCGGCACTGCGTCGCTTTAACTAACAATTGCGCGGTCGTGCGACGTGGCTCCCAAACAAAATTGACGTCCTTTTTTTCCCACAAATAGAGCTTTCTTTTGGTGGTATTTGATCGCCCCTGCGGTTTTTTATTTTTTGCGCTATAAACAAAAAATAGAGCGACAATTTTGAAAAAAATGCATTATTTTTTATTTTTTGCTATAATAAATATCCCCAAAAAATATATAAAAAAACTTTTTTTTCCCTCAGTTTAGGCCGATACTTATTCTTCTACATATTTTTGGTAAAAAAAATCGCAATATGCGCAGAAGTTATAGCGTTTACAAGATAGGGGATAGTTTTATAGCATTTTTATTAATATTTTTTTTTTTTATTAGTAATGGCGGAGATCTGCGATTTTTTTGGTGACTGCGACATTATGGCGGACACATCGGACATTTTTGACACATTTTTGGGACCATTGTCATTTTTTACAGCATTTAATGCATTTAAATGCATTGATTTCTGTATAAATGACACTGGCAGTGAAGGGGTTAACCACAAGGGGGCAGTGTAAGAGTTAAGTATGCCTAGGGGTGTGTTTTTTACTGTGGGGGGGCGTGGCTGTCAGCTAGTGAATGCTGATCTCTGCTCCAATCACAGGGAGCAGAGATCGGCATCACTAGTTGCTAGGCAGAACGGGGAGATGCTGTTTATCTCGGCATCTCCCCGTTCAGCCGCCCCGTGAGGCGATCGAGTCCGCGGGGACCGCGATCGGACTCACGGGGGTCCCGACCGGCGGGAGCGCGCCGCTCCCGGCGCGCTCCCGATGGCACGGACAGGCTAAAGGAGGGACTTATATATACGCCCTCCTGCCTGTACGTGCCATTCTGTCTACGTATATCGTCGTGCGCCGGTCGGCAAGTGGTTAAATGATTACCGCTATAGTCCCCTGTCTCTATCCCTGTCCACTCACTTACCATTTTAATCGGGACGAGGTACAACTTTACTAGAGTATTCCAAGCCTTCCTCTTCACTACTCTTTAATAAAGATTTCAAATTATTCAATTGCCTCGAGCTGCCATGGGACCTGTCCTGCTGGAGACATAAAGTAGGACACAAATTGATCCCTGACATGTGTACCTTGTCTGCATTCACGAACACCAGTCCAATGAGCTCTTTCCATGTTCTGAAGTAATAGGTCCTCAAACTCAAATCCATCCAGCTGCCTTAAAACAGCACAGACCACATTTTGCAAGTTCAGGACGATGGGAGTGTGCAGGACCCGCCATTTGTTTGCTAAAATGCCAAATGCACATTCGACAACTCAACGTGCTCGTTAGCCGATAATTGAACACACTCTTCTGTACAGTTAGATTGTGCCCTGAATAAGGCCGTAGAAGATGCTCACTCAGAGCAAAGGCCTCATCCCCCACAAAAACACTGGGTAGGAAAGGGCCATTTGTGCCCGAGAGTGGACTGTTTTCTGTAAGGTCCAGACTATTTGTACGTAGCATGTGTCCAAAAGAAGAATGCCCAAAAATACCAGAGTCAGCTCTGCTGCCATATGACCCGATATCTATATAACAGAAGCAATAATTAGCATCAGCCATTGCCATTAAATCAACAAAAAATATTTCTTGTAGTTAAAATACTGGCTTCCGCTACCCATGGGCTTTATGATCCTAATACGTTTTCCATCAATCGCTCCAACGCAATTGGGAAAGTTGCAGCGTTGCCAGAAAACTTTAAAGATCTGTGACCATTCTTCTGTTTTGTAGGTTTTTTTAACACAATTTCCTTCAACACATCCCAAATAGCAGAGCAGGTGTCACAGACTATGTAACTTGCTGTAGATTTTCCAACCTGAAAGGCATAGTGTAGATTTGCTAATGATTGTCTGGTTGCTAGGTACCTACAAAGAAATAAATATATATATTTTAATTTGTTTTTTAACAGTTAAACTTCTGAAAGACAAGTGGAAGAGTATACGGGATGCCTACACTCGACATCTACGACTGCTAAGAGAATTTAGGAGTGGAGCTATGGTGTGTGCTCCTGGAGATTATGCGCATGCCAAAGAATTGGAGTTCCTTCGGCCATTTCTGGCTTTGGGGCAGTAAGCTATCAATTGTAAGTATGTCATTAAACAAAATGTAAAGAGAAAGGTATAATAATTAATTTCTATTTTCAGTACGGAAAGCTGCTGGGAGGATAGTACTCAAAATAACAATTTGGAAAAAGATGCAAGCAGTCAGCAAGCAGGCCAAGCATCAGTCAGTCAGCAAGCAGGCCAAGTGTCAGTCAGTCAGCAATCAGGCCAAGCGTCAGTCAGTCAGCAATCAGGCCAAGCGTCAGTCAGTCAGCAATCAGGCCAAGCGCCAGTCAGTCAGCAAGCAAGCCAAGAGCTTACGGAGAGCCAAATGTTGACTCCAGCTCGTTCTACCTTTGCGACACCTGTGGGAGACGAGGAGTCCACACCACCCATTTGTCCTCATGTACCTGCAAGAGCTAACATACATGCAACAAGAAGGAGGGCTCCTGAACTGGATTTTAACGCATGTTGGACATTATGGCCAGTATGTCGGAAAGGATGAACAACAACAGGTCTCATGTGCAGGTTTCTGCAAGGTGTCTGAAGGTGATGAAGGTACCATCAGAACTCCAAGCAGACATGTTGGCAGGTACCATCCTATACATATCCACATTTATTCCGCCAACCACCACATATAGGTCCCCAGAACCTCCACCACCTTATGGTCCCTATGCAAGCCAACACCTCATTCTTTACCCCTTCCTCAGTTGCCATCACCACATTCTGACACCCACCTTCCTCTGCCAACACCACCACCTTCTAATTGCCAGAATGTTAATCAGAATCCCTCTACCTGGTCACATTATGGCCTTGCCATGAATGTGGTGATGTCACCTAATGAGGCAGTCAACTTCTCCCAAACCTTCCATCACCTCTAAAGTTTTTTTTTTTTTTTAGGAGCTACATTAGCTCTATTTCTTTTTTTTATATTGTTGAGCTTGTTGTTTTGTCTTATTTGTTATTTATATGTTATCTTATCTAGATGTATATGTGAAGAATTTTTTTTTAGATTTCATAATATTTTATATTCGTGAAAAAGTAAAGTTTTGTATTTCTTTAAAAACTTGTGTTTAGTGTTTATTTTATGCATATAAAAATATTTGAATATTGGGTTCTTCATGTATCAGTCTTCAAAAATTTACAAAAAAGAACAAATTACCTCAGTGTGATGATTAGTCGTTCCAAAGGGGGTATACTGTTACGGAAATATGTGAGGCCGCAAGGGTAGGCACAGGTCACGCTGCAATGATGAGCACAGGTGAGGCTGCAATGGTGGGCATAGGTCACGCTGCAATGATGAGCACAGGTGAGGCTGCAATGGTGGGCACAGGTCACGCTGCAATGATGAGCACAGGTGAGGCTGCAATGGTGGGCACAGGTCACGCTGCAATGATGAGCACAGGTGAGGCTGCAATGGTGGGCACAGGTCACGCTGCAATTATGAGCACAGGTGAGGCTGCAATGTTGAGCACAGGTCACGCTGCAATGATGTTTATTTTATGCATATAAAAATATTTGAATATTGGGTTCTTCATGTATCAGTCTTCAAAAACTTACAAAAAAGAACAAATTACCTCAGTGTGATGATTAGTCGTTCCAAAGGGGGTATACTGTTACGGAAATATGTGAGGCCGCAAGGGTAGGCACAGGTCACGCTGCAATGATGAGCACAGGTGAGGCTGCAATGGTGGGCATAGGTCACGCTGCAATGATGAGCACAGGTGAGGCTGCAATGGTGGGCACAGGTCACGCTGCAATGATGAGCACAGGTGAAGCTGCAATGGTGGGCACAGGTCACACTGCAATTATGAGCACAGGTGAGGCTGCAATGCTGGGCACAGGTCACGCTGCAATGATGTTAATTTTATGCATATAAAAATATTAGAATATTGGGTTCTTCATGTATCAGTCTTCAAAAAATTACAAAAAATAAGAAAAAATTACCTCAGTGTGAAGATTAGTCATTCCAAAGGGGGTATACTGTTACGGAGATATGTGTCCATTCATTGCAACCGACTACTGAGTAAACCCAATAACTCATCAAAGCTGAGAGCAAAAATAACAAATGTGGGGTTTAGTGGACATGATAAGAAAGGAACAATGTCAAACATCATGAATCCAAAGAAGTTTGACTAACCTTTTAATGGACATGCTAGTGTGTTTTTCCTCATGATCACATAGGTCATGTACAAAATTGGCCTCTCTCTTCTCGATCGGCACTTACGGGGTGGATCCAGTATTTGCGTGCCTTCTTCTTCCTCCTCTCTCTTTCATGCAGAAAATATGACGTAACAGTGGCTGCTGCCACAAAACATGCCATCTCATCGTCACTCATCTTTGTATAACAAGATACACCACACAACACAGCCAGGAAAAGGAAGAACAATGATAAACCGGAAGAAGAATATTCACCCAGAAGGCATATAAAAAAATCTAAAAACATAGCAACAAATGATGAAACAGATGATCATTTCTCCTATTGGCTAATAAAAAAAACGGCAAAGCTTAAAAAACGCTGGAAAATGATGCATGGAAACGCGCAAATATGCAAGGCAAAACGCCTGAAAAACACGAGTGAATGGGGCCTGAGAGCCTCTTAAGTTATTCAGTAAATGGTCGCGGGCAACAGTGAACTACTGGGTTTTACAGCTTCCCAAACCGCAAATGTAGACAAGCCTTTACTGTCCTGAGCCCCCTATAAGGCTGCTTTCACACTGATTGGCTGCGGTTCACCAGTACTACAGGTGTAGCACACTGCACCTGCAACTTTCTTGCGGGTTGGCTGCGCATTGCCATACACACTATTACATCTTTTGGGTGCTGTGCACTTTCTGAAAGCAGGAGTTTTGTTGCACTTTCAGAAAGCGCACCAAACCCACAGGATATAATAGAAGTATATGGCTCAGTGCAGCTGAGCTGCACCTGCGGATCAATATAAAAGCAGCTTAATATGCCCATTGCAAAAGTGCAGTGTATGTGATGTTTAATACACTTACCTTTTGCTCTCCTAGCTTCTGCTGGCATTGCTCTCTAGGCTTTTAGAAAGGTCCAAGGCAAAATGCACTTGGTATCACTCTGCCTCAGACAGGAGCACTGCAGAGGAAGCATCGGCTTATGCGGCTCGTGCTCCCTCTACGGCCGTCTGCTTTCTCCGTTGCCGAGCCAGCTCATTGCACTCTGATGCTCTAGGATGGCGGGTTGGCAACCCGTTGATCCCAATCTGGGCTTGCCGGCTCTGCCTTCCTAGAGCACATTAAAGGACTCCGCGGGCAACATGGTTGAGCATCCCTTCTGTACCATTTACAATACCCTTCAATGGAAACACCTAATCTCAGTACTTTGGAGTGCTGGCCATGTATTTTTTTTTTTTTTTTATATTCTTTATTTTTCATAGTTTTTTATCATTGTACCAAACATTACATTTTTAATCCTTACATTTTTCCACATAATCCAGCATTTTATTTATAGCGACATTTCCCTCCCCCCTGCTCCCTCGTCCCCACCCTCCCAAAAAAAAAAAAAAGAAAAGTTTTCCCTTAAGTTGTCCCGCCCCTCCTCGCTCGTCTCCTTCCCCTTCTTTTGTCTTTATCCCTCTATCAACCTTTGAAATCTCTCCGTCTCCCTGAATGCCAGCCATTGCCCCCATGTCCTTTGGAATTTCGCCTCAGTATCTTGTGTTGTGTGTATGGATTGCTCTATAGCCCTTGTCCATTCTACCTATCCTATCCATTCTTTCATACTGGGGGCTTCCTGAATTTTCCAGAGGCATGGAATGAGGGCTTTGGCAGCTTTCAGGAGGTACGGCGTTACCTCTAATTTATACTGGGATAATCTCTTGTCCTAATCGTGAAACAGGCATACCCATGGTTCTTTTTTTATCCTTTCCCCCGTTATGTCAAAGATGGTTTCTAATATTTTGTCCCAATAAACTTGTATCTTGGGGCACTCCCACCATAGATGAGAAAAAGATCCCACTACGGGGCAACCCCTCCAGCAGGTTGGGGCAATATCCCCCCTGAGTTCATGTGCTTTCTTAGGGGTTATGTACCACCTTGATTGCAATTTGTATGACATTTCTAGTGTCTGTGTGTCTTTTGCTACTGAGTGGGTCATCTTAATTATCTTCTTCCTATGGGCATTATTGCTTAAAGGGCCTATCTCGCTTTCCCATTTTGCTAAGAAGGTTGGGTATCCATTGTCCAACTCCTGCATCAGAATTTTGTATATTTTTGATATCCTGCTCTCTAGACATTGGGGTGATTTCAGTAGTTTCTCTAGGGGTCTCAGCTGTCTCTTCCCTCTTAATGGTTGTGGCAGGGTTTGCTGGCCATGTATTTTTGATCAAATATTATCAATGTGATGTTCCACAGAGTATATCTTGTGTCCCAAATATGTCAGATAAAATTATCCCTTGCAGGAACACTTCCAGGATTTCACACAAAGGCTTCAAAAAGTTCTCATACATCTTTATACAAATATACTCACCTTTATCATAGGCTGTCACCAATTGACATTTTGTTCTGAAAAACAGTTTTGCATATTTGAAAGAGAAATGTACAAATGAAGATCCCAACATCCCTGTCAATGAAAAGAATGGCTACTCTTTGTGGTACTCCTGTTTATTTCCCAGTTAGATGTTAATAGTTTAGCCAGAAAATTATCTTATCTTATGTTACAAAAGAGTTTCTTTTTGTCTCAGAAATAGAATACTTGGTTAAGGCTTTGAAATAAAAGAAAGTAATGGTCCATTGTTCATATTAAATTATAATAACAGTGTTTCTAATCACCATGGAGGGCAAGAAAAGAAGAGTTTCTTGTGATATTTGGAGTAGGTTAATAATACCTTGTGCGGTGTCAGCCTCTTCTTCTTGTCTAACTAGAAAAGGCCTCCTACTGACTTTTAATGGATTACTGGAGTTAATTACATTAATTGCAATATAATTTAGTCCTAAGTACCACGCAAAACATATATAATTATAGAAAAGTAAAAAGTCGTATAGCCACACCGCAGATGAAATAGAGAATTGGAATCTCTTGGCGTTTAATTTCTGATAATTGTTGCTCTTATGTTTTCCCTATACTATTGCTTTAATTGTCTGTGACAAATGACCACACATATTTCATTGTTAATTTTACTTCATAGATAAGTGTATATAAAAAAGATTACTTGTGTCCTCATACTTGTGTCATCATCATTTGAGTTAAAGAATCCAGCCTTTTATTAATCAGACCCATTTAAACCTGTCATCATTATTCTTCAACTGTTAAGTGGTCTAGAACATATACAGAAGCCTGTCACATGACCAGTATGGCGTTTTATGGATTTGCATTGTGTAGGGCAGTGCGTTGAATGCATTGCAGTGTTTACTATTCTTTTTCTAACTAAATTTAAATTTAAAAAAAATAAATGTAATCTTCACAAACCACAGCATGTTACAACTGAGGACATGCAGGAAGGAGCCAAAGCTGCCCGCGACCTAGATGGGGTAAGTTCGGGACTGGTGGGCAGACGAGAGAGTAAAAAGGGGGGCGACCGATCGACCGAAGAAATGGAGCACCAGCCACCACTGCTGAGCAGGATGACATATGGATAATAATAAATATGGATAATGCAAAAGTTGACACAGATTTGCAAGTGCGTATGCATACCCAATATTTAAGTTGCAATTTTCAATTAGAAAATTCAGATTTTATCTTCTATATTTATTTTGATAGATGGATATGTTCTATAACCAGAGCGGATGACCAGGTGCAGGAATTCCTTCGGACTGACGATACTGAACCCACTATCGGCGAAATTCCTGTGACATGAATTAAAAGTGAACAGTGCTTACCAGAGGGGAAGCAATCCACACATTATTTTACTGAATAACTTTGACATGAAGAATTCTGAAGGACTGTCCTATATCGCGGATATAAATTAGGCACCATTTAAAAAGGTGCTGCAAGACAAATCCTTCTGGGCACGATGTAATAGAATGAAACATTGAGTCTACCAGTCAGACCAATGTGATCTTCCACTCTGTGCTGGCCGTCAGGCATCATAATACCCCATAGCGTCACTCTGGCCTGTTTGTGTTTAGACACTTGCCATTGCTTGTAACTTCCCTGAACAGAATAACAGAGTTCAGACCATGACCCTACTATTAGTGGCATCCATGCCAAAAAGTAGAATAACAATAACGTGAAGGACAAGCATGAGGAAAGGCAAAATTCTGCATTTCTGCAGAAACTGGTAAAATGATGTTAAAGTAGATCAAGCCCAATCACTAAAATCTCACAAAAGTTATTACCGTATATACTCGAGTATAAGCCGAGTTTTTCAGCACATTTTTTTGTGCTGAAAGTGCCCCCCTCGGCTTATACTCGAGTCAAGCACTTTTCTGCAGCAAAAAAAAAAATTCCGACCAACTTTGGGGCCCTGTATCTCGGGGCCACTTGGGTCTAGGAGTCCCAAATTTGGTGTGCCAACCCAGTGGACCTAGCACTATAACATATCCAAATATGGGTTCCTAGCACTAAGTGGCCCCCAGATACGGGGCCCCAAAATCGGTTCGGAAAATGTCATTCTCTGCTGCAGAAAAGTGCTTGACATTTTCTGACCCGAATTTGGGGCCCCATATCTCGGGACACTTTGAGCTAGGAACCCCAAATTTGGCATTCAAACCCAGTTGAACTAGCACTACAACATATCCAAAGAAGGGGTTCCTAGTACTAAGTGGCCCCGAGATACAGGGCCCCAAAGTCGTTCAGAAAATGTCATTCTCTGCTGCAGAAAAGTGCTTGAGATTTTCTGACCCGAATTTGGGGCCCCATATCTCGGGGACACTTGGTGCTAGGAACCCCAAATGTTGTATTCCAACCCAGTGGAATTAGCACTACAACATATCTAAAGATGGGGTTCCTAGCACTAAGTGACCCTGAGATACAGGGCCCCAAATCGGTCAACTGTGTCCATCTGCATGGGCACAGTGAGGCTGCAAATGGGCATCGTTGACCCTCTTTTCCACTTACAGTAGCTGCGCATTTCTCACCCTAGGCTTATACTCGAGTCAATAAGTTTTCCCAGTTGTTTGTGGTAAAATTAGGTGCCTCGGCTTATATTCGGCTTGGCCTATACTCGAGTATATACGGTATGTTAATTTCTAATGGATGAAAAATTACATTATTAGTGCAATATGTCAATAGCATTAACACAGAAGTCTCAGTTTCTCTCTGTAATATAGTTGTATTACCTGGTGATCTGGCCAGTACTGTAATGCCCCGTACACACGGTCGGATATTCCAATGGAAAAAGTCTGATCGGATTATATTGTCTGAAAATCTGATCGTGTGTGGGCTCTATCAGACTTTTTCCGTCGGAAAATCTGACAGAAAAAATTTGAGAGCAGGATCTAAAATTTTCTGACAAAAAAATCAGATTGGACTTTTTCCGATCGTTTGTAGAGAATTCCGACGGACAAAGTGCCACGCATGCTCAGATCAAATTACGAGACCAAAGCTATTGGCTACTAGCCTCTACGTAGTCCCGTCATACGTAACGAACGTCACCACGTTACGAACGATCAGATTTTCCGACAACTTTGTCCGACCGTGTGTATGCAACACAAGTTTGAAACAAAATCCGTTGGAAAAAATCCGGCGGTCGGAAAGTCTATTATTTTTCAACTTCCTTTAACAGACCAAGCGATCCAGTAAAATGGCAGTTAGGGCTCATTCACATGTGCAGCAAGGACCCGCGTTTTGGATCACTTTTCAGAGTTTTTTGACAGGTGTTGAGGAGGCATTGCACAAAATTTTGCCTGAACTGGTGAACAGGGATGCAGTGGACCCCATGCTGGGAACCGAGGATGCACATATGTGAACCCAACCTAAAGGTACAGTATCTCACAAAAGTGAGTACACCCCTCACATTTTTGTAAATATCTTTTTCATGTGACAACACTTAAGAAATGACACTTTGCTACAATGTAAAGTAGTGAGTGTACAGCTTGTATAACAGTGTAAATTTGCTGTCCCCTCAAAAAAACTCAACACACATCCATTAATGTCTTGACCAGTGTAGATCAGATGTTACCAACCTTCTATGTCTGCCTGACCACCGTACCCAGCTTACCTCTTAATATTAATTCCAGTTAATGAGACCACACCTGTAATGGAGTACAAATGCCCATAGCAGCCTTCTTTATTAACCACTTATTAAAATTAACATTATTTTCACATAAATATCTGAAACAAACATAGCAATTTTCAGCCTGATAGTTTTTTTGACAGTACCCAGAAATCCAATACTATTCCACTCCTGCACTGCGGGACCTTTTACCATAATAGGCCTCCAGCCATGAACACCAGCTCAGAGACAACTGCCACTATCCGCAGTGCAACCATTACCATATTCCAGTTAACCTATTTAAGTGGAATACACCAGAGGGGCTCATACCACCGATGAGTCCCCCACATTTCCATCTCCAAAGTATTTTCTTACACCGTCAAAAGACCAACCACCGCCTGGGAGACCCCACCTCCCTCTTAAATAAACGAACCCTGCACCTCCCCATCCCATTTTCCCTTTTTACTCACACTTCCTTAACCCTATAGTTGCCAACCCTTATCACCCTGTCATGCCATCCCTTCACTATCCTTTTAATTTCATTACACTTGTTCCGGGCCTTACTAAACCGCTGGGAGCAAGTGAAAATAACCAAATTGGGCCCAAAGTGTCAATATTTTGTGTGGCCACCATTATTTTCCAGCACTGCCTTAACCCTCTTGGGCATGGAGTTCACCAGAGCTTCACAGTTTGCCATTGGAGTCCTCTTCCACTCCTCCTTGATGACATCACGGAGCTGGTGGATATTAGAGACCTTGCACTCCTCCACCTTCCGTTTGAGGATGCCCCACAGATGCTAAATAGGGTTTAGGTCTGGAGACATGCTTGGCCAGTCCATCACCTTTACCCTCAGCTTCTTTTGCAAGGCAGTGGTCATCTTGGAGATATGTTTGTGGTCGTTATCATGTTAGAATACTGCCCTGCCCCCTCTGAATGGAGGGGATCATGCTCTGCTTCAGTATGTCACAGTACATATTGGCATTCATGGTTCCCTCAATGAACTGTAGCTTCCCAGTGTCGGCAGCACTCATGCAGCCCCAGACCATGACACTCCCACCACCATGCTTGACTGTAGGCAAGACACACTTTGTCTTTGTGTTCCTCACCTGGTTGCCGCCACACATGCTTGACACCATCTGAACCAAATAAGTTTATCTTTCTATCATCAAACCACAGGATATGGTTCCAGTAATCCATGTCATTAGTCTGCTTGTCTTCAGCAAACTGTTTGCAGGCTTTCTTGTGCATCATCTTTAGAAGAGGCTTCCTTCTGGGATGACAGCCATGCAGAACAATTTGATGCAATGTGCGGTGTATGGTCTGAGCCAGGGGTCAAGTCCTGGGGAAAAAAGTGTGGGAACTCCCACCCAAGATCCACTCCCCCACCAAAAAAAAAAAAAAAATGATACGCTCATATGCACGAACACTTCAAAAGTGGTATTTTTCATCCAATTTTCGTATTGTGTGTATGAAGCTTAACTGTTAGTACATAAAAAAAACAATCCTCAATAAACATAAATACAGTAATTCTCTGAATAATCAGCATTCATTCAATTGTGCTTCCATGCAAATGTGAACATCATGTTCTGATCTTTATTGGGGAATTTTATTTTGTATATAGAGTGTTTATGTGGTGAGTTTACACTTTTCATTGAACAGAGTTTGGATAACACAGGGTTAATCGGAAAGGTCATAAATGAACTGCACATTATCTGGACAGAATGCTTGGGGAGATAGTGATGTGTGCCTGCTTAGGAGATGTATGTTAGCTTGGGGGGCTGCAAACTCTGCAGGGCTTCTACACACACTCGCTGCTATTCCAACCCTTCACATATTTCCACATAAACTTCCCTCCTGGCATTAAACTTTGCCAGTTATTGTGCTCAGCTTACCACCCCAAACTGATGTTCCTCCCTCAGCTCACCTCTCTCCCTGCATGTCCTGTGAGCAGAATAGCTGTGCTCCTCCTCTGGGTTCTCTCATCATATGGCACTGAAGATAGAGGAGGGGGGATTCAGCGGGACACAGAGCAAGTATGCAGGAGACTGGGGGGAAGGATGAGGAGACAGAAAATCAGGAGGGGCCGGCGGGGAGGAGCGCATCACAAGAGGTCTGACTAAACACAATCTCTTAGCAGCAGGGACCTGATCTACCCGTCAGCTAGCTGTGATTGACAGGTAGATCGAAGCGGAATCTGTCATAGGGCCCCCTACTGGCAATGCCTGAATGGTCGGTCAGTCCACCCCTGGTGTGCGTCACTTACTATTGCGAGCTGTGTTGGCGGCTGCTGGTGTAGCACCTGCCACACAGCTCGCATACTTCAAAGTCTTCAGGACACAGCTGCTAACGGGAACTGAGTTCCTGTTGTGGAAAAAGTACAGGAACTCCGTTCCCATGCGTTCCCGCAGGACTTGAGCCCTGGTCTGAGCACTGACAGGCTGACCCCCCCACCCCTTCAACCTCTGCAGCAATGCTGGCAGCACTCATACGTCTATTTCCCAAAGACAACCTCTGGATATGACGCCGAGTACGTGCACTCAACTTCTTTGGTCGACCATGGCGAGGCCTGTTCTGAGTGGAACCTGTCCTGTTAAACCCCTGTATGGTCTCGGCCACCCTGCTGCAGCTCAGTTTCAGGGTCTTAGCAATCTTCTCATAGCCTAGGCCATCTTTATGTAGAGCAACAATTCTTTTTTTCAGATGCTCAGAGAGTTCTTTACCGTAAGGTGCCATGTATAACTTCCAGTGACCAGTATGAAAGAGTGAGAGCGATAACACCAAATTTAACACACCTGCTCCCCATTTACAGAAAAAAGGAAGGAGTGTGGTAGGATTGGCGCTGTTACAATTTTTAAATATTGCTGTGTTATACCCCCTGCGGGTTGCACTCGGTTGGATGGAGTGCAGAAATAAAATTCTCTGTGTGTCTAGTGGGGCCGCGTATACCCTTTTTGGAGTTAGTTAGAATTTCATGGTATGTGTTAGTCTTGAAATAGAAGAAAGTGTATAAAATGTGTTAGACCCCCAGCCTGTAATATGCTGGTTTATTGTAAGGGAGTGTTCCTTTATTAGGACGAATGACCTCTATAAGTAAAATGAAAAACCCCAAAGAGCGCAAAGTGCTCTAAATAAAATAAAAATAAAACCTGTGTTAGGCCCTCAGCCTATAATGGACTAAACTCCTGCAATATGGCTCTTGTGACCAAATGTTTGATAGTAAAGGGAAAAACATATGTTTTTTATATTGCCATATTACATTTTTTTTAATCCATGCTTCTTCTAGCCTCGAATGGCAATATAAAAAACATATGTTTTTCCCTTTACTATCAAACATTTGGTCCAAGGGCCATATTGCAGGAGGACTTCCCCATTGAAAACGTCTAACTGATGACGAAACGCGTCTGGGAGGGCGTGCAGTGACGTCACCGCGTTTGTTCAGGAAGGAGTAAGGGCTCCATTTGATGCCGGCCGGCGTCTTTCATTTTACATGCTTGTTTATCTTACTTAATCATTGAGTATGTCTTTTATTTAAATAAACTTTTTAGCCATCCATACGGTATTATGCTATGGTCTTTTCTTAATCTTTTATGGCCCATGCTGTTACGATCCATGAGTGCTAAGGTTCTTACTGGAGGATACCCTGCTGCGGTGAGCGTAGAGTGCTAAGGTTCTTACTGGAGGAAACTCTGCTGTGGTCTGCGTTCTTTTCAAAGTACAAAAATGTGAGGGGTGTACTCACTTTTGTGAGATACTGTACATAGGCTGCTACTTTGCAAGGGAAGTTGCACTTTCAGAATGTGGTGAAATTCCACTCAAAGAATACCCAATTGTGTGCAAGGAGAATAAAAAACAGCATTTTGCTTGCACATGATTGGACGATGGAAGTCAGCAGAGCTTCAGCTCATTCACTATGCTCTGACGAAAATTCCCTTGCAAAGTGCAACTTCCCCTGCACGGTGAATAGTTTCTTTGCCTTTAGTAAATCAATCCTAAACTATTTAACACTGAAATGGGTGTTTACAATGGTGAGCTTTTATTTGGAATACAACCTTTCTGCCAAAAGGAACAAAAAGAATTCTGTAACTGCTTAAAAAGTAAAAATTAGCGGGAATTTGATTTTAAATTGCTAGTCACTTATGTAAAGTTGCCATCAAAATCTACTAGTTCATCTAACACTACCCTTCCTACACATTGTCAGTGTTGCTAAGGGTGGCTCCCCCATAGATACAGTGGAGGATTGAGGGTAGCCAGCCTAATGCCCCGTACACACGGTCGGAAATTCCGACGGAATATGTCCGATCGGACCATGTTGTCGGAAAATCCGCCCGTGTGTGGGCTCCATCGGACTTTTTCCGTCGGAATTTCCGGCGGAAAAAATTTGACAGCAGGATCTCAAATTTTCCGACAACAAAATCCTATCGGACTTTTTTCAATCGTGTGTCGAATTCCGATGGACAAAGTGCCACGCATGCTCAGATCAAATTACGAGACAAAGCTATTGGCTACTAACGTGAACGTAGTCCCGTCGTAACGGACGAACGTCATCACGTTCAGAATGATTGAATTTTCCGATAACTTTGTCCGACCGTGTGTATGCAACACCAGTTTCGGACAAAGTCCGTCGGAAAAAATCCGACAGATTTTGTGGTTGGATTTTCCGACCGTGTGTATGGGGGCTAAGACAGGAAGTGTTTTGCAGACAGTCTGCATCTAGAGCCGATCACTCACAAGAGATCGTTGCAATAACCTATGAGCGGTCACGATTAGCTGCAGAAGCCATCAGCCTTCCACTGCTTTCAATAGAGCTGCCTCCCACAATCGCCAGGAACCCCCCACCGGGGTTTTGGCATGTAATCATTGAAGGGCACATTCCCAAGTGACAAGCTACTTACTTTCTTCTGTTCTGTAAATATCAAGATTGTCCAGTCTGGTCCTAAAACCTTTACAAACACTGGGCTCCATTCACAAAGCGGTGTCTACCATTTTAAGAAATGTGGTAAAATACTGCTCAGCATTTTTCAAAAAATGTTTTAGCATTCACCAAAATATGCTCCTACTATACCACATATGGTATTTTGCGATATTTATCACATGAAACAATGCGGTCATTTACCGTAGGCGTCATCATATGCTGTATCCCTCACTGCTTGCTGCTCATATTTTCTGCTTGTTTGCCCAAAAATGCCAAGTGTGAATGTCCAGCCTTTCTTCAACATTGGTTTGGACTTGTGAAGCATGGCCCAACGTGTTTGCTATGCATTTGTTTTAAATGTGGTAAAATAATAGGAAATGGAGAGGACCACAAACTACATGGAATCTTACTAATAATTTTTCGTTATTTCCAGCTCCAAACATCCAACTTTGAGGCAGACTTATCAACAGCAGAGGTACATATATATATATATATATATATATATATATATATATATATATATATATATATATATATATATATATATATATATATACTACAGTGAGGGGAAAAAAGTATTTGATCCCCTGCTGATTTTCTATGTTTTCCTGCTGACAAAGTAATGATCAGTCTAGAATTTTAATTTTAATGGTAGGTTTATTTTAACAGTGAGAGACAGAATAACAACACAAATATCCACAAAAACGCATTTCAAAAAAATTAGAAATTGATTTGCATTTTAATGAATGAAATAAGTATTTGATCCCCTATCAATCAACAAGATATCTAGCTTCCAGGTGTCTTCTATACAGGCGACGAGCTGAGATTAGGAGCACTCTTTTAAAGGGAGTGCTCCTAATCTCAGCTTGTTACCTGTATAAAAGACACCTGTCCACAGAAGCAAACAATCAATCAGATTCCAATCTCTCCACCATGGCCAAGACCAAAGAGCTGTCCAAGGATGTCAGGGACAAGATTGTAAACCTACAACAAGGCAGGAATGGGCTACAAGACCATCGCAAAGCAGCTTGGTGAGAGGGTGTTGGTGCGATTATTCGCAAATAGAAGAAATACAAAATAACTGTCAATCTTCCTCGGTTTGGGGCTCCATGCAAGATCTCACCTTGTGGAGTTTCAATGATCTTGAGAATGGTGAGGAATCAGCCCAGAACTACACGGGAGAATCTTATCAATGATCTCAAGGCAGCTGGGACCATAGTCACCAAGAAAACAATTGGTAACACACTACACTGTGAAGGACTGAAATCCTGCAGCACCCGCAAGGTCCCGCTGCTCAAGAAAGCACATGTACAGGCCCCTCTGAAGTTTGCTAATGAACATCTGAATGATTCAGAGGAGAACTGGGTGAAAGTGTTGTGGTCAGATGAGACCAAAATCGAGCTCTTTGGCATCAGCTCAACTGGGAGTTTGGAGGAGGAGGAATGCTGCCTATGACCCCAAGAACACCATCCCCACCATCAAACATGGAGGTGGAAACATGCTTTGAGGTTGTTTTTCTGCTAAGGTAACAGGGCAACTTCACCGCATCGAAGGGACGATGGACGGGGCCATGTACTGTCAAATCTTGGGTGAGAACCTCCTTCCCTCAGCCAGGGCATTGCAAATGGGTCGTGGCTGAGTATTCCAACATGACAATAACCCAAAACACGCGGCCAAGGCAACAAAGCAGTGGCTCAAGGAGAAGCACAATAAGGTCCTGGAGTGGCCTAGCCAGTCTCCAGACCTTAATCCCATAGAAAATATGTGGAGGGAGCTGAAGGTTTAAGTTACCAAACGTCAGCCTTGAAAACTTAATGACTTGGAGAGGATCTGCAAAGAGGAGTGGGACAAAATCCCTTCTGATATGTGTGCAAACCTGGTGGACAACTACAAGAAACGTCTGACCTCTGTGATTGCCAACAAGGGTTTTGCCACCAAGTACAAAGTCATGTTTTCCGAAGGGGTCAAATAATTATTTCACTCATTAAAATGCAAATCAATTTATAACTTTTTTGAAATGCATTTTTCTGGATTTTTATTGCTATTCTGTCTCTCACTGTTAAAATAAACCTACCATTAAAATCATAGACTGATCATTTTTTTGTCAGTGGGCAAATGTACAAAATTAGCAGGGGATCAAACACTTTTTTCTCCTCTCTGTATACTGTCAAAAGTATTGGGACACCCGCCTTTACATGAACTTTAAGCCTGGGTTCACACCAGTGCTGTGCGAATTTAATGTCCGGTGTGACTGCGCACTGAAACGTCAGTTGTTCTGCGGTTTGTCAGCGTTTTAGGTGCGAATCAGCTGCAAATTCAGTTTTAGGTGCGAATTCATTAGTAACCCCTGTCAATCCGACTTCTAGGCGACTTGTACCCAATGGAAATCTATATTGACGCGACAGTGTCGCCTTGAGGGGGAAATCCACGCCAAATTAAAAAAAAAAAACGGCATGGGTTCCCCCTCCAGGAGCATACCAGGCCCTTAGGTCTGGTATGGATTTTAAGGGTAACCCCCCTACGCCGAAAAAACAGCGTGGGGGTCCCCCCAAAATCCATACCAGACCCTTATCCGAGCACGCAGCCTGGCAGGTCAGGAAAGGGGGTGGGGACGAGCGAGCGCCCCCCTCCTGAACCGTACCAGGCCGCATGCCCTCAACATGGGGGGTGGGTGCTTTGGGGAAGGGGGCGCCCTGCGGCCCCCCCACCCCAAAGCACCTTGTCCCCATGTTGATGAGGACAAGGGCCTCTTCCCGACAACCCTGGCCATTGGTTGTCGGGGTCTGGGGGCGGGGGGCTTATCGGATTTCAGGAGCCCCCTTTAATAAGTGGGCCCCCAAATCCCGGCCCCCACCCTATGTGAATCAGTATGGGGTACGATGTACCCCTACCCATTCACCTAAGGTGTAAAAGTGTAAAAGTGTAAATAAAAAAAAACACACCCGTTTTTTCTGCAATGCGCAGTGAACATATGTGAGCTATGTGAACATGCCTCATTAAAATCAATGTATGGTAGGCCGCTGCGAATTCGCATAGGTGTGAACCCAGGCTAATGGCATCCCAGTCTTAGTTCGTAGGGTTCAATATTGAGTTGGTTCACCCTTTGCAGCTATAACAGCTTCAACTCTTCTGGGAAGGGTGTCCACAAGGTTTAGGAGTGTGTCTATGGGAACGTTTGACCATTCTTTCAGAAGCGGATTTGTGAGGTTAGGCACTGATGCTGGATAAGAAGGCCTGGCCCACATTCTTTGCTCTAATTCATCCCAAAGGTGTTGAGGTAAGGACTCTGTGCAGGCCAGTTAAGTTCCTCCACCCCATACTCGCTCATCCGTGTCTTTATGGACCTTGCTTTGTGCACAGACAACCAGATAGAAGTCACAAGACTGCTATATACTGCTGATGAGAAAAGGTATTTAGCAGTTTATATTTACTAAAATAATAGCATTTCCATATTCTGTGTACTGTGGGAGACCAAATATAGTGAATGCAGGCTCCTGGGTTTAGTAACACTTTAGGTGCATATACAGAGAAGGTTGGACACCACAGGGATGCAATGGTATTTAACCCAAAAGAAAAATGTATTATATTGCAGCTTACCAATTCTTAGATGTGATGGCTGCATTTGTTTTCTTTTTTAGGCTTTATTTCCTTTATTTTCATATGGTGATCCTGCCAGTAAATCTATTGTTTTTCAAATAAACAGGCTCTCCTGCAACTGTTTCAGTTAAGAATGTTGAAACAAATCATTTACCATTGAAGGGGATGCTTACAGTAATCAGCTTTTGTTTATTCTTGTAAAACTTTTATCTCAAAAGAAAAAAAAAAAAAAAGTTTGCTGTAACTGCTTGTGTAACTTCAGTGTGAACTGGAGTTTGGCTTCAATTTGTTAGTATATTTGCTAGTCCATCAAACCCTTCCCTCCCTTCGGATTACCAATTGAACTATCTGCTGTGCCCCTGTTCTCCTTCATCCAGAGTGGGGGCACTCTAATACAGGAGGTGTGCTGCTGGCCAGATCATCAGGTGGTAACTGAGGGGAAAAAAGCCTAAAAAAAGAAAATGAATGCAGCCATGACTTCTAATGATTGGTAAGCTGCAATATATATTTTTTTAATACATTTTTGATTTTGGGCTTAATACCACTTTAACCACCTCCCGCCTGCCTCATTGTCAAATGATGGGCGGGCGGCAACTCTCTCGTTCGGAGATGATGTCATATGACGTTGTCCCAATCTCGCCTCACTTGCACACCCACGGGGCATGCAGCGCGGCAAATCGGTGGTGCGCTCTGTCACTGGGAACACGGCGCATCGCCAATCTTGGTAACGAGCCGATGACGAGGCTCTTTACCCATGTGATCAGCTGTGTCCAATTACAGCTGATAATATGTAAACAAGGAATGCCGGTTTCCTCACACTGACAGAGTATGAGATGAGGAGAGCGTGGCGGGGCGTGGATCAGTGGCATTTCCGCACAGGGGAGACCAGTGTCCTGATTATCAAATGCAGTCCCAACAGTGCCCAGCAGTGATGCCAATCAGTGCCCATCAGTGATGCCAGTCAGTCCTGCCTTTCAGTGCTGCCCATCAGTGCCGCTTACCTGTAGCCATAAGTGCCACCTATCCATACCACCTTTTTAGTGCCCATCAGTGCAGCCTATCAATGCCCATTAGTGCACCCTCATCAGCGAAAGCGAAACATTACTTATTTACACAATTTTATAACAGAAAATAAGTAAAACATAAAAAAAAAAAAAAATAATCTGTCTTTTTCCTTTTTTAACCACTTGCCAACCGGGCCATAGCCGAAATACGGCTACAGCGCAGTCGGCTTATTCTGGGGGGACGTCCGTGGGACGTCCTCCCAGAATCTTGCTCCCGGGAACATTCGTGATGGATCACGGTAAACGGCCGCTGATAGCGGGCGTTTACCACGTGATCGATCCGAGCGATCACTTGTAAACAAACCAGCGTCACGTCATGGCGCCAGTTCCTCCCTCCCCTCTCTGTACCGATCGGGAGAGAGGGGGAGAGATTGCAGCAGCGCTGTGGGCTGGATGTGTAGTGCCCACAGCGCTGCTCAGTGACAATACTCTGCCAATACTCTGCAACACTGTGCAATACTCTGCCAATACTCTCCAACACTGCAATACTCTGCCAACACTCTCCAATACTCTGCAATAAATTTTAACAGAAACAAAGAATTTTTATAATTTTTTTTACCAAATTGTTTGTCTTTTTTGATTTATAGTGTAAAAAATAAAAAACCCAGCGGTGATTAAATACCACCAAAAAAAAAAGGACAAAAATTTCATATGGGTACAGTGTTGCATGACTGAGTAATTGTCATTCAAAGTGAGAGAGCACCAAAAGCTGAAAATTGGTCTGGTTAGGAAGGTGCCCAGTGGTCAAGTGGTTAAGCAAACAATAACCCAGCGGTGAATAAATACCACCAAAAGAAAGTTCTATCCGTCTCAAAAAAAAAAATGATAAAAATGTTGTTTGGGTACAGCGTTGAATGACCGCACAATTGTCATTCAAAGTGTGATGCCGCGTACACACGATTGAAAATTCGGCCAGAAAAAGACCGATGTGAGCTTTTGGTGGGAAAATGCGACTGTGTGTATGTTCCATCGGACTTTTGCTGGTCGAATTCCCGCCAGCAAAAGATTGAGAGCAGGTTCTCTATTTTTCGGTCGGAAAAAGTTTCGATTGGAAATTCCAATCGTCTGTAGCAATTTGACGTGCAAAATTCCTACGCATGCTCGGAAACAATTCAACACATGCTCGGAAGCATTGAACTTAATTTTCTTTGCTTGTCCTAGTGTTGTACGTCACCACGTTCTTGACGGTTGAAAGTTCAGAGAACTTTTGTGTGAGCGTGTGTATGCAAGCCAAGCTTGAGCGGAATTCTGTCGGAAAAAACATCCAAGTTTTTTCAGACGGAAAATCCGCTCGTGTGTACGCAGCATGACAGCTAAAAGCTGAAAATTGGCCTGGGCAGGAAGGGGGTGAAAGTGCCCGTCAGGCAAGTAGTTAAGTCACATACAATAGAGACTGGTCAATGAGGGGTTAAAGTAGCTGTCACCAAACTAAAGTTGCTGGGTGCCGCTTCTCTGGTCATTGTCAACCACCAATGAAGCATACAGGGGTTACATCGTATACTCCAGCAATCTTTACATCTTGGGCCATACAGTGTACATAAAAAAAAAGTGATGTAAAAATTGAGGGGGACGTTTTGTGGCAGAAGTATCCTTGCATGCCTTTTCTACCAAAAACCTTGTTCTTTAATTACAAAAACAAAAGAAAACGGAAGGCGCACACACCTAGTGCATTACCAGAAAACATTTATTCAATAATAGGAATCAATAAAAAATGGATATTCACAAGGTAGCAAATATATGTCATAAAAACACACAATGCTGGACAGTGTGGACACAATTGTGCCATAATCACATCTCGGGGTAACAGCTAACGTGTTTCGGGGGCGCATCCCCTTCCTCAGAGGTAAGCTTCTTTAAAAAGGTGTATCCCTAAAAAAAAAAAAAATTAAAAGTCAGCAGCTACAAATACTGCAGCTGCTGACTTTTAATAATCGGACACTTACCTGTTCCATGGTCCAGCGATGCGGGGGGTCGAAGCTCCGCTCGTCCCCTGATCCGGCATTGCAACTGTGGGCACCCGGCTGTGGCTTCACAGCCGGGCACACGCTGCACATGCGCAAGCAGCGCCGCGGGCCGTGATTGGCCACACAGTCATCTGGGACATGTGACAGGTCCCAGATGACTGGGGAGCCCTTCCTGCGCCCAGGGGAAGTTATGTCACCCTCCAGGCACCGAAGGAGGCAGACTACGAGGGACCCCCTAGCAACAGGCATTTAGAGGTATGTAAAAAAAACATTTTTTTCAATTATTTTTTTTTTTTTTTTTTTTTTTTGGAATTTTAAGCATTTTCTTTTTTTTTTTTTTAGGGGGAATCACTGCTTTAATTTGTTTAATTTAGCTTCCATATGAGAAGAAACCATTTGACATTACAGCCTTCTAACAAAGAGATGATTAGTCATAGTGCCTAATTCATCCCTGTCCTAGTAGTTGGGGCAATAAAAAAACATGTCTATACGGTATATCAAAATCTATTCACCTTAATAATATAAGTAGCTGATGCCATATGACTGGTTGATGTGATTTCTAGGGATTTTCTGTTAAGTATTTCCCCGAGGAAAAATTGAGTACTTAGAATAATGAATTATTGAGCATATCATCACATCATAATTACACCCTGCTCTTTGTACTTCAGTCCATGTATGTGTTAAATAAATCATAACATCCTGCCCCGCAGGCTCTCTCATGGCCGAAGGAAGCCGCAGGATGTATCACAAAACTGTTCCCACTCCGGCTACTTGTGGATGTGGAAACATTAGGAAATGGCTTAGGAAGCCGATGCCAGGCTCCGGGGTTAATGGAGCAGGTGAGACTCTCTAGGCTTGTTTTGGCCGCCGATTCATAGTTATTGGAGAATTATCAAAGTGTGTGTCACTCATTCTCAAGACTTCAAAGAATGGGACTCATGTGATGGCGGTGCAAAATAATATCTCCTGGAATTACCCACCGCATGTGGTCCCTGCTGACATCTGTTAGCAACGTAATGTTATTAAGTATTAAACAGAAACGCATTACTTATAGCTGAACTCCAGACAAAAATGAAAGATAAAATTAAAAAGATGCTTATGCTACAGTACTCACCTTCAATCTACAAATCTTCCAAGTTGAATGACAGTCAGCATCATTCAACCCATTTCCTCTTAGCCCAGGCCATCATGTACCAACCCTGAACACTGAAAGAATAAGGAGGATAGTGTTAAGCTCAACCCTCTGTCTTTCTGCTCCCTCTTAAAGTAGGAGTAAATCCCCTTGGTTGATTTTTTTTTTTAATTCTAAACAAGATTTATTGAGAATAGAATTTTCGAACATACAGTACAAAAAATATGTCAAGGATATTGCTATACAATCAAGGTGTTGCAACAAACAGTTGGATAAATGTAACAGATACAACAGTTAACCTGCCTAGGGGCTATCAGTGCCCAAAATCAAGGAAGGCTGCAAGTATCAAGCAAATGATAATGAACTTCAAATAACTGGGTTAAACCCAAACCAGTAAGTAATGAAGAGGGTGTTTGAAGGATAGAAGAAAAGGGAAAAAAAGGGGAATCCAAGGGATGGGAAGGTGGAGGAAAGAGCATTCTGGAATAAGCACAAAATGTATTTGGTTGGGTTAGGAGGATTGGTTGAGGGAAAGAAAATGCAAATATGAGAGCCTGTGGGGCAGCCTGTGGGTCAGGATGTTATGATTTATTTAACCATTTGCTGACCACCGCATGTACATATACGTCGGCAGAATGGCACGGCTGGGCAAATGGGCGTACCTGTATGTCCCTTTGAATTTGCCGCCGTGTGGTCGCGTGCGTGCCGCCAGCAGCGTGCGACCCTGCCGCGAGCTCCATGAGCTCCATGAGTAGAACCCCTTCACTGCCAGTGTAATTTTTACAGTAATTAGTGCAATTTTATAGCACTGATCGCTGTAAAAATGACAATGGTCCCAAAAATGTGTCAAAGTTGTCTGATGTGTCTTCCAAAATGTCACAGTCACGATAAAAATCGCAGCTCGCCGCCATTACTAGTAAAGTAAAAGTATTAATAAAAATGCCATAAAACTAACCCCTATTTTGTGGACGCTATAATGCGCAAACCAATCATTAAACGCTTATTGCAATTTTTTTTACCAAAAACATGTAGAAGAATACGTATTGGCCTAAACTGAGGAAAAACATTTTTTTTATATATTTTGGGGATATTTATTATAGCAAAAAGTTAAAAATAATGCATTTTTTTTTTCAAAATTGACGCTCTATTTTTGTTTATAGCACAAAAAATTTAAACCGCAGAGGTGATCAAATACCACCAAAAGAAAACTCTATTTATGGGAAAAAAAAGGACATCAATTTTGTTTGGGAGCCACGTTGGACGACCGTCAGTTAAAGCGACGCAGTGCCGAATCGCAAAAAGTGCTCTGGTCTTTGGCCAGCCAAATGGTCTGGGGCTTAAGTGGTTAACACATACATGTCCAATGAAACCCTCCTAACTAGGGTTAAGTCTGTAAAGGATGAAGGGGGTGGTGGTGCTTTAGGTTTATAGATATCAATGTAACAGGAGGGAGAAGATGAGGGGTGGAGGACATGTTGAAGGTAAAGTGGGAAGATGTGTGGTCTATCACAAGATCTCATTGGTGGGGGGAGTTCACTCCTTTTTAGATGAATGTTGCATATGGGGGCAAACAAATTGCTTGCCCATTTGCAGGTTAGACCAGGCTTTTGTATTGATCAGTGGTGCGATAGTGAAACCAATTGGCCCAAGTGGCTGTGAATTTGGATGGGGAATCGTTTGTCAAGTTGATGAGTTCTTCCATATCCCCCATGGTTGATTTTTACCTATAGGTAAGCCTATAGTAAGGCTTACCTATAGGTACAGTAAATATCTCCTAAACATGCACTGTTTAGGAGATATTTACTTATGAAGCCGCCGGTGTTGTCACAGACACATGCACTCTGAAGGAACGGCATATTGGTATGCTATTCCTTCAGAGTCCTGTGCCGTAAACAGCGGCTCCCACGTGCATTCGCAGAAGTGACGTCATCGTGGCTCATCCAATCAAAGGACTGGAGGCCGCCAACCCGAAAGGAAGTCTAGGTGAAGATGGAATCCCTGTCAGTGATGACAGCGCACTGCTGGAGGGCTTTGTTTTAAGGTAAGTTTCACATAATGCATACTAGCACATTATACCTTTGCCTTGCAGGTTTTAAAAAAAAAAAAGTCGGTGGTTTACTACTGTCTTAATATCAGTATGCTACTTGTCTGCACCTAAACTTATTGGCTCCTCTTGCTGCTTATTCCTCTCCACCTCAGCTTTGCAAGAGACTGATAACAGTTCAAATTCAAGTACACGCACTGCTTGCTTTGAAAGCCTACATATACGTAGAAATGTCCTGGGCAGCAAGCGGTTATACTGTACCTGGATCATGCTTGCATCTGTAGCCATGATCCTGGTACTGTTTTTTTTTTTTTTGCTTTCCTGCAAAAATTATCCAAGCAGCTTTACTGCTGCCTGATCACTTTTACAGCACTCAAAAGGGGCCCCACCTCCTGCCGCCACCCACGCCATTCCCAGGCTTTACCTTTCTACCAGGGAGCATCAGACCAATTTAAGTGGTCAAGTTGCTGTCCAAAGAGGAGAACGAATGAAGCCTGAGGAGACGAGGATTTTGTAATTTCTGGTTTCAGTGCTGTCATTCCCTGGCCAGTACAGGCAAGTAATAGATAAATTAGACAGATCTCTGTGCTATGGAGGTAAATCAACTTATGCCGCGTACACACGGTCAGAATTCTCGTCGGAAAAAGCTCTGATGGTTTTCCCGTCGGAATTCCGGCGGAATTTCGCTCAAACTGTCTTGCCTACACACAGTCACACCAAATTCCGACGGTCTGTAACACAGCGGCATAAAACACATTCGACAGCACTATAGAAGGGAAGTTTAATGTTTCTGAGCATGCGTCGAATTGTTTCCGAGCATGCATCGGAATTTTACGTGTCGGAATTGCATACACACGATCGGAAAATCCGATAGCAAGGTTTTCCGTCGGAAAAATTGAGAACAGGTTCTCAATCCAAAGTCAGTCGGAAATTCCGACAGAAAAAGACCGATGGGCATACACACGGTCGGAAAATCCATTGAAAAGCTCCCATCGGACTGTTTCCATCGGAAATTCCGACCGTGTGTACGCCGCATTAGTGAATAACCCAATCTATAGCTGTGATTCTAAAAACGAACACACTGCTCCCACCTTAGTTCAAAATACAAATACTATCCAAAATGTGAAAAGGCACTTCAAACGGTAGCGCTGTGCTTAAATATTAATTATACGAACAAAAAGAGGGGAAAAGGGATTTTGGAAAGGGAAGGAAAGTAAGTCAACCACTAATAAACGGTCAAATACATTAAATGACCAATTAAGATCGTTCACCTATTAAGGTGTTGTTGCTGTAACCATAAGCCCCCGTACACACGGTCGGAAACTCTGACCACAAAATCCATCTGATTTTTTCCGACGGATTTTGTCCGAAACTGGTGTTGCATACACACGTCGGACAAAGTTGTTTGAAAATCTGATCGCTCCGAACGTGGTGACGTTCGTTGTGTACGACTGAACTACGTAGAGGCTAGTAGCCAATAGCTTTGGTCTCGTAATTTGATCTGAGCATGCGTGGCACTTTGTTCGTTGGAATTCTCGACACATGATCGGAAAAAGTCCGATCGGATTTTGTTGTCGGAAAGTTTGAGATCCTGCTCTCAAATTTATTCCGTCGGAAATTCCAACGGAAAAAGCCCACTAGAGCCCACACGCGATCGGATTTTCCGACAACATAATACGATCGAACTTTTTCCATCGGAGTATTCGACCGTGTGTACGTAAGGCATATAGAAAATAGGAGAAAGGATGATTCCCGGTTATAGAAAATACCGGGTAAAGGGGTTACACTTACTATTAGCAACAAAAATTAGATCAAACTAGGGTTTATCAAAAATGATTAAATGTATTTTATTTACAAATATTTAATTAATGTATCAAAAAGTTTGGTTAGAATTAGTGCAGGACGGACGGATTGCACTAACCAAAAGCCTGTCAGTATTCAAATCATTTAATTATAATTTGATAATATTTGAATACTGACAGCCTTTTGGTTAGTGCAATCTGTCCGGACTATGTTCAGTGTTTAGTATTGTTGTATGTTTGTCTTGTTTGTTGAAGTATTTGTGGTAATTAATTCATTGCTCCACTGGAGTAATTTAGCTTTTTAAGAATACTGCACTAATTCTAACCAAACTTTTTGATACATTAATTAAATATTTGTAAATAAAATAAATTTAATGATTTTTGATAAACCTTAGTTTGATCAAATTTTTGTTGCTAATAGTAACCCCTTTACCCGGTATTTTCTATAACCGGGAATCATCCTTTCTCCTTTTTTTCTTAAATATTAATTAACCTACAAATATAAGCATATATTGTTCAAAGCAAGACCATATCAAACCAAACCAAATATGTACCAAAATATTCCTCATATAAAAGTGAGGGTAAATGGAAAGGAAAAAAAGTGTGTATCAATATAACAATAGTCCACCAAGAAGTGAAAAGAAGTGAACAAATCTTTAATTATGTAGTTGAGCGTCACACACCTCCACATCTCGACACGTTTTGTCCCTTCCGTCTTCATCATAGGGGTCTGTGACGAAGTCGGAAGGGACGAAACGTGTCAGTGCATGGTTACACGGCAACAGCTGAAGGCATCAGGAAGTAAGGAAGGAGGACGGATGTAAACACAGAGACTTGTATCATTACCCTAAACTCCCGGAGGGGGTGAGACAATCAAGCCTATTACGAGATACTCCTGATGCCACAGTGTATTGTTACATTTTATGCAAGTTTTTATCTTGTACCATGTGAGTAGTTTTGCATCATATTTTTTATAAATTGCAGATTGTTTTGGTTACTGTACCATTGGAGGCTATTTCTGTTTCCTTTCATACGACAATGACCGATATTCACTGTTAGGGAGATACATAGGAGTATCCTCTGATCCTGATAATAGGACATCTGTCTATGCTATCTTTTCCAACCACGAGAGTGGAGGGCCATTGATTCTGGTGAGTGATCTGTGTTTGATCAGATGCTTTGAAGGGCAGGGGAGATATATCAGGGGTCTAATGGACCCCTGATGTGACACGTACCTGGTCTGAGGCCGATTTGACAAGAGGGCTTCCCTTGCAGCCAAGTTTCAAGCACCCCTGAAGATGAGAACAGGGACTACTAGACTCAAAAAAGCATGGGTGCCATTAAGGTAGATCTGCTGGAAGATGCCTACAGCACAGCGGAACTGGATAGCTGTTAGCTTGTCTGTCAGGACAGCTGGCAGGACCTCCATAGCACCAGGTGTGCATGGAACCAGGGCAGCAAACACAGGCAAGGTGGCACCAGAGGAAGAAGCAGGAACAGGCTGGCAGGACCAGGCTGAAGAGGCGTATTTAGGATGGGAGCCATACACAGGAAGGCAAGCCAGGGAGTAGGCAGAAGGGTAGTCAAGAGCAAGCCAGGGTCATACACGGTAGAGCAAGAGAAGCAGAGTCCTTTAGGGCAAGTTGGGGTCAAAACCAGGGATCAGGCAGCAGAGAAGTCCAGAGACAAACTCAGTCAGTAACAGGTAAGCCAAAGAATACAGGAAACACATGGACAAGGAGTACTGGTAGCTGAAGATCATCCAGCAAAGTCTAAGTGCAGCCACTGACCTTATATAGGGCATTTAGTGCCAGTTCTGGAGTGCGTGAACATGGGCCAGTGCGAATGTTCCATGCACGCATTTCTGCGCAAACGAGCTCGACCATGCCAGGTCTTTTTCTCAGCACTGCACATTTTTATTCTTCTGTCTCCTTTTCAGCACATGATCATGTTTATTCCGAATAGCACCCTGACATGATGTCTCAATAAAGACATCAGGAGACTGTTTAGCCGCCGTGATTGCAGCAAAGTTAAATGAAAAATAAATAATTAAAAAAATATATATATATATAAATAATAAAACATTTTTTTTTTAAAGCACCCCTGTCCCCCCAGTGTTCACATGCAATTGCAAATGTGCACATAGGTCCGGCATGCATATGCAAACGTGATTGCACCACACATGTGAAGTATCACCACATAAGTCAGAGTAGGAGCAATACTTCTAGCACCATAACTCATGTTTAACTCTAAACTTATAACCTGTAAAATCTTTTAAAGTGTCACTTATGGACAATTTTAGGTACCATCGTTTTTTGCCATTTCACATGCGTGCACATTTATATATCTTGACACGTTTGGTATGTATTTACTCGACACAACATCATCTTTTATATCTTACCAAAAACTTGTGGAATATATTGTGTTTGTTTGGACTTAATTTAATTTAACCACTTCAAGTCGGAACACTTTCCCCCCTTCCAGTCCAAGGCAATTTTCAGCTTTCAGTGCTGTTACACTTTGATTAAAAATGACTTGGTCATCCAACACTGTACCCAAATTAATTTTGTATAATTTTTTTTAAACAGATGAAGCTTTTTTGGTGGTATTTAGTCACCACTGGGTTTTGCTATATAAAAGAAAAAATAATGAACATTTTGAAAAAAAAATTTTTTTTAAGTTTCTGCTTCTTAAATTTTTTTTCAATATACTTAAGCCAAAAGGTATTCTGCTACATTTCTTTCATAAACAATAGCCCAAATCAGTGTACATTATTTAGTCATTGCAAAAGTTATAGAATCTACAATCTATGGTATATATATATATATATATATATATATATATATATATATATATATATATATATATATATATATATATATATATACACACACACAATACTGTGCAAAAGTTTTAGGCAGGTGTGAAAAAAATACTGTCAATGAAGAATGCTTGCAGAAATAGAAGTGTTAATTGTTTATTTTCCCAATGTACAAAATGGAAAGTAAATGAACAGAAGAGAAATCCAATCAATATTTGGTGTGACCCCCCTTTGACTTCAAAACAGCATCAAATCTTCTAGGTACACTTGCACACAGTTTTTGAAGGAACTCGTCAGGTGGGTTGTTCCAAACATCTTGGAGAATTAACCACAGATCTTCTGTGGATGTAGGCTGTCTCAAATTCTTCTGTCTCTTCATGTAATCCCAGCAGACTGAGATCAGAGCTCTTTTGGGGCCAAACCATCACTTCTAGGACTCCTTGTTCTTTACGCTGAAGATAGTTCTTAACCTCCCTGGCGGTATTCCAGAGTCTGGCTCGGGTTGGAAACTTCAGTACCATAAGCGGTAACCCCGAGCCAGACTCGGGGCTGCATTGCAGGATACATGGGAAGTTACTTACCTTGTCCTCTGGATCCTGCGATGTCTCCCCGCTGTGTGTGCGAGCTCCTCAGCTCGATTCACTCAGTGCCGAGTGCCGCTGATCTCCGTTCCCTGCAACGTTACGACGCACTGGAGCGGAGATTGGCGCCAAATTCAAAAAAGTTAAAACGCACAATACACATACAGTACTGTAATCACAATCACAATTCATCATCAAACACGTCGGCAATATGGCTTTTTGGCCACAATTCTTTGATGAAGACCACTTCTTCCAAGACTTCTCCAGACAGTAGATGGGTGTACTCGGGTCCCACTGGTTTCTGCCAGTTCTGTGCTGATGGAACTGCTGGACATCTTCCGATGTGTCTTTCATCTGCTGCATTAAGTTTTGCTTGGCCAACCACTGCGTCTATGGTCCTTAACGTTTCCCCAGTGTCCTCATGCTGAGAAATACAGTCAGATACTTATCCATCTTTCCAATGTACAGTATATCCTAGTATTTAGGCAGGATGGGGAGGGATGCTTACACTAGGAGTTTTTCTGACAGGCTTGGGAGAGGCCATACACAGCCTATGGGTATGACATTTAAAAGAAGCCAACTTTTTAAAAGCTGTATAGTGATTTTTAGTGAAAAGGTGAACTTAGCTTTTAAGCTGCACATTTGATCTTTAATTATGAAATTTTAAAATTTCTCCTCTTATCTATTTTTCTTCTTTTGTCTTAGTCTGAGTCTGGGGCTTGGCCCCCGAGAATTAGGCATCCAAGGTCCCTTAAAGTGGAACTACACTGTACCTGTGCACCACAAACCGAAAATGCAATTTGTTTAATTTTCAAAGTAAACTCACGCATCCCACATGTCTCCATGCTTTATTTCTTTGAAAAACACCCCCTTAGCATTTCTAGACGTGGCCATCTTGAGTAAGGGCAGATGATTCATGTAGTATTTGCTTCCTTGAATTCCTTTGCTCTTATCTCAGACATGCAAGCAGTAGGATGTGCCTAGCTGAGAAAGCCCTCCTCCCAATGAAGGAATAAAAAATGCCATGCAGATTCCTGGAATCTATGACATCAAAACCAAGAAACCAGGAAGCAACTGAAAAAAAAGTTTAAAGCAAGTAAATATAATATATTTTCCTATCTATTTATAAAGGCTAGCAACGTTGGATTAAAAATAGTTAATGCTGTGTAGCGGTATCCCCGTAAGGGCTGCTGGTAGTTGTGGTCTGCCTCTCACCCTGCACAGCCAGGCACGCAAATCTTCAGATACTCAGTAGTCAAGAAGCAGTCCTTGTACTTTGTTTTTATGCTTTATTGAGGGGATTGTAACTTGGATGTGGATAGGGTAGATATGGGATGCCCAGTTGATTGTAAGAGCAATATCAATTGCTTAACATAAGTAGCATGTAGTAGCTATCAAGCTCACATGATCGTGCAGTGCTCCAATCATGTGTCATTGATGCAAGATGCTACTTGTGTAGCTTACTCCATTAAGAACTTTCTGTTTAATTATTACTCCTAGCAATTAATTGTGGTTATTTTAGCAACACAAGTGAGCTCCTAAAAAAATCCTGTGTAGCTCTAACCTAATAGGTTGACTAGTGTAAGTAGTTAAATCTTAGTAGCCCTTAAGTTTAACCAATATTTGGATAGTCCATAAGATCCAGTAACCTCAAATTAGGTGGTGGCCACTCAAAGGAAAGTAATAGGGGAATGAGCTTCCTGTTTAGGGAGGGTGGCTGGAACTCTGCAAGCCCAGATTGAAACAATACATGGGTGTTAGGACCATTTTGCAAGGTCACTATTGAGCCAATCACTGCTTCTCAGAAAACCAAGCCTCAACCAAAAGCAAACTGGATACTTCACTATCTTCTCTTTTAATAGCCCTCAACTCACAATTTCCATGGTAGAACCCAATTGCTCTGTGAAACCTTAGCCCACATTGGATGTCAGCCATCACTGACAAAGTGTTTTATTTTAAGGACATTACTGCTATGGACACTTAGGCCCCTTTCACACTGGGGCGGGAGCCGCAGGGGCGGGAAAGCAGCGCTATATTTAGTGCTGCTTGACCGTCGTTTTAGCCGCGGTATTCGGCCGCTCGCGGTGCGGTTTTACCCCCTGCGAGCGGCCGAAAAAGGGTTAAAGACCCCCCGCAGAGCACCACCGTAGCGGCGCTTTGCAGCGGTATTGCCGCGGTATTACCACGGTGTCCCATTCAAATCCATGGGAAGGAGTTTCCCTGTAGAATTCCCTGTAGAATTCTACAAGGCACATGTGGAAACCCTTGCCGCCTGACTGCTGGAGGTCCTTTCTGCATTCTTTGAGGCTGGCTCTCTACCACTGACTATGACCAGAGCCGTTATTGTGGAAATTCCCAAACCTGGCAAGGACCCAGAACTTTGCGCATCGTACAGGCCCATATCGCTCCTTAACGTAGATGCAAAGGTCCTTGCCAAGGTTCTCACAACACGACTTAACACGATCATCTTGTCCTTGGTCCACAGGGATCAGACTGGCTTTATGCCAGGCAAGGGCACCGATATTAATCTAAGAAGGTTGTTCACTGTCCTTGCGAGCCCAACTGTCACTAGGGAGGCTGCTGTTGTGGCTACTCTGGACGCAGAGAAAGCCTTTGACTCAGTGGAGTGGGAATACCTGTGGCTAGTCCTAAGGAGATTTGGAATAGGGCCTAAGTTCATTAAATGGATACGGCTACATTACTCCAACCCAAAAATACAAAGATACCTCTGGAGAGTGGGATTTTTAAGGCAACACATACTAATATTTTAGAAAAATATAAATGTATTCATAGTATCAAAATATCAAAAAATACACATTTGTATAACATCAGTACAATAGGACAGTCGTCGTTGTTTAAAACCAAACTACCAAACATTATAGATGATACAGATGGTAATACTTGTGATATTTCCAACGCATTTCAAAAGGCCAACATTTTGCCATTCTTCATCAGGGAAAATTATATCACAATCTATAGAGTCCATCAGAGAGAAAAACAACAACAGACAGGGTTAATTAAGGTAGGCCATTAAGTATCATGTTTCCCAACATAGCAACCAAAAACTTCTTTCCAGCTGCAATGCAAGAAAACACGCAACCCCCACAATCATAACTGGAACATTAACCAGGGGATCTCACTGTAGGTCTCTGGGTCAGCGGGAGGGCAGGGTGTTCAGCCACTGAGAGGCCGCAGCTGGAGAGGTAAAAAACCTTGTGGATTCCCCGTCTTGTACCCGAAGTCGCGCAGAAAACAGCATACTATACTTTATAGCTTTGGCATGCAAGGCCCTTTTAACATCATCAAACGACTTTCGGAGCTTTTGTGTGTCCACGAGAAGTCGGGGGAAAAACATCAGGCGTGCAGCTTCATGGCTGACATCTTGCATCTTCCCGACCTCTCTCAGGATTAGGTCCCTGTCTCGGAAGTTTAAGAGGCGAAATATGAATGTGCAAGGCGGAGAGCCTGGCGGCCCACGCTGTGCCGGCATCCTATGGGCCCGTTCTACCGCGAAGTAGGATGAGAAGGCCGCCTGGGGGAAAAGTGTGCGGAGCAGCCGGATCTGGGCCCTCCGATCCCTCAGGGAGGCCCACGATCCTCAGATTGTTCCTCCGATTACAGTTTTCCGCGTCCTCGGCCCTAGACTCAAGCGATCGGACCCGGATCTGTAGCGTGTGCAGGGTGGCTGAGTGATCTCGGACCAAATCCTCCCTGCTGCCCAGCCGTCGCTCGGCCTCCGACACCCTGTGTCGGATTTTGTCAAAATCTTGGCGGATCAGTCCTACCTCCTGCTGGACCGTGTCCATCTTAGCGGTAAGGGTCGACAGCGAGGACTGACATCCTGTGATCGCCTGCATAATGGCTTCAAACTTGCCTTGCTCCAGCAGCGTGGGCTCCGAGTCCCACGTCTGAGACGCCATGCTCTGCGATGTGGCCACGTGTTCCGCCGCGCCTCCGGGAGGTCTGGCGGTCTTAGGGGGATTCCCACACTTGTGAGCCTTAGGTTTGCTCTGGGTGTTTCGCATTCCCTGCCGGGGACAGCTCTGAGTTCCAATACCGGGAAACTGGATTAATTTGCTCGATGGGTGCAGGGCTCTTCAGCTATGCGTCCTACACCACCGCCATCTTGGTCACGCCCCCGGCCAACTCCATATTTAACCCTATGGACTAAGACTGGGATGCCATTAAAGTTCATGTGCATGTAAAGGTAGGTGTCCCAATACTTTTGGTAATATAGTGTTTTTAATACTATGAGCATCTCTGGTGATACTTCCCTGGACAACCACCCAGTCTCATCCGACCTGATTTTAGGTAAGGGTGAAGACCTGACAAAGTTCTCTAATGATAGTCAATGAGCTTTATATCACAGAGTTTTATATCACAAAACAGCCACATCTACTGCTTTTAGTAAATCTCTTTAAAAATAAAATGTTGTATACAATGCTTTTATCAGTAATTGTAAATGTTTAGTTCACAATATCCTTCTGCCATATTCGGGCATTCGAATGATGTATCTGGCTGAGCAATTGTTGGCATTAATAAGGAAGACAGAATATACCCACATGGAAGTCAGATAAGAAGAGAGATATGAGTATTTTTCTCAGTGATATTGTTGCCAATTTGTAACAGAATCTACATTGTATGACTGCTCTGCTAAATGCGGAAGACTCGTGTTTGTTCCACGGGCACAGACTTCAAGAGGTTGAATAAAATGTGTCATCTGTTACATAGCAATAGCAGCAGTTACTGTCAAAACTAAGAATAAAACAGTCACAGAAGAAAAAAAACATTGTCATTTGGTATAATTATACTTTAATCACCATTACAGCACAATCCAAATCTTTCTTTTTTTTTTTTGTTATTTGGTGATTCAGATGTGATAATTTAGCTGAATTATATTCAGCAGTTACATTTTTTTCGGACCCTGAGCTTGGCAAAGTTGTTTAAAACGAGCGCAGACCTTGGACAGGACAGTTGTGTGAGTTAATTGGTAGGTGGCCTTTAATTTATTCAAGTTTTGACTTTCCGAAAAAACTTTATATTGCCTATACATCTTTTGGATGAAGTCTAGAAATCTAATGCACAGTTCTTATTCTTACTGCTTTAAAGCCTAAACCCAGCTAATTGATGTTTTTTTTGTACCCATAATTCCCCAAAATTCTGTGAGTTTTAAGTTTCTGAGGTAGTGATAGAGGAGCACTGGACACAGACTTTCGCAGGTTATCAAAATTTGGCCAAAGTCATTATTTGAGCCTAGTTGGCATGCATTCCGTAGCTCATCACAAACACGAAGATCTCCCACAAGAGGACATTCAACCGAGTTGAGAAATCTAAATGTTATAGGTCAAAGAGAGCGCCAAAGGAGAAATTTTTAGGAGTCCAAAGTCTTTATTGTTCAACTGGTTACAACAAGCATGGCAAAGGACAGCCTGTAACCTGTTGAACAATAAAGACTTTGGACTCCTGAAGATTTTTCACATGGCATTCCCTTTGACTCATAACACCTATGCCTCGTACACACGATCGGACTTTCCGACAACAAAACCGTGGAATTTTGTCCGAAGGGTTTTGGCTCAAACTTGTCTTGCATACACACGTTCGCACAAATGTTGGCCATCAATTCCGAAAGTAGTGACGTACTAGACCTACTACGTATTTTTTCAGCTCTTTATCGCCACACTTTGGGCTCCTTCTGCTAATTTCGTGTTAGTAGAAGTTTGGTGAGTGTTGATTCGTGCTTTTCATTTCGTGCTTTTCGATTCTTTTCTGAACGGCCATTCGCCAACCAGACACTAGCTGAATTGGAGGAGATAATGTGTTATTTATTATTGGCCTTGGAGTTATTGCTTTGACATTATTTTTTTGGTTGAATAATGATTTCATTTGGTATATTTTCTATACTTTTGGATGCAAAGAATGCACTTTTTGGTTAAGTTCTATTGGCAGATAGCATGTCTAATTTTTTATTTTTTATTTTTTTAATGCACAATAAAAAATTTGTGGAGAATAATACTTGGCTATGTGTTTTACTTCAAATGACAGTTTGGGAGTAGCAGTTACATTTTAAAAAATACAATGTAAAATTGACAAGGGACATCAACATAGTTGTATCTTCTTAAAGCCGGAGTTCCGCCATTTTTTTTTAAAGTCGGCAGCTACAAATACTGCAGCTGCTGGCTTTTAAAATATGGACACTTACCCCTCCAGCGCGCCCGCGATGTCGGCACCCGAAGTCGATCTGTCGATCGGCTCTCGGGTGCTGCCACCGCCATCTTCGGTATGGGAATCCGGAAGTGAAGCCTTGCGGCTTCACTTCCCGGTTCCCTACTGCGCATGCGCGAGTCACGCTACGCAATAAGGATGGTCCCTGCTGTCTCTGGGATCCGTATGTTTCCCAGCAGACAGTGGGTCCTGGTGGTCTGTAGCATAGCAGTATATGAATGGTGTCTTGGGGTGTTTGCAGCTGTAGAGAAAGTGTCTCCATAAAAGGTACTGGGTTCTGTAGCGTAGGTTTGCCGAGCACAAGGTGAGATTTGAAGATCACTGCTAGGCCTCCTCCTTTTTTTTCCTATTCTATGCTCCGTTAGGATCCTGTATTATTCAGGGACCAATTCAGTTAAGATGGTGTTGCAGTCGGGTGTTAGCCAGCTTTCCGTGATGAAGAGACAATCTATGTTGTTTTGGGTGATGAAGTCGTGGACTTCTTGTCTGTGCTTGACTGCTGATCTGGTGTTAATCAGGGCGCATGTTAAGTGGGTTGTTTCTTAGTAATTGCTCTTTTCGTAGTATTTTTTGAATGGACGTTGGCAATGTTGAGGTGATGTTTCTTAGCCTGAGAAGGGTTTCCGCTGAGTATTTGAAGATGCACATGCTGAGAGAAAAAAATAAAAATATGATGGTGGTGATATAGATGTGGCGACGATGTGGTTGCTAAGGAGATGATGGTCCTGCAAGATGTGGCTGTCGATGTGGCAATGTTATGGTTGCTGAGGAGATGATGGTCCTGCGAGATGTGGCTGATGAAGGTCCTGCGAGATGTGGCTGTCGATGTGGCGACGATGTGGTTGCTGAGGAGATGATGGTCCTGCGAGATGTAGCTGTCGATGTGGTGATGTTGTGGTTGCTGACGAGATGATGGTCCTGCGAGATGTGGCTGATGAAGGTCCTGCGAGATGTGGCTGTCGATGTGGCGACGATGTGGTTGCTGAGGAGATGATGGTCCTGCGAGATGTGGCTGTCGATGCGGCGATGTTGTGGTTGCTGAGGAGATGATGGTCCTGCGAGATGTGGCTGATGAAGGTTCTGCGAGATGTGGCTGTCAATGTAGAGACGATGTGGTTGCTGAGGAGATCCTGGTCCTGCGATATGTGGCTGACGAAGGTCCTGCGAGATGTGGCGACGGTGTGGTTGCTGAGGAGATGGTGGTCCTGCGAGATGTGGCTGTCGATGTGGCGACGATGTGGTTGCTGAGGAGATGATTGATGGTCCTGTGAGATGTGGCTGACGAAGGTCCTGCAAGATGTGGCTGTCGATGTGGCGACGATGTGGTTGCTGAGGAGATGGTGGTCCTGCGAGATGTGGCTGACGACGGTCCTGCGAGATGTGGCGACGATGTGTTTGCTGAGGAAATGATGGTCCTGCGAGATGTGGCTGGCGAAGGTCCTGCGAGATGTGGCTGTTGATGTGGCGACGATATAGTTGCTGAGGAGATGATGGTCCTGCGAGATGTGGCTGACGACGGTCCTGCGAGAAATGGCTGTTGATGTGGCGACGATTCGGTTGCTGAGGAGATGATGGTCCTGCGAAATGTGGCTGACGAAGGGGCTGGCCATGCTGATGGTCCTGATGCAGGTGCAATTGTTCAGGTGGTGGAGAAGAAGGTGAACCCTGCTGATCTGCCCTCCCTCCCCGTTGATCCAGAGGAAGGCACAAAACCCCTGGCTGAGCTGGCCAATTGCTGCAGCTGAGGGAAAAAATTCCTTCATGACCCCGGAGGCGATCGGCGGACCCTGGATCAACTGCTAGTGTGTGGTGCCATGAGGTCCTTACCTGTACTTAACCTGTCCGTGGGGTGTACTTATTTGTCCGGGGGTGGTCCAGGTATGAGGAGAAGGGGAATCGAGAAGGGCGTCAGGGCTAGGCCTGCGCTGTTAGAGGCCCCAGGGAGAATCTAGCACCCGGCTAACGGAGTGATCTGGTACCAAATGTGGAGGAGTGCTCTGGGGATGGGAAAGGCCTGCTGGCCTGTAGTACCAGAGAGCTGTGGGGCTGGTTGGCGTGGGGGTTGAGCTAGGCCGCAGCCAATCCTATGTGGTGAGTGTGCTGGGGAGAAAGCGAACCCGGTCGGCTGCTGTGGATGTTGCCCTGTTGAGCTGAGAGCTGAGTGGGGGCCGAGAGGGGTAGGGGATCAACGGTTCTGTTATGCTGGTGGGTACTGGAGGTGCTGTGGCCACATCTGGGTGTACCAAGATGGCCGACGGCTGGCCTGAATGATGTGTCTGTGTATGGGTGTACCAAGATGGCTGACGGCTAGGCCCAATCCCTGGGCTATCCAGGCGATCGGACGGCTCTAAGTGTGGCTATGGTACGGTTGTGGAGGATGTAGTTTGGTCAGGGTAGTAGGGGGAGCACTCGCCACTGCCGAGCTATGGATGGAGGGGTGTGGATGGGCAGCTGGCCGGCTTAGGCCGGAACTAGGCCGGAGTCGTGGTCTGTCCTAGCGGCTGACGCCCGAAAGGCAGCTGCGGCCGGCGCGGTGGAGAGCTGGGGCTGATTGTGCAGATTAAGGTGAGTGGGGGCCGCAGTGGGGTCCGGAGGGTCCCGTTCTCAATCCCGATTCCTGTTGCATCTGCTAGGGGGTCTGGGGATGAGTCCTGGCTGGCTGGGAGGCTGTGAGGCTCCTGACGGCTGGAGCTTCAGACACTTATGTCCTGCCTTCAGGAATCAGTGCTGTCTCTGCTCTGGGTCTAGTAAATTTAATCCTCAGACATTGCATGGTGCTAGACCATATAGGAGTAATATCTGCTGCTTTGGCTAGTCCAGTTCCCAATGGCAATTAGTTTTGTCATAAATTAGTTTTTTGTAAAAATTTGGCATATTTAGTTTCCGAATTACTGAAAGTCAGCTTAACAATTTCTTTCAAAAACAAATTTTCTAAAAGAATGAAAATTCAAAAGAACAAAAATCTGAAATTCGAAAATCCCGAAAATCCGAAAATTCTAAAGAACGAAAATCCGAAGCTATCTCAAAACATAAAAATTTGCTACAAATTTTATTGGTCAACAAAACAAAACTTGGAAAAAATCAAGGAAAGCAAAAGACACATGTATGTTAATTTGAGACACAAACAGGATATGGTTTTGAGGTCTGACCATTTTTCAGAGGAAATTAACAGGAGTTAAAAGGACTGCACCCACAAATGGACAGTCTCTTAAAGTGGATGTAAACCCCAAAAATGTTTTTGGTGTCATAATGTAGAGAATACGATTTCCTTTTATTTGAGCCCAGTCTTGCCACACAGATTTACTCCAGCCCTGAGAAATCCTCTTTTATTGTTCAGTTAGAAAGATCTTGACAAAGTGCTGAAAACTTTGTCAAAAATGCCCCCTTGCTGTGAGTGACAGGTGATTTACATATCTCATGCACTAGCCTAAAAGAGGCACATCCTGTGTAATTATAAAAAGTGAGAAATCCACCCCTCCCCCACATAACAAATCCTGTGATCAATGTATCCTCAGACACACACACTGCACTATAACAATCATCAGATCACGGCATGTCCTACTCTGCCCAGCTCTGACTACATACATCTCCCCTATATTCTTCTTGCTGTTCACTCGAGAATACATTTATTTTCACTCTGGTCTGTGGATCTGTGGTCTGTGCCTGTCTCAGGCTAGTGAGATTGTGAGATAGTGAGATAGTGTCTCAGGCTAGGATTTACACATTTAGTAGTCACAGCTTGAGGAAAATTTTGCAAAATAATGCAGCACAGACAATTAAATCAAAGTGAAACTAACAACCTAAAAACACAGATTGACAACATTAAAAATATTTCATTGAAACCCCCCCCCCCCCCCCCCCCCAAAAAAAAGTAAGAGTAAAAAATACTTGCTCTAAAACACATCTGTTTTGCAAAGTCATAACAAACAAAATACAAAGAGAAAATACATGTGTTACAAACTCTATAAGGACACCCAAATGTACTCTCTTGCCACACACACCATCAAGTAATCTTGCCTCTTTTTCAGGCTATCTGCAAGCTTTATATAACATAGGTTTGTGTGCTAATGAGGCAATTGAAAACACATGCACAGTCCATGAAAAAAACACAAAATGCAAGTTCACCCAATGTAGAGGAAGAACTTCTCTGCTAAGGGTGTCCTTAAATTACTAAGCCAAAAAATACACTCTCTGAGCATGCCCAGAAAAATCCAAGTGCTGTTCACACACAAAGTCCCTGAGCATGCCCAGACCAAACCAAATGCATTTCACACACCAAAAGCCACATCAAAAAACCAAAGTCCCCAAGCATGCCCAGAACAACCCAAATGCAGCTAGCACAAAATAAGCCGCCCCCCTGTCCAAAATTAAGCACATCATCCAGCATGCTACAAAATTACAGATGGAACAAACAACCCCCGGTCCAGGGGGAAAGCAAAGAGCCTAACATGGGCAAAAGTCTTACAACAAATACCATTGCAATCTATGGGAAATGACTTGTTCATTTTGCAAGCCCCCACTTGTCTGGCTTATATTCTAGTTATTGACCTTAAAATGGGTATGGGGGCCCGGGTCCCACCCTGAGGGACATATATCAATGTCACCAATTTGGACAGCCCCAAAAATGAAACAAGGAGAAGTGCCTTTATAAATGAAAAATTGCTTAAAAGCAAGTAACTTGGGGGGGGGGGGCCTTACTCTGCCTGTAAATTGGTGCATCTTTACTGTAGCATGTATCCAAAATGCTGCTTCAAAGATGTACGGCTTTAGAGAAAACTTACAAATCTACATTGCAGCAGCAAGATTTTAATCCAAAACAAAAAATAGCCTGCCGCCAAATATATACAATGCCATTTGGGTCTGTTAAGGCTTAAAATGAGAAAATCAGCCTCATAGATTGAACTTCTCTCTGGTTCTCGGTGTCTGAACATATTACAAACTGCCCATACATTCCCGAAGGCCACACACCAGAAGGCTCCATAATCACTCGTGTGACCATATCACATAGCTGAGAGGGGCAGGGTTCATCTGGTGATGTTAGTGAACATTAGGGATGAGCCGAACACCCCCGGGTTCGGTTCGCACCAGAACCTTCGAACCGACCGAAAGTTCGCGCGAATTTCGAACCCTATACGTTATAATGGACGCGAACGTTCGAAATCAAAAGTGCTAATTACAACGGCCAATATGCATGTTAATGTCATAAAACAGGTTTGGGGACCCGGGTCCTGCCCCAGGGGACATATATCAATGCAAAAAGAACTTTTAAAAACTAACGTTTTTTCGGGAGCAGTCATTTTAATGATGCATAAAGTGAAAAAAAAAAAGTGAAATTTTCCTTTAAATATGGTACCTGGGGGGTGTCTAAAGTATGCCTGTGAAGTGGCATGTGTTTCCCGTGTTTAGAACTGTCCTTGCACAAAATGACATTTGTAAAGGAAAAAAAGAAGCCATTTAAAAACACTTGCGGCTTTAGGTTTGTTCTTAAGTAGAATCTGAACAGGTACATTATGAAGTGTAGCTCCATCCCAAAAAAATCTATTTTTAAGCTTTTTGGAGAACATAGGGAGGGGTTATCACCCCTGTAACATTTGCTGTCTTTGCACATCTGTTCAGAACATGTCACCTAACTTTCCGTCCCAATGACAAATGTTTTTGGAAAAAGTGGGGTTTTAATTGAAACAAGGATTGGTGATAAAGTATCAGTAGAGAGGAGATACCTTTTTCCCAAATTAAATCTAACAGGATAGAATTTCCCTTCCTAGGGGTAGATTTCCTCTCACTTCCTGTTTTCTCTTTCCATTTGCAAGTAGGAGTCGTTTGTAAGTTGGATGTTTGAAAGTAGGGGCCTGGCGTATATACTCTGCAGAAATTTGCCCTATTAGATGTTGGTGTAGCCACAAGACTGGTGGGCACAGGAATGGGCCCTGCTGTGAGTTAATAGATCAAGATTTGTAATTGCATGCACCTGTTGAACAGGGCAGAAAAATTGGGGGTGGTGGTGGTGGTGGTGGTGGTGGACGGTGCTGCTGAGAAGAAAATATAGGAGCTCTGTGTGATGCCACTAACACACTAGAAGTCCTATGGGTGCTTCTGCAAAGAAAATAGAGGAGCTCTGTGTGATGCCACTAACACACTAGAAGTCCTGTGGGTGCTTCTGCAAAGAAAATAGAGGAGCTCTGTGTGATGCCACTAACACACTAGAAGTCCTATGGGTGCTTCTGCAAAGAAAATAGAGGAGCTCTGTGTGATGCCACTAACACACTAGAAGTCCTGTGGGTGCTGCTGAGAAGAAAATAGAGGAGCTCTGTGTGATGCCACTAACACACTAGAAGTCCTATAGGTGCTTCTGGGAACAAAATATAGGATCTCTGTGTGATGGGACTAACACACTTCAAGTCCTATGGGTGCTTCTGGGAAGAAAATATAGTTCTGTGTGATGGGACTAACACACTTCAAGTCCTATAGGTGCTTCTGGGAACAAAATATAGGATCTCTGTGTGATGGGACTAACACACTTCAAGTCCTATGGGTGCTTCTGGGAAGAAAATATAGGTCTGTGTGATGGGACTAACACACTTCAAGTCCTATAGGTGCTTCTGGGAACAAAATATAGGATCTCTGTGTGATGGGACTAACACACTTCAAGTCCTATGGGTGCTTCTGGGAAGAAAATATAGGTCTGTGTGATGGGACTAACACACTTCAAGTCCTATAGGTGCTTCTGGGAACAAAATATAGGATCTCTGTGTGATGGGACTAACACACTTCAAGTCCTATAGGTGCTTCTGGGAAGAAAATATATGATCTCTGTGTGATGGGACTAACACACTTCAAGTCCTATAGGTGCTTCTGGGAAGAAAATATAGGTCTGTGTGATGGGACTAACACACTTCAAGTCCTATAGGTGCTTCTGGGAAGAAAATATAGGTCTGTGTGATGGGACTAACACACTTCAAGTCCTATAGGTGCTTCTGGGAACAAAATATATGATCTCTGTGTGATGGGACTAACACACTTCAAGTCCTATAGGTGCTTCTGGGAAGAAAATATATGATCTCTGTGTGATGGGACTAACACACTTCAAGTCCTATAGGTGCTTCTGGGAACAAAATATATGATCTCTGTGTGATGGGACTAACACACTTCAAGTCCTATAGGTGCTTCTGGGAAGAAAATATAGGTCTGTGTGATGGGACTAACACACTTCAAGTCCTATAGGTGCTTCTGGGAACAAAATATATGATCTCTGTGTGATGGGACTAACACACTTCAAGTCCTATAGGTGCTTCTGGGAAGAAAATATAGGAGCTCTGCCTGCCTGCCACGAACACACTACAAGTCCTATAGGTGCTTCTGGGAACAAAATATAGGAGCTCTGCCTGCCTGCCACGAACACACTACAAGTCCTATAGGTGCTTCTGGGAACAAAATATAGGAGCTCTGCCTGCCTGCCACGAACACACTACAAGTCCTATAGGTGCTTCTGGGAACAAAATATAGGAGCTCTGCCTGCCTGCCACGAACACACTACAAGTCCTATAGGTGCTTCTGGGAACAAAATATAGGAGCTCTGCCTGCCTGCCACGAACACACTACAAGCCCCTCTTTCTAAATCAATCTTTGTAACTCAATCTCTCTAAGTAAATCTCTCTAACTAACTAAATCCAGCAGAGTGTCACAGATCTATCCTGCTCTATCTACGCCGGAACAGCATGTGACCGGCGCAGACGGCGTGGCGGCCTTTTATAGGGGGGGCGTGTACTAAAGCCCCTGAGCTGTAATTGGCTACAGTCCTGCCTGTAGCCAATTATGTCTCTTCGAGTTTCCGGGGCTGTGATTGGCCAAGCATGCGGGGTCACAGTGCATGCTTGGCCAATCATTAGCCAGCAATGCACTGCGCCGGCCGCGCCGGCCCAATGCATTGCGGGGCCGCTCGCATCACACGAACGTGATGCGAGCGGCCAAAATAGTTCGAGCGAGCGAACACCCGGTGCTCGATGCGAACATGGGTTCGCATCGAGCACCGGGCCCATCCCTAGTGAACATCTATTTGTTTATCTCCCCTGTAAAGAATGAACACAGAAGTGTTCAGCTTTGAGCACTTCTGGGTTCATAACGGTCAAACCATGGCCATTCTGGTCAGGAAAGTGTATTGAGCATAGCCTGTGCTCTATCAGCTTTGACAGAGTACAGAGGTGATATTAAAAGCAGTGGCGGCCCGTCCATACGGGGCACCGCCCCCCTAATCTATGCACCAAGCCCCTAATCTACATGCAGGGCACGGACGCATGGATTTCAATTTTAAGAACATGATTAGAGCCTGAGGCTCTAATTGGCTTCAAAAAAGGGTGGGCTCGGGGCACAGAGCACTGCGCCCTGAGCCCACCCAGTCGTGTTATTATTTGCTGTCTTCCTGTTTCTCCTCCTGGCCAATCAGGAAGCAGGTACCGAGACCCGATTGGCCGGGAAGTCCGAAGACCCCATTGGCTGGGAGGAGAAGCAGTGACCGGCGGACACAAAGGAGATGGAGGTGGGAAGCAGCAGCAGCGACCTGGATGGGGTAAGTGCCGATCGATAGGCGAGCGTGTGAGCCAGCAACCAGTGGAGGGGGGAAGCAGGGGGCTGGAGTGACCAGGGGGTAGATGTCTCAGGTTTGTTTGCCGCCCCCCCGACAGATGGAGCACTAGCTGCCACTGGTTAATAGCTAATAACCCCCAATGTCTTCTTAAAGAGAACCTGTCACCTATAATATACTATCACATTGGGAGCTTGTCATATTTGCTATCTATTTACTCAAGTCAAGCTGTTGCTGTAGTGTTTTGCTAGATCTGTGCCTCCATTTCACATGTGTTGTTTGGCTTATCCATTCACCTTTTGGCGTCGCCTGCTCTACTGTAGGTTTATATCCTTTCCCTTCAATTACTTTCTGGGTCACCTCCCTGCTTTCTTACCTATATATACACACGTGCTCAGTGCAGCTCTCCTTGCCTGAGCAACCTCACAGTTTTCTGAGCTCCTGTCTGGTTACTACTTGTGTATCCTGTCTGACTACCAGTGTACCAATCCTGGCTTTGTCTACTGTCTATGCTTGTCTGCCACCCACCCTGACCTCGGCTTGTTTCCTGGTTTTCCCTTCAGTCTCCTGTTATTCTCAGCTGGGCATACCTGGGGCCCCCGAACCTTGTTCCAGCTTGCTGCAAGGCCATCTCCACCATCAGGGGCTCTGGTGATGAAGTAGGCTGGGGCTTGGACTTACTATCACAGACCCCTGACATTTATCTTTTATATTTTAACACAATATTGGGTATTATATTGTGTTTGTGGGTGCTAAAATTAATTTGAGTGTACTTTTTAAAGGAAGATTTGAAAAACAGTAGTGCAAATATCTTGTGACAAAAATTTACACTACCATCAGTTTGGGTCCTCCCCAAAACCATATTAGACCCTTATCCAGGAATGATTTTCCCCCTCCTGAACCAAACCAGGCCACATTACCTCAACCTTGATGGAGACATGTTGATGGAGACAAGAGCCACATCCCCAGAACCAGAGCCCAGTGGCTGAATCTCTTTGGAAGCCCTCTTTGGAACAAGGAGGCCTCAAGATATCTAGCCCTCCCAACTACATGAATGAGTATATTTGTTACCCTTTGTTACCCATTTGCAAAAAAGTTAAATGGTAAATAAACACACATACTATAGAAAAAGTTCTTTATCTTAACCAAAAAAAAAAAAAACAATAAATAAACATTGTCCCCACATGTAAATCCATCATCCAGTGAGTAGATCCATCATCAATCATGATAAACGTCTCTCAGACGACTCACACCACGGCAGTTCAATTTCTCACAGTTCCCTGGCCATCTGCTCGATGTTAACAAACTAGCCAAGGAAGCAGGCTGACATCATTATCTAGGTTGGTTCAACTCATGGTTGACTTGAACTCAAAGCTCATCACTAGTTGTGTTGCTGTCTGTGACTACATTGTGGAAATTTACCTTCACTTTCTGTCTTAGTGACACCAGTTCAGGAAATGAAAAGCAATGGTGTAACTATGAATGAAACAGGCAAAAACAAAAAGCTGTACCCATTGAGGGGTTTTCTCATTACAAGGGTAAATCTCACACAAACAACAAAAAGAGCCTAGCGGATGTTCAAGCCTAAAACCAAAGAAAAAGTTTTGTAACTGGGCCTTAAAAGGACCATATACAAAAAATGTTTTTAATGTAAAGATATGGCTGAATATGTGATAATCTCTGTGTGTGTGGCAAGCTAATTATTCCTTTAGGAGGCTAGTGTCTACATCATAGGAATTGATTGGGTTGGGACAAGTTGCTACATTTTGCTGATCTGTGCTGATTAAGCTTAAATTAAAGAGATAACCTGCTGGTTCTGTCTCATAGATACCAATGGGAAGATTGCCCAACATGCACTAAATAATAGATGTGTGTGTCAAGTGAACAGATCATACAAGATTCAGTGCTATGCAATCCTACTTCAGCCAAGTACATTCAGTAGATGTACATAGCACAGGGACGTCTGGGTTTTCAATGTTAGTGAAGGAAATCTGGATTGTTGGAGGTCTTGTTGTATTTCAAGCCAGCGTTACACCGTAGCTGTTTATAAGCATGTATAGATGGTTCCTAGCAGAAATGTTGGTCCTGTTATCACTTGGATGTTCAGTTTATGCTAATCTCACTTCTTTCCCAGAACCAGTGATGTATGACACACAACTCATGGCAATGAGAAGTTTGAATTTGCTTACTTACCTCTCCTACAAACAATGTCTGCCACAATGTCTTCAACTCACTGGCTTAAGCTGACGTGGCGTCAACCACCTCTCGGCCTGCCCCTGCAGAGCTGCCAGAACCTCTGGCCAGTGTGGCTCCTGTCCCCCAAACACACCAGCGCAAGCACGGCGGCATCTTTTTGCCTGCGTACTCCAACGGAGCACCGCTGGTTCCAAGGACAGAGCACTGGAGGAAGAAGAAGAGGAGGGGGTGGAGGAGAGAGGTGTGTCACAACCAGTAGCAGTAGTAGCGTTTTGGAGGCGTGGTGGCGGAACAACCTCCAACACTACTGCACCTTGTCCTGCATCCCTCCCAGCTGCCAATAGAGTGACCCAATGGGCCGTGAAAGAAAGGTACCGTCCCTGTCCATGCCTGCTGGACCATGAGTCAGCGGTAATATGCACCTTACCGCTGACCGCCCTGTCCAGCGAGGCATGGACATTGCCCTCCACATGCCGGTAGAGAGACGGAATCGCCTTCCGTGAGAAAAAGTGGCGTTTGGGAACCTGCCACTGAGGAACCGCACATTGAACAAACTCACGGAAGGGGGCCGAGTCTACCAACTGAAAAGGCAGCAGTTGAAGTGCTAGCAATTTAGCCAGGCTAGCATTCAACCGCTGGGCATGTGGATGGCTGGGAGTGTACTTCTTTCTACGGTCCAGCAGCTGGGGCAGGGAAATTTGCCTGCTGCAATCGGACGTCGGTGTGTACTGCAAGTACTTGGTTGTGACACACCTAATTCTACACCTTCAGTCCTCTCAGAGCAGCTTTCAGAGAGGACTGAAGGTGTAGTGGGGATGGAGATCCCAGCTGAGGAGGAGCAAGGAGAGGTCCGCTTAGTTCTTTGGTGTGGGTCTTTTATGTGTGCCTGCCAACGAGCTGCATGGCAGGTCGCCATATGTCTGGTCATGCTTGTGGTGCCCAAGCGGCTGATGTTTTGGCCACGCGAGATACGCTTGAGACAAATATTGCAAATAGCAGTGGTGCGATCTGCTGCACTCGTCTCAAAAAAGGCCCACACCAAAGAACTTTCTGATAACGTGCAGAGGCAGCGCCCTGCACAGGCGGAGCTCTGCGGTGTTGTACAGTTGCTGTGCTGGCCTCTACCTGGCCTCCAGGGGGCACCCTGCCTCGTTGGACATGTGACGCCGCATCCTCCTCCTCCTCGTCCTCCTCCTCATCCTCTCTCCCTTCAGGCACCCACGTGGAGTCAGTGACCTCATCATCCCCTCCCTCTTCACCACTAGAGCAAACCTGGCAGTAAGCTGCAGCTGGTGGAACAGTACTGCCAGATTCCTCAAGCTGGGTATCATCATCCGAGCCTTCGAATCGTTGGGCATCCTCCTGGAGCATGTACCCAACACTGTGCTCAAAGAGTTCGGGGGACTCCTCAGGAGGACATGGTGGGTCTAGGGAAGGGGTGGCTGATGATGCTCTGCCAGTACCCTGAGCCTGGGTGAGAGAGGATGAGGAGGATGAGGAGGGCTTGGTCATCCATTCTACCAAGCCTTCAGCATGATGCGGCTCCACATGTCCAGCTGCCGAAAACAAAGACGCGCGTGTCCCATGGCCACGTGCTGATGACGATGCACGACCACGTCCACGGCCACGTCCACTAGAAACAGAGCCTGCCTGCCCTGTGTTCTTGGCTCTGCACGCTCTGCCTCCCCTTGGCGGTCTTCCAGCCATTGTAGTCGGTAGTCCTGTGGGTGCTGCTGAGAAGAATATATAGGAGCTCTGTGTGATGCCACTAACACACTAGAAGTCCTATGGGTGCTTCTGCAAAGAAAAATAGAGGAGCTCTGTGTGATGCCACTAACACACTAGAAGTCCTATGGGTGCTTCTGCAAAGAAAATAGAGGAGCTCTGTGTGATGCCACTAACACACTAGAAGTCCTGTGGGTGCTGCTGAGAAGAAAATATAGGAGCTCTGTGTGATGCCACTAACACACTAGAAGTCCTATGGGTGCTTCTGCAAAGAAAATAGAGGAGCTCTGTGTGATGCCACTAACACACTAGAAGTCCTATGGGTGCTTCTGCAAAGAAAATAGAGGAGCTCTGTGTGATGCCACTAACACACTAGAAGTCCTATGGGTGCTTCTGCAAAGAAAATAGAGGAGCTCTGTGTGATGCCACTAACACACTAGAAGTCCTATGGGTGCTTCTGCAAAGAAAATAGAGGAGCTCTGTGTGATGCCACTAACACACTAGAAGTCCTGTGGGTGCTGCTGAGAAGAAAATATAGGAGCTCTGTGTGATGCCACTAACACACTAGAAGTCCTATGGGTGCTTCTGCAAAGAAAATAGAGGAGCTCTGTGTGATGCCACTAACACACTAGAAGTCCTGTGGGTGCTTCTGCAAAGAAAATAGAGGAGCTCTGTGTGATGGGACTAACACACTTCAAGTCCTATAGGTGCTTCTGGGAACAAAATATATGATCTCTGTGTGATGGGACTAACACACTTCAAGTCCTATAGGTGCCTCTGGGAAGAAAATATAGGTCTGTGTGATGGGACTAACACACTTCAAGTCCTATAGGTGCTTCTGGGAACAAAATATATGATCTCTGTGTGATTGGACTAACACACTTCAAGTCCTATAGGTGCTTCTGGGATCAAAATATATGATCTCTGTGTGATGGGACTAACACACTTCAAGTCCTATAGGTGCTTCTGGGAACAAAATATATGATCTCTGTGTGATTGGACTAACACACTTCAAGTCCTATAGGTGCTTCTGGGAAGAAAATATATGATCTCTGTGTGATGGGACTAACACACTTCAAGTCCTATAGGTGCTTCTGGGAAGAAAATATATGATCTCTGTGTGATGGGACTAACACACTTCAAGTCCTATAGGTGCTTCTGGGAAGAAAATATATGATCTCTGTGTGATGGGGACTAACACACTTCAAGTCCTATAGGTGCTTCTGGGAACAAAATATAAGATCTCTGTGTGATGGGACTAACACACTTCAAGTCCTATAGGTGCCCTCTGGGAAGAAAATATAGGTCTGTGTGATGGGACTAACACACTTCAAGTCCTATAGGTGCTTCTGGGAACAAAATATATGATCTCTGTGTGATTGGACTAACACACTTCAAGTCCCTATAGGTGCTTCTGGGAAGAAAATATATGAATCTCTGTGTGATGGGACTAACACACTTCAAGTCCTATAGGTGCTTCTGGGAAGAAAATATATGATCTCTGTGTGATGGGACTAACACACTTCAAGTCCTATAGGTGCTTCTAGGAAGAAAATATATGATCTCTGTGTGATGGGACTAACACACTTCAAGTCCTATAGGTGCTTCTGGGAACAAAATATATGATCTCTGTGTGATTGGACTAACACACTTCAAGTCCTATAGGTGCTTCTGGGAAGAAAATATATGATCTCTGTGTGATGGGACTAACACACTTCAAGTCCTATAGGTGCTTCTGGGAACAAAATATATGATCTCTGTGTGATTGGACTAACACACTTCAAGTCCTATAGGTGCTTCTGGAAGAAAATATATGATCTCTGTGTGATGGGACTAACACACTTCAAGTCCTATAGGTGCTTCTGGGAAGAAAATATATGATCTCTGTGTGATGGGACTAACACACTTCAAGTCCTATAGGTGCTTCTGGGAAGAAAATATATGATCTCTGTGTGATGGGACTAACACACTTCAAGTCCTATAGGTGCTTCTGGGAACAAAATATAAGATCTCTGTGTGATTGGACTAACACACTTCAAGTCCTATAGGTGCCTCTGGGAAGAAAATATAGGTCTGTGTGATGGGACTAACACACTTCAAGTCCTATAGGTGCTTCTGGGAACAAAATATATGATCTCTGTGTGATTGGACTAACACACTTCAAGTCCTATAGGTGCTTCTGGGAAGAAAATATATGATCTCTGTGTGATGGGACTAACACACTTCAAGTCCTATAGGTGCTTCTGGGAACAAAATATATGATCTCTGTGTGATTGGACTAACACACTTCAAGTCCTATAGGTGCTTCTGGGAAGAAAATATATGATCTCTGTGTGATGGGACTAACACACTTCAAGTCCTATAGGTGCTTCTGGGAAGAAAATATATGATCTCTGTGTGATGGGACTAACACACTTCAAGTCCTATAGGTGCTTCTGGGAAGAAAATATATGATCTCTGTGTGATGGGACTAACACACTTCAAGTCCTATAGGTGCTTCTGGGAACAAAATATAAGATCTCTGTGTGATTGGACTAACACACTTCAAGTCCTATAGGTGCCTCTGGGAAGAAAATATAGGTCTGTGTGATGGGACTAACACACTTCAAGTCCTATAGGTGCTTCTGGGAACAAAATATATGATCTCTGTGTGATTGGACTAACACACTTCAAGTCCTATAGGTGCTTCTGGGAAGAAAATATATGATCTCTGTGTGATGGGACTAACACACTTCAAGTCCTATAGGTGCTTCTGGGAACAAAATATATGATCTCTGTGTGATTGGACTAACACACTTCAACTCACTCCCGATGGTTTTGGAAACTCCTGGAACTCTTGTGCCAAAAAAGGCCCCTTGTTGGCGGGCAATTTGAGTTTGGATATTAAGGAACAGAGATGGATGTACGTTTCATCCACTGTAATGTATTTCCAGCTCATTTGCTGGCAATTTGTGATTTTCATGAACTTACTGAATATGGACCTGCTATATATCAAAATATGTGTTTATCCGTTTGCCGACCGCCTCACGCAGATATACTGTGGCATAATGCCATGGCTGCACAAAACCCCATATGGGTACATCGTCATCTTTAAGAGCCGCCAGAGGGCGTGCGCACTGCATGGCTAGGGACCCGATGCGCGTGGCCATTGGGCACAATCATCGCTGGTCACGTGCATGAAAGCCAGCACGGGATTTGCGTGTGTAAACACACAAATCCCTGTTTTGTCAGGGGAGAGGAGACCTATCGTTTGTTCCTACTAAGTACCCTGAATAGTCACTTGAGCCTATAATCACTGAAAACCTTTACTGTAGATCTCGGTGTGAAAATTTGCTTAACAGCTCGTCGCAAGGGGCATTTACAGAATGGCTCAGAGTGTGAGCAAGTGGAACAAATACAGGTATAATAATTTATTTTTTACTGAGCCTTTAGCATTAGCGTCAAAAGAAAGCTGAAGCAGGAAAAATGCCAATGGATGGCACTGAGAGTCTTGAGATGCTAGGAGAGCCGTGGGGGTTGGAAAGGCAGTTGCGCTTTTACTATGCTTGAGGTTTTTAAAAAAAAATTGTTAAAGCTTTATATGTGCCATGTAGTGATATCACAAGGATTAACTGAGTGCACTGGGGTCCAAAAGGAAGACACTTTTGATTGTGTTGGCCTTTGATCAGACTTCAGCAGATTATTTCACTTAAACTGGGTGTTGTACAACAGCACAGGCAGTGGAAAGGGTGAGTATTTTTACTTTTTTTGGAGGGATAGATTTTAGGACAATTTAATTTTCATGACAGAGCCGCTTTAGGAAGGGATCTTACCCTACAAGTGCCTTTCCTTGACCTTCTCCTGTGCCCTATTCCCCATAACCACCTTTATACTTCTAAATGTCCTACGTTGTATTCTTCACCCTCCTTCCATTTTGTTCACCCCTGCAGTAAACAAACATCTGAAGATCTATTCTCACTCGTTTGACATTAAAATTTCACATTATCTATGTATTTTTTGCTTACCGCTTTTGCCCACTAAAATTTACCTTGAAGGGAATGTCAGCTGAGAATCTCTCACCTCAAAGACAAATGCTTTGTCTTCTGGGACGATCTCTCAGCCATTCTAATGAAATGTTCCATCCAAGTGTATCCTCTACATTGCATCATGGGGATGCGTCCTTGTGCACTTCGGCTGAATAAATCTGCACAGCTGTTCTTTTCTAAGTTTCAGGCGAACCACGGGCACTGTATTAGGATTCCCCTGTGTACCGTGATTTATGCTTGAATTCAAATACAGCATCTTGATTTTCATGTCATCTCTTTTTGTTGCTGTTTATGCATTTTGTAGCGAAAAAGAACCTAGTAAATAAAGAGATGTTATGTGAAGTATACTTTGATGGTATGGAAAATTCCATGAGCATAGTTACCTATTTGAATCTCTCTAAAAACTTTGCACTAAATGTGTAACTTCAGGAAAATATTCAAGAAAATCACCCTTTAGACCGGTTATGTATTTTTTCAATGTTTTTTTTTTTTTTTTAAACTTGTAATATACTAACTTAGTGACAGTATCGTGAGCTTATTTTACTCTATTATCTTGTATAGTGCTGGCATTGGATCTAAAGGCAGAAGGTTTTTATTTTACCTTAATGCATTCTTTGCATAAAGGTAAAAAACCTTCTGCAAGCATCTCCCTCTACAGCCCCCCCAAGTTCATACCTGAGCCCAATCTCGATCCAGCGATGTGCTGGAGAAAAGAGGCTCTCTTGGCTCTCTCTCTCCTCATTGGCACAGACACAGCAGCAGGAGCCATTGGCGCTGTCAATCACAGCCAGTGATGAGGGAGCAGAGGGCCAGGCCAAGTTGCCCTCTGTGTGTCTAATGACACAGAGCCGGCTCAGGAGCAAGCAGCTCCTAAACCAGCTCAGGGGGCACTTGGGGCACTTGGGGGGGTCAGGAGTGCCGGTAGGAGATTCAAGAAGAGGAGGATTGGGGCTGCTCTGTGCAAAACCATTGCACAGAACAGGTAAGTATAGTTATTCTTAAAGCTTGTTATTTTTAAATATACAAAACTTGCCTTTAGGATAATTTTAAGGCTAGAAGGAGCAACACATAGCTAGGCTTACGTTACAATGAATGTTATATACAAGGCAGTACAACTCAAAACTACCCAAGGCAGTAGTGCACCCAGCTTATCTACCACCTCCTCTACATACATCAAGTTTATTTTCCATAATAATTCTAATATTCAATGTCTTGCAGAGCTGGGGGGTGGGAGCGGAGTTGGCCAAAAGGCGGCAGAAGGCGGCAGACAGCAGCAGCTGTAAGTATTGCTGAAACTTTATGCAGAATCCGTGAACTCATCAATCTGTCTTATCTTATCAATCTTCCTTCATATCAATACTTAGGAGGAAACTTTTTTAAGGATCATGAGGAAAAACGTGGGACATGTCTGCCTGCCGAACGCCTGGAAGTGTGACCAATAAAGTAGATATGGTTTGTAGTGTGGACATAAAATAAGGCTGTTCATTTAAAGATTTCCAAATTTATTTACACTCTTTAGGATGCTCGGGTGGCTGTTTCTGGACTGGTTTGTGGCTTGTAGTGTGGACAAAAATAAGCCTGTTCATTTAAAGATTTCCAATGCCATTGTAATTTTCATGTGATTAATCTTTGTCAGCTGTGTATAGGTATTGCAACTCTATGAAAGATGTATTACCCTGCAAAGATTGTGTTTTTTAAGTTAATTTATTTTGAAGTGTGTACAATAAAACACAATGGTGTTGATTTACTAAAACTGGAGAGTAAATAATCCGGTGCAGCTCTGCATAGAAACCAATCAGATTCCAGGATTTATTGTCAAAGCTTATTTGAACAAGCTGAAGTTCGAAGCAAACTGGATACCATGCAAAGCTGCACCAGATTTTGCACTCTTAAATTTTAGTAAATCAACCCCATTATGTTTTATATATTTTGTTTATTTGCCATATAAAGTACCGTGGGAGGTAACAATTGGTAAACTATATAATAGTAAACCCCAGTACCGGTTTAAGTGTCTGCAATAAATAGTGATTTGGTAATAAATTTACAGCACTGGCATGCAGTGGCAGGCTTTATTAATAATCTCCAACATTAGTACCGTCTTTATCTGCGTATAACACGCACACCAAGTTTAGGAGGGCATTTTAAGGAAAAAAAGTTTTAGGAGGGAAGTTTAGGGAAAAAAAAAAAACACTTACATTTAAGTGTCATTTGCAGCTTGCCCAGTGTGATTTGCAGCTTGCCCAGTGTGATTTGCAGCTTGTCAGCGTCATTTGCAGCTTGCCCAGTGTGATTTGCAGTTTGCCCAGTGTGATTTGCAGCTTGCCAGCATCATTTGCAGCTTGCCCACATTTAAATTTGCCGCCTTGAAAGACCGCACCGCCGGAAAAGACCGTTCGGCGGCGGAAAAGCCCGAGCTGTCTGTTCGGCTCCGCTCGCAGTCCCGCCTCCCTGCTGTTTCGGAAGCGAGCGCAGACAGATCAATCTTTTCGGCCGCGCTCGTTTTTTTTCGTCGGGGCTCGATTTTTTTTCGCCGGCGGTCGCTGTGTTTCGCCGCCGCTTGATTTTTTTTGGCACTTTTTTTTGGGGGGATCAACGTATAACACGCACCCACGACTTTCCCCCGATTTTAAGGGGGAAAAAGTACATGTTATATGCCGATAAATACGGTAGTTATTAGCAAACAGTAACAATAACCTCATCCAGCATTGGTGGTCAGTGGCAGGCTGTAATATTAACTTGCCCAGTGTTGATGGTCAGTGGTAGGCTCAGGCTGTAATAATAAGAAAACCCCTACTCAGCCCTGGTGGTTAGTGGCAGGCTGTAATAATGCAATAAGCCCACCACAGGCTTTTAAAGTTAATGTGTTACTAAACCCAGGAGCCTACATTTACTATACCTGGTCTCCCACAGTACACAGAACATGGAAATGCAATTATTTTAGTAAATATAAACGTATAAATACCTTTTCTCATCAGCAGCATATAGCAGTCTGACTTCTACCAGTTCCTAGTTAAAGCTTGTAGGAGGAGTTTTCATACTTCACTGAGCTTTCAGGATTCAGGACCCCTGACCCTCTGTCTGGACAGTGCTGATTGGCCCTGTTCTGTTCACATGCACTCTACCAAAAAAAAAAAAAAAATTCTCTAGCAATACACACCAAACTGAGAATTTGCAGCCTGACTCCAAAAGCTCTGTACTATCTGGGCCTGTTCTGGAGAAAGTGGAAGAAGGGGAGGATCTGTGCATACAAGATCAAACAGCCTTTTTTTTTTTACACAATGAGCAGGATTAACCCCTTAGGTTCCACAGTGAGTATAACAAGTATCTACGTTGACAAATAAACCAAGTCCGGAAGCCCTAAAACACAACTAAGTTGAGTCCTTAAAGCTTTCCATTTGATGTTGATCCTTACAAAATACCGTAGACATATATTTTACAAATAAATATAAGGCACTATCCATGACTCATATTTCACAAAGCAATATTGATTTTTTTTTTTTGCTTTTGGTGGAAGACCTTGTCTTATCCTTCTTCATTGACAAATAAAACAAGTCTGGATGCCTCAAAACACAACTGGGTTGAGTCCTTGAAAGCTTTCCATTTGATGCTGACCCTTACAATTTATACTACATGACTCAGGATTCACAGAGTAATATTGGTTTTTCTAAAGCAAGAGCACAGTAGACATTGTTTCCCTTCAGATATTATGTCTCTCATTGAAACCTTGGACAGCCCCATCTGTCAGAACAAAAATGCTTGGTTCAAAAAACATTAGTGAACAATGGGTTTCAGCACTGTAAGTATTTTCTCAAATGTCTTTTACTTATTTTAGCAGGTGACACAAGGTTGTTAATTACATTTACAGCCTTAAATCCTATGCCATTAGTAGTTTGGCACCCTAAACAGCCTAAGTTACCGTATTCACTTCTAGAAAGATAATAATTGTTAATGCCCATATCAAACCCACAAAGGTGGTTTGGAAACTTCCACAACTGACATGCCTTACAGAAAAGTCATGATGGTAAATGGCAGGAGCTGAGAATGCAAATTTCACTAGTGCAGGATAACTTGTTTACTTTAGTGTTACTAACTGACTTCCCTTCCTCATTGCTTCACCTTACAGGTGCATCTCAAAAAATTAGAATATCATCAAAAAGTTTATTTATTTCAGTAATTCAATTCAAAAAGTGAAATGAATATATTATATAGATTCATTACACCCAGAGTGATATATGGCTTACAGCTAGTGAAAACCCAAAATTCAATATCTCAGAAAACTTGATTATTGTGAAAAAAGTTCAATAGCTAATTAACTCAGAACACCTGTAAAGGTTTCCTGCACCTTTAAATGGTCTCTCAGTCTGATTCAGTAGGTTACACAATCATGGGGAAGACTGCTGACTTGACAGTTGTCCAGAAGACAGTTATTGACATCCTCCACAAGGTCATTGATAAAGAAGCTGGCTGTTCACAGAGTGCTGTATCTAAGCATATTAATGGAAAGTTGAGTGGAAGGAAAAAGTGGGGTAGAAAAAAGGTGCACAAGCAACAGGGATAACAGCAGCCTTGAGAGGATTGTGAAGCAAAGGCCATTTAAGAATTTAGGGGAGGTTCACAAGGAGTGGACTACGGCTGGTGTCAGGGCTTCAAGAGCCACCACACACAGACGTATCCAGAACATGGGCTACAACTGTCGTATTCCTTGTGTCAAGCCATTTCTGAACCATAGACAACATCAGAGGCATCTTACCTGGGCTAAGGAGAAAAAAGACTGGGCTGTTGCTCAGTTGTCCAAAGTCCTCTTTTCGGATGAAATTACATTTTGCATTTCATTTGCAAATCAAGGTCCCAGAGTCTGGAGGAAGAGTGGAGAGGCACAACATCCAAGTTGCATGAGATCCAGTGTGAAGTTTCAACAGTCAGTGATAATTTGGGGAGCCATGTGATCTGCTGGTGTTGGTCCATTGTGTTTTGTCAAGTCCAAAGTAGGCACATCCCTCTACCAGGAAATTCTTTTACAAAAGGTTTAATAGATAATCCAACATATCAGGACAGGTTACATCTTGTAGTAAACAAACATGAGGCAAAGGACAAAGACAAATAATAGTAAAAAGGGAGAACATAAGCAGTGACATTACACAGGTTGCAAACATAAAGACCCAGGTAACCAAGAGAGTAAGGGGAAATCCAAAAGCAACCTTTCGAGGTATCATGTAAGTCATAACATACCTGCAAACATAAATGCCCAATTATAGAATCTGGCATATCTAAACAAAGACATGCATGATCTAGAGTCTCCCTATTTGGGAGGATACAACATATAAAAAAAATGTATAATATAAAAGGTGCAATATTATTAACATAACCATCCTGACTAGGACAATACCTGTCCGCCGGATAACATTAATCATTTATTGCATAAAGCATATTGAACAGAAAAGAAAAAGAGAAGAGAATAAGCCTGAAAGAAGGAGAAAAGACCAAAAAGAAAAGGAAGAAAAGGGAGAAGAGTCCACGAGGTATGCGTTGAAGGAGCGTTAAATTGAGAGAAGCGTACTGTTGAACTGAGAGGGCTGAGAATAAGTGATCCACAGTTGCCAAACTCTGAGATATTTGTCATGTGTATTTGCGAGGATGGCCATCAGCTTCTCATTCACCATGACATCATTCATGAGATTTTTGACAGCCTCAAAGCTAAGCATGGGAGTCTTCCATGCCCCGGCAATATTAAGTCAATTTAGTTACAGTAAAGAGATGTTGGGCCAATTGCCATTTCGGGCGTAGCAGTTCAACAATTGGTTAGCCTAGCAGGACTTCATAGGGGTCCCTTTTGAGGTAACATTAAATACATTTTGAAGAAGTGTATCGATTCTGACCCATAACCTACATGTCCTTGGGCATGACCACCAAATATGTGCCATGGACCCCTCCTGTGAACATCCCCGAAAGCAGAGAGGAGAGTAAGTAGAGATAAAACAGGCCAATCTAGCTGGTGTATAATACCACCTATACAATACTTTATAGGCATTCTCTAATATAAGAAACATTTTTGAACTCTTAGAAAGAGCTATAGTCATAATCTGCCAATCCTCCTCCCCAGTTCTTTTTCCCATTATAGATAATAAGGCCTCAGCGGAGGCCTTTTTGCAGAGATAATAGATGAATATACCAAGAATATGATGCCCGGGGAGTGGGGTCTGGCCCTACATAGGCTCTCAAAAGTCAGAGTATATGGAGTAGGGCGGCATTTAATAAGTTGCTGAAGAAAATTTCTAAGTTGCAGGTAGCTATAATTCTCTGGTACAGGGATATTATGAGAGGAGCGTAAGGCGTCAAATGTTAGAATCCTAGTAGGAGTAAACAGGGAATGAATGTCTGTGAAACTATTCACGGTCCTCTACCAGTAAATTCTAGAGCACTTCATGCTTCCCTCTGCTGGCCAGCTTTATGGCGATGCTGATTTAATTTTCCAGCAGGACTTGGCACCTGCCCACACTGCCAAAAGTACCAAAACCTGGTTTAATGATCAGGGTATTACTGTGCTTGATTTGCCAGCAAACTCACCTGACCTAAACCCTATAGAGAATCTGTGGGGTATTGTCAGGAGGAAGATGAGAGACACCAGATCCAACAATGCAGATGAGCTGAAGGGCGCTATCAAAGCAACCTGGGCTTCAATAATACCTCAGCAGTGCCACAGGCAGATTGCCTCCATGCCACATCCTTTTTTTTTTTTTATTATTCTTATGTAATATTCTACTTTTTGGAGATACTGAATTTTGGGTATTCACTAGCTGTAAGACATAATCATCAAAATTAAAAGAACGAAATACTTGAAATATATCACTCTGTGTATAATGAATCTATATAATACAATATATGAGTTTCACTTTTTGAATTCAATTACTAAATAAATTCACTTTTTGATGATATTCTAATTTTTTTAGATGCACCTGTATATACTGGTTTATTGGCTATGAGTAGAGGAGAAAGGCTGCTTCCAGAATCTAACAGAAGCAACCAGGACTATTACAAAAAAAAGTGACCCAAAACCACAGTGTTAGAGGTCTGCAATTACGCAAAAGTAACATCTTCTGATCCAAAAATATAATTAGTACAACAACACCAAAAAGGACAGAGAGCATCTCATCTGTGTAGGGATGGCAATTCATTGGCCAGTAAGTGGGCTAATTGTGTAGAGTTGAGGTAGAAAGCTACAGTCCCTATACGGATGTTTCATCTTCTGGTCATATCATATGGACATGTGTAGTAGCAGAAATATTAAGGCGAGTGGCACAAAAATGGACATAGATGCAATTCAACTTTGTGTTTAGCTGTTAACTCTTTAAATTTGCATCTATTAGTTGCCTAGGGTTTCCTATGCAACGTCCTTAATATGCCCATGATATTACAGGAAAAGGTAATATCTTTCTATTACCTCACTGGATGCTACTGAAAAACAAGTTATGTGTTCTGTGATGTGTCCTTAAAAATACATAATAAAGTACCAGAGTGAATGTGGACCTTTGTCTATACTACTACTACTATGACTATACCTAGTCAATATTTCTGGTCCTGCTTCAAGTTCCTTACATAAATGTATCTTGCTGGATCCTATAGCACCTGTTAATCAAATTTTCTTTGTATAATTGGGAGAGTTAGAGAGCTCGTTACCCAAGTAATCTTTCATTTTTTTTTGGTTTTTTTTTGATGTATCATTTGTAAAGTAAAAGAATGCTTCATGAATTATCAATAATTATGAATGTCAGAAGGACAGTTATCAATATCTAATTAATTGTGAATTACTGGGCCTGAGGAAGTGAAGTCCAACTAAGAGCAGTACCCACGTCTTTGTGTTGACAACTGGCCTTACGTGCAAATAAACTCCATCCAACTCCATCCGACAGTGACTTATTACTTCACCCACAATATGCCCAAATCAGCAAAGTGCCACATGCTTACCAGTGGGAAATGAATTGCCATCTGCTGTAAAGATACATTTACACATTTTTGGCAATATTGGAATTTTTTCATTCGTTTTTGAGAGGTGATCTGCAGACATGACCTGAATTTACCCCCAGACCTCCCTCAAACCCTTTTTACAGTGGCGGCTGGTGCTCCAAATTTTTTTTGGGGGTGTAAACAAACTGAAAGATTCTAAAGAATACTGAAAAAAAAAAATCAATTGCAGCCTCACTGGGCCATCAATTGCAGCCACTGTGCCCATAAAATGCAGCCACTGTGCCCCATAAAATGCAGCCACAGTGCCCCATAAAATGCAGCCACTGTGCCCATCATATGCCCACTGTGCCCATCATATGCAACCACTGTGCCCATCATATGCAGTGCCTGTGCCCATCATATGCAGCCTGTGCCCATCATACGGCCTCTATGCCCATCATATGCAGCCTCTGTGCCCATCAAATGCAGCCTTTGTGCCCATCAAATGCAGCCTTTGCCCATCATATGCAGCCTGTACCCATCATATGCAGCCTGTGTGCCCATCATATGCAGCCTGTGTGCCCATCATATGCAGCCTCTGTGCCCATCATATGCAGCCTCTGTGCCCATCATAAGCAGCCTCTGTGACCCTCCCCCGTGCTTGCCGTCTGACCCACACAAACTTACCCCATCCTGGTGGCAGGTGACGGCGGCAAGCTGTGGCACATGCAGCAGGTCAGGAGACGGCTCCTGTGTCCTCCATGGTTCTCTGTCCTCCCATGTGTCTCTTCTTCCGGTCCAATTGGAGCACCTATGCCTTCAGCCAATCAGGTGACGGGTATTAGATCCGCACCTCCTGATTGGCTGAGAGGCAGTTCAGTGTTAGAAAAGCAAATATTAATTTGCTTTGCTAACACACCTGCATGAATCTATCCATTCTACGCAAAGGGGGGTGGCGTGACAAAGGAGTGGCGCCCGTGCACCCATAGTGGACGCACCACCACTGGCTCTATCATGTCCCAAATTTTTTTTTCTGTTTCTGTACGAAGAAACCATTATTGTCCTTGTGACATCAGCACTAGTCATGTGAATATCTTGCAGGGGGTGCTGCTGGGAGGAGCAGCTAGGGTAACCTAGGTCAGTTCCTATTGCCTTAGGCACACCTACCCCTTGAACTACATATTTCAAATGATGGGATCTATGGATAAATGGGGTTCTATAGTCCAGCAGGAAAGACTGACAATGCTGTTTCAGATTTCAGTGCAACACACATACATTTTAATTGAGAAGAGATTGCAATGAATGACCCATGTCAATTTGCCACCTTAGGCCAATATTTATTATTGCTTGCAGGTTTTGAGTGACTAGATAATCAAAACTTGGGGTGAAAAGTAGCCAAAGATGTCTTTTGACTGATATAGTATTAGGTTTGCTCAGCTAATGCCGCGTCGGAATTCTCATCGGAAAAAGCACTGATGGTTTTCCCGTCGGAATTCCGACGGGATTTCGCTCAAACTGTCTTGCCTACACACGGTCACACCAAATTCCGATGGTCTGTAACACAGCGGCATAAAACACGTTCGACAGCACTATAGAAGGGAAGTTTAATGCTTCCGAGCATGCGTCGAATTGTTTCCGAGCATGCGTCAGAATTTTACGTGTCGGAATTGCATACACACGATCGGAAAATCCGATAGAAAGGTTTTCCGTCTGAAAAATTGAGAACAGGTTCTCATTTCAAAGTCCGTCGGAAATTCCAACAGAAAAAGACGGATGGGCATACACACGGTCGGAAAATCCATTGAAAAGCTCCCATCAGACTGTTTCCATCGGAAATTCCGACCGTGTGTACGCCGCATTACACCACAACTTGATTGGCTGCTAGAAAGTAAAATATATGATTGAAACTTTGGGTGGCAGTTGGCTGTAACTATTCAGTTCCAAATCATATTTTTTATTGAAAGGTGATCTAACCTCCTCCAGACAATGACTGCTATGCTGATTATCAAACTTAAAAAATTTCTGAATCACTGTCCCCGAAAAAAAGTTGCAGATGAAGAGATCTGACTAATAATGGGCAAATTTGCTTGGGTTTGCTTTGTGGGCACATTCAGCGAACATGTCGAAATATCTGCAAATTTGAGGTCAAAGGCAGTGTTTGGGATTTAAGGGGCTTAAATTTACTTTCCAGGCCTATTCTAACTCTTGAGTTTGGTTAATGCACACTTTTTCATGTGTTTAGGCCCATTACGTAAAAATAGCTCCAAAAAACAATTGCCATTAGATACACTTTAGTAGTAATAATAAAAACAAAATAAATAATTATAATAAACAGACAAAATTTAAAAACAGATACCTATGATGAAATTGTATGTCTTGAAATGGAATTTTGAGCAGCCGCATAACATCAATGACCGAACAAGCACATTTTTAGATAAATCATTTTAAAACCTTTTTTTTTTTTATTTGAATTTAAATACAACAGTAATCTAAAAAAATAACCTGTGATGAATACAGGTATAAATAGTATTTTAGTGTGAGCCATTTAAAACTGCAGCCAAACCATTGTGGACCTGTGTGTTTAATTCTCTGCAGACAAACTGCTATCAGGCCATCAAATGCTGTTGCCAAGCCCTCAGCCCAGGCATTTTCACGAGTCCCTCTGTAGCTCTTGGACTGTCTCATCAGCCTGGTTTATCTGAGCCTTGAAATCATATTTGCGGTTCAGACCTCCATTTAGATCGTGGCTCAGGGACGAATTATTTAAGAACTGTGTTAATATCGATAACCCAACACAGGTTATATTGCATTATTAGGCTCTATAAAAATGAAATGCACCACTCGTGAAAGTACTTGTGGTGATATTTATGGCACTTTTTAATCTTTATGTGATTCTCATTACAAATTACACCATAACCTACATTTCCTCACACTACAATAGTCAACAATTTTATTTGCTTGTATATATCTGAATATAGATATAAAATAACCATGCTATAACATCTGATTGATGCAAAGCTTAATTATGAAACATTTTCATAAACTATTATAGTAAAAAAGAAAAACATCTAAAATATCATAAAATGCTAATATTTTTGGTAACAAAATAACATTTTGGAAACAATTTGGATGCTAGGTACTCAAAGGAAAATGGCTACGTATATCACAACACCTTAAAAAAGGTAAAAGACGTAACTCAATTAAACAATGAAACTTTGTATACATAACAAACAATAACCTGTATTACAATAAAAAAAAAAATACAAATTTTAAAAAGGATATTTAACTAGATAAAATACTGTTTATGGACATAGTAAATACAAAATAATAATAATAATAAAACATTGTGAAAGTGAAATTTGCAACTCGTGATGAACAACCAATAAAAAATTGATGGGTATTGCAATGGAAGAAAAAGGCATTTAAAGATAATTAAAAAAAGAGATCAGGAACAAGGCTTCTGAAAATAATTAAAGGATCACCTTTTCACTGGCAGATTAAAATAGCAAGAGTCGTAAAAATCAAGTTTGCAACTCAGGAAGGGCATCTGAAAATGGCAGGGAATTCAAATCAAGAAAGATGCATTTTGGGAGGAAAAAGGTTAAAGTTTGCAACAAATATTCATCAGGAGATGGATATTTAATCTTTAATCTCTTGTCCTAGGCCCCTACTTCGGATCTACTCATTATCCCGAACAAACAATGTGTCATTCCCATTATTTATGTTTCACTGCAGCCAAAGTATCTGGACCTCGTTTTAGTAAGCACCATTCATTTCAACCCATTCAGTATTAATCTCCCTGCTAACAACGCCTTTCCTGCTCTATGTGCTGTCCCCTGTTTGCTTTTATGTTTTCCGCAGAGTGTTTATAAAGGGATAATCTTTTACAAAGCAGACAAAATTTTTTGTGTATAAACTGCTTGGTTTGAATGCCTCATTGATATAGCATCTAAAGCAAAGTGTTCAGCAAGATTAGAGGCTGTTTCGCCCTAGTCAACTGGGGGAACGTATGAGAGCAGCTTCCTCCTTTATGGTGGAACAAGGGAGACTAATGATCACTTTTGTCTAATCACATTTCTCTGTGAATGCCGTAACGTGGACGGCTAAATACAGAAATAATTATCAAATTATGTTTTCTGCAGAGGGGGAAGCTGGCGTGATTTGAGGTTCTCTTTGCTGGAGTTGGCACTGGGAATGTTCGAAGCATCGTGGACACTTCTTGAAAGGAACTGGTCCATGGCTCTGGGAATTTTAGAAAAATAAAGGGGTACTTAAAGGGGTTCTCCTGGTTACATTTTCCTGCCATGGTAATAAGACTACTGTCTGCTGGCTTGTTGTATCTCTCTTGTACCCTTGAACTGAGATTTCTGAGCTGGAGTTCTTCCTGCCACATACCTTCTGTATATCCCCATTGTACCCTCTTAGACTATATACTCCTTTGCCTTCTGTATCTCTCCCTTATTACACTAATAGACTATAATCTCCTCCACCCACTGTAATTCTTACTTATATTCCAATAGATTGTAAGCTCCTTCAATTCTGTATCCTTCCCCTACACCTATTAGTGTAACTCCAGCATTGTTGAGTCACACAATACCTCTTGGTGAGCTATATACATTGCAAAGATTAATGGTGCCCTTACACTAGATGAAAAATGAGAAAATCTGTCATTTGGACAGTTTGTTCATTTTGTTCATTTTTCGAAGTCGTAAATCGGTTGTGACATTTTTGAGCCAAAAAATCGAAGCAAAAGTTTGGAAAAATTCTCCCTGATGGACAATGAATTGAAAGGGTAACGTGTTTCTCGCCTGTTAAAAATGTAACTGTTGGTACTGTGTATATGTGATCCAGAAGCAAAAAACAGATGAGAAACTGATTCATTGATGTCCATTGAAAGATTTATCGTTCGAAATTTAGTCAGTACATGATGGCAATATTGTTTGCTCTCACAACCCTGTGTTCATTTTTCGAAAATTTATGGCTAGCATTATGTTAACTTTGTTGCAGATTCCTACATGACTGTTCTGAAGAAGGTACTGTTTGTTTCACCATATTATTTTCAGACTGATTCCTAAATGAGAGGGTCAGCCTTTGCTATAACCACATGAGCAAATCTCAGTGTGCTAATGAGTAAATGACATATCTGGGAGCATTTAGTACACCAAAGTATATGAAACACCTTAGTTTACCATCATGCAAAGAAAAAGGGGTATTTGACAGTTTCAAAAAATTACATGGGTTCACAATTGAAAAGGAAAGGCAATATTTATTACATTAGTAGGATTGTCACACTAAAACAAATCTTCTTTTGCTATGCCTTCTTTTACATATTTTAAAAAACATTTATTGTGCAGTAATTTTGGTGTATATGTGGGAACACATAAAAGTGGTAGCAGCAGTATTAACACAAATATACGTAGGGAAGTAAGAAATACATAATTTGCAGTTCCTCTGGTACTCCAATTTGAGGCTGACCATCGTGAGACTATCAGCTTTTACAGTAGCTGATTATGTCACCAACATTTCCTGTCATCATGGGCATTCCTCTACTCATAATTTCTCCATAAACTGGGGAGCATGGACTATAAATTTTACGTCCTTTAAATGCGAGCAACGTTGTAGAGAACCTTGTCGAGCAAGTTCTCCACCGATCAAGGAATCACAAATTGATGTAGTAAATACCCAGTCATATGACAACCTGCCTCTGCAATACTATAAGTTCTAGAATGTATGTGATAAAAAGAATGCTGATCAATGACCTCCTCATAGCCCATATGATTGTCCCATTGAACTGCTTCCAGGGGATCAAATACCTTTTGGTCAACTTTTCAATCTGTCAGAACCTAAATTAAAAGTGCTTTTGGGAGTGCCTTGATGAGAATTTAAAGAAAGGCTTTATCAGACACTCAACATCTCTTGCAGGATCAGACCTGTTCTTTGTTGAAAAATTGGACTCCACCATGCATTGATTACAGGGATTTGAATAAAAATACTATTAAAAAATATTATCTACTTCCTTTAATTGCTGAAATGTTGGAAAGACTCAATTTTGCCAAAGTCTTTACAAAAATACACATCAATGTTGTTTTTTGAGGTCTGTTGGATCAATTTGTGATTGCGTATCTAGATGATATTCTCATCTTTTCTCATAACCTGGAGGAGCATCACAAGCACGTTTGCACTGTCTTTGAAAGATTAAAGTGGAGTTCCACCCAAAAATGGAACTTCCTCTTTAAGTGATGGTGACCCCCTTACATGCCAAATTTGGCATGTAATTTTTTTTTTGGGGGGGGGGGGGAGGGTACCCAGTTTTTAAGGGCACCAAGCTCCCCCTCTCTCCCTGCAATCTTCTGGTGACACGTCACAGGTCCCAGAAGATTGCCCGGCCATTCGCAGCGCGGCCTGCGCATCAGCAGTGTGCGCGCCGGCTGTGAAGCCACAGCTGGGCGCCCATGGTTACAATGTCGTCACTGCAGAGAGGAGGGGGTGAGGAGCGGGGCTTCGTGTGCCCACATCACTGGACCGTGAGACAGGTAAGTGTCTGATTAATAAAAGTCAGCAGCTACACTTTTTGTAGCTGTTGACTTTTAACTGGGTGGAACTCCACTTTAAGGAAGAACTGACTCAAACTGGAGAAATGTGAGTTTGAACAAACCCAGATCTAGTTCTTGGGACATATTATTTATCCAGGAGATGTGAGCATGGGTCCCAAGAGGTTCAACGCAATTGTGGATTGATCTGCCGCTAGAAATGTTAAGGAAATACAATGATTTTTTTGGATTTGCCAACTTCTACAGATAATTTATAAGAAGCTTTTCTAAGGTGGTTGCACCAATTATACAGATGACAAAGAAAAGGATGCCCTTTGTGTGGTCATCTGAGGCACATGTTGCCTTTAATAAGCGAAAGACTCTTCATTTCTGCACCAATATTGGTACGTCCCAATCCTTTTTATTGTGGAAGTGGATGCTTTAGACTCTGCAGTGGGAGCTTCATCTTCGTGCTTATTTCTCTCGTTTAACGTCTTCAGTCAAAAGGAACTATGACATTGGGAATAAAGAGTTGCTGGCAATTAAGGACGTTTTTTTCTAAATAAAGGCATACACTAGAATGAGCTAATCATCCTGTTCTCACTGATTATAAAAACTTGTAAATCATTTGTTCTGCCAAGACATTATCTTCTAGATAATCACATTGGTCGCTATTCTTTTCCAGGTTCATTTTATTAGCTTGTTTTGACCTGGGTCAAGGAATGGTAAGGCTGATGGTATTGAGGATGTTGTTGGAGCCTCTCCAGGAAGGCAAATCTGAATGTACAATCCTACCTCAAAAGAACTTCCTAGGGGCCACACGTTTCAAAACATTCTTAAATCTCCTCAAAGAGGGGTATGAGAATGACCCACTTCTTTTTTGGGCTCATCTCTATGTACTTGAATCAGTTCGAGTAGAAGCCCTCCAGTTCGTGCATGCAAGCATTTTGGGGTTTCCAAGATAAAATAACTTTTATCACTTTGGGGGCCTGGTTACAAGAAAGACAGTAATACACACTGATTCTCTTCCTTTGGGGTTACTCCAACCACCTCTTGTTTCACAAAGACCATGGGGGTCAATTTCAATGGACTTTGTGGTCGATTTACCTCCCTCAAATGAAATGATCACGTTAGTTGGCGATCATCACACTAAGATGCCTAATTTTATACTGGTCAAGGGGGGACCCACTGCTGACAAAAACTGTCAAACTGATGTTTTCGGAAGTCTTTAAACTACATGCAATCCCTTAAGTTGTACTGTTAGGTCGGCTTCACACTGGGGCGGTGCGGGCGGTGACGGTAAAGCAGCGCTATATTTAGTGCTGCTTTACCATCGTTTTACCCGTGGTATGCGGCCGCTAACGGGGTGGTTTTAACCCCCGCTGGTGGCCGAAAAAGGGTTAAAAACCTCCACAAAACCTCCGGCGCTTTGCCGGCGGTATCCACGCGGTCTCCCCGCGGTCTCCCATTGATTTCAATGGGTAGGAGCGGTATAGCAGCGGTGAATACACTGCTCCTTCACCGCTCCAAAGATGCAGCTAGCAGGTCTTTTTTTACCTTCCTGCTAGCACACCGCTCCAGTGCGAAAGCCCTCAGGGCTTTCACACTGGAGACACAGCAACAGCTGTTTCGGGTCGGTTTGCAGGTGCTATTTTTAGCTCAATAGCGCCTGCAAACCGCCCCAGTGTGAAAGCAGCCTTAGACAGAGGAGTGCCGTTTACTGTAAAGTTTTGGAAAAGATTTTGCTCAGTGTTAGGAAAGGACCAATCGAACTCTGGAGCAGTACCTCCAATGTTTTGACAGTTATTTTCAGGAGGACTGGGTGGACTATCTTCTTACGGCAGCCTTTGCTTAAACCAATTCTAAACATAGCTCCACTGCTCAAAGTTCTCTTCTCTTAAACACCGGGCAACATCCAGCTTTTTTCCTGATCTCCCTATCTCAATTTTGATTCTTGCTGTTACCAACAGATTAACTACATTGCAGGAGTTTCAGAAGAAGTTAATTGGGACTTTGAAGGAGGCTGAGGAATCTTACAAGAAGGCTGCTGACAAACATCGCAGATAAATCCTACCTTTCATGTGGGTGACAAATTTTAATTAATCAACCAAAAATTTGAAGGTTCACATTCCATTTGCAAAGCTGGGCTAAAAGTTTGTGGGACTTTTCCAGATATCAGCTCAAATAACCCAGTCACCTTTCGCTTAAAACTTCCTGACAGTATGAAGATTCGCTGTGTGTTATGTACCTTTGGTCAAACCATTTCATGAAAACCTCTTCTCTGGGAGAATTCTGCTATCCCCTCCACCTGTTGAGGTGCAAGGCAAAGAAGAATTTGTGGTTGAGAAAATTATTGATTCTAGGACCTTTAGGAACAAATTACAGTATATGGTTCAATGAGAAGGATATGGGCCATGCCCCTAGATTTACATGAAAATTCCACCAGATGTTTCCCCAAAAACCTGACCTAAAACATCCAGGGGATATCCTGGAGGGAGGGGAGTACTGTCAGGTCCAGGATCTGCACACACAACCTCTGCTGCAACCGGCAGTAGCTCTTCTTGCTGAGCCACCTGAGATGCTGGATAGCATCCCGTCTGAACCTTTGGATAATCTTGTACCTTGTTTCTTGTGAATCTTGAACTGTTTGTTCCATCCATGGACTTTCTATGTAAGCCATGCCTTTACACTTCTTGGTTTGCCAGATTATTGGAAGCTGCTTCCTATGGGGCATTCTTGTGGCGCTGCCTTCGTCTATTGACACAGATAGCACATCTCAGCCTCGCCCCCCCCCCCCGCTCCCACTTCACAGGGTTTGATTGACAGCAACAGGAGCCAATGGCTCCCATTGCTATGAATCTGACCTGTGAGGAGGGAGACAGTGGAGAGAGCCACTGCTCATGGGCACAGTACTGGATTGTGTTTGGGCTCAGGTAAGTATAAGGGGGGGGGGGGACTGAAGGGGAGACTGTGGCACATAAGGCTTTTACCTTAATTTAGAGAATGCATTAATTTAAAAAAAGCCTTCAGAACCACTTTAAGAGTGCATTCACACCTGCAAATGCACCCTGTCTATAGTTATATGCAAGAACCCCAGCGGGATTCCTGTGATTACCTTCAAGAGGCAGCCCCATTGAAAGCAATGGGAGGTTACCGGCTCCCACAGGTAATCACGCCCACTCACATGTAATCTCTCATGCAGTGATCACATGTGAGTGATCAGCCTTGGCACAGACTGTTTGCATTCAGAGGCAATCACTCACATGTAAGCACTCCTTGAGAGATTACATGCAAGTGGGTTCAACTACCTGGAGGAGCGGGCAGACTCCTATTGCTTTAAATGGCGCCACCTCTTGCAGCTAATCGCAGGAATCACCGATGGGGTTCTTGCATACAATCACAGGCAGGGTGCATTAGCAGGTATGCATGCACCCTATTGCACATAAGTTATCATGCACTTTTTTAGGCATAGAGGTATGTTACATTAGGGCAGCGCCTTCATTTTTAATGATTCCCCCAAACACACTTTGGTGGAATAGAAAACACATTGACATAATGCACATTTACTGCTTGTTAGGAATCCGTAAATAGTCGATTATCTATTTACTAGCCACAGGTTTACTTTAAGTTTTAGGTTAAAGTGGAAGTAAAGTCGATTTTTGCACTTTCACCTACAGGTAAGCCTATAATGAGGCTTACCTGCAGGTAAAAAAAAAATATCTCCTAAACCTGTACGGTTTAGGAGATATTCCCCGTGCAATGCGCCGCTGACTGCAGCGGCGCATGCGCACGGGGGGATTCTCGGCCGAAAGGCCGGCAGAATCCGAACCCTGCCGGGATGAAGTCTCCCGTGCGCATGCGCGGGAGTGACGACATCGCGGCTCCAGCCACTCACAGCGCTGGAGCCGCGATACCCGGAAGACACGCCGAGGCAACATGTCAGCGACCTCGGCGTGGACCAGGTGAGTTACCGACGCCTCGTTCTAAGGTAAGTATTTCATAATGAGCTAGTATGCGGTGCATACTAGCTCATTATGCCTTTTCCCTTACAGGTGTATAAAAATTAAAAAATATGTCAGCGGGTTTACTACCGCTTTAAGAATAAGTAAATATTTGAGCTTTTGTCAAAACAATTATCAGTGCATTTGAAAATGTCAACAGAGGCTTGAAAATTTTAATTTGAAAGTACTTCAAAATTGTGTTCATTGTTACCATTGGATTTTGGAATGAAGGAAATTTCCCAAACAAAAACAACAAACTGTACAGTATATTGTTGGAAATTCATTAGTTTGACCAAATTTTCCATCCTGCTCCTATGAATTTTCTCCTCACTACAGTAAAAAACAATCACCAATTTGACCCCACTAACGATTAAAAAATCAACCAATAGTTAGAAAAACAACCATTTTTGAATGAGATTTTTTCTCACTGCTGCAGGATGAAATGACTGAAATGAAATCCTGAAGAAGCGAGATTGCCGTGAAACTTGTTGATCCTCAAAGGTGCCATATGAATGTATTGCAGTTTGTGGATTAAGACATAGGTTATGTGAGCGATGGTGATTCATATGTCTATGCTGATTTTAATCTTTGTAATAAAAACTTTGTGTATTTTATATTTGGATTAATTACTCTGTGCTGATACAAGTAAAATCCCGCCCTTTGATATTCCCTCTGCTAAATTTTTGGTGTGTTGTATCTGGTTTATTATACTCACCTGGTGTGCTCTCAGTATTCTTATGAAAATAAGCTGCAGGGTCTGCATCCCTTGAGATTCCTTTGCTGCATATCACCAAAACTGAAAATTGCTATTGCAGAGGGTGCCTAAAATGTGACTTAGTGCAGACTTCTGGGAAAATCAGTGGGCCAACTGCACAATCAGGAAATTATATTTTAGGAAATTACATTCCATACACCAAAATTGCTCATAATATCTCCAGGTTGTCATATTGCATTGAATTTTACAGAAAATTATTGCAGCCGCAGATTAAAAATGAAAGGTAATTTTTAATAACATTAAATTGCAACATGGCTTGTGTAGCAATTGTACAGTATTTGGTATATTATGTTTTTTTAACATATACTGTATATATTTTTTAGCCAAAAAAAGTGAATTTACCGATCAGGCTGGCCATACACTGATGAGTTTTAATTCATACAGCACTGAGAGACAACTCTTCTATTGAGGCTATTGTATTTGGACAGCTTACCCTGATGGCTGATAAAGTGTCAGGCAAGAGGTGGCTAACAAGGCCAACCACTGAAACAGCCAACATTTGTGCACTGAATGGCCAGCTTTAGTTTTTTACGGTGCACTTGATTGAGTAGGAATTAAACAGACTGATTCATTAGGACAGGGGTGCCCATCCAGTGGCCCGGGGGCCACATGTGGCCCGTGGAGCCCTCTGATGTGGCCCGTGACGTCCTTCTGTGGGGTGGCAGATTGGCAAGCCCAGATCATGGGTTGCAGACCCGCCATCCCAGAGCATCTGTGTTATTAATGAAGTCGGTGATCTATCAAAAAATATCCCCCATCGGATAGTGTCCGCCCTTTACTGCGCAAGCGCAGCGCCGGCGCACTACGCAATATAACGGATCACAAACCATTCTCCGAAAATTGCCGAAACTCAACAGCTGACTATTAGGTTTGCTTCACGCATGCGCAAATCCCCGCACGTTCACGAGGCTCGTTCAACTTTTGAAGGGGCGTGGTTTGGGTCGGTTATGCTCGCCAGCATTCCATACAGCCGCCCATTTGAGAAATCCGCCCCCTCCAGCATCGGGAGTGTGCGGGAGTCTGTGAGAGAATGGAACATGTACTGCGCAGGCGCCGCTTTCAGCTGTGCCTGTTCAGAGACTTTCGGCGTCTCCTTTCTAATGCTTAGTACGCAAGCGCGGCGCATGCGCAGTTCAGAGCGGACACTTTGATAGGCGCATAGTTTCTGGCAAAACATTGGCAATGCAAGCAGCTGTATAAGCTGGTGCTTCCTGTATAGTGCCGTCTCTTGCCACAGACCGAGTGATACCAAATGCACTCTGCTGGGGACAGCAACAGCAGACGATACCTGAATGGAAGACTGTTATTAAAGGTCAGTTTATTACTAAAATTGCAGTGTGTATATATGGGCATATCGGCGCAGTTGTTACTGGTCTGCTTTCAAACTGATCCGCAGGTGCAGTGCACCTTCAGGTTACCTGCACTGAGGCATAGGCTTCTGTTATTACCTGCGGGTTTGGTGTGCTTTCAGAAAGTGCACCACACCTCAGGATATAATAGAAGTCTATGGCAAAGTGTAGCTAACCTGCAGGAATGACACAGGTGCACTGTGCTGCAATAGTGTGAAAGGCCCATTTCACACAATCGTTCCGACTCAATTTGACCCTCCATTCACCTCTATGAAATGGCAGATGTAAACAGATTTGTGTCCTTTTACACCCGCCTACCTCCAATCTGATTCGCTAAAAAAAAACAAAAAAAATCAGAAGGGGATCAATCCCCTTCCATAGAGTAGAGTGGGCTGTGTCTGTGTCTGTGTCTTCTCTGCACGGACCTGTCATCCGCCTGCTCTGCTCATTGTGGCCCGCAACCGGATACCAAGTCGCTTAAGTGGCCCTCGCTCTTCAAAAGGTTGGGCACCCCTGCATTAGGACATCACCCTAGATAATCGTTGGCAAATAATATGTGGCACTCCATGTAAGTTTCTCTTTTTAAGTGTCTCCCCGAATCTGCCATGCCAAAAAACAGCAAAGCGGTGCTCTTATCACAATACTGGAGGCATCTTTTCAGTGAGATTTGGAGTACTCTTCATTCCCTAGATCTCAGCGGAAGAAAGTCCTTCTAGCCTATAAAGAATACAGAAAGGAGTGCCAAATCTAAATCTGATAGAAGTGACAAAGCTCATTTTAATTGTTGATAAAAAAAAGGTTATATAAAATAGTAAATGTGTTTTAGGGCAACACTGCCAATTCATCAGGGCTCAACACAGGTTAAAACTTTGATGGACTCAATAAAACCAGTGACTATATTAGAACCGGTATTGAATCTTCTCAAGGAGAAACAACTTGACAGCAGTCCATTAGCTCCCATGATGAAGAGAGAGTGGTCTTGCCCCAAAAACGTGCTGCCTGTTTTTATATAACTTTTTAACAATTAAAATTAACTTGGACATTTTTATCTTATTCTGATCTGGTTCTCCTTTCTGTATTTTTATGGTTTGATCTACTGTTGAGTACCCATCAAGGGAAGCCTTCCTGTAGGAGCAGCCTCAACATAGCTATTGAGCTTGTTTTAAGTTTTCCTTTATCTGACTACACATGCAAGTTCAAAAGTTCCCAGGGCCTTTTTGAATATTTTGTTCTGAAGGTCACCCTAGGCTAGGTGCTGTGGGCAGAAGTGGGGAGAAAGGCAGGTATATTATATAACTCGCTCCTTAGTTTTTTTATTTTTTTATTATTAAACATTAAATCTGCTTTTCAAAAAACAGACCTCATATTTCAGATGCAAGATCCACTAGAAGTTTCACTATTATAATTAGTTATTTTTGTTATAGTACTACATAGTGAGATTTGTAGAGTAAGCACTAATGGAAGATCTCAAGGGGAAAGAGCAAACAGGCGCAAGGACCACCATAGTGAAGTATTAAAAACAAACAATTTATAAAAAAAACGTAAGTTGCACTCACAAGCGCAATTAGGAGACAGGCAAGTGACAAGATTTGCAGCACCAGGGCTCAGAATCCGCAAGGGAAGCAGACAGGAAGCAGACAGGTGACAGACAAAGACTGAGAGCACTTCCAAGAAACTACTTAGTTTCTACAAGTTATGGGATGCCATGGAATATCAGTGTATGCGATGGCGAGACATTGAGCTCCTAAAATGATACATTGATCTCAATGTGATCACCCTCTCAGAGCAGTCAAATCCTATAGTTTTCTTAATGAAGATTTGAATCTTCAGTGGCTTGTGGCATCCACCAAGTGCTCCTTAGGATGCATGAAAAAAACTTAAAGTCAAATTCAAAAGTACATTGATTCCACCACTAAGGAACTGGGAACTGGGCAAGTTCAGATCTCACACTTCCTTTGAAAATTCTTTAACGCAAAGGATACAGGCCTATGAGGATAATATGATTTCCAAAATATCCATCAAATTGGAGCGAGACATTCTGGAATTTAAATCTGAGATTGTAACTGGAAGAAAAAGATGTTAATTTGCCCACAGAGGGGCATAATATTACCACGACTAATCGAGTCAGTCATCAGTCCGCTTGACCGGGTCAGACTCATCCTGTGAGAGAATCAGCTAGAGGGAAGAACCCTCCCAACCCTCCAACCAATCTTGCTAGTCAAACTAGGCCGCCCCATACAGGACATACTGGCCTATCACTTGGAAGACCCAGTCAACTTAGGACAACTAAGGCTTTCCGCAAGGCAAAACCTACAAGACGAGCCAGGATCTTCCGTTCATAGATGCGTCTGTTCAGAAAATGAATGGGAAAAAACCCTCATCGCTCATCCCCTATGCCTAATGCCGCATACACACGAGCGGACTTTGACAGCAAAGGTCCAACGGAACGAATCCGTCGGACAATTCGATCGTGTGTGGGCACAATCGGACTTTTGCTGTCGAAAAATCCGACAGACTTTAGAAATAGAACATGTCTTAAATTTTCCCGTCGGAACTCCGCTGGACCCAGTTCCTATCGAAAAATCTGCTCGTCTGTGTGCTAGTCCGACGGACAAACAACGACGCTAGGGCAGCTATTGGCTGCTGGCTACGAACTTCCTTATTCTAGTCCGGTCGTACGTCATCACGTTCGAATCCGTCAGAATTTAGTGTGATTGTGTGTGGTTCAAGTCCGTTTATTCAAAAAGTACGTCGGAACTCCGTCGAAAGTCCGTCGGAAAGACCGTCGGACCTAGTCCGTTGAAAAGTCCGCTCGTGTGTACGCGGCATTAGACTTAAAAACTAATGGAAGTTCTAACTGTCTCAGTACAGTTACTCTTCTTTTTTTGTAACAACTATTAAGATAACATGTCAGATACACAGGGAGTGCATTGTCAAATTACTCAAGCTTGCATTTTAAAAAAGAGCAGCACAACCATTGTGCAGCACTGCAAAATAGTGGCTAACATACTGTATGTAATGAGCAAAAATGGCTGCCACTTGCACATTTATACCTAAAAACTGAACATAAGCAAGGTTTTTAAAACATTAAGAAATATTGGTAAGCTTATTTATATCAAGCTTTAAGGAGTTTATCAAAAGCATCAGAACAGTTATACATTCCCCTTTAATGAATGTTGTGTATTATAGTTATTTAATTAGAACCCCTGCCAACATACTGGAAGCTGAGAGTGAACCATCATCCAATGGTAATTACAACAGTTGTGTTTGGTGTTCTTGTTATACCTTGTCATACTGTGTTGTGATGTTCACAAATTACAATCATCAATAAACCATTTCCAACCTTGTGTCCTGTCTTCATCCCTCCCTCCAGGCTGGGAAATCAAGAGATTAGGTGCATTTAGTCACAAACGCCGACATTCTTGACCCCTCGCTGCACCGAGATAATGTTTTAAAATAAAGAGGAACGTAGAAAATTTTCTATAAAAACACAGATGTACAAAATAAACTACCTGGGGGCAAGAGGAGCATTTGAAGTACCCTTTTAGCTTCTGCTTCAGTCACTCGGCTCACAGCATGAACTTCATCGACCGTGGGAGTAATTGCCTGAGAACTTGTTGGAACGGTTTTACCCTTTCACTGCCAGGGGACGGTCACGGTACAGATCTGTGTAACAAACAGGTTGTGATCTCTGAACGTTTTACTAGTCATAAGGTATTAACCTCAGTTAATATGACCTGTTGGGTTAACCTAAGGTGACACGACCCTGAAGAAGCCCCAGAAACAATATTCATTCCTTTTGGGATTATACATCTTTTTGTGTTTATTTCTCTTATCAGTAATATTTATAAAAATCCCAGCAAAAAATAAAAAATAAAACTAGCCTTACATACCATGAAATCAATTGATCAGTGGAGGCTGGTACTAAAATATGTTTTGGGGGAAACAAAACAAACCCATCCAGGTCCGCACCAAACGGAGCCCTCCAGCCGTCATGGCTCCCCTGACACCCGGTGGGTTCCGTGTTAAAATCCCCATGACTAAGCTCTGGGGGTGGAGTGAAACGCATTGGGGGTGTGGCCTAGTTGGAGTCCAGGCTGAGCTTGCCACTATACTTACAGCTCCAGGACACCTAGATGTGTGATTTTAAGAGGCCACCCCATTGTTCTTTGAAACTTCATAGGAACCAGGATGGGTTCCATCCCCTGTCAGCACTCTAGCAGCAGCTGGGGAAGCATTGACTACATGTTCCTTTACCACCGAGCCTGAGTGGCATACACACATTTCTTGGGTTCCATGTTAACCAGGTCTTCTTTCCAGGTTCCAAATCTTCAGCCTCCTGTCCTGATTTACCGGGACGAGAAGCCAGAAACCGGAAGTGAAACAATGGCAAATATTGATTTGCTAAAATCACAAGTGGGAGGGTTGGGGGCGCAGTGCTCTGCGCCCCCAGGACAACCTAAAACAAGCCAAATAGAGCCTCAGGCTCTAATCACATGCTAGTAAAAAAAAGATGGACCTAATAGAAACCCATTAGTCCGACACCCCACACTGTGCACCTGTTGCTGTCACTGCACCAATCAATGCTGACATCTATTCTCACAAGAAACTCAGGTACCTCTGCGGAATCTACTCACCTCTGTTGGCATATACCTAAGCCCTGGTTTACACCAGTGCGGCTTTGAAATTGTGCTATTTCAGTGCGATTTCAAAGCCGCAGATCGGTGTAATTTGGACCTCCAATTTCATGGCGGCTTGCAACTTTATTTAACAGACGTCAATGCAAATCACAATGAAATCGCAAAAAAGTAGCGTGGGAACCTTTTTCAAAGTCGCAATGATTTGACTGGTTCAATTTTTGGCAATGGGGTGCAATTTGTCATGCGATTTTGAAGTGTCAAATTGCATGACAAATTGCACTGTTGTGAACCAGGGCTAAAGCCCTGAAGAAGGGGGAGTCAATTTCCCCGAAACACGTTGGCTCAACTTATACTCCATACCTTCAATAAAAGATAATAACCTTTCCATCAAATGTGGTATTACTCTAGACACTGGGCGCTCCTCTGTCCCTATCTGAATAACTCAGTCATACTAGTAAGGTAGCAGCCCACACCTTTAAAGGGAGGCAGACACCACCATTTACGAAAAAATAATTAAAATAAACTCAACCAGTCCATTGTGGTCCCTGACCCCATTTAATCACCTGATTGCATGCAGTCACTATTCGGCTGATCATTTTTCATCCTTCAGTTTTTAGCCAATTAGCAGAAATCAGTAGAAACTGGAGCTGTCTATGGCTAGCCTAATGCTGGCCTTACTGTAGAAAATAAAAACAGATTAAATAAATTAAAACTACTTACAAGTGTAGGTAGTAAGCTTGCACATCAAGCCACTGCAAGTGGCTGCAAACTCCCAACTTTGCCAAAACCTCTAGCTCAAGGAGGACCTCACCGGGGTCCCTGCCGGCTGATGTGTTTCAAAGTTAACCCTTCTTCATCAGAGCCAGATAACAACTGATCATACAGCCTATTTAAACACAATGCTGACCCTCCCACAATATGAGAGCCAAAAGTACTTCCCAAATTTAAAAGTAGAGGGGGGGGGGAGGAAAATAAGAAGTACTTCCTTATGTATGGAGCCATAGAGGTCAGCAATTAGGCTAAAAGTGTGTGTATATATATAGGTGTATGATCAGTTGTTATTTAGCTCTGATGAAGAAGGATTACCTTCAAAACACGTCAGCTGGCAGCGACTCTTGTGAGGTCCTCCTTGAGCTAGAGGTTTTGGGTGAGCTTGCAGTGCGCCATGAGCCCACCCAGGTGTTACAACAGCGAATGAAAATTCACTGTTGTAACACTGATCCTTAATCCGGCTAACCAAAAGCAGGTCTAAGACCCATTTTCCAATTGGCCGAAAAGAGAAGACTCCCGATTGGCCACCGAGGAGAGAGGAAACGGAAGCTGGCTCTGCCTGTGAAGCGCAGAGGAAGGGAAAGCTGTCGCCGCTTTCCCTTCACCCTGCACCAGACCCGCCTGCCCGCCGACCGATCGGCGAGGGGGGGCTTCGGGTGTTGTTACTGCTTGCCACCCCCCCAAAAAAAATTACCACTGGCAGCAAAGCTGTGCAGCAATATCCACTTGTGATTGCTATACTCGCTTCTGATTTGCACCATCTCACCAATGCGCAGGAGAATATCATTGCTGTTGTTAATGCTGCCCTTACACCTTTAGAATTTTGTTTGAATGTTTGGATGAAAAAGTATAGAAATCGCTTGTCCAACCATCCAATGGTGCCTTCATGGGCTCGAGTAATTTTGAATAACTTTTCACTCAAGTACCATTTCAATGTCTCAATTTTCATAGAATGAACTTTCAACTTCAGGATTACAGTAGCATTCCAGGATTAAACCAACTAGTCCTAACAATGTCCCCTCCCCCCTCCTAACACCTATGCTCACTAACCTATGTAATAAAGAAGTATATACTTACCTATTTTTAGCCCAGTCCAGTCCGGTCACAGCTCCCCTGTGTAAGCCAGCGGCAGCTGCAGGGGAGAGGAGGGAACACAGATAATGGCTGAGACATAGGGGGGTTATTTACGAAAGGCAAATCCACTTGCACTGCAAGTGCACTTGAAAGTGCACCGAAAGTGCACTTGGATGTGCAGTCGCTCTAAATCTAAGGGGTAGATCTGAAATGAGTGGAAGCTCTGTTGATTTTACCAGCATCCAATCATGTGCAAGCTAAAATGCTGTTTTTTATTTTCCTTGCATGTACCACTCGGATCTACAGTGACTTTACTTCCAAGTGCACTTTCAAGTGCACTTACAGTGCAAAGTGGATTTTCCTTTAGTAAATAACCCCCATGGGATCCTATGGGGTTGATTTATTAATAGACTATGCACTTTGTAAAGTGCAGTTGCCTCAGAGCTTGGTAAATGAGCAGCATCTCTGCTGACTTCCATCATCCAATCATGTGCAAGCAAAAATGCATTTTTTTTTTTTTCCTGCACATGATTGGGTATTCTTTGCAAAGTGAAGCTTTACCTCATTTACTAAGTTCTGGAGCCACTGCACATTGCAAAGCACACAGCCTATTTACCTTTAGTAAATCAACCCCAAAGGATGACACAACCACTCCCAGATATCTCAGCTGTTGTTGAGCGATCTCTCTCTCTCCTCTGTAGCCGCCACTGGCTAACACAAGGAATCACATGACCGGAACAGAGAGTGCAATCAATGATTAGAAATGTGTTTGTTCCCATTAGATTTCTCAAAAAATGGCCATCCTTGTCCTTTCCTTTTTTTTTTACCGATTTTCAAATGATCACCTTTAACTGTTAGATAATCGAACAAACGTTCTAAAAACAACAGTTTTTTTTATGAAATGCTACAGGTGTAGAGACAGCTGAAGACTGACAGTTCTAGGTGTGCATAGTAGAGCCCGCCCCACACTTATAGATTTTCCCTGTGGCCTGAATAAGAATCAATCAAATCAATAGATTCCCCAATCCACACTAACAGCAATGAGAAGTCTTCACTGACAGCTATTGTAATAGGCAAACAAGTAACAGCCACAGCATCCACTGCTGCCTGAATACCCAAAAGGTTCTGACAGGATGCAGCTTCTGTTCTGCCAATATTTTCCACCTGGCTTTCTAAATTGACTCTAAAACTAATGCAGCCGCCACATCTAAGGACTGCAAGCAGAAATATAGTCATTTTAATTTTGCTTTCAGGTTTAATATCGCTTTAAAGTGGAGTGCATCTATAGACACTCAAGATCTAACACTAACCTATCTACCCTGTAAAGAAGAAATCAGTATACATACCTTTTCTGAAGCCAATCTGACCCGATCTCCAGCGGCAGAAGCTCAGCAGAGGACACAGCCAACAACGGCTGTGAAATGAATGGGAAGTGACGTCATCCATAGAGTTACTATGGGGCTTCCGTTTTCAGCTGTGTCCTCTGCACCCGCCTCCACAGAGAAGCCGCAGGTGACAGCTCAGTGTGGGATTGGGTCAGGTCAGCTTCAGAAAATGTACGTATACTGATTTCTTCATTACAGGGCGAGATAGGTTAGTGTTAAATCGTGTGTGTCTATAGATTGCAGGGATTTTAGTTTTAGCATGGACTTCCACTTTAACTCCAATATGTGTAAATTATAAAACACCACAAAAAAAGTTAATAAATATACTTTATAAATGATCTCTCATCTGATGCTGCCTAAAAAACAGATTCACGTGTTCAATATCCAAATATTAGAATCCAAAGGATGCTCTGCATTTTCCCTGTGCCTAGGTTAGTTATAACTCACCAAATAGAGCAATGTCTATGAATAGAAGGTCTAAATGAGCTTCTAGATTTTACATAACACCCCAGACTTTCCTCTTTATTTCTTAGTTTTATCTTTCCTAACCACTCCAGTAGGACCATTAATCCTCAATAAAAGCAAAGTGGAAGAGTCTGAATACAAATGCTAGTTAATACAGTGCTTTAGGAAGGAACGTTTTACGAGAGTTCCCTCTGGGGTGCTTTTAACTTATTTTTACGAAAGAACAATACTGCACCATAATCAGTCTCTGTTTATAAAAAATCTTCTCCAATTGTATCTAACTAGGCAGGCCCTTCACTACATAGCTGGTGGTAGAGCTGTTGGTAAAACAAGAAAGAAATGTAAGATAGCTGATAATGGAAAGGAAGAAAGGAAGTAAGGAAGGAAGAGGGAAGGAAGGAATGAAGGAAGATAAATGGCAGGGTAAGACAGGACTTACAGGAATATTGTGAACAAAAACAACAAAAAATTATTATAAATATTTAAGCTTGGACAGAGGAAAGAGGAAGGGAAATAAATGAGAGTAGGAAGGAAGGAGAGTAAGGAGAAGAAGGAAGGAAGGAAGAAAGCATGGAAGTAAGATAACTGAGAGGGGGCAGGGTGCAAGACAGATCTTACAAGAATAATATGAAAAACAAAAAAAAAATGTGATGGAAATAATTAAACTTGGGGGGCAAATAAAGAAGCAAGGAAAAAAGATAGCTTAGATTAGGAAGGAAGGAGAGTAATGAGAAGAAGAATAGAAGGAAGGAAGGTTAATGAGATAGCTAATGATGGGAAAGAAGGAAGGAAGAAGAAGAAGGGAAGGAAGGAAGGAAGGATGAATAGTGAGATAGAGATAATGGAAAGGAAGGAAGATAATTGAGAGCAGATAGGGAGCAAGACAAGACTTACAGAAGCAACGTGAAAAAAAACACTGATGCCACGTACACTCGAGCGGAATTTCCGTCTGAAAAATCTTGGATGTTTTTTTCGAAGGAATTCCGCTCAAGCTTAGCTTGCATACACACGGTCACACAAAAATTTGCTGAACTTTCGACCGTCAAGAATGCGTTGACCTACAACACTACGACGAGCCGAGAAAATTACGTTTAATGCTTCCGAGCATGCTTCAAATTGTTTCCGAGCATGCGTAGGAATTTTGCATGTCGGAATTGGTACAGATGATAGGAATTTCCGATCAAACTTTTTCCAACTGAAAAATTGAGAACCTGATCTCAATCTTTTGCTGGCTGGAATTCCGCCAGCAAAAGTCGGATGAAGCATACACACGGTCGCATTTTCCGACCAAAAGCTCACATCAGACTTTTGCGATTGTGTGTACAAGGCAAGGAAGAAGGAAGGTAGGAAGAAAGGATGGAAAGAAGATAACGTAGAGGGGACAGGGAGCAAGACAGGACTTACAAGAATAATATGAACAACAAAAAAATTATGGAAATAATTAAACTTGGAGAAAAAAAATGAAGGAAGGAAAAAAGATAGCTTAGAGTAGGAAGGAAGGAGAGTAATGAGAAGAAGGATAGAAGGAAGGAAGGTTAATGAGATAGCTAATGATGGGAAGGAAGAAGGAAGAAGGAAAGGAAGGAAGGAAGGAAGGATAGTGATATAGCTGATAATAGAAAGGAAGAAAGGAAGACAATTGAGAGCAGATAGAGAGCAAGACGAGACTTACAGAAGCAACGTGAAAAAAAAAACACTGATGCCGCGTACACACAACCGCTTTTTCCCGTCAAAATAAACTCTGAAGGTTTTTCCAACAGAATTCCGCTCAAGCTGTCTTGCGTACACACGGTCACACCAAATTCCGACCGTCATGAACGTGGTGACGTACAACACGACAACGGCACTATAAAAAGGAAGTTCAATAGCAACTGCGCCACCCTTTGGGCTCCTTCTGCAAATCTTGTGTTTAATCTTGTGTTAGTAGAAGTTTGGTGAGGAATTCGCACTTTTCAGACTCAAGCTTTTCAGATCGTTTTACTGCTGTTCAGTTTGTGATAATTTTTCAATAATCCAAAAAAAAATTAGATCTTGATGAAATAAAAAAATAAAAAAAATAAAAAGATGACTATAAAAAATAACTTTTAACATTATTATGGAGATCTGGCTTTTAAAAAATAAAAGATTATTCATGAGATCACAAAATATAAAAAAATATAAATAATAAAGAAAAAAGTTTGTCTGATTGTTTTGTGTGAATATCAGCAGCAAACAACTTCATTATTCTAACATTATAAAGAACAAAAGAATGCGCTGCATTCAGTGGCGTAACTAGAACCCTCAGGGCCCCGATGCAAGAAACCATGGAGGGCCCCCCCCCCCGACCTCCGGACAAAGCTCTTTACTCCGAGCCCGATGTTGGAACACCAGGGCCCGGTCACAGGGGGCTGGCTGCATATAAAGGAACCGATTTCTTCATTTTTATATAAAAACACACACATATATATATACACACACACATAAACCAGTGACAGCTGGTGCCCCAAATTTTTAGGGGGGCGCAAGCAAACTGAAAAATTCAGAAATTGCAGCCACTGTACCATCAAACGCCACCACTGTGCCATCAAATGTCGCCACTGTGCCATCAAATGTCGCCACTGCGCCCATCAAATGCAGCCACTGTACCATCAAACGCCACCACTGTGCCCATCAAATGTCGCCACTGCGCCCATCAAATGCAGCCACTGTACCATCAAACGCCACCACTGTGCCCCATCAAATGCCGCCGCTGTGCCATCAAATGCCGCCACTGTGCCATCAAATGCCGCCACTGTGCCATCAAATGCCGCCGCTGTGAATCCCCACCGCCCACTCGCACACCCACACACATGCATGCACACCCCCACACACATGCATGCACACCCCCCCACACATATGCATGCACCCCCCCCCCACACACACACACCCTCACACACACACATGCATGCACACCCCCACACACATGCATGCACACACATGCACACAGGGCTGGTGCAAGGATTTTTGACACCCTAGGCGAAACCTCATTTTGCCGCCCCCTTTGACTCCACCCCCTTTGCCCTGCCCATGTATACCCCACCTTTTTATAGATTGCTACCATTTGGGGGGGGCAGAGTCAGTCATTGAGCCTGGAGGTGGGGGGGGGGGGCATTGGTACGGCGCCCCTGACTGATGTGTGCTCTAGGCCGGCCATGTACATAGGGATATATACACAGATAATCAAGGCACCTATTAGTGCCCATGGGCACTGAGTGCCACCCCCATCAGTGCAACCTATCAATGGGAACCCCTCATAATGGGCACATCAGGTGTACAGACCCGGGAACTCAGCACAGGGATGGTGGGAACCCCTCATACTGGGCACAGCGGGGGTACAGACCCGGGAACTCAGCACAGGGATGGTGGGAACCCCTCATACTGGGCACAGCGGGGGTACAGACCCGGGAACTCAGCACAGGGATGGTGGGAACCCCTCATACTGGGCACAGCGGGGGTACAGACCTGGGAACTCAGCACAGGGATGGTGGGAACCCCTCATACTGGGCACAGCGGGGGTACAGACCTGGGAACTCAGCACAGGGATGGTGGGAACCCCTCATACTGGGAACAGCGGGTGTACAGACCCGGGACAAAAGATTTCTGATTGTCTGTATTTTATTCCTGCAGCTGCTGACTGCTGGTGGAAGGGAGAGTTTTCCAGGGTGGTCACCAGCAGAAGAAACATAAAGAGAGCAGACACACTGCCCGCCCTGCACAGCACTGATATCAGTTATAGCATTGTGTAGCTGGACACTAATCACTCACCCACATCCTCTGCTTCCAACATGATGCACACCCCCCCCCCACACACACACACACACACACACACACACACACACACCCACACACACACATATAAACACACACACAGTAGATAGTCTTTTTTTAAAAAAACGGCAGACATTTACCTTCTTCCTGCCGGGTACTGCACTGTAGGGGGAGACAAAGAGCACAGCACATGAGGTATGTGAGGAGCTCCCTGCACAGATTACAATTCGGCTGACGATCGGGGAGCTCCTCACAGCCTCCCCTCCTATCAACGAGTACTTGGGGGCCTCAAAGGCCCCCTGCAGCAAGGGGCCCGGTCGCCATGGCGATCTTGGCGACCCCTATAATTCCGCCACTGGCTGCATTAGAAGATCACAGAATTTGCAGCGTGAGGAATGTGCTATCTCCATTATGAACGCTAGTTTTACCACACCGAGCGCTTCCGTCTCGTGCTTGCTTCAGAGCAAGCTTTTTAGAGCTATATATTTGAAGTCTTTCCAGAAAGTATGTTAGCTATGAATAAGCACTGATCCCGGTGCGAAACGCGTCAGTTATTTTTGTGCCCTCCCTTATTGCCATGGATTGTTTTTGTTTTGATGCGATCTTTTTGTGTTAATAAAAGCACAGGATTTTAAGTTTTTCCCAAGGTGTGCGGCTGTCCAGAGTTCCTTCCATTGTTGTCTACTACTGTGATTGTGCTAGCCAGCACCCGGGGCTCCTTGATTGGGAAAACAAGCTTACTCCGTGAAGAGCTTTCCTGAAGCGGTGGTTTCTGTTTCTCTCTTGCTTCAGAGCATGCGTTATTTTTGGTACGTCGGAACAGCATACAGATGATCGTTTTTCCCGATAGGAATTAGTTCCGTCTGAAAAACATAGAACATGTTCTCTAAGTCCGTCTGAATTTTCGTCATAAAAAGTCCGATGTGGCCTACACACGGTCGGAATATACGATGACATGCTCCCATCTGACTTTTTCTGTCGGAAATTTCTACCGTGTGTACGCGGCATAAGAAACAGAACGAACTATGGCAGGAATGAGAAGAGAAAAGAATAAGGACAATGGAGAGCAGAGGAGAAATTAAATAAATATATAATTATAATTAGCATAAACAGATGAAATATATGTTGTATCTCTAAATATCACACATTATTAAATAATAGTAAGTAGAAATAGTTTAGGTATTTGTCTTCCACTTCTGGTAGTATCAGATCCATCAGTTGTATCAGTACCATGGACAGGGCACAAATAGCTTGCAGATGTAGACATACAGCACATGGTAATAATAACTGAGAATGATCCTTGTTTTTTTTTTTTTTAGAATAACTGCAACTTGTACAGTTTCAGAGTGATGACCTATGAAAGCATTGGCTTAGAAAAAAGAGGGGGAAAAAAAAAAGCCACAAACACACAACTTGGTATAACCTCATAGCCTGTATAAATGAGATCTATGGTCACAGCCCACACTTTCATTTTATAACATCAACATCAGTGATGTAAGTAACTGAGTTAAAATAAACTGAGTTACCTAACGCAGTTACTTTAGAGGGTAACGAGTAATCTAACTGATTACTTTTCCCCTCATGGTAACTCAGTTCCCATTACTTTGGCTTAGTTACCCCAATTACTTCTACCTCCACTAGATGGCAGTAGTGTAATTCTGGTGTCCTGCCGAAAAAGTTCCCCCGCCGGATAAGGACCCCCTGTACTGCACAGGCGCAGCGCTTGCGCAGTACGAAGGACTACGGAGCTTCCGAAAATTGGCGACCTAAACAGCTCTGAGTGAACTCTACACCGCGCAGGCGCAGTTAACATGTAATTGTACGAGGCGATGCCACACGCTCCTGATGCTCGTGCTACTCTGCAAGGGGCGTCTATCGTGTAAGTAAGGGGCGGGTCTAGTATTACTGTAACCAAGGGGCGCATTTATTATTATTGTTATATATCAAGCTCTGCCCATTAATTTAACATTCGCCCTCTTCTGTAGCCATCCGCCCCTTACACGATATAATAATAATAGACCCGCCACTTGCTTACACGATATATAACAGATCTGCCCCTTGGTTACAGTAATAATAGAGCAGCCCCTTGGTTACACGATATATAACAATAATAATAAATGCGCCCCTTGGTTACAGTAATACTAGACCCGCCCCTTAGTTACACTATAGAATATTTAAAAAAAAAATCAGTTTGCTGTGTAACTAATTACTTTTCCAATGTAGTAACTGAGTTACTAACGAGAAGTAATTTGTAACTTAAAAAAAAATCAGTTACTTTGCTGTGATATTTTTTTTTATATTTTTTTCAGGACAGACTGTATATCTGCTGTATTCATTTTTCACTTCCTCCTCACTGGCCGCGGCCCATCGCATCATTTCCTGTTTGCAATGCCTCCTGGGAGCAACTTCCTCTCAAACTGCCGTTGCTATGGAAACCTGACCTGAAACCTATTACACTGCTTATGCTGCACTAAGCATGTACGAGATCTGCAAGGATGAGATCCAGGAAGAAATACAGTCTTCAGATGCCCACACTTAAGATGGCCACGGCCTGCTGCAAGTTTATAAAATAACAAACTACTGCTAAAAACTAACAAAACAGACCTTAGTTTACAAACTTACTTTACTAGAATACATTAAGCTTGTGTATTATAGGGGTATTTTTATTTAAAAAGTATAATTTTGGCCGGAACACCGCTTTAACTAATTACTTTTTTAAAGATGACCAACACTGATCAACATTGTAATACCAATACAAGCAATAGTTATATTTGACAATCCAATAGAAGTTTTCTTGAAAAATCTCCTTTCATGTTGTGAGTTCTGCCTGTCTGCTGGCTTATACTGCTAAATCAGGGTTATTGCGTAACAACTGACAACTTTTACTTTCAAAGAATTTTATTGAGTTTATAAAATAAATGAATAACATAACAATCGTTGGAGAAAGTGTAGAACTGACAACTTTTACACATCTCCTGAATGCTTTGAGTCTCTTCTGCAGAACAAAACGGATGCCTATGGAACCTTTAGGGCTAACCGGCGCGACATGCCGCCAATGTTTGGCAATAAGGAGTTCAAGACTGGAGAAATGGTTGCCTGGCATAAAGGCAAAATGATGGCACTGCGATGGTGTGACAAAAAATATGTGTGCCTAATGAGTACAGTTCATAATACCTCCACTGTTATGGTAAGCACAAAAGGTGGGAAAGACATCTTGAAGCCACAAGTAGTGATAGACTACAATAACACCATGGGAGGTGTTGACAGAGATGACCAAGCAATGACATTCTATCCAGCAATGCGGAAACAGCAAAAAAAAAGTATTACAAGAATATCTTCAGGCATCTTCTTGAGTAGCCCTTGAAAATTCCACTTGCCTGCTCGCATTTTGCAAGTGGATTTTGAGGGCTGGTGAGGAAGGGCTGCCTGGGAGCGAGGGGGCGAGCACCACCGGCAGGCGGGTTGTATGGGAGTCCTTCTCCCAGCACTAGCGGAGGGGAAGAGAGGAGAGCAGGCGGCCGGATCATCAGAGCACCAGGAACATCACTAGTGGCTTTCATTTCAATAGCAGAGTGTTCCCCACATTCGATGTTACACACAGCCCCGCCCCCTGGTCCCGGGACTTTGATAGACAGATCACCCGTCCAATCCCGGAACGAGTGACGTGTATCAAAGTTTCCCAGCCAGGGAGCGAGGCTGTATGTGACGCTGAGCGGCGGGAACACACTGCTATTGAGATGAATGTTCCTCAGTGCTCTAATCATCTAGCCATCAATCCTCTTCCTCTCCTCTCTTCCCCTGCATGGTGGACAAAGGGAGGCTGCATGGTGGACACAGGTAGGCTGCATGGTGGACACAGGTAGGCTGCATGGTGGACACAGGTAGGCTGCATGGTGGACACAGGTAGGCTGCATGGTAGACACGGGCAGGCTGCATTGGTGGACATGGGCGGGCTGCATTGGTGGACACAGGTGAAGCAGCATTTATGGACACAGGTGAAGCAGCATTTATGGGCACAGGTGAGGCTGCATTGAGTGACACGGGTGAGGTTGCATTGATGGACACGGGTGAGGTTGCATTGATGGACACGGGTGAGGCTGCATTGATGGACACGGGTGAGGCTGCATTGATGGACACGGGTGAGGCTGCATTGATGGACACGGGTGAGGCTGCATGATGGACACGGGTGAGGCTGCATTGATGGACACGGGTGAGGCTGCATTGATGGACACGGGTGAGGCTGCATTGATGGACCCGGGTGAGTCTGCATTGATGGACACGGGTGAGGCTGCATTGATGGACACGGGTGAGGATGCATTGATGGACACGGGTGAGGCTGCATTGATGGACACGGGTGAGGCGGCATTGATGGGCACAGGTGAGGCTGCATTGATGGCACAGGTGAGGCTGCATTGATGGACAAAGGTTAGGCTGTATTGATGGACACAGGTGAGGCTCCATTGACGAGCACAGATGAGGCTGCACTGATGGACACAGATAAAGTCGTTGTTAATATTTATTTTTAGAACTTAATTCTGCATAAAACATTTAAGTGTAATTTCATGAGATAATTTATGAGGGCATGTTTAGGGGCGGGCAGGGTAGGGATTGGGTGGGGCAACTGGTGGCGAGTAACACTTGAGGCCTGGCTAGTAGATCAGGACTTGAAATTTTGAGCCCTGTTCTTGAGCAAAGCTTGTGGAATGCCTACATTCTACTCAAAAAAAAAAAAGTGTGACAAGCCTATGATCCATTCTGACTTTATTTGGAAAGTTCCAGAACTGATCTTCGTGAAACACCAAACACCAATGGCTGTGAATAGAGCTGGACGTTGTTCTGTTGACGTTGCCAACCCGGAACGACTGACTGGTCGTCACTTCATGGACTACATTCCACCAACTGAGAAAAAGTCATCACCTACAAGGATGTGTGTGGTTTGTTGCTCAAAGCGAGATGACAGTGGAAAGAAAATGCGAAAGGAAACCAGGTTCCATTGTCCTGATTGTGACATTTCAAAATTTTTCATTCCCGGGATGTTTACTGAATCAATATGACTAGTAATATTGCACCCTTGTTTAAACAAATTTCAGTGTTTTTGATTTGATTATATTATTGACTAAAATGTATTGAATAAATGTATTATTATAGTATGTGTTATTATTTATAGATATTTATTATAATTTATGATTTTGTTTTTCAAACTTTATCATACCCGGGATGTCTACTAGACTCTTGTTTGGACAGATTTAAGTGAGTTATTGCTAAAAAATTACAGGCCTACAATATAAAACGCCAAATTTCCATGCAAAACAATGTACTACTTTCAGCATCAAAAATCAGACATAATCATACCGCCAGGGAGGTTAATTTGCAGGGATTTCCTCTCAGTTCCTGTTTGGCTATGGGACAGGAAGTAAAGGGAAATCTCCGCAATCGGACACAGATGACAAAAAAAAAAATCTGACAGGTTATAACCCTCCCTTACTCCAAAATGAAAAAAAAAAGGTTTTGCCCATAGTTCTACTTTAATGCCCCGTACACACGATCAGAAATTCACCCAGCAAAAGACAGATGAGAGCTTTTGGTCAGAAAATGCGACCGTGGTTATGCTCCATCGGACTTTTGCTGGCCGATTTAAAAGATTGAGAGCATGTTCTCTATTTTTCGGTCTTAAAAAGTTCAGAGCGGAAATTGCGATCATCTGTACCAATTCCGACGTGCAAAATTCCTACGCATGCTCGGAAGCATTGAACTTCATTTTCTCGGCTCGTCGTAGTGTTGTACTTCACCGTGTTCTTGGCGGTCGAAAGTTCAGCAAACTTTTGTGTGACTGTGTGTATGCAAGACAAGCTTGAGCGGAATTCCGTCGGAAAAACCATCCAAGATTTTTCAGATGGAAAATCTGCTTGTGTGTACGGGGCAAAAGTGTTACTGAACTGCAGCAAAGAAAAATCTAGTAGCCTGACCTTCCAGATAGGACTGTGCTGCGTGGCAGAGCTGTGTGAATTTCAGAACTGGGTGGACAGAAAATCAAATCTTTTTGCAGTTTAAATATCTCCCTTGTATGTTTTATGTGTGTATTTAGCTGTTTACCTGGATTTCCCCTTTAACCCCTTCCCATCCCTTTAAAAAGTCCCTAACGCTCGGGAGGTGGGAAGGATCAGCGATCGTGTGATTGGCTGCCACAGTGGTCACATGATCGAAAGCCTGCCCCGCCAACTAACGATTGCTAGTCTGGACCTAGAGAGAGCAAGAGGGTTATGGGACTTTAAATGACGTGCATGATTACATGTACCTCCATGCCTAAATCAGAAATAAAAACAAAGGGTTTTTTGGGACTTTAAGTGAGGCACAAGACACGTGGGAGGAGAAATTATGTAAATTGTTTAATTGGCATAAAAACAAAGCATACCTCAAAGTCTGGACCTAGAGATGTCTAAGGCAGCTCAGCCTCTGTGTTGGCAGGTTGCAGAGAGCTCACTCTCAACATAGAAACTTAGGCCACGCAGCAACGCATATGTGCGGTGTGTGGGTGTTATAGCGCCCCCCTTTTTCTGCTGACATATGCGGACAGAAATGGGTTAAACGACATAATTTTCTGAAGGTTGTCCTTCCCTGGACAAGGTGATACACAATCTGTAGACAGCGGTGCGGGTGTGGGTGAGACATCAGAGTGACTCCACGTGATTAAAATACACTCACCGGACACTTTATTAGGTACACCTTGCTAGTACCGGGTTGGACCCCCTTCATTCTTCATTCCATAGATTCAACAAGGTGTTGGAAACATTCCTCAGAGATTTTGGTCCTTAGTGACATGATAGCATCACGCAGTTGTAGCAGATTTGTCGGCTGCACATCCATGATTCCACCACATCCCAAAGGTGCTCTATTGGATTGAGTGACTGTGGAGGTCATTGGAGTCCAGTGATCTCATTGTCATGTTCAAGAAACCAGTGGTGAGATGATCTGAGCTTTGTGACATGGTGCATTATCCTGCTGGAAGGAGCCATCAGAAGATGGGGACACTGGAGTCATAACGGGATGGACATGGTCAGCAACAATACTCAGGTAGGTCGTGGCGTTTAAATGATGCTCAATTGGTACTAAGGGGCCCAAAGTGTGCCAAGAATATATCCCCCACACCATTACACCACCAGCCTGAACCACTGATACAAGGCAGGATGGATCCATGGCTTTCATGTTGTTTACACCAAATTCTGACCCTCCATCTGAATGTCGCAGCTGAAATCGAGACTCATCAGATCAGGCAACATTTTTCCAATCTTCTATTGTCCAATTTTGGTGAACCTGTGCAAATTGTAGCCTCAGTTTCCAGTTCTTAGCTGACATGCGTGGCACCTGGCGTGGTCTTCTACTGCTGTAGCCCATCTGCTTCAAGGTTTGATGTGTTGTGCATTCAGAAATGGTATTCTGCATACCTTGAATGTAATGAGTGGTTATTGGAGTTACGGTTACCTTTCTATCCTCTCAAACCAGCCTGCCCATTCTCCTCTGACCTCTGACATCAACAAGGCATTTTCCTCCACACAACTGCCGCTCACCAAATATTATCTCTTTTTCTGAACATTCTCTGCAAATCCGAGAGATGGTTGTGCATGAAAATCCCAGTAGATCAACAGTTTTTGAAATACTCAGACCAGCCTGTCTGGCATCAACAACCACGCCACGTTCAAAGTCACTGAAATCCCCTTTATTCCCCATTCTGATGCTCGGTTTGAACTTCAGCAAGTTGTCTTCACCACGGCTAGATGCCTAAATGTATTGAGTTGCTGCCATGTGATTGGCTGATTAGCAATTTGTGTTACCAAGCAATTGAACAGCTGTACCTAATAAAGTGTCTGGTGAGTGTATATTGCCAAATAAATCATTTCACCAGTTTTCAGTGTATATAGCTGCTTGTCTGGAGTTTCCCTTTAAGTCCTCTTATTCCGTGAACAGTAGCCCGGTACACAAATAATTTGTTTTATATGAGCTCCTTCGCCGCTCCTTGTTGACGGAGAGAATGAAAAGAGCTGGCATACGGTTTGTAAGCGGTAATCATCATCTCATTTTCAAGCAGTACAGAACATTTTTTCTTTTTTTTTTTTTTTTTTCTTCTTAAGCAATTGAAGAAACAGCTGGAGGGACACATGGAGTTTTCTCAGCAGCTGCAAGACACAGATGCTCAGCCTTCCTCTGCAGTCTTCCAGCAGATTCTCTGTGCGCGGCTGATGTCTTACATGTTTCTGGGCTATCAGTGACAGGTGGATCGCACAAGACATCTCAACACGCTGGTGGAACCATTAAAGCATTTGTCTGCTTTAGCCAGTGATTTACAATATGTGTGGAACAGACCAGGGCTGACGGCTCACAACAATGATGTCACTGGCGGCTCCGACAAGAAGGAAAAAAGGGAATTGTGAGCTGTTCTCTGTGTGTTTCTCTATTGTCTGCACCTTTTTTTTTTACAGGTATGGAGGTCTCTGACAGGGTCTCTTGATAGAAAACTGGACACAGGTGTGCTTTAGCAATAATTAATAATAATTAAAAAATAACGGTCCCTAATTATAATAAGGGCTCTTTCACACGGACCTCCGCTGAGCAGGAACATGACAGGTCCGTCTCTGCACACAGCGCAGGGACGGACCTGTCAGAGCACCGCTCTCCCCTAGAGGACCGTAGAGTCCGTCGTCATCGATCCGCTCTGCAGACGGATGAAAAAATAGGGTTTTCCTCCATCTGCTCATCCGCTGACACCCGCTATCCCATAGGGATACATGTATGTCCGTTTTTCATCCATCCGTTTTCGGATGAAAAACGGACATACATGTATCCCTATGGGATAGCGGGTGTCAGCGGATGAGCAGACGGAGGAAAACCCTATTTTTTCATCCGTCTGCAGAGCGGATCGGATGACGACGGACTCTACGGTCCGTCGTCATCCGATCCCCATAGGGGAGAGCGGTGCTCTGACAGGTCCGTCCCTGCGCTGTGTGCAGAGACGGACCTGTCATGTTCCTGCTCAGCGGAGATCGCTCTGGCGATCCCCGCTGAGCAAGCGGATATCCACGGGGCGGATCAGCACTGATTCGCCCCGTGTGAAAGAGCCCTTACTCTGCAGGCTGCAGTGTCAGGGCCCAGAGGTAATCTGAAATGTGACAGGTGTTATCTGTCAATTGTCTTGTACACACGAGCGGATTTTCCGTCGGGAAAATCTTGGATGGTTTTTCCGACGAAATTCCGCCCAAGCTTGGCTTGCATACACACGGTCACACAAAAGTTTGCTGAACTTTCGAGCGTCAAGAATGCGGTGACGTACAACACTACGACGAGCCGAGAAAATGAAGTTCAATGCTTCCGAGCATGCGTCGAATTGTTTCCGAGCATGCGTATCTTGCGCGTTAGAATTGGTACAGACGATCGGAATTTCCGATCGGAACTTTTTCCGACCGAAAAATTGAGAACCTGCTCTCAACCTTTTGCTGGCTGGAATTCGGCCAGCAAAAGTCCGATGGAGCATATACACGGTCGCATTTTCCGACCAAAAGCTCACATCAGACTTTTGCTGGCGGAATTTCCGATTGTGTGTATGAGGCTTTAGGCCTGATTCACACCTATGCATTTTTTGTGCTTTTTGCATTTTGCAGATTTGCACTAAAGAATGTGTTCAATGGACTATAGTGCAAATCTGCAAAAAGCACTAAAAATGCATAGGTGTGAATCAGGCCTAAAGCTTCATACACACGATCAGATTGTTGGCCATTAGAGCGTCAGACTTTTGTCAAAAGGACATGTGCCTGGATCTTGTCTTGCATACTAACGTCACACAATTTTTGGCCAAAAACAAGAACATAGTGACATACTATAAGGAATTTCAGCTCCTGAGCCCCACCCTTTGGTCACCTTCTGAGCATGCGTGTTTGTACTTTTGACATTTGTGTGATGGACTTGTGTATAGACGATACGAAAATCTAACAACAGGTTAGCTGCACTTTGTCATTGACTTCTATTATATCCCGTGGTATTAGTGTGTTTTAGTGGGGCAGTGTGAAGCCACCCTAACCTTACACAGAGCTGTATGTGTTATATGCTCTTCCTAAGGATTGGAGGTGCATCTCCTTGGCCACCAATCAACATTACACAAGCACTAAAAGTTTGAATTTGATTGGTGGCGGCAGGGGTATCACACAATTCTTCAGTAAGAACATGTTAATACACAAGGATTGCATTCATGGCCGGATCTAGGTGGGTGCTGGGGTGAACTGCGCGCTCCCCCCCAGATCTCAGTTGCACCCCCCCAAAAACCCCTGACCACCCCCCTTCACCCTGGATGCTCTGCCCGGCCACTGACCTCGGAGGAGGAAGACACAGCGGCGCTGGAAGAAAAAAAATGCCAAAGGGAGCCAGGGCTTTCGTCACCCTCGGAATGGTGTCACCCCTCTAGCAGGTGTCACCCGGGTGTGGACCGCACCCCCCATCCCCCCTAGCAACGCCACTGGGTGATTCCTCTCCTCTGACTCTCCAGCGGCGATTCCTGTCCTCTGACTCTCCAGTAGTGATCCCTATCCTCTGGCTCTCCAGTTGTAATCCCTGTCTTCTGCCTTTCCAGCCATGATCCTTGTCCTCTGCCTCTCCAGGAGTGATCCTTGTCCTCTGCCTCTCCAGGAGTGATCCTTGTCCTCTGCCTCTCCCTCTGCCTCTCAAGTGGCAATCCCTGTCCTCTGCCTTTCTAGCCATGATCCCGATCCCCTTTCTGTCTCTCTTTCATGGTGATCTATTGTCCTCTTCCCTGTTAGTGGGGTTTCCTGTCCTCTGCCTCTCCCGTGGTGACCACAGTCCTCTGTCTTTCCAGCTGTGGTCCCTGTCCTCTGTCTTGCCAATGGTAATCCCTGTCCTCTGCTTCTTCAGCAGTGACCCCTGTCCTCTGTCCTGCCAGCCATGACCACTATTCTCTGCCCTGCCAACACTGACCCCTGTCCTCCACCCTGCTTACCCCAGTCCTCAGCTCGTCCCCTGCTGACATTCCATCCTTAGCCCTGCTGACTCCCTGTACTCTGCCCTGCTCCCTCCTGTCCTCTGCTCTGCTGACCCCTGCACACTGTCCTAAAAACCAATAGCCTATATACACTGCCCTACACACTGCTGATCCTGTCCTCTTCCCTACTGATGCCCTGTGCACTGCCCTGCTGACCTCCTATCCTGATATTTTTTATTGCCCCCCGATATCAGACTGGCTAGATCTGGCCCTGGTTTCCCTCTCCTAAAAATAATATCCTTTTTAGATAGCAGTGTCCTATTGGTTCCTAAAGCTGGCCACATTCAGCTCAAATTTCGGCCAATTCCTGCTAAGTTGTGCAAAGTTCAAATTGTGGGTAGCCCTGCAGGCACCACCAAACACCACAAAAGTTGAAAAATGTACTAAGCTATTGGCTGAACATTGATAGCTTTGTATCAGATGTGGTCACTATGCGCAGCACAAATGATTTCAGACAGCGACAGGTTCTACAGCTGCTATATACAAAAGCCAACAGTGGAGATTTCTCAATCCATGCTGTTTAGCGTGGATGAGGGAATCATATGAATGTGAGAAAACAGGCCGTGTATGGCTAGTTTAACTGACAATAGGCCGGACGGGAGCTCTCCCATCCTTATTGGACATGATGTTCTCCCAGTAACACGCCTCACGCACACGCCCTAGGGGCTGCACTGTGGCGCGATTCATCACCTGCTGTGTCCACAAAGCACAGCAGATAATAGATCACTGAATTGGGCTTGTACCATGTGACCGCAGTGACCAATCACAGTGATTACATGGCAGTACATAATGAATGGCATTCATTCATAGCCATTCATTGAGTACTGTTGTATTGGTCTCTGTGATTGGTCACATTGATCACATGGTACAGGCAGGGCCACTCATAGTGCATCTGTACCATGTGATAGGTGTGGCCAGTCACAGTTTCAGAATAGTACACAATGAATGAATGGATGCCATTCATAAAAATGATTGCTTATAACAGCGATCATCACTGTTATAAGCAATTATAGTTTGTAAAAAAAAATATCATATCACATCCTCAGAGTAGTACAGTGTCACTATTGTAACACTGCACTGCCCTGGTAACAGTATGTAAAAAAAGAAAAAAAACTTAAAAAAAGACAAATGAAATTGTACAAAAAAGATACAAAAAATTGAAAACAAACAATTATTATTTTTTTACATACTGTCACTAGTCAGTGTCCCTGATCACCGCCACCCCAGTCATATGGCGACGTTATACAACTCTGGTGACGGTATGTAAAAAAAATAAATGTGAACCCCCCCCCCCCCCCCCCCCTAAATTTATGAAGAAAGATTATTTGTTTGCAAAATATTATAACAGAAACAAAGAAAAGTGCTTTTCTTTTTTCCCAAATGTTCTGCATTTTTCCATTTCGTATAGCAAAAAGTAAAAAAACTCAGTGGTGATTAAAGTGGTAGCAAAGGCGTCTTTTTCAATTTATACCTATAGATAAGCCTAAAATAAGGTTTACCTGTAGGTATAGTAAAAAACGTGCACCATTTAGGGGATAATTACTAGACATGTGCATTCGTTTTCGTCCGAATGCATTTTCGTCCGAATTTCAGGTATTTTTGTCATCGTTTTAACAAACGATAACAAAAGTGCAGTATCCGAAAAACGAAAGATCCGACATAAACAAATGCTTTATTTTCGTTGTGACAACAGTTCGATATAGATAGGAGATTCGACGCTGACAATAACAATCTGTGTCCATTGAACCTGTGGTCGAATGTGCCTAACCTTAAGGCCCCTTTCACACTGGGGCGTTTTTCATGCGGTGCGGCGCTAAAAATAGCGCCTGTTCACCGCATGAAAAAATCCGGCCCCTTTAACTCCAGTGTGAAAGCCGGCGGGCTTTCACACTGGAGCGGTGCGCTAGCAGGACGGTAAAAAAAGTCCTGCTAGCAGCATCTTTGGAGCGGGATAGGAGCGGTGTGTTCACCGCTCCTATACCGCTCCTTCCCATTGATTACAATGGGAGACCGCCGTAAAACCGCGGCAATACCGCGGTTACCGCGGTAATACCGCGGCTACGGCGGCGCTCTGCGGGGGGGGTGTTTAACCCTTTTTCGGCCGCTCGCGGGGGGTAAAACCGCACCGCGAGCGGCCGAAAACTGCGGTGAAAACGACGGTAAAGCAGCGCTAAATATAGCGCTGCTTTACCGTCACCGCGGCTCAACGCCCCGGTGTGAAAGGGGCCTAACTCTATTAGGCCAAGATTATTCTACATAGAGAGGAAAGTTTCGACGTAGAGAGGAAAGATTTGATGTAGAGAGAAAAGATTGCTGCTGGAATTGGGTGGAATTGCAGCTAAACTACAGTATACAGAGTCATACAGTTTAGCTGCTCCGTCGAATCTTCTTTGAACATTCGACAGACACCATAAGCCTTCAATGACAGATTCGACCTTAATTAATTTGGGTTTTCGGACGAAAACGCAATTTTTAACAAAAAACGAAATAAATAAAAACGAATTTTAGGAGTAACTAAATAAATGTATTTTTCGGACGAAAACGAAATTCCGAAACGAAATATTTCAGTGTGCACATGTCTAATATTTACTATACTAGCACCGTTGATGTCACAGGCGCATGCGCATTGCTCTCTCAATGGACGGCGTGCCGACCATAGAAAGAGCCGTGCCACGGCCGTGACTCCGTTGCACATTTGGGTACACTTTTGCATGACTGAGTAATTGTCATTCAAAGTGTGACAGTGCCGAAAGCTGAAAAATGGCCTGGGCAGGAAGAGGTTGAAAGTGTCTGATATTGAAGTGGTTAAGTTAAAGTGGTTGTAAACCCTCCGGAAAAAAAAAAAAAAAACACCCTGCAAGATAAATGCATAATGAGCTAGTATGCATAGCATACTAGCTCCTTATGAATTACTTACCTGAGAACGAAGCCCCCAGAGCCGTCCTCGTCTCCCCCTCCCGCCGGCGACATCTATCCCAGTGGTTATTTGTATCGCGGCTCCGGCGCTGTGATTGGCCGGAGCCGCGATGACTTCACTCCCGCGCATGCGCACGTGCCGCCGGGAACGGCACAGTACAACTGAAGCAATGGCACGTACGTGCCATTGCTTCAGTTGGCTAAAAGAGGAAGTAAACCCTGATGTGTTTACTTCCTCTTTGTTTCCCTGCAAAGGTAAAGCATAATGGACTACTATGCATCGCATCGTGATGTCACCGCTGTCCTCTTCTCCACGAAGCGTCCATCTTCCTTCCGGGTATCGCTGTGAGTGGTCGGAGCAGCGATGACGTCACTCCAGTGCATGCACGCGGGAGCCGTCAGTGACGGCATGTTAGCCTTCACTAACGGCATGCTCAGTGCGCTTGACATGGGTGCCCGTTTTTTGTAAAATATCTCCTTAACCGTGTAGGTGTAGGTTAAGGAGATATTTCTTGCACCTACAGGTAAGCCTTGATCTAGGCTTACCTGCAGGTCTCTGTTATCTGACACTGTTACTACTCTCTTACTACTTCTGGAAGTGGTGAATGCTGAAGAGGCTTGTGTAGACTACAGTATGTGAAATGAGCAAGAGTGGGAGCCCCAGGCTATCAGAGAGTTGAGTATGAACACTTTTCTATGCAGGTATCATTATTCCAGATTTATGTCAAACCATCATCAGTTTACAATCCATCTTATCTACCATGTTTCCACGGAACCCTGGTTGAGAATCACTGATCTAGAACAAAGATTAGGATAAAAGTTCAGACCTTCAAGGCTTGACTAGTTGCATGCTTGTTCTAGGCCAGTGCCTTACGAATGAAGACAGGACCAGAATGACAGTCCTAGTTCCTACTCCTTTAAAAACCAAGTCATGAATGACAGCTGCCATATTTATTTCATTACAGACTCCTTTTAAAGAAGAATTTCAGAGAATTGTCCATTCTCCAAGCTAAATGCTAGGACGATTTAATCATGGAAAGTGTCCGTGACTCCAGCAGGGTGACACTATTATTATTATTTGGAATCAAGTGAGGTTGTAGAATAAAGAAGCTTTTTTTACAGCACTTTAAACATCCTTGTGCTTGAACCAGACCTTGGAGATTGATACAGATGGTGTCATGGCTATGGAGAAGAGGAATCCATTGAAATATTTTTCGAAAATGACACTGTAAGGAAAGCGACAGAAAGGAAGGCAAATTATGCCAGGTTCAAGAATATTGAACATTCAGTGGGGAGACAGGAAACCTTCTCTTTTCATGTAAATAGCAATCATAAGAAGGTACTTGACAGACTTGGCAGTACAGACAACAATAGAAGCTTTTAATACTTTTATATAAAATAATTCATGAATAGTGATATTGGAGGGCTGGGACCACAGTTTCAGGAAGTAACAGGATAAAGGTAAGGAAAGAAGGAAAACACATCAAAATTTCACAACAAAAATTATAATGCAAGGACAAGTAAATAAATAAAATGTTGCCGTTTCAATAGGAAGTAATAACTTAAATTTAGTAGACACCAGCAGATGCTCAATAGTCATTGAATTGTTGTAGAGTAGGTGTGTCAAACTCAATTTCACTGCGGGCCGCATCAGCAATATGGTTGCCCTCAAAGGGCCAGTTGTATCTGGGGTGTGCTACATACAGAGTGTAGGGTTCAGGAGTGCATTACTTACAGAGTGCAGAGTTCAGAAGTAAGCTACGTAAAGAGGGCAGAGTTCAGGAGTGCATTATATACAGGGAGCAGAGTTCAGAAGTAAGCTACATACAGAGTACAGGGTTCAGGAGCGCGTTTTGTACAGAGTGCATAGTTCAGGCGTGAGTAACGTACAGAGTGCAGAGTTCAGGAGTGCATTATATACAGGGAGCAGAGTTCAGAAGTAAGCTACATACAGAGTACAGGGTTCAGGAGCGCGTTATGTACAGGGTGCATAGTTCAGGTGTGAGTAACGTACAGAGTGCAGAGTTCAGGAATGCATTACATACAGAGTGTAGAGTTCAGAAGTAAGCTACATACAGAGTAGGGATGAGCCGAACACCCTCCTGTTCGGTTCGCAGCATAAAATGCAAACAGGCAAAAAATTTGGCAGAACACAAGAACACCGTTAACCACCTCAATACAGTGCACTTACACCCCCTTCCTGCCCAGACCAATTTTCAGCTTTCAGCGCTCTCACACTTTGAATGACAATTACTCAATCCTGCAACAAATCATGTACCCATATGAAATTTGCGTCCTTTTTTCACACAAATAGAGCTTTCTTTTGGTGGTATTTAATCACTAGTAGGTTTTTTATTTTTTGTGCTATAAAAAAAAAAAAAAAAACATAAATTGCCTTTTTCTTTGTTTCTGTCATAAAAGTTTGCTAATTAGTAATTTTTCTTCATAAATTTTGGCCAAAAGTTATACTGCTACATATCGTTGTTAAAAATAACCCAAATTTGTGTATATTATTTGGTCTTTGTGAAAGTTATAGAGTCTACAAACTATGGTGCCAATCACTGAAAATGTATCACATCTAATCAGTACATCAGGTGAATCTCATTTCTTGAGACGCTAACAAGTCAGGAAAGTACAAATACCGCCCAAATGACCCCTTTTTAGAAAGTAGACATTCCACGGTATCAAGTATGGTGCGTTTTTTTAAGTTGTAATTTTTTCCCACAATTCTTTGCAAAATTAAGATTTTTTTTTTTTTTTTTTTTTACTAATTTGTTATGTTATCAGGTTATTTCTCACACACAGCATATGCAACATATTACACCCCAAAATACATTCTACTACTCTTCCAGAGTATGGCGATACCACATGTGTGATACTTTTACACAGCCTGGCCACATACAGAGCACCAACATTTATTTAATTGAATTCACATTCAGGCGTTCTACGAGCATGAATTACATTTCTCATTTCTCAACCACCTATTACACGTTTGAAGGCCCTGGAGCACCAGGGCAATGGCAATTGCCCACAAAATTACCCCATTTTGGAATTCAAACACCCCAACGTATAATCTATGAGGCATAATGAGTATTTTGAACACTTCATTTTTTTCCAGAAGTTTTTGGAAAATGTGGGAGAAAAAAAATTACAACGCATTTTTTTTAACACAAAGTTGTCAATTTATAAGATATTTCTAACACATAGCATGTATATAGCAAAACTGACACCCCAAAATACATTCTGCTTCTCTTTCTGAGTATGGCGATACCACTTGTGTGAGACTTTTACACAACCTGGCCACATACAGAGGCTCAAAATTGAAGTAGTACCTTCAGGCATTCTAGGAGCATAAACATCTCATTTCATTCCTACCTATCACACTTTTGAAGGTCCTTGAGCACCAGGACAATGGAATTACCCACAAAATGACCGCATTTTGGAAGCAAACACCCCAACGTATCTACTCGGGTACTCTGATGGGGTGGAGACAGGTACTTGGGTACTCTGATGGGCTGATGGGACGGCCGGCGGGCAGAAAGCGGTTAAAGTCTATGGGACACGAACATGAATAATCAAAAGTGCTAATTTTAAAGGCTTATATGCAAGTTATTGTCATAAAAAGTGTTTGGGGACCCGGGTCCTGCCCCAGGGGACATGTATGAATGCAAAGAATTTTCTGAAAATGCCAGTTTTTTCGGGAGCATTGATTTTTTTAATGCTTAAAGTGAAACCATAAAAATGTAATATTCCTTTAAATATCGTGCCTGGGGGTGTCTATAGTATGTCTATAGTATGCCTGTAAAGTGGCACATTTTTCCTGTGTTTAGAACAGTACCACAGCAAAATTACATTTCTAAAGGAAAAATTGTCATTTAAAACTGATCGCGTCTGTAATGAATTGTCGGGTCTCGGCAATATAGATAAAAATCATTGAAAAAAAGAGCATGGGACCCCCCCAGTCCATAACTTTGGGTCTGCTATAAATATTAAGGGGAGCCCCGAACCAAAATAAAAAAAAATTGCGTGGGGGGTCCCCCTAAAATCCATACCAGGTCCTTTGGGTCTGATATGGAAATTAGGGGGAACACTGCGCCAAATTTAAAAAAATGGTGCAGGGGTCCCCCCCCAAAATCCATACTAGACCCTTATCAGAGCACGCAACCTGGCAGGCTGCAGGAAAAGAGGGGGGACAGGAGAGTGCCCCCCCTCCTAAACCATACCAGGCCACATGCCCTCAATATGGAGAGGGTGCTTTGGGGTAGCCCCCCAAAGCACCTTGTCCCCATGTTGATGGGGACAAGGGCCTCATCCCCACAACCCTTGCCCGGTGGTTGTGTGGGTCTGTGGGTGGGGGGCTTATCGGAATCTGGAAGCCCCCTTTAACAAGAGGACCCCCAGATCCCGGCCTCCCCCCGTGTGAATTGGTAACATGGGAACTACCATTTAAGTAGCCTTGAGGCGATTCAGTTCGCATTTGTAGCGCTATACAAAATCATTCAACCAAAAAAGTGTCAAAATCATAAAAAAAGACAAGAGACAGCTTGGGACAAGTCCTTTATTAAAAAATAAAAATGTACCACGATGTAAGTTCATGGACCGAAAAAGAAAAAAAAAACCTGACACCACGGGGAAGCTATGGGGAAGTCCCGTGGCATCAGAGGGGGGCGGGGTAACCCGGTTACGTCACCGGGTGGCCCCGCCCTCAGTTATATAGGAGCTGTCACAGCGAAGACGCGTCACTCTGTGGGAGCCTCCAATGGAGGCGGATCGATTGCGGCTTTTTTTTCCTTTTTCGGTCCATCGGGCGGCGTGAACTTTCATCATGGGACTTTTTTTTTTTAATAAAGGTATTGTCCCAAGCTGTCTCTTGTCTTTTTTTACCATTTTGACACTTTTTTTGTGAAATGGTAACAATTCACACAGGGGGTGGATGCCGGGATCTGGGGGTCCCCTTGTTAAAGGGGGATTCCAGATTCCGATAAGCCCCCCGCCCGCAGACCCCCACAACCACCGGGCAAGGGTTGTGGGGATGAGGCCCTCCTCCCCCCTCTTTTCCTGCTGCCTGCCAGGTTGCCTGATCGGATAAGGGTCTGGAAGGACCTGGTGTGGATTTTAGGGGGACCCCCGCGCAATTTTTTTTTTAAATTTTGGTTAGGGGTTCCCCTTAATATTCATACCAGACTCAAAGGGCCTGGTAATGGACTGGGGGGGATCCCATGCTCTTTTTTTCAATGAGTTTTATCTATATATTTTTTCAATGACCCGACAATTCATTAAAGCCGTGATCAGTTTTAAAGGACAATTTTTCCTTTAGAAATTTCATTTTTCATTCCCGCGCATGCTCAGTTTGTACAGCACGAAGCACTGACTCCTGGGAGCGTAGTGGCGGGCATCCGCACTGACTCCTGGGAATACTGACACTTAGCTCCCAGGATACAGTGCGCCACCGAGGATGACGACGATACACGCCCATACCCACGGGTGTCAGAACCAGGAAGTAAGACAAAAAAAAAGGCTAGACAGGTACCCACTGAGAATTTTTTTTTTTATTTCATTTAAAAATCTATGACGTGCGAGGATGGGATTAAGGTGAATATAAATATTTGTGTGGACCTCCGCTTTAAGGCATCAGCATACCAAGACATTTTGTACACTTTCATGCTCCCAGCTTTGTGGGAAGAGTTTGGGGATGGCCCCTTCCTGTTCCAACATGACTGCACAACAGTGCACCAAGCAAGGTCCATAAAGACATGGATGAGCGAGTTTGGGTAACTTGATTGGCCTGCACAACCCTCAACCCGACTGACCTCAACCGGATAGAACACCTTTGGGATGAATTAGAGCAGAGACTGTGAGCCAGGCCTTCTCGTCCAACATCAGTGCCTGACCTCACAAATGCGCTTCTGGAAGAATGGTCAAACATTCCCATAGACACACTCCTAAACCTTGCGGACAGCCTTCCCAGAAGAGTTTAAGATGTTATAGCTGCAAAAGGTGGGCCAACTCAGTGTTGAACCCTATGGACTAAGACTAAGATGCCATTAAAGTTCATGTACGTGTAAAGGCAGGCGTCCCAATACTTTTGGTAACATAGTGTATGTGAACCAAACCTAACCTGTGTATAAAAGATGTGTATACTTACCCATTTTGAGCCCACTCTGGTCCAGTCACATGATCACCTGTGTTAGTCAGTTATTCAGTGGAGAGGAGGGAGCGCCAACAACGGCCGGGACATGGGAGCCTATGGGTGACGTCACGAATCCCAGAACGCCAGCTGTTGCTAAGCACTCCCTCTTCTCCCCTGCATTTGCCGCTCACCAAAACAGGGTATGATTGGTCGGACCAGAGCAGGCTGAAAATAGGAAAGTATTTACATTTCTTTTTACACACGTTAGTGTCTTGGTCTTTGGGGGGGGCATTTTTAAGGCTGTTTACTGTTAGGTAGGAATTCTACTTTAATTATGAAGATATTGATGGGAAGGTGACATTGCATACTACCCTTGGAACTATTGTTATATAGAATAAAGTAATATTGCTCTACAATACTTCAATTATCTCTGTGCTAAAGCTGGACCTTGAATATGGATATATCATTGTCGAGGAGAAAAGAAGTCAGTATAGTGCCGCGTACACACGAAGGGACAATCCCGCGGGATTATCCTCTGGACTGAAGTCCAGCGGATAATCCCCTAGTGTGTGGGCGCCGGCGGACTTTTTGGCGCCAAAGTCCGGCGGACCAAAGTTTTAAGTTTTGTTTTAAAATTATCCGCTGGACTTGGCAGTCCAGCGGACAATCCCGCCGTTAGTGGGCAAGTCCGCGGGACTTTTGAAATGAACGGACTTGCCGCTCATCGGCAAGTCCGTTCATTTAGCACGTGACTTCAGGTTACGTAGCTAGCGTAGGCAGTTACTGCCGCCGCGCTAGCTCCGTGACCTGGCATGGATTTAAAGGGAATCCCCACGCCGAAAAAACGGCGTGGGGGTTCCCCCCCAAATCCATGTCAGACCCTCATCCGAGCACGCAGCCTGGCAGGCCAGGAAAGGGGTGGGGACGAACGAGCGCCCCCCCCCCTCCTGAGCCGTACCAGGCCGCGTGCCCTCAACATGGGGGGTGCCCTGGGGAAAGGGGGGCCGTGCGGCCCCCCCCACCCCAAAGCACCTTGTCCCCATGTTGATGAGGACAAGGGCCTCTTCCCGACAACCCTGGCCGTTGGTTGTCGGGGTCTGCGGGCGGGGGCTTATCGGAATCTGGGAGCCCCCTTTAATAAGGGGGCCCCCAGATACCGGCCCCCCACCCTATGTGAATGAGTATGGGGTACGATGTACCCCTACCCATTCACCTAAGGTGTAAAATGTAAAGTACAAAAAACACACACACTTTTGAAAAAATATTTTATTGCACTGCTCCGGGGGTCTTCTTCCGTCTTGGGGGTCTTCTCGCCGGACTCCTCCGCTCTCTTCTGCTCTTTTACCTAGCTCTTTCACGAGCGGGGGGAGTCCGGCTACCTTCTTCGTCGTCGCCGCCGTCGTCTGGGGGTCTCGATCCGCCTTTGGGGGTCTTCCGGGGGTCTCTTCTGTTCTTGCGGCGGTCGTCGTCTTCCGCGCCGCCGGCGCCGCCTTCTTCTTCTTCTTCTTGTCCTTCTTGTTCTTCTTCTTCTTCCGATGTTGACCCGTCGCTGTCTCTGCCCGGAATGCCTGTGCCGCTCTGCGCTCGGACTTATATAGGGACATGGGGGACAGGGTCACATGCACATGTCACATGGTGACCCCGCCCCCTTGTGTTGTCACAGTCCCGGAGGATGCTGGGACTGTGACATCGCAAGGGGGTGGGGTCACGATGTGACATGAACATGTGACCCTGTCCCCCATGTCCCTATATAAGTCCGAGCGCAGAGCGGCACAGGCATTCCGGGCAGAGACAGCGACGGGTCAACATCGGAAGAAGAAGAAGAACAAGAAGGACAAGAAGAAGAAGAAGAAGGCGGCGCCGGCGGCGCGGAAGACGACGACCGCCGCAAGAACAGAAGAGACCCCCGGAAGACCCCCGAAGGCGGATCGAGACCCCCAGACGATGGCGGCGACGACGAAGAAGGTAGCCGGACTCCCCCCGCTCGTGAAAGAGCTAGGTAAAAGAGCAGAAGAGAGCGGAGGAGTCCGGCGAGAAGACCCCCAAGACGGAAGAAGACCCCCGGAGCAGTGCAATAAACAATTTTTTCAAAAGTGTGGGTGTTTTTTTTACTTTACATATTACACCTTAGGTGAATGGGTAGGGGTACATCGTACCCCATACTCATTCACATAGGGTGGGGGGCCGGGATCTGAGGGCCCCCTTATAAAAGGGGGCTCTCAGATTCCGATAAGCCCCCGCCCGCAGACCCCGACAACCAACGGCCAGGGTTGTCGGGAAGAGGCCCTTGTCCTCATCAACATGGGGACAAGGTGCTTTGGGGTGGGGGGGGCGCACGGCCCCCCTTTCCCCAGGGCACCCCCCATGTTGAGGGCACGCGGCCTGGTACAGCTCAGGAGGGGGGGGGGGCGCTCGTTCGTCCCCACCCCTTTCCTGGCCTGCCAGGCTGCGTGCTCGGATGAGGGTCTGACATGGATTTGGGGGGAACCCCCACGCCGTTTTTTCGGCGTGGGGAGTCCCTTTAAATCCATGCCAGCTTATGGAGCTAGCGCGGCGGCATTTACTGCCTACGCTAGCTACGTACCTGAAGTTACGTTCTAAATGAACGGACTGCTCCGTGTGTGGGCAAGTCCGTTCATTTTCAAAAGTCCCACGGACTTTTGGCCGGCGGATTATCCGCCGGAGAAGTCCGTGCGTGGGCAAGTCCACACGCTCGGAAAGTCCAGCGGACCCAGCTGGAAAGTCCGGCGGGATTGTCCGCTGGACTAAGTCCGCCGGCAAAAGTCTGCACGTGTGTACGCGGCATAACACTACCCCCCCTCCCTAGTCTGACAATGGGGCGGTCTGGCTTACCTCCTGTGCTCAGTCATCCAGGGTTGTGTCTCACTAATACAGGAGGTGTGTACTGGCCAGATCACCAGGTGAAAACAGAGGGAAAAAGGCCAAAGAAAGAAAACTGATGCAGCCACCACATCTAATGATTGGTAAGCAGCAATATAATATATTTTTTGTTTTGGGCTTAATACCACTTGCTAACCGACGATATACCTGTACGTGGCTGGACTTCAAACAGTTATACCAGAATGATGCCTGATCTCCCTCCCGTACTGTTTTTTTTCGAACTGGCAGCTGGCTCTCTTGTAAAAGCAATCCTAGTGGCTAAGTAGCTGCTAGCTGGATAGCTTTTACAAGCAGTGGGATGGGATGTCTCCCCCCTCCCGCCGCCTTCCACGGCTTGCCCGAGATGTCCTGTCCCACCAGGAGACACGAGCCACCAGCCGGGATCGCTATTATAACACACCTGGGTGGGCTCGGTTTGCATTTTCTGCGCCCTGCACCTGCTCTAATCAGGTGCTTCAAACCCTCCTTAATATATGGGCACGGCCCCTGTGGTCAGTAATTCTAGCACCAAACCTCCTGTGTAAATCTAAAGTGGTAACCTGAAAAGGCTTTTAAAGCGTCACCTATGGATAGTAAAATTGATGCCATTTGTCGCCATTGCACGGCGTGTGCAATTTTAAAACATGACATGTTTGGTATCTATTTACAGACACATATAAAGAATACTTTATTAATCTTAAATGGAAACTTGACATTTACTTGGCATAACATTATCTTTTTTTATTTTACAAAAAAATTGTGTTATGTGTTGTGTTTTTTTGCATTACAATTCAAAAAAGTGTATTTTTTTCCAAAAAATTGCATTTGAAAATCCGCTGCACAAATACCGTGTGATGTAAAAAATTGCGAAACCCACATATTTATTCTCTAGGGCCTCGGCTTGAAAACATCTGTAATGTGTGAGGGTTCTAAGTAAATTTCGAGCAAAAAATACTGATTGTTACATGTAAATAAAAAAGTGCCAGAAAAGGCCCGGTCTGGAAGTATTTACACACAGTCTGCCAAAAAGCATGTGGACAGTGCTGGGCGTTCTTATCAGAAAAGCGACCATGCTTTAAGAGAGCAATATGGCTGCATTCCTTATTCTTTTTTACTTTCAAGTCAAAATATGATTTAACACAGATATATACCCTCACCAGACACTTTATTAGGTACATCTTGCTAGTACCAGTTTGGACCTCCTTTTGCCTTCAGAACTGCCTTAATTCTTCATTCTTTGTGGCGTAGATTCTACAAGGTGTTGTAAACATTCCTCAGAGATTTTGGTCCATATTTACATGATAGCATCACCCACTTGCTGCAGATTTGTCAGCTGCCCATCCATGATACAAATCTCAGTCCTTTATTGGATGAGATCTGGTGACTGTGGAGGCCATTGGACTCCAGTGACCTCATTGTCATGTTCAAGAAACCAGTGGTGAGATGATTGGAGCTTTGTGACATGGTGCATTATCCTGCTGGAAGGAGCCATCAGAAGATGGGGACACTGTAGTCATAAAGGGATGGACATGGTCAGCAACAATACTTAGGTAGGCCGTGGCGTTTAAACGATGCACAATTGGCACTAAGGGGCATAAAGTGTGCTAAAAAAAATATTCCCCCCAGCCTGAACCGTTGATACGAGGCAGGATGGATCCATGGCTTTCATGTTGTTTACACCAAATTCTGACCCGACCATCTGAATGTTGCAGCTGAAATCGAGACTCATCAGACCAGGCAATGTTTTGTCCAATCTTCTATTGTCCAATTTTGGTGAGCCTGTGCAAATTGTAGCCTCAGTTTCCTGTTATTAACTGATAGGAGTGGCAACTTCAAGGTTCGATGTGTTGTGCATTCAGAGATGGTATTCTGCATACCTTGGTTGTAACGAGTGGTTATATGAGTTACTGTTGCCTTTCTATCATCTCTGCCAATTCTCCTCTGACATTAACAAGGCATTTTTATCCACACAACCGCTGCTCACTGGATATTTTCCCTTTTTCGGACCATTCTCTGTAACCCCGAGAGATGGTTGTGGGTGAAAATCCCAGTAGATCAGCAGTTTTTGAAATACTCAGAGACCAGCCCGTCTGGCACCAACAACCATGCCACGTTTAAAGTCACTTAAATCCCCTTTCTTCCCCATTCTGATGTTCGGTTTGAAATTCAGTAAGTCGTCTTCACCATAGTCTAGATCAGGGATATGCAATAAGTGGACCTCCAGCTTTTGCAGAACTACAAGTCCCATGAGGCATAGCAAGACTCTGACAGCCACAAGCATGACACCCAGAGGCATGATGGGACTTGTAGTTTTGCAACAGCTGTAGGTCCGCTAATTGCATATCCCCCTGGTCTAGATGCTTACATGCATTGAGTTGCTGCCATGTGATTGGCTGATTAGCAATTTGCTTTACCAAGCAATTGAACAGGTGTACCTAATAAAGTGGCCGGCGAGTTGTAAATCATTTGTTTATAAACTTTCAAAAAGTAAATATTAAAAATACTTTTCCTTTAAATAGCTTAAAAATTGCTAAGAGCGGCTACAGACAGGAAGGCAGCTTAAGCCACGTTCAAGATGATTGAACATACAATGGTGAAAACAGAAAACCTTGGCGTTTTATGTATGTAACAAACACAGAAAGGCACTTGACAGATGTGTCCGTATCGATGACAATAGAAGTTTCCAACACTATTGAAATAATTAATCTATGCAAATATGGAGTGGCTAGTACGATCGTTTTGGAGGCAGCTGAGAGACACACCATAATGAATACAACACCTCAGTGAAAGCAAGTCAGCAAGGGCAAGGTTTGCAGAAAACACAAATACGTATTGCAACATTATTAGTTGTTTTCACTTAAGTGGACATTGAAGGATGAATAATAGAAGTTAATTCTTGTGACTCTCGTAGCACTCATCAACTTTCATGGACAGTCAGGAGTTTTATTCTAGGACAAACACAGCCCTTCATGGTCATTCATAAGTCTTAGTAAAAGAAAAATTAGAACCAAGCTCTGCTAATAATGGAGATTTCGGGTTTTACAACCAGGGTGCCATTTTCAGGGGTGCCGCAAACATGGCACTGTTTTGCCCTGGATCAGTAATTTGTTCTGCATTGGTTCAGGCACCAGCACTTTAACAACTAATGAAGCTCTAGGGCAGGGGTCAGCAACCTTCTTTTTTTTTTTAAGTCAACAACTACAAATACTGCAGCTGCTGACTTTTAAAATATGGACACTTACCCATCCAGGGCACCCGCGATGTTAGCATCTGAAGCTGATCTGTCCCTTGGCTCTCGGGTGGAGGCGCCGCCATCTTTGGTAAGGGAATCAGGAAGTGAAGCCTTGCGGGTTCACAGCCTGGTTCCCTACTGCGCATGCGCGAGTCGCACTGCGTGATCCCACTGGTCCCTGCTGTCTTCTGGGACCTGTGTGTCTCCCAGAAGACAGCGGGGTGGACAAAAGAGAATACTGCAGCTATCTATGCCCGGAAGTGGGAGCAAATACCTGGATTATACAGTTATCTGCTCCCCCCTCCCCCCTGAAAGGTGCCAAATGTGACACCGGAGGGGGGGGATTCCAAAAAGCGGAAGTTCCATTTTTGGGTGGAACTCCGCTATAAGGGCCAGATTCAATGTATGTGAATTTATGGAGGGCCACATTCACCTGCTAATAAATGAAAATAACATTACACAACCCCCGCACCTCTGGCCCCCTTTACATTACACAGTTTCCTGTACCTCTGACCCCTTTACATTACACAGCCCCCGCACTTCTGGCTCTCTTTACATTACACAGTTTCCTGCACCTCTGGACCCCTTTACATTACACAGCCCCCACACCTCTGGCCCCCTTTACATTACCAATCCCCCGCACCTCTGGCCCCTTTTATATTACACAGCCCCTGCACCTCTGGCCCCCTTTACATTACACAGTTATCTTCACCTCTGGACCCCTTTACTTTACACAACCCCCGCACCTCTGGCCCCCTTTACATTTAATAGTTTCCTGCACCTCTGGACCCCTTTACATTACACAACCCCTGCACCTCTGGCCCCCTTTACATTACACATCCCCTGCACCTCTGGCCCCCTTTACATTACACAGTTTCCTGTACCTCTGGACCCCTTTACATTACACATCCCCCGAACCTCTGGCCCCCTTTACATTACACAGTTTCCTGCACCTCTGGACCCCTTTACATTACACAGCCCCCGCACCTCTGGTCCCCTTTACATTACACAGCCGTGCACCTCTGGACCCCTTTACATTACACAGCCCTGTACCTCTGGACCCCTTTACACTACCAAGCCCCCCCTTCATATTACACAGCCCCCCCAGCTGTGTAAGCACGGAGGGATGGGGCATTTAAGTTATTAGATTTTTTTCTTATTTATTTATTTTTACACTGTCTTTTTGTAAAAAAAAAAATTTTGATCAATTTTATTGCTGTCAGAAGGTATGTAAACATGCCCTGTGACAGTAATAGGCAGTGGCAGGTACTCTTTATGGAGGGATCTGGGGCCCATAAGACCCCAAATCCCTCCTTTGCACGTAAAAGCATTCAAAACGCCAAGTTTGGCTGTTTTGAATATTGTCATTTTTTTTAAATTTGGCGCCTTTAAGTCTTCTGTAAACCGAAAGTGATGTCATGACATCTCTTCTGGGCTACTAGATCCGAGACCCGATCAAAGTCGATTCCGGTCTCGTTTGGGTCTCTGGCCAAGAAAGCCAACCACTGGCTCTAAAAAACGGTACCGCGGTAATGCGTGCAGCTGCAGGCATCAACCCGGTACAACCCCTTCAAGCCGAGGCAGCATATTTGCGTACGGTCGGAGTGAAGGGGTTAAAATGTCTGTGTGCCAGGTGCATATGAATTCATCACGTGCACTGACGGGCCGGACATTTAGCAGTGACCGATGGGTGCGGCCCATGGGTCATAGGTAGCTGACCCCTGCTCTAAGGTTAGGATCCATAGAAAAGCAGCTGATAAGGGCAGGGAGCATGCAACGCACTGGCAAAGCAGGGATGACGGAATTTCCTGGATGTAGCATAGGGACGGATCAGCGATACATTTGCGGAGCCTGCGCTCCTTCTTCAGGCCATAATCCCACACAGTGGGATGAGCTACATGCCTGAAGAAAACCTGCTAGAGTCTGCAAAAGACTTCAGACTGGGGCTGAGGTTCACCTTCCAGCGGGACAGTTACCCTAAACATACAGTCAGAGCTACAATGGAATGGTTTAGATCAAAGCATATTCATGTGTTAGAATGGCCCAGTCAAAGTCCAGACCTAAATCCAATTGAGAATCTGTGGCAAGACTTGAAAATTGCTGTTCACAGATGCTCTCCATTCAATCTGACAGAGCTTGAGCTATTTTGCAAAGAAGAATGGGCAAAAAATACAAAGTATTGACTCAGGAGGGCTGAATACAAATGCACGCCACACTTTTCATATATTTATTTGTAAAAAAATTTGAAAAACATTTATCATTTTCCTTCCACTTCACAATTATGTGCCACTTTGTGTTGGTCTATTACATAAAATCCCAATAAAATATATTTACGTTTTTGGTTGTAACCTGACAAAATGTGAAACATTTCAATGGGGATGAATACTTCAGGCACTGTATATACCTTAATAATTTCTCACCAAAACTTGGGGTAGACCCTCTTAGGCTTGGTATGCTTTGACTGCTATTATAGATGCGCCTCCACCTCTGGCACCCTTTCAGCGCCAAGTGCGTGGCGTGAATTTTAATTTTGATTTGCTCTGGTTGGTGCTTAGTCCCTCCATCGTTAAGGTATGATACTTATTGGATAATCATAATACATAAGTGTGACACACTGTGACTATGCAAACATTCTAATATTATATGTTTTCAATCCAGATGTCCCCATCCCCCTGAGGAAGATTTTGATCATTGCAATCGAAATGTGTTGGGGTCTTTTTGGGGAGGAATACTGTTTTGGAAATTCCTATACAAAGTTTGTCACATGCCATTGTCTAAGGTCATCATTCATTGTAGTTGGGGTCGTATACAGTATCTCACAAAAGTGAGTACACCCCTCCCATTTTTGTAAATATTTTATTATATCTTTTTATGTGACAACACTGAAAAAATGACACTTCGCTACAATGTAAAGTAGTGAGTGTACAGCTTGTATAACAGTGTAAATTTGCTGTCCCCTCAAAATAACTCAGCCATTAATGTCTAAACCGCTGGCAACAAAAGTGAGTACACCCCAATATTGTGGCGATATTGACACTTTTTGGGGACCAGTGACACTAATACAGTAATCTGTGCTAAAAAAAATTGCACTGTCACTGTACTAATGACACTGGCTGGGAAGGGGTTAAACATCGAAGGGTTACATGTGTGCCTAGCCAGTGTTTTCTAACTGTGTGGGAGGTGCTTGTACTAGGGAAAGGCATTGATCCATGTTCCTGCTTTGCAGGAACACAGTATCAATGCTATACCTACTGGCAGAACGGCGATCTGCCCTGTTTACATAGGCAGATCACTGCTCTGGCCTTCTATCTAATGATCTGGAGTGCTTTCGGATATCAAGTCCACGGTACCCGCAGATCAGCTTCAGATCGGGAGCAGATCGTCGGCGGCACACATGCTCGCCCCAAACCCGGATCCGGTGCAGAGTGGCCACCCTGCCACAGTATATGTGCGGTGGGCGGTCCTAAAGTGGTTAAAGCCCTCGGGAGAAACTTTATTGTATTTGTAGTATATTTAATAGGGCAAGCAGCACCCTCCCACCCAGGCTTGTGGGCACCGTTTGCTAACCTTCCACCCATTTCCCCAGAACAATGTTTCAGTACACAATATGGTGGTCTTTCATTGTGTGTTAAGCCCCATACACACAGTCGGAAAATCCGACCACCAAATCCATCGGATTTGGTCCGACGGATTTAGTCCGACACTGGTGTTGCATACACACGGTCGGACAATGTTGTCGGAAAATCCGATCATTCTGAACGTGGTGACGTTTGTTGCCTACGACGGGACTACGTAGAGGCTAGTAGCCAATAGCTTTGGTCTTGTAATGCGATCTGAGCATGCGTGGCACTTTGTCCGTAGGAATTCGCTACACACGATCGGAATTAGTGTGATCGGACTTTGTTGTCGGAAAATTTTTAGAGCAGGAGATACAACTTTGTCCGTCGGACAATCCGATGGAAAATGTCCGATGGTGCCTACACACGGTCGGAATTTCCGACAACATTGTCCGATAGGACAGAATCCATCGGAAAATCCGACCGTGTGTATGGGGCTTAATAGGTACACTTTTATTTTATGCGGTATAAACAACTATTTTCCTGTACACATCCAGCTGCCTTTTATCAAAGCAGATGCAAGACAGATATCTTTATTCAGTTTCTTTTTTTCTTTGGATAGCTTGTCTAGTTGTGAAGTTTGCCTTAGCTGCTCCATCTGCTTTCAAGGACTTATCCTCAGCTCCCGCTATCTCCTTTATTATCGGGTTAACGTTGAAAATGACACGTTTTCGGCAGCTCAAGTGTTCTGATCTCATCCTGCGCTCAAGAGGGTGAGAGGAAGGAAACAGTCATATATGAATTTCTAAATTGTGTTGGATGGAGGGAAGGGTGTTCTCAGACCTGAGCCTTGCCTGAGCTGTAATACAGAAAAGGGTGTCTTATCGAGTGTCACTTGTACTCTGTTAGGAAATGAAGGTGACAAAAAAATGGCGATGACAAGATAAAGAATAGCTTCTACTTTTAGACTATAAGAGGACAAAAAAAAAAAAAACTTTGGTCTTCTTAACAATAAGTAGAGGAGACAACCTTGGCTTCATGTGTGGGTCTTTCTAGTATGGACTTTCATTACAGCCTGAGACATGAATAGAGAGTCGTAAGACATTATGGTCATGCCAGCACCACTACATAGACATAATAGAGGCTTTATAGGCTGGATGTGGCAGAATCCTAGACTAAGTTTGAAAAAAAAAAAAAAATGTGGAACATTATTTAGATATTACATTTAAATATTCAATTTAAATAAAAAAATTATAATATTATTTTATTACAGTGCCTTGAAAAAGTATTCATACCCCTTGAAATGTTCCACATTTTGTCATGTTACAATCAAAAACTTAAATATATTTTATTGGAATTTTGTGTGATAGACCAACACAAAGTGGTACATAATTGTGAAAGTGGAAGGAAAATGATAAATGATTTGGAAAATCTTTTACAAATACAGTAAACCCCCCTCCATCGCTGGGGTTATGTTCCGGACCCACCCGCGAAAAGTGAAAAAACGCGAAATAGAAAGACCCTATTTAAATACACCCTAGGCATGTTTTGTTCATTTTTTAATAGTATTTAAAAGGTCTTTAAACACACTTTTATGCAATAGAAACACATTGAAGATAGAGAGAGAGAGAGAGATCAAGAGGATTTTTAAAACACAAAAATATTGTCTTAACAGTACAGTATACTGTACAGTACAGTAAAAAATAGAGTACATAACTGCGAAAATGGCGAAATATTACCACAATATCAGAATAACAGGTCCTAATTAAAATACCGCGATATACCGGGACTGCAAAAACTGAACCGCGATATAGCGGGGGTTTACTGTATGTGAAAAGTGTGGGGTGCATTTGTATTCAGCCCCCCTGAGTCAATACTTTGTATAACCACCTTTCGCTGCAATTACAGCTGCAAGTCTTTTTGGGTATGTATCTACCAGCTTGGCACATCTAGAGAGTGACATTTTTGCCCATTCTTCTTTGCAAAATAGTTCAAGCTCTGTCAGATTGGATGGGAAGTGTCTGTGAACAGCAATTTTCAAGTCTTGCCACAGATTCTCAATTTGATTTAGGTCTGGACTTTGACTGGGCCATTCTAACACATGACTATGCTTTGATCTAAACCAGTCCATTGTAGCTCTGGCTGTATGTTTAGGGTCGTTGTCCCGCTGGAAGGTGAACCTCTGCCTGTCTCAAGTCTTTTGCAGACTCTAATGCCCCGTACACAGGAGCGGATTTTCCATCGGAAAAATCTTGGATGTTTTTTCCGACAGAATTCCGCTCGAGCTTGGCTTGTATACACACGGTCACGTGACGACCGTCAAGAACGTGGTGACGTACAACACTACGACGAGCCGAGAAAATTAAGTTCAATGCTTCCGAGCATGCATCGAATTGTTTCTGGCATGCGTAGGAATTTTGCGCATCGGAATTGGTACAGACGATTGGAATTTCCGATCAAAACTTTTTCCGACCGAAAAATTGAGAACCTGCTCTCAATCTTTTGCTGGCTGGAATTCCGTCAGCAAAAGTCCGATGGAGCATACACACGGTCGCATTTTCCGACCAAAAGCTCTCATCGGACTTTTGCTGGCGGAATTTCCGATTGTGTGTACGGGGCATAACAGGTTTTCTTCTAAGATTGCCCTGTATTTGGCTTCATCCATCTTCCCATCAACACTGATCAGCTTTCCGGTTCCTGCTGAAGAAAAGCATCTCACAACATGATGCTGCCACCACCATGTTTCACAGTTGGGATGGTGAGTTCAGGGTGATGTGGAGTGTTAGTTGTCCGCCACACATAGCATGTTTAAAGCTTGGGATATTTTTTCTATCATCTAGCCCTGCTTTAAACTTCTCCCCAACTTCATCCCTGACCTGTCGGGTGTGTTCCTTAACCTTCATGATGCTGTTTGTTCAAGAATGTTCTCTAACAAACCTCTGAGGGCTTCACAGAACAGCTGAATTTATATGGAATTTAAATTACACACAAGTGGACTCTATTTACTAATTAGGTGACTTCTGAAGGCAATTGGTTCCACTAGATTTTAAATAACAAAGATCTTGCGAGCTATAAGGTTTAGTTTCACCGTAGGTACAAAAAATAAATAAAAAATAAATAAATATATATATATGCCCGTGTATCCACACATGCATACACAAAAACAGCCGCTGACACTGCTCACAATCCCATGTTGTGCAAAGATTAAATAAACAAAAAATGTTGCGCTGAATAATTAATAACTAATGCCTGTGCAGCAATCTTAAAAAATACCTATATGCAAATACAATAAAGTGCTCCTGCGCTCCAATATAAAACAGCGAAGTGTCACACTGAACAAATACTTTCTGATGACTAAACAACCACCTACATTGGTGTATTCCTGGTATGATGTCATATAAAAAAAAAAAATCATAACAGATATTTATAATAAAGTGTACTTTATTTAACCACTTCAGCCTCGGAAGATTTTACCCCCTTGTTGACCAGAGAACTTTTTTGCGATTCGGCACTGCGTCGCTTTAACTGACAATTGCGCGACTGTGTAACGTTACACCCAAACAAAACTGACGTCCTTTTTTCCCCACAAATAGAGCTTTCTTTTGGTGTTATTTGATCACCTCTGCGTTTTTTATTTTTTTAGCTATAAACAAAAAAAGAGCGACAATTTTGAGAAAAAAAAAGCTATATTTTTAAATTATTGCTATAATAAATATCCCCCAAAAATATATAAAAAAAAAAACGTTGTTTTCTTCAGTTTAGGCCGATATGTATTCTTCCACATATTTTTGATAAAAAAAAAAAAAAAAATCGCAATAAGCGTATATTGATTATTTTGCGCAAAAGTTATAGCGTTCACAAAATAGGAGATAGTTTTATGGCATTTTTATTGTTCATTTTTTTTTATTAGTCATTTTTTTCGTGACTGCGACATTATGGCGAACACATCAGACACTTTTGACACTATTTTGGGACCATTGTCATTTATTCCGCGATCAGTGCTATAAAAAAGCACTGATTACTGTGTAAATTACACTGGCAGGGAAGGGGTTAACACGGGGGGCAATCAAGGGGTTAAGTGTGTCCTATCGAGTGATTCTAACTGTGGGGGGGATGGGTTACTACTCACATGACAGCGATCACTGCTCCCGATGACAGGGAGCAGTGATCTCTGTCATGTCACTAGGCAGAACGGGGAAATGCCTTGTTTACAAAGGCATCGCCCCGTTCTTCTGCTCCGTGACACTATCACGGGCCCCCGGGGGATCGAGTCCGCGGGAACTGTGGTCACAGTAACGGAGCACGCGGCGCGCGTGCCCACAATGCCGCTTCTTAAAGGGGATGTACCTGTATGCCCATTTGCCTAGCCGCGCCATTGTTTATCACCGTGCGCTGGTCGGCATGTGGTTAAATAGCATTCTACTTTCAAAACATGCATTAATGGTGAAAGTTCATAATGAATAATGGGCTGAAAATTTCCTTATGAAATAGACGTTTATAAAAATCCTTGTGACGAGTGCTCCAAACTTAAAAGTAAGTGCCAATCACATGTCTTCCTTTAGGGGGATTGCAATCCCCCTGAGGAAGACACATGATTTCCTGTGTCGATACGCGTGGGGAAGGGGACAGGACGGTGTTGGTAGCAGCAGCTGCTGTGGGACGGAACGATAACTCCACGGATACGTGCTGTTTTGCCTGTAGTAGCTTGGTGCGCTTTAAGCACCTGTTACATGTTACCACTCTAGGATGATCCAGGACACTTAAGCAGCTTATTCCCACAGAGCCCAAGGGAGGTTTGTAAGCGTGTTAGACCAAACTTAGTTGTGCGATCACATGCCCAAAGGTGAGGGCATTACCAAAGGGGAGCACCTAAGTTTGGCACTTACTTTTAAGTTTGGAGCACTCGTCAAAAGGATTTTTATAAAAGTCTATCCCATAAGGGAATTTTCAGCGCATTATTCATTATGGACTTTCACCATTAATGCATGTTTTGCACGTTGAATGCTATTTGAATATAGAGCACATGAGCACTTTATTATAAATATCTGTCATGAAATTTTTTTTGTATATGACATCATACCAGGATTACACCAATGTAGGAGGTTGTTTAGTCATCAGAGAGTATTTGTCCGGCGTGACACTTCGTTGTTTTATATTGGAGCGCAAGAGCACTTTATTGTATTTGCATATAATTGGGTAAGAGACCAAACATACATATATATACATACATATACATATATATATATATATATATATATATATATATATATATATATATATATATATATTTATCCAATCTGCTCCCTATGCACATAAAATGCCTTTGTGTATGCTTACTATGACTCTTTGTGATATCATATATCTGTGAATTTATTTTTCAGATGTACATTTCCTGAAGAAGCCACTATGTGGCGAAACTAGTCAAAATGAAATATGAAATCATCCACTATATGTACGGTTTTTAGTATATATGTTGTTGAGATTTTGTTCTTTTTCTTTTTCCTATAATAAATTGAGTAAATGTTTTATATCTGTTTATATCTTGATTTAATTTGTGCACCAAGTACCGCAATAGTCCACCAGCTCTCCTTTTCTCTTGGGTGCTCTGGGTTGGGAACCAGATCCCCAAATAATTTTCCATATAATTTTTGGATGATGGTACGGTATTTATTATAATACCTTTTTGTAGTCTCTGGATAGGCCCCATACATTTCTGTATTTGCATATAGGTATTTTTTACAATTGCACTTTTTATGCTGCACAGGCATTAGTTATTGATTATTCAGCACAACATTTTTTGTTTATTTAATCTTTCCACTAGATTTTAGCGAGGGGTATCAGAGTAAAGGGGGCTGAATACAAATGCACGTCACACTTTTCAGATAATTATTTGTAAAAAATTTTGGAAACCATTTATCATTTTCCTTCCACTTCACAATTATGTGCCACTTGGTGTTGGTCTATCACATAAAATCCCAATAAAATAGATTTACATTTTTGGTTGTAACATGACAAAATGTGGACAATTTCAAGGGGTATGAATCCTTTTGCAAGGCACTGTATATTATATTATATTATTAAATTAAAAATTAAAATACATTTGCTAAAATGCTGGGTTGGTTAAAGTGTATCTAAACCCAAAAACCCAAATTTTATATATTGCAGTTTATTAACGACTTGAACTATTTTTTGCTATTTAGCACTGCGCTACTTTAACTGGTAATCGCACGGTCATGCAACTTTGTACCCAAACAAAATTTATATAAATTTCGTCACACAAATAAAGCTTTATTTTGGTGGTAATTGATCACCACTGGGTTTTTTGTTATTAAATAAACCAAAAAAGAAAAGACAGTTTGAAAAAACAATATTTTTTTTTAACGTATCCAATAAAAATAAAAATCGAACTTCTTCATAAATTTGGACCAAAATGTGTTTTGCTACATGTCTTTGAGAAAAAAAAAATCTGAATAAGACCCCTTTCACACCACAACGCCCATAGCGTCGGAAGTAAAACGCCGCTATTTTTTGTGGCGTTTTACCGTCGGATTTGCAGCGCATTTCGGCCGGCGGTATTACAGCGCTGCCCCATTGATTTCAATGGGGAGCAGCGGTGGAGGAGCGATGGAGGAGCGGTAAACACAGCGCTCCTTCACCGATCCAAAGAAGCTGCTGGCAGGACTTTTCCTGACGTCCTGCCAGCGCACCGCTCCAGTGTGTAAGCCCTCCGGCTTTTACTCTGGAGACAATGGTGCAGCTGTTTGAGGGCGGATTGCAGGCGCTATTTCTAATGCTATAGCGCCTGCAAAACGCCCTTGGTGTGAAAGGGGTCTAATGTCCCGTACACACGGTCGGATTTTCCGACGGAAAATGTCCTATCGGACCATGTTGTTGGAAATTCCGCCCGTGTGTGGGCTCCATCGGACTTTGTCCGTCAGAATTTACTACACACGATCGGAAAAAGTCCGATAGGACTTTGTTGTCCGAAAATTTGAGAGCAGGATCTCAAACTTTTTCCGTCTGAGTTTCCGACGGAAAAAGTTTGAGATCCTGCTCTCAAATTTTCCGACAACAAAGTCCTATCAGACTTTTTACGATCGCGTGTAGCGAATTCCGACGGACATAGTGCCACGCATGCTCAGATCACATTACAAGACCAAAGCTATTGGCTACTAGCCTCTACATAATTCCGTCGTACGCAACGAACATCACCACGTTCAGGATGATCGGATTTTCCGGCAACTTTGTCCAACCGTTTGTATGCAACACCAGTGTCGGACAAAATCCGTCGGAATAAATCCAATGGATTTTGTGGTCGGAATTTCCGACCGTGTGTACGGGGCATAAGTGTATATTAATTGGTTTGAGTGAAAGGTATCTATAAACTATATGGTACTATATATACTGACATTTTTTTTTATATACTAGTTATGGCTGTCATCGGCGACTTATTGTGGGACTGTGATAGTGCAGCAGGAAATCTAACACTAACTGACACTGATATAACCAGTGACATTAATATAGCAATCAGTGATAATACTATACACTGTCACTGTACTAATGACACTGACTGGGAAGGGGTTAACATTTCAGGGAAATCAACAGAGTGTGTGCCTAACAAACGTCAATGTGTGTATTATGTGCTGCTTTTTACAAAAATGTATTTGTTCCTTCTCCCTGCTTTGCAGGGAGAAAAAGCAAAGAGATCGTTCCCTCTGTACAGAGCCCTGAACCCGAAAGAAGGCAGTGACGTACAGGTTTGTCGCTGTGCCTGTATCAGCCGCCCATCCGCAGTACTATGCGGGCGGGTGGTTGGTCCTAAAGTGGTTAATTGTGGTGGCTGCATTTTTTCTTTTTTTCCTTTACTTATTTACCTGGGGATTATGGCAGTAAAACGCTTTTGGCCCTAGGGTTACAACACTCACTTACCCTTCTGTATCAGGATCTTAGAAACAAGATAGGACTACAGATCCCACCCCACTCTATTGACCAGGGAAATCCACCAATTAGAGAGACCAGGCGAAATAGGGAACTCCTCTGGGGGATTTTCAGCAACGTTCTCTCACCCTACTCTCTTAATAAAATCACAAAGCTCCTGATTCACTCCCTGGATATCTCTCGCCTTGACTACTGGAGCTCCCCCCTCATTGGCTTACCTTTAAATAGGTTATCTCCACTTCCGTCCATCAGGAATGTTGCTGCCAGACTCATCCACCTTACAAACCACTCCGCTTCTGCTATCCTTCGCTGCCATTATCTCCATTGGCTCGCACTTACCCAACAAATTAAGTTCAAAATACTAACAATAACTTACAAAGCCACCCATAACTCTGCCCCCAGCTACATCACTAACCTAGTCTCAAAATACCAACCAAATTGTCCTCTTCGCTTTTTCCCAAGACCTTCTGCTCTTTAGCTCCCTCATCACCTTCTCCCATACTGGCCTCCAGGATTTCTCCTGAGCCTCTCCCATCCTTTGGAATTCCCTACCCCAATCTGTCCGACTATCTCCTACTCTATCCACTTCCACTCCATTTAGGCAATCCCTTATTTTTTTTTCTTCAGAGAAGCCTATCCTGCCTCCACCTAACAACTGTACTTTCATCTTCTTCTTAAGCTCATCCCTTACAATTATTACCTTTTGTATTACTTGACCCTCCCCTTAGATTGTAAGCTCTAAGGCTGGTTTCACACTGGGGCGGTGCGGGCGGCGTAGGTAAAGCAGCGCTATATTTAGCGCTGCTTTACCGTTGTTTTAACCCCCGCTAGCGTCTGAAAAAGTGTTAAAACCCCCCGCAAAGCGATGCTGCAGCGACACTTTGCCAGTGGTATTACCTCGGTATCCCCGCGGTGTCCCATTGATTTCAATGAGTAGGAGCGGTATAGGAGCGGTGAATACACCGCTCCTTCACCGTTCCAAAGATGCTGCTAGCAGGACTTTTTTTACCATCCTGCTAGCGCACCGCTCCAGTGTGAAAGCCCTCTGGGCTTTCACACTGGAGACACAGCAGCAGCTGTTTCAGGTCGGTTTGCAGGCACTATTTTTAGCGCAATAGCGCATGCAAAACGACCCAGTGTGAAAGGGGTCTAAAGAGCAGCGCCCTCTGATTCCTCCTGTATTGTATTGTAACTGTACTGTCTGCCCTAACGTTGTAAAGAGCTGCGCAAACTGTTGGCACTATATAAATCCTGTATAATAATAATAATAATAAAAAAAAAGAAAAAAAAGTTATACAGGACAACATTACTAAAATTAAAGCGTAACTCCACTTTTGTTGAGAAAAAAACATTCCCATCTGGGTAATCCATGTACATTGCAAGGATTATAACAACCTTTGTTGCAGATTCCTACCTTTTGTTATTCTGAAGAAATCCATGTGTGTTTGTCTTTGTCTCTGGGCTAAGTGGGTCTAATGGGAGGGGTTTCATAATTATCAGTCAGCTGTGGCAGCTGCAGGGAACTAATGAGGAAAGCTGCTGGGCCTGCATCCCTTTAGACCTGCTCCTATTGGAAGTATCTCACCAAAAATGAAATTATTGTTGCAGGGGATGCCTGAAATCTGACTTGTATCTTAGGCAGACTTCTAGGAAAATTGGTGAGCCAATCACACAAGCAGGAAATTATGTTTCTGGGGAGAGGTCAGTACATATGTGCATGTAGCCACATTGCTTTGCATTTATAGAAAATAACAGCAGCTGCAGATTGAAAAGGAAAGGTCATTTTAAATAACATTCAATTACAATATGACTTGTATCGCAATTGTACATGCTATATTATTTTTTTTTATTTGCTATTTTTTTTTCCCCATGAAAATGGAGTTGCTCTTTAATTAACCACTTGCTTACTGGGCACTTAAACCCCCCTCCTGGCCAGACCAATTTTCAGCTTTCAGTGCTGAAGCACTTTGAATGAAAATTTGCGCGGTCATACAACACTGTACCCAAATAATTTTTTTATCATTTTATCCCCACAAATAGAGCTTTCTTTTGGTGGTATTTGATCACCTCTGCGGTTTTTATTTTTTGTTAAAAAAAAATGGAAAATGACCGAATAAATAAAAAAAAAAAATAATAATAATTTTTTTATATTTTGTTATAAAATTTTAAAACAGGTATTTTTTCTTCTTCATTGATGTACGCTGATGAGGCAGTACTGGTGGGCACCGATAGGTGGCAGTGATGGGCACTGATGGGTGGCAGTGATGGGCACTGATCGGTTACACTGATAGGCAGCACTGCTAGGTGGCACTGATTGGCACCACTGGTGGGCATTGATAGGTGGCACTCGTGGGCATTTATAGGTGGCACTCGTGGGCACTGTCAGGTGGCAATGGCAGGTGGCACAGATGAGGCATAATTGCCTATTCCTCTTCGGGACCGATGTCCCTTGCAGATGAGCTGGTGATCGGCTTTTTTTTTTCTCCTCGCGCTGTCAGCGTGAGGAGAAAAAAAAACAATTACCGAGCTTTTGTTTACATCATGTGATCAGCTGTCATTGGCTGACAGCTGATCACATGGTAAGGGTCCGGGACCGGCCCCTTACCCGGATTGGTGATCACCCGAGTCTCAGTGACTCTGTGATCACAGCGCGCTCTGCGTGGCGTGCGCAGGTATCGTGCTCAGGGGAGGCCGTCATATGACGGCCTCCCAGGAATTCAGGTCCGAGCTGTGGCTGTCACGGCAAGTGGTTAAACCATTTGTGGGACCCCTAAGGCTTCCCATACACAGGAACCAACTTAAACCAATGCATCACTCATGCATGAAGTTGGGTTGAAGGTTTCTTTATTATTTCTTCTGCATTGGATAAATAAAATCGTCTCTCCGGTGGCTGTAGCCGTCACCTTTGCTTTCCTTCTGTTCTGTAAACGTCAGGGCTAAACATGTTCCCAAGCCAAACGGCACTAGATCCATTCAAAAGCTCTGCATGTTCATTTTGAAGAATTAATCAAATAAAAATATGCCAAGTTCACCAGCAAGGTCAAGCCGACATGTTCATCCCCCCCCCCCCTATCATTTAGACTCGACATCTGGAATCAGTGAAAGTATGCAATCTGCGAAAGTCTCTTTGTACTTTTTTAACACTTACAAGGCTGGTACCACAAGAAGCAGGACATGTCCTGTAGATGCACCCCTCCCCTGGGTGGCACGCACCCCCCACCACCACCCCTTGCGCTGGCCCTACCGCCACTCGACTGTACGTACTTTTAATAATCTCCGTAAAAGCTTCATTTTCAATCCCCAGGCTCAAGCTGACAGTGTAAATAAAATCACCCAAATCCAGCGGGGGCCAGAAATGAAAATGACAAGGATTAAAATTTTGCCAAACCTCTTTCTTTTTTAAAATTCTGCTTCCCTTCCAATTGGATGGCGACCTTGTGTGCGCAGGGGCTTAGAAGCAGACGGTACGCTTTCACTTTTTCTATTGCTTCACAGCTGGCTTACAGTATTTAGTGAAAGTCTGTGAAGAATGTGGTCTGTGTGGAGTGTTAATACTTTAATCCCCTATCGTTGGGGTCATATGCTGAATAGGGGAGAAGAGTTGGAGAATATGTAGCCTACAATAGCGGGGGGGAAATGCATCAGCATGCTATTCTGTTAACTGAGCATTCATTATCAGTGAGCAGAAAGGGAATGAGGTAATAGAGACCATTAAGGGATCGGCTCGGCTGCTCCCTTGCTGAAAACGCGAGCCCTTCACTAATCATATCGATGAGAAATAAGCCGAGGCATTTCTGACCATTGTGAGCAGTGCTCCTCGGCACGGCCAGAGTCTATAAAAAGGCTGCGTTGATGCAACGCGTTAAAGGGCAGCTCAACACAAAACTGAATTTTTAGGACTGTGCAGCTGCTGGTTAATTGAATCATGTAGTGGCTTCTTGAACCCATTGGGCTGCTGTGGCTGTAGTTCGCTATAAGAAATCCCAGGCCATACACATGGAACCAATACATTGAGCACAAGCTGGTAGGACCACAGATAGGTGGTAGAGCCAGTCCTCCTATACTGAGCTCATGGGGCCCAGGGCAAAGAGGGGACTCTTTAAAGCAGAGCTCCACCCAAAAGGGGAAGCTTTGCTTGTTTGCTTCTCCCCCCACCCCCCTGCTGCCACAATGGCACCTTTTGGGGGGGAGCATGTACCTGTTTTTGACAGGTACCCATCTCAACTTCCAGGAGACCTCGCCGCGGCGTGGTCCCTCAGAAGTTTGGCCCCCCCTCCTCTTCCTCCGCCGGCAGGCCAATCACAAAGCGCAGCATGCATTGCGCATGCAGCCGGCTTCCCTTACAACAAATGGCAGCGGCAGCACCTGAGAGACGATTGAAAAAATCGGGTGGGATGCCAACATCGTGGGATCCCTGGACAGGTAAGTGTCCCAATATTAAAAGTCAGCAGCTACAGTATTTGTTTTTGGTGGGGGGGGGGCTGGAGCTCCTCTTTAAATACTGTGCACAGTAATCCCACAGACGATGGCTCCCAGCAGTTAGATAACTGTTCCCTAGTCTTTATTTAAAGTGGAATTCTGGAATAACCCAAACTACTCTTAAAGTGGTTCCAAGTTTTTTTACCTTCATGCATACAATGCAAAAACATTTCTATGTGTAGCCCCCCCCCCCCCAGCCCCCTATAATACTTACCTGAGCCTGATCTTGATCCTGCGGTGTGCACGACTGCCTCCGCTCTCTGGGGACTCTGCCTCCTTGTTGGATGAGACAGCAGCGGGAGCCATTGGCTTATTATTTATTGGTGATCCCGCCAGAAACACACTTTCTGTCGTACTACTGAAGTCACTCCGACATAAGAAAAAGTTCCTGTACTACTTCAAGGTGGTTTCTATCCAACTTGTGCCCATAGACTTTAATGGAAGACGCGTCCAAGTTGGATCCCCATCTTAATTGATGTGATTTGGATCCGACATTACAGGAAGATTACCCAGGCATTCCCTGAAGTTGCTTCAAAGTCGCACTCAAGTCGCATAAGTCGAATGACGTTCAGGTCGTGGCAGTGTGAACAGAGCAGTGTTACAATGTAAAAGTTATTCATACGCTGACAAATTCAGTTAAAATGTTACTTTTTCCATTTAACATATTTAAAAGGAATCTTCCCTTTTAATTGTTAGTTCTTTTGTGACAGATTCCATTTAAAGGGACCAGAAAGTGATATTCTAAATATAGGTGTAGCCTGTAGGGTTTAAAAAGACCCTGATTTCTTATATGTCCAACAGTGAGAACTCCCTACCATAATTCCCAGCTCTGTTCACAATCAGACATACTGAAGGAGCACCAGAGGAAATGGTAAAAGAGTTAAAACTCCTTTAGTGTTTGTTACCCCAGCATTTCATATTCCTGATATGTGCCGGCTGTACCATGTACTTGTATGGAAAAGTATCCTGTTCTCTTTGTATTGCTTCCTTTTTGTGAAATCTCTGGTGTTCCTTTCAGTCCCTCTGCTTTCCTATTATAAACTGACCATACTAGGCAGGAGAACACACCATGGTCAGTTCTCTAGCTATGCCACCGCTGCACAGCCATTCACTGGAGAGTTCAGTGTGCCCCCCCCCCCCCCCCCACAGACACACACACATCTTTTATGCAGCTAAAAACAGAGGGAATATGATCACTTATAAAAAAAGGTTAAACTTTTTTTTTTTCTTTTATATCTATACACAAATGTTTTCATTTCAATTTTAAACTGAATGGATTGTTTTACAAGATAATCATTTACAATCACTTTAACAGTACACACAAACAGTCAACACGTTTCAGGGGCAAAACCCCTTTGTTAGGGCTACAAAAAAAGTACACATAAAATTAAAATATAGAGATTATACAAATTATATACATTTAAAAAAAAATATGTACATTAAAAAAAAAAATATATATATATATATATATATATATATATATATATATACTGTAAATATAGTTTACATACTGCAAATGCATCTATAAAAATGGTTATAATAAAATGTTAGTAACTTTTGTTGAGAAAATAACATTCCCCTCTGGGTGATCTGTGTACATTGCAAGGATTAAAACAACCTTTGTTGCAGATTCCTACCTTTTGTTATTCTGAAGTAATCCCTGTGTGTTCCTCTGAGCCTCAGTAATGAGTGGGTCTAATGGGAGTGGTAATTATCTATCAGGTGTGCACCTGCAGGGCACTAATGAGGAAATCTGCTGGGCCTGCATCCATTTAGACATACTCCTACAGGGAGTGTCTGACCAAAAATCACATTTTTGTTGCAGGGGATGCCTGAAATCTGACTTATATCTTAGGCAGACTTCTGGGAAAATTGGTGAGCCAATCACACAAGCAGGAAATTATGTTTCTGGGAGTGGTCAGTACACAACTCCATGTAGCCATATTGCAATGCATTCTCAGAAAATTACAGTGGCTGCAGATTGAAAAGGAAAGGTAATTTTTAATAACATTCAATTACAATATGACTTGTGTAATTTGGCAATTGTATAGACTATATTATTTTTTTTTCCAACGAAAGTGGAGTTACCCTTTAAGCACTTTTTGCCACATTTGGCAACTAGTTTTGACAGGTACCCAGCTCCCACTTCCTGCTCTTGTCGCCTTGCTGCCTAGGTGAATCCTCCTCTCCCCCTAGGCTCCTCCCCCTGCCCCCTCCCTCTGCAATCTTCTGGGAAACGCCACAGGTCCCAGAAGATTGCCTGGCCACTAAGAGAGAGCGCAGAGTGACTCGCGCATGCACACCCGACGCAAGCTATCACAGCCGGATGCCCACACTTGCAATGCCAGGGCTGCTGAGAGGTGGGGGAGAGGTGCGAGGCTTCGGGTGGCCGCATCACTGGACCGTGGGTCAGGTGAGTGTCTGTTTATTGAAAGTCAGCAGCTACACATTTTGTAGCTGCTGACTTGTAATCAGTGTTGTAAGTAACGCGATTAAAGTAAACGGCGTTACGTAACGCCGTTACTTTAAAGGGTAACGAGTAATCTAATTGATTACTCTTCCCCTCGCGGTAACGCCGTTCCCATTACTGGGGCGGCGTTACCGCAATTACTCGCCGCGATCCGCGGAGCCGTCCGCGGCCTCGGCCTTAGGAAAGGCCGCGGCTTCAGCCTAGCTCCGGAGCGGCGCCCATCTTGGTGTACCAAGATGGCCGCGGCTCCGGCCTAGCTCCGGAGCGGCGGCCATCTTGGTGCACCCGTCGGCCATTTACAATGTGATTGCTCCGTCAAATGACGGAGCGATCACTTGTAAACAAACCGGCGACAAGATGACGCCGATTCCTCTCTCCCCTCTGTGTACAGATCTGTACAGTGGAGGGGAGAGATCGGATGCGAATACTCTGCAATACCAGCCAATACCCTGAGTGACAACACCCTGCAATACCCAGGTAATACTCTGCAATACTCTGCCAATACTCTGCCAATACTCTGCAACACTCTGCAACACTCTGCCAATACTCTGCAACACCCTGCCAATACTCTGCAACACCCTGCCATACCCAGCCATACCCAGCCATACTCTGCCATACCCCGCAATACCCCGTAATACCTAGCTATACTCTGCAATACCCCGTAATACCCAGCCATACTCTGCAATACTCTGTAATACCCAGCCATACTCTGCAATACTCGGTAATACCCAGCCATACTCTGCAATACTCGGTAATACCCAGCCATACTCTGCAATACTCGGCAATACCCAGCCATACTCTGCAATACTCTGCAATACTCGGTAATACCCAGCCATACTCTGCAATACTCGGTAATACCCAGCCATACTCTGCAATACTCGGTAATACCCAGCCAATACTCTGCAACACCCTGCCAATACTCTGCAACACCCTGCCAATACTCTGCAACACCCTGCCAATACTCTGCGATACCCAGCCAATACTCTGCAACACCCTGCCAATACTCTGCAACACCCTGCCAATACTCTGCCATACCCAGCCATACTCTGCAATACTCGGTAATACCCAGCTATACTCTGCAATACACGGTAATACCCAGCCATACTCGGCGATACCCAGCCATGCTCAGCCGTACCCAGCCATACTCAGCCAATATTACAGTTGAGGAGATGACGTGGATATTACAGTGGGTGAGATTATGGATATTACAGTGGGGGCTTTATGGTGGTGGAATTTTTACAGGTTTTTGCAAATTCAATTATTATTTGTTGATCCGAAAAATGATCCGATCCGTGACTCTGATCCAAACAACGATCCGATCTGTGAGTTTGGGGGGACAGATGTACAGAGGGGGAACAGATATATGTGTGTGGGGGGGACAGACGTGTAGTGGGGTACAGAGGGGGAACAGATATACGTGTGTGGGGGGGACAGATGTGTAGTGCGGTACAGAGGGGAAACAGATATACGTGTGTGGGGGGGACAGATGTGTAGTGGGGTACAGAGGGGAAACAGATATATGTGTTGGGTGGGAACAGACGTGCAGGGGGGAACAGAGGGGAAATAGATGTGCAGGGGGGAACGCACCCCTTGCTTACAGTAATACTAGACCCGCCCCTAAGAATATAAAAAAAAAAAATCACAGTTACTTTTCTGAGTAACTAATTACTTTTCCAATGTAGTAACTGAGTTACTAACTCAATTACTTTTTTGGGAGAAGTCATTTGTAATGTAACTAATTACTTTTTTAAAGTAAGATGACCAACACTGCTTGTAATAAACTTGCAAACGAGTGGAACTCCGTTTTAAGGAACCCACAGTTGTTGAGGTGGACCTAGCATAAAATATAATTTCATGTTAAGTGTATGCATGCCAAGTAATGTGTACACATAACACCCACAGTTATTTTTTACCTCTCTCAGAATTTGCAATGTTCCCTAACAATATTATCTGCTTTTCTCTCCACAATATTGGAGCCATCATTGTTCAGGCATCCTCCAGGATCACCATCTACATTCTGGACTGAGTTGCTGGCTTAGAGATAGTCATAGAAATCATGGTGCCTGTGCAGTTCTTGTTTTTTCACAAACACCATCATCAACACCTACTGCAAAGTTACAAAGTTGTAGCCTAATTGTTGAGAAGAGGAGACTGAGGAAATGTTTTCTCCTGCCTGCAGCAGACTAATAATATCATCTTATCTGTTGTTCAACCAGTGGCGGCCGCTCCGTTAAGGCGCAGGGGCGCCGCCCCCCTAATCCATACGCCTGTCCCCTAATCTACATGGATTTTAATGTTTTTTTTTGTTTTTTTTTTTTTAAGCTCATGATAAGAGCATGAGGTTATAATTGTCTTCAAAAAGGGTGCTTCTCCTCTTGGCCAATCAGGAAGCGGGTTTAAGCCCCGATTGGCCGAGAGTAGAAGTGACCATATTGGCCAGGAGTTGAAGCAGGGGGGAAGCCGCCAAGGAGGAGATGCAGGGGGAAGCCGCCGAAGCTGCCCGCGACATGAATGGTGTAAGTGTGGGGCTGGTGAGCAGACGGGCAAGTGACGGGTGGGTTTTCGCTGATTGACCACGCCACAAGGGGGGGTGCGGGGGGTTTGACTGAACAACTGAACAGGAGGGGGAGGGTGGATTGTTTGCTGCCCCCCCCCCCCAAAATTTGGAGCCGCCACTGGGTTCAACTATACATTTTTTTATGTCCCTCCAACCACAAAAGTAAATGAGGCCTAAACACTCTGACAATCACCAAAATTGGAGTAATCAGTTCTAATGGACTTATTCTTTATAGAACCCAAAAAGCCTGCTGTTTTTCTTTGAATGTGACAGTTCTTAAATCAGCACACTGGAACATTCACATGAAATCTCGATGGTTTGATACCCTGAGGTTGTAGTTTTTTTAATGGTTTGTAGCATTGGTTTCTTTTCAATCTCTCCAGGATGTTGAATGTCGTAGAATGGAATGGTTTCCTGGACTGGACTATTGACCCATGTTTCTTGTTCCTCTATTTGCTCTCCTGGCCAGGATGTTCTGTTCTTCACATTCCGGAAAGGCAGATGGAGAGAGACGGCGAGGTTCTTCTCTTCCTGTATTGTAAGGTGTTTGGACAGAAGTGGCCCCTGGTTTATGTTGTATCAGCCTAGGTGTGTGATAACTCATGTGTGAGAAAGTAAAAAGGAATTCCCCCTGTGACAATTTTTATGCTGATAAGATAACCACCATGTAGTCATTTTAGAAAAACAACACCCTTTCTGTAAAAATAAAAAAAACATTCATTGCTTTTGGGATCCTTGAGCTTCTCGTACATATTTAAAGGGTTTCCAAGCCCAAACTCACCGGTTCTTAAAAGAGGTAGCTGAGTTAGTTTTCTTTTTTTTTTCATGTTTTTTTTCATTTATTTTCACACACTTATAAGAACACACTTCCTGTTTTAGAGTGAGAACTCTTACTCCTCCACTATATCTATGGAAAGAGTGTAGTAAGCCCCCCCTGTTGGAGGTAATTTTGTAGGGCTCTGGCAGTGCCCATCTTGTTTCTCCTTGCACAAAGGAACAGATACCGGTCCTGCTGATGGGTTGAGGACCTTCTACGGCCCTGTCCAGCTCACCAAGAGTAACTGCCTGTCTCCTGGAATCTCCTCCATGCTCTTGAGACTGTGATGGGAGACACAGCAAACCTTCTGGCAATGGCACGTATTGATGTGCCATCCTGGAGGAGTTGGACTGCCTGTGCAACCTTTATAGGGTCCAGGTATCGCCTCATGCTACCAGTAGTGACACTGACCCTAGCCAAATGCAAAATGCGTGAAAAACAGTCAGAAAAGATGAGTAGGGGAAAAAAACGTCAGTGGCCTCCACCTGTAAAACCATTCCTGTTTTGGAGGTTGTCTCATTGTTGCCCATCTAATGCACCTGTTGTTAATTTCATTAAGTCCCTTTTCACACTTATACAACTTGTCCCACAATTTGGGACTGCAAAGTAGCATGACAAGTCGTTACCCATGATTTCCAATGACAGCCATTCATATTAGTACGACTTCAAGTCGTTCCGACTTCAAAGTAGTCCCTGCACTACTTTGGTCCGATTTTGATGCCACTTACACAGGCATTCCTTGAAATCGCTGCAAAATCGCGGCAAAAATCGTGGCCGTGAGTCGCGGTAAAATCGTGCGACTTTGAAGTCGCACAAGTGTGAAAGGGGCCTAACACTAAAGCAGCTGAAACTGATCAACAACCCTCTCTGATACTTAACTGACCAGATCAATATCCCAGGAGTTTAATTAACATGATTCTTTGAGCAGTGTATATTTGTATTTTATTTTAGGGTCTTCTTTATGATTTTTTATCAAATAAAGCCGTGCTCTTGTTTTTTACTTTACTCAAGAGTCAAAATAAAAGTACATTTTTATTTTTCTCTTCTGTCTATCACTGAGCCCCCCCGTCCTTATTTGAACTGTGAGGTGTAAAGCAACACATCTGTTCTCCATGCCTTTCAACCTTGGAATGTTGCTGTCTTAAAGGAATTCACCGGAGAGTACCGGAGTGTAGGATTCTGGGAGATTGCAGTGCTCTCATTGGTTGATTCCTTTACACAGGAAACATTGTAACAACTCTTGTTACTTGAAGCAAATCAAAGAAACTACATACCATACTATATGGTGATATTTGTAGAACAGAGTCCTATTTTTGTTTTGTGAATTTATCCCCTTTTTCAATTCAACTTTCCCTTTAAACCTCATTCAGGTATTATCGGACGGTAGATTTCCTTTTGCAAGAAAGGAATTTAAATTCAAGATGTTCTGAACAACAGAATAGTGCTTTTTATTCAAAGCCATCAATGAATGTAACAAAGTCGGTGCGCTCCTGTTTTGTGTCCATTATGCAGGTAACATTACAATCAAGCCTTTTATTAAAATGTCATAATTTGTACAGTGCTTTCACATCACTGAGCATTGAGAGATTTTATATGTAGCATTCCTCTTTCTTAGAGATGGTATAAGCAGTCTTGATGGCCTTGAGAGGCAGATAGCAAACTATTTTAAAAGGTTTGGTGTAATGAGCAGCTCCATGTAATTTGTTCTGACTTGAAAAAAATGTATTTTTAGGAGCGTAACCTTGTGAGCTGAAGTCTCCTTTCTTCCTTCTCCTGTGATTTCTTTCTTTCTTTCTTTCTTTCTTTCTTTCTTTCTTTCTTTCTTTCTTTCTTTCCCATTACTCTATTCCTTCTTTCCTTCCATCTCATCTTACAACCTCCTTACACCCATCCTTCAATCTCTTTTTCCCTTTGCATTCTTCTTTTCCCTCCATTTCTTCTTCCTTCCCTCCTTCTTCTCTTCCTCAATTCCTTCTTCCCTGCCTACCTTCCTTTTTGCTTCTTTCTTCTTTCCCTGCTTCCTGCCATCCTTCTTCCTCCCTTGTTACTTTTCCCTTCTTTCATAATTTTTTTTTTTCCAATTTCTCCCTTCATTCCTTCTTTTCTTCCTTCCCTTCCTCCTTCCATCCTCCAACCTCCTTTTACACTATCCTTTCTTCTACACTTCTCCTTTTACTTCTTTCTTATTTAAAATTTTTTTTACTGCTGTTATGCCGCATACACACGATCAGAAATTCCGCCAGCAAAAGTCAGATGAGAGCTTTTGGTCGGAAAATGTGACCGTGTTTATGCTCCATCAGACTTTTGCTGGCGGAATTCCAGCCAGCAAAAGATTGAGAGCAGGTTCTCAATTTTTCAGTCGGAAAAAGTTGCAATCGGAAATTCTGATCGTCTGTACCAATTCCGACGCACGAAATTCCTATGCATGCTCAGAAACAATTTGACGCATGCTCGGAAGCATTGAACTTCATTTTCTCGGCTTGTCGTAGTGTTGTACGTCACTGCGTTCTTGACGGTCGAAAGTTCCGTGAACTTTTGTGTGACCGTGTGTATGCAAGCCAAGCTTGAGTGGAATTCCGTCAGAAAAAACATCCAAGATTTTTTCCGACGGAAATTCTGCTTGTGTGTACGAGGCATTAGTTCTTCTCCGATTCCTCTGACTTCCTTTCATCTCTCCTTCCTTCACTCCATCTTTCTTTCTTTCTTTTTTCTTTCTTTCTTTTTCTCTTTTTCTTTCTCTCTTTTTTTTCTCTTCTTCATTATTTTTATTTTTTCCCCAATTTCTCGCTTCTTTCCTTCCTTCCATCTCTTCTTCTGACCACCTTATAACCCTTAACAGGCTGTAAAGCTAGTACAGACGCCAGGAAAAAAATCAGCGCTAAAAAACTTTTTTTACATTGAATTCAATGCACTTTAAGCCTCGCTAGCTTTCAGCTGCGTTTCTCTGTCTCGATTCAAAATCAATAGTTCCCTATGGGAGCCCATTGATTTGAATAGAAGTCACACCAGAAGTCGGATCAAGATGATCCGACTTGCGGTGCGACTTGTGTGATGAGAATCTTGAAGGGGAACCACGCAAAAATGTAAAAACATTTTTTGCATGAGGTTCCCCCCCAAGACAATACCAGGCCCTTCGGTCTGGTATGGATCTTAAGGGGAACCCCACACCGAAAAAATGGCGTGGGGTCCCCCCCAAGATCCATACCAGACCCTTATCCGAGCACGCAGTCCGGTAGGTAAGGAAAGGGGGGCGAACACCACCCCCCTCCTGAACCATACCAGGCCACATACCCTCAACACAGGGGGGGGTTGGTGCTTTGGGGTGGGGGGCGCAGGGCCTTAAGATCCATACCAGACCGAAGGGTCTGGTATCATCTTGGGGGGAACCTCACGCAAATGTTTTTTTTAAATTTTTGCGGGGTTCCCCTTTAAGATTCTCAGCACACAAGTCGCACCGCAATTTGGATCACCTTGATCCGACTTCTGGTGTGACTTCTATTCAAGTCAATGTGCTCCCATAAGGAACAATTGATTTTGAATAGAGACAGAAACGCGGGACGAGGCTTAACACAGTGTTAAGCCTCGTTAATTCCCATTTAACACCTTTTGCCGGCGTCTGAAGTTTTTACAGCTCTAACACTGGAGCCTCTGAAGGCGCTGGTCCTTGATTTTTTTTGGAGCTCAAAAACCACCATGCCTGTTACAGCTCAAAAACGCCATGGTGTGTATGAGCCCATTGAATAATATGGAGTGGCATTCTTAAGCAGCAAAAAAAGCTCAAAAAAGCCGCTGTTAAAACGTCTGTGTGTATGAGGCCTTACACTCTCCTTTTACTTTTTTTCTTTCTTTTTTTTTTACTTTTTTTGTTTTTGTTTTTCTCCGATTGCTCACTTCCTTTCATTAGTTACATAGTAGCTGAGGTCGAAAAAATACACAAATCCATCAAGTCCAACCTATGTGTGTTATTATATGTCAGTATTACATTGTATATCCCTGTATGTTGGGTCGTTCAGGTGCTTATCTAATAGTTTCTTGAAACTATCGATGCCCCCCGCTGAGACCACCGCCTGTGGAAGGGAATTCCACATCCTTGCCGCTCTTACAGTAAAGAACCCTCTACGTAGTTTAAGGTTAAACCTCTTTTCTTCTAATTTTAATGAGTGGCCACGTGTCTTGTTAAACTCCCTTCATCTTTCCTTCCTTCATTCCATCTTCCTTTCCTTCCTTCCTTCCTTCCTTCCATTTATAACACTTACCATCTTGGATCAAGAGTTCCAACCATTTAATTACCGTATTTATCAGCGTATAACATGCACTTTTTTCCCCTTTAAACTTAGGGGAAAATCCCTGCCGATCCCCTGCAGATTGTGAGCAGAGTAGCGAGCGCCACCAATATAAACACATAGCCATGTGTACTCGGCTAGGCTCGGCTCCTCTCGGCTCCGCTCACAGTCACACCCAGTCCCGCCCTATGATTGACATAATACAGGGACTGGGCGTAACTGTGAGCGGAGCTGAGAGGAGCCGAGTCTAGCCGAGTACACTCAGCTATGTGTATATCGGCGGCGCTCGGCTCCTCTTGGCTCCGCTCACAGTCACGCCCAGTCCCGCCATTGGACTTGTGTTATGTCCATCATAGGGTGGGACTGGGTAGGACTGCGAGAGGAGCCGAGAGGAGCCGAGATACACGGGGCCGGCTTTGTGTATGTCGGCGGCGCCATATTTAAACATGAAGTGACACTGACAAGGCATCAATGTCACTGGACAAGGCTGGAAATGGCACTGGACAAGGCTACAGATAGACACTGATAAGGCTGCATTGATGGGCATTTTTTTTCCTTAAAATGTTTTTCTCCTTAAAATTCCCTCCTAAACTTGGGGTGCGTGTTATACGTCGGCGCGTGTTATACGCCGATAAATACGGTAACATGCTTGAACAAATATGCTGTGAGAAAAACAATAATGATTACTTCCACCTAACAACGTTATTTTTGTTTTGGATGGCTATTGAGGATCACATTATTTGCCAGCTTTTCATATTCCTTTTGGAAAATCAGTCATGGTATTTCCCAAAAGTAGTTTTGATTTCCTCCACCTCCCACAAGACTAGTTTGATTATGTCTTGTGAATAGACTCACCGGTTATTTATTCTACATTATGGAAAGTCCAGTGAGGTAGAGTGATAACACCATTTGGCATTATTATTGCCATGGCAGTTGGGCAATGCTGACAACACTGTCTGAGATATCTTGTCAAGACTAAAGCCCCATACACACGGTCGGATTTTCCGATGGATTCTGTCCTATCGGACAATGTTGTCGGAAATTCCGACCGTGTGTAGGCACCATCGGACATTTTCCATCGGATTGTCCGACGGACAAAGTTGTATCTCCTGCTCTAAAAATTTTCCGACAACAAAGTCCGATCACACCAATTCCGATCGTGTGTAGCGAATTCCTACGGACAAAGTGCCACGCATGCTCAGATCACATTACAAGACCAAAGCTATTGGCTACTAGCCTCTACGTAGTCCCGTCGTAGGCAACAAACGTCACCACTTTCAGAATGATCGGATTTTCCGACAACTTTGTCCGACCGTGTGTATGCAACACCAGTGTCGGACTAAATCCGTCGGACCAAATCCGATGGATTTGGTGGTCGGATTTTCCGACCGTGTGTATGGGGATTAAGAGTTATAAGAAATGAATGTAAGATTTAAAAGTGATGGCAATCGAACAACACGAAAATAACACAATTTTATGACATCATCTTTAGTAATAGAAGTAAACAGACAGACTTGCTGAACCATTGGCTCTTTTTTAATGGCCTTTAATCCTCTGAGCCTTTATTATGGGAACTCTCAGTACACAGTACCTTTCTTCATCTCCATATCATTTTTTAAACAAAGGCTTTACTGTCAGCAGTTGAATTTGGGTCAATACGTTTAAAAGTCACAGGCTAAAATTTCTACATATTTAGTTATTAAGGATATCCCTAATAATGCAGCACTTCAGCCTAAAACAATTTTCTAAACATTTTTATTTTTTGTGGAATGAGACGGATTAATATATACTTTAGTCAAGTGAAATGTTTAGTGTGTTTTAATTGTATTTGAGAGTGTTATTAAATAAGCCTGCGTAGCCTTTAATGACCAGCTGCTTTAGTCTCTTTCCATATGTCAGAAAGGGTTTCCACACTCCCATTTTCGGACTGTAAAATCGAGTAATTAGATAGCGCAGGAATAACACTTGTATATTTTACCATATACGGTGGAGGTTTTCTTAATAACACTTGATGATCTGAAGCCAGCTTGGCTCAGTGAATAATCGCAATCTGCCAAACTACGACTCATCTATACAGAACTATATGGTGCATTTTTCTATACCCACGCCTTTCTTCATCACAGTGATGACCTAACGCTTAGTGCATTGCGATGCCAAAGCTGGCATATATTGGTATTCATTGATATAGCATCATCATTTTCTGTAGCACTTACTAACATCGTTTCCTGTTGCCTAAGATCCTGTAAAAATGGCATTTAATGCCATAATGTGCCCAGTAAAAACATTACCTGTGCACAAGGTTTTCTGCTAAATTAGCGAGGTCATTTATTTAGACCTATAATCAAAGCTTAGATTTGCCTGAAAGTCCAACTGAACGTTCAGTTTAAATTAGCTAAATACATTTCTGGTACAGCAAAAAAAAAAAGTGTGCAAAGGCTCTCCACAATGTAACTCTCATCCCCACCCAAAGTCATCCTTATCCATTTTCACAATTCAGACATGATACAGGAGATGGTCAGAGACTGCAGACATAGTACAGGAGATGCTCAGAGACTGCAGACATAGTACAGGAAATGGTTAGAGACTGAAGACATGATACAGGAAATGGTCAGAGACTGCAGACATAGTACAGGAAATGGTTAGGACTGAAGACTTGATACAAGAGATGGTCAGAGACTGCAGACATGCTAGAAAATAGAAGAGCACTAGGGGGCCAGAGAGCACGGGGGGGGGGGGGGGGCTGGAGAGCACCATAGGGGGCTGGAGAGCACAGGGGATCGGACAGCATGGGGGGTGTAGAGCACTGGAGGAGCCAAAGGGAACTGGGGGAGCTGGAGAGCATGGGGGGTCTGGAGAGCACTACAGAGGCTCGAGAACACTGGGGATTGGAGAGCGTGGGGGGTGGAGAGAACCGGGAATTGGAGAGCGTGGGGGGTAGAGAAAACCGGGGATTGGAGAGCGCGGGGGGTAGTGAGCACCGGGGAGGGGGGGTTAAAGAGCACATGGGGGCTGAGATCACTGGGGGGCGAACGGAGATCACTGGGGGAACTGAGTAGCACTAAGGGGGAACTTTATAGAACTGGGGGGGAGGGAGCACATGGAGACAGTGAGAACTCGTGGGGGTGCTGAATATCACTGGGGAGTCGGAGATCACTGGGGGGAACTGGAGAGCACTGGGGGGGGGGGAAGGGAGCACAGGAGTGAACTGGAAAACACTGGAGGGAACTGGAAAGCACTGGGGGGGACTGTAAAGCACAGGAGGGGCTGGATAGTACTGGAAGGGAGCACAGGGGGGGGGTAGAGCACTGGGGGGAACTGGAAATCACTGGGGGAGGGGGGACTGGAAAGCACTGGGTAGGAAAGGGAGCACAGGGGGGCAGAGAACACTGGGGGAGCTGAAGAGCATGGGGGGCAGCAACAGAAGCTGAATAGGAGGAGTGGTGGGAGAAGCGGCATATAGAGGAATTGATCTTTCCATAGTCCTCTTGCAGCCGCTAAATGCCTGCAAGAGGAAGAGGAGGAGAAGCAGGCATTCAGCGGTTGCAAGGGGGAAAATGGAAAGCTCAATTCTTCTATATGCCGCTGCCCCCGCTACTCCTCCTATCCAGGCACACAGGGAGGCTGCTGCACGGTGAGCACCTAATTTTTCCCCATATAGCAGGCGACAACAGATGATGGGTTCGGGGTTTCCATCGCAGCTCTTTCCCCCTTCTCGCCATCATAGGGCAGCTGGGTAGTTTCAGCTCCCTGCCCCGCCTGCTGAACCAAATAGGCGGGATGAGCAGCGTGGGCTGAAGGAGCAGCCCAGCTGCTTTCCCCACATGGACATGTGGCATGGTGGGCACCTCTGAGCAGCACTAGCCAGACACCCTCCAATCTGTGGCACCCCCCAATCTTTGGCACCCCACTGATAGCAGCCGCGTTCTGCAGGAGGGAAGCAAACGGGAACGGCGTTCCTGCTGCGGAAAAAGTGCAGGAACTCCGTTCCCATGCGTTCCCGCAGCACTTGACCCCTGGTTATAGGTCTTACTCAGCAGGGAACATGTCAGACATTTGCAGGAGACCACTGCTTCCATACAAAGAGCAAAGGTCCTTCTTTGCAGTATGCTGGCAGAGTAGAGGTTTCTCTATTCAGGCTGGTGCTGCTTTCCAAAAACAAGCAAACTGTAGGCCTTTGCACGGCTTTTGTTTTCATGTGTCTGGAATGAAACAAAACGTTTAGTTGAGATTATTCAGAGTTGGTTGGATTATTAGAATTAGATGAAACTTACCTGGTCTCACAGCACTTCAGTTTTCAGTCACAAGACCTAAACATGGCATGTGGTCATGTAGCCTGTAGCAGTTCTGCTTTTGGGGCCTGGCATCATTAGAGTCTACATGGATTTGATGGCAAACTCTACTGACATCAGTGATATAGTGAATGACTACCATAGCATTAACCACTTGCCTACAGGGCACTTAAACCCCCTTCCTGCCCAGGCCAATTTTCAGCGCTGTCTTAATTTGAATGACAATTGCGCGGTCATGCAATGCTGTATTCAAATACATTTTTATCATTTTTTTCACACAAATAGAGCTTTCTTTTGGTGGTATTTAATCACTACCAGGGTTTTTATTTTTTGCTAAACAAACAAAAAAAAAGTTTTCATAGCTTGTTATAAAATTTTGCAAACAGGTAATTTTTCTCCTTCATCGATGTGCACTGAAGAGGCTGCACTGATGGGCACTGATATGCACTAATAGGCTCTGATAGACTGCACTGATAGGCATTGATAAGGCAGCATTGATAAGGCAGCACTGATGGGCAGTGATGAGGTGGGACTGGTGGGCACTGATGAGGTGGCACTTGTGGGCACTGATAGGTGGCACTGATGGGTGGCACTGATAGGAGGCACTGATAGGTAGCACTAATAGGGGGCACTGATGGGCACTGACAGGTGGCAATGATGGGCACTGATAGGCACTGGTAGGTAACACTGATAGGCAGCACTGATAGGCAGTACTGATAATGAGGCACTGATGGGCACTGATTGGCAGCACTGATTGCCATTAATAGGTGGCACTGGTGGGCACTGATAAGGTGGCACTGATGAGGCGGCACTGGTGGGCACTGATAGGTTGCACTGATGGGTGGCACTGATGGGCGGTACTGAAGGGCACTAATTGGTGGCACTGATTGGTAGCACTAATAGATGGCACTGATGGGCACTGATAGGTGGTAATGATGGGCACTGGTAGGTAACACTGATAAGCATCACTGATGATGAGGCACTGATTGGCAGCACTGATCGGCATTGATAGGTGGCACTGGTGGGCATTGATAGGTGGCAATGGTGGGCACTGATAGGCAGCACTGTTGTGCACTGGTAGGTGGCACTGGTGGGCACAGATGAGGCGGCGGTGGCTCTCTGTGTAAGGGACCGATATCCCTCTGACAGTAGCCGGTGATCGTGTTCTTTTTTTGCTCCTTGCGCTGTGAGTGTAAGAAGAAAAAATAGCCAAATAGCGGCTCTGTTTACATCATCACATGATCATTGGCTGACAGCTGATCACGTGGTAGGGGGTCAGGATCGGTCCCTTACTCCAATCTACAATCAGCTGAGTCTCTGTACATGGCGCCCCCCGGCAATTTTGGCCCGTGCTGTAGCTGTCTTTCAGCTATAGCGTGGACGGGAAGTGGTTAAAGTGGATGTAAAACCTCACATATACCAAGTGAAGTGAACCGACTCCGATAATACACAGAGATCTTCAGCTTCCTACAGTGTTTAGAAAGTGAGCATGTTAGAAATGTTTCTTCCTGTTCCGCCACTGGGTGTGGATTCTTGGCATACACTGTGTGACAGCTGATTGGAGGAAAGGCACACATCCCCCTGCACATAGGCGGAGGAATGAAGAAACATGCAGAGCTGTGCTGTGATAAGACCAGCTCTCTGCTAATCTATCTCTATGCACCCTCCCTGAACAAAAATTTACAGCTGCTTTTATCCCCTGTGTAGGAGAACTTGCCAGAAGTTATCATGCTAATAACAGAGGAACAGAGCAGCAGAAAGAGGATGTAAACCCACTCTCATCCTTTGCAAACTACTGCGATAGTGGTTATCTATAAGGATATATGCCTCCTGCATGTATCCATACCTGTCAAATGTCTTCTCTCTGTCTGTTATGAGACCCGAAAAACTGCAGATTCTGTGGGTGGGTCTGTTGTCAGGAGCTCTGTGGGAGGAGTCGTGATGTCAGCAGACTCCCCGCCCACCTCTACACTCCCCCTGTCAACATGCATTTTCTCCTGTGTATTTTTTACACTGAACTTCTGCTATGATCGCTAACATCCAGTCAAAACCGAGAAAAGTCACCACATGACTTCAGCATGCCCAATCATGCTGAGCTGTGGAGCAGCCAATCCTGGGAGAGCTGGAGAAGAAAAGAGGAGGGGGTCTGAAGTAAACAGAATGCCTCTCTCAGGCTTGTGCATGAGATAAGGAAATCACCTGTCACTCACAGCAAGGGGGAAGAACTGACTCATATTTTTCTGTGTATCAGTTTTTATCTCACTGAAAAAAGATAAGAGGACTGCTCAGAGCTGGATTAACTCTTCATAGCAAGACTGGGCACAGATGACATGGAAGCCTTAATTAAAAATAATTTTTTCAGGTTTACATACACTTTAAGCTACTATCACAAGTGTGCTAAAAAACAAAAACAATGCAGCAGAAAATACCTATATTTTATATATACTGTATACGATTACATTTACCTCAAAATGAGTGCCAGTGTTATATATAACCTATCATCTCCACCTCATATAATCCATACACCATAAAATTTCAAATTGTAGTGAACGGCGCAAGCTATAATAAAATGCTTCAGTGAATGGTTAGTGCCTCAAAAAAAGCATTCATGCTCCACAAATGAATGATGTGCCACGTCATCCAACCTCCACACAAGTGCGGTGGTCCTAGGTGCCCCTGTAAAAATGCTAATTCAGGGGGGGCGTGGCCTGGCGCCACACTGTGATGGCTGCTTGAAAGGTGAGCTCCGACACCTAGAGTCTCTGCAGAGCTTACCATTAGCGGGAGAGAGCGCACCCTGCACTAGGACTATGGCCGGAAGAAGCTCCTCGGGCACCCGTTCTCAGGCGGATACCGGCACACAGGTAAGCCGGACTATCCCAGCATAATTCCACATGGCGCAAATTGACTCCCAGGCCTCATCTCAGGCCTCGAATTGCAGTGCGGAGAGCCGCGATGCCCCGGTGAACAACACGGGTACTGCAGGGCCTGACATCCATTGCTCGCAGCCCCCGCAGTTCCTCAGTTTGGCTGACTTGCAGCTTGTGGCAATGGATATTAATAATACCCTTTCAGCAGTGATCTCAGATCTTAAAACAGATCTCAGAGCAGTGGCGTCTTGCCTGGAGCATGTGGAGTCTGTAGCCCAGACTCATGCTGAAGCTATCCAGCAAGTACAGAGAGCTACCAGCTTTCATGCTTAGCACTTAATCGATATGAACCGCCATCTTGAGGACCTTGATAACAGAGGGAGGAGGCGTAATCTGCGCATCAGAGGGATGAGGAGCTGAGCCATATCACTCTTGATAAAGTTTCCAAATACTCTGATATATGGACCCCCTGGACATTCTTTCGAGGTTCATGCTCATCTCAAGATCTACACCAGTCTGTCAATTACATTCCGATTACACCAACACAACAGAAAATCGTGATAAGAATCCTGGCACGCCACCTATAACATTGCATCCATACACTTGGCTATGATAGATGAAGAGGGCAGTTGGTGGTGTCCCCACCCCTTCCCCATCCTTTACATTCTATTTCTTGCTTCCCCTCTCCCTTTCTTCTCTTCCCCCCCCTTCTTTTTTTTCTCCCATACAGCCCCCGTGGCATGGCTCCGGTGAGCGAGAATAGCAGAGTTGAGAGAGACCCGAGAAGACTACTTATTTTATATAAATACGCAGCCGTTTCTGTCAATCTTGGGTAGTTCACTCACAACATGGGTTAAATGTTCATTAGAATTTGTCTATGTTTGCCATACTCTTACTGTGGGGTCTTCATGAGACCCCTATTCTTACCTATTGGAAGATATTGCTAATAACTTGTCTTTTCTGATATATTGTTCTCGATTTACATGACTGTACAATGTATGTGACATTTCTCTCTTGTGTTTATTGTGCTGTTTTCAAAAACATTCAATAAAATATTTATGCAAGAAAAAAATAAATAAATGCAAATTCACTGATGTAGTTGACCCCTTGCTGTTTAAGAGGGTCACTATGTGCTTTATGTTAAGCAGGGATCCAGCACTCTGCCACTGCAAGGAAGAGGCCCTAGCCCTGTATGTTATCCCTTTAAACATACAATTCAGGAAAGAGAACAAGAGATCCACAAAGGAGAATCATTGCACACCAGATATATTAAAACTCTAAAAAAGGACATACTAAAATATGCAGATTAAATTGCATGTTGCAGTGCCGCATCCGGCACCAAGTATTTCGGGCAAGAATGAGTTTCAGAACCGGTGCTGCTCTTGAAAACTGGAGCCAGCATGCATTACTTTATGTGGAGTGCATGCTAACTCTGGTTTCTAAGACCAGCGGCGGTTCTGAAACCCAGTCTTGCTGGAGATACGGGTTGCCTGATGGGGCACCTTTGTAGTTCAGAAAGCAGGCTCTGTGAAATGTGTTACACAGCAGTGTCTATTAACAAGGAATAGTGGCTATGTGTTGCAGAATTGGAAGAAGTGAATGTGTGGGGATCTTCACAAAGTAAGTGTACAAACTTCAAATTTGTTGAGATTAATGGGAGTAGACTAGAAATACTGCTTAGGGGATGCACTGGACACCTTTGCTGCCATTGTGCTATATGCTGGGTGTCCAGTGAGCCCCTGTGCTTTAAGGAGGGGTGGGCTCCTTCCAGGCTCACCTGCCCACTTCCTATCCATTATAATGCATGTGCTCCTACTATGGAGGCTCTCAAAAAGTATAGAGTTAATACTGCGAATAATAATGGGGTGCCTTGTCGCGGCCTCCGCCGGTTATGCATGTATTTGCAAATGTGTGCAAACTAAACCCCTGTTTTTAATGCAGACTGTTAGACAGGGCAATTCGGTTGGTTGCAGGTAGGGTTGCCACATCATCCCTTTAAAACAAAACATATTAATTAGACAGGTTCTGTGGCTGATTAAGGTGGTAAATAAACTCACTTAATGCCTTACCTGCACTCAATTAGCCACAGAACCTGTGTAATTAATATGTGTTTGGGTTTAAAGGGATGAGGTGGCAACCCTAGTTGCATGCTGGCTGACAAGTTGAGCTGGGAATTTTCTTTGGTTTTGTTTTACATACACTGCCCTTCTATGTACTGCTTTCCACGAAGGCCAGTTATGGGTGGGGGCAGTGGCCATTTGTTTGTACTGTTGGAACACTGGTGGGGGGACGCACTGGACACCTTTGCTGTCATTGTGCTGTATTCTGGGTGTCTAATGCACCCCTGTGCCTTTAAGGAGGGGTGGGCTCCCTCTTGGCTCACCTGCCCCCTCCCTATTCATTAGAATGCATGCGCTTCTACTATGAAGGCTCTCAAAAATGTATAGGGTTAGGACTGCGGATAATAATTGGGTGCCTTGTCACTGCCTCCGCAGCTTACACATGTATTTGCAAATGTGTGCAAATGAAACCCCTGTTTTTAACGCAGACTGTTGGACAGGTTAATTTGGTTGGTAGCAGGCTGGCTGACTAGTTCAGCTGGGAATTTTCTTTGGTTTTGTTTTACATGCAATGTCTCTTCTGCAATAAAATAAACCTACCTGCCTGCTTAGTCTTCCTTAGAATGTAAACTGAGCTGTCTATGACAACCTTTCAGGTCACACTGCGAGAATGAAAGCAAATCTCCAAATTGTAAACTGCCCTTTATTAAGACATTTGAAGTAATAATGTTCCTCATAGTTCTCTAGTTTCCAGGATTTGATTTGACAGCTGAATACCTGGACCTCTCTTGCATATAGATATAAAAGGACCTTCCCATGTTGCCTTTGCTCCTCAAATTTAAAGAGTTGCTGAATTTTTTGGCCCTGAGAATATCTCTGGTTTTCTGTACTGGTTCATCATGTCATGAAGTCCCATCTTTAATGTCTTCTACGTTAAACTTTTTCCTATTAATGGCCCACTAAGCATAATTTATAAGATGTTTTATGTAAAAGAGGTTTTATATTAATGGATAAATATGTAAAGTTATGCAAACTGTCAGAGCAAAAGATCTTGAATGCGAGGTGGTGAAGTTTTCGAACGCACAACTTCCTCTCTAGTAAGCCTCCCCTTGAAGACTACAGTGACGCAAATAGTGCAATCAGCTACATAGCCCTGCTATTGGCACTAGACAACAAAAACAGCAATATACATGAATTATGTGACTTCTTATGCCCCTCCTCAACATTTTTCAAGAGTTCAAGCAATGCAGCCCGCTCAGCATTGTCCTTGTCAACCTCTGGAATTCTAACTGCTTCTTTAGATGCTGATACAGCCTGAAAACTTAAGGTATATCTTATCTCAGGCATTGAAAAATACATAAAATAGTTTACCTTTAAAGTCCAACTAATCTGGTACCGATGGCGTTTTCGCCAGTGAGGGAGCACCAATGGACATGAACTTTGCTGACTCCTCCATCCCTGGAAGCAGGTGAGTGGCTGACTTAGTGGTCATGTCACTGGCGAGTTGTTACCAGACATACTGTGTAACTGGTGTGTCTAAGCCATAGCCGAGAGCTTGACCAGGAAGCCCAAGTCCAACTAATCTGGTACTGATGGTGTTTTGGCCAGTGAGGGAGCACCAATGGTCAAGAACTTTTCTGACTCCTCCATCCATGGAAGCAGGTGAGTGGCTGACTTAGCGGTCATGTCACTGGCGAGTTGTTACCAGACATACTGTGTAACTGAACTGGTGTATCCAAGCCATAGCCAAGAGCTTGACCAACAGCCCCACATCCTGATTTCACAAATTGAAGGGATGTCATGTTGGCCAGTGAACCCTTAGAGTTAGGCTGTAATTAGGCATTTTATCATCCTTTTCTAATAATGCCCTTGAATGCAGAGGGCAGCATTCAGTTTTAATGCTATTAGGCTTCATGAGCCAATTAAAAATAAACTGTGGGCTGCAGAATTAAATGGCCTGGGGAGTAAGACTATAGTGAATTGCCTATTTACTCACCATACTTAGGCTCTATAACCTCAATAGCCCACAACCCCCCCCCCCTTAATTGCTACCAGTACACCAGTTCCAGGGGGGTATGCATTTGTCCTTAGGACTTGAATCCTCCCAGTTGTTTGTCTGTATTATAGACATGTGCAAAAGGAAAAAATTCGTTTCGTTTCGTTTCGTTTTAATTCGTTAATTAATTAATTTCGTTTAGTTAGATTCGTTAAATTTGTTAAATTCGTTTTCGGATTTCATTTAGTTTTCGACCGATTTTCGAATTCGAAAATATTTTGCGACCCGACTTTGGGTACACGTATCTCGGGGTTACTTGGTGATAGAAACCCCAAATTTGGAGAGGTTGTAGTGCTAGTTCTACTGTGTTTGCATACCAAATTAGCTATAAGTGGCCCCGAGATACGTGGCCCCAAAGTAGGGTCACAAAATGTAATTCTCTGCTGTAGAAAAGTACTTGACATATCCCCCATATCTGGGGGTCACTTGGTGCTAGGAACCCCATAACTTGTGGCAGGTGACATGGCAAGTGGACAATCCACAACTTGGTCACGTGGCACTTGTGGTCGGTCACGTGGCACTCGTGGCCGGTCATGTGGCAATCGTGGCAGTTGTCTTGGCACTTGTGGCAGGTGTTGTGGCAAGTGGACAATGACATACAGCATATGTACTTGCCTTGCGATCGACATCCGTGACAGCCATTTCACATCTTTTTTTTTATGTGACAGATGTATATAAGTAAATAACCATCTTCCAAAATGTATAATTCAAATAGAAAAGATTAGAACAGAATAGAAAAAAATATATAATTTAATAGCAGATCTCCTGTAGACTATTAACAGCCATTTCACTTCTTTTTTTTTTTGCAGATCTTCTGCAGACTGTTAGAATCAATTTCAGTTTTTTTTTTCAAAGTCGGGTCCCAAAATATTTTCAAATCCGCTTGAAATATTATCAACATGATTTGAAATGTTTTCAACTGCATTTGAAATTTTTTCAACTGCATTTGAAATTTTTTCAACTGCATTTGAAATTTTTTCAACTGCATTTGAAATTTTTTCAACTGCATTTGAAATTTTTTCAACTGCATTTGAAATTTTTTCAACTGCATTTGAAATTATTTCAACCGAATTCGAAAATATTTTGCGACCCGACTTTGGGTCCACCTATCTCGGGGTTACTTGGTGATAGAAACCCCAAATTTGGAGAGGTTGTAGTGCTAGTTCTACTGTGTTTGCATACCAAATTTGGGTTTCTAGCTATAAGTGGCCCGAGATACGTGGCCCCAAAGTCGGGTCACAAAATGTCAAGCACTTTTCTGCAGCAGAGAATGACATTTTTCTACCCGACTTTGGGGCCACGTATCTCGGGGCCACTTATAGCTAGAAACCCCAAACACAGTAGAACTAGCACTACAACATATCCAAATTTGGGGTTTCTATCACTAAGTGACCCTGAGATATTTCGAATTTCGTCCGCGATTTTTCGATTCGAAAAAAATTCGGATTCGGTTAAATTCGTTAGTATTGTAATTCGGTAATTCGGATGCATCCGAATGTCCGAATAATGAAAAATTCGTCCGAATTTCGATTCGGAACATAACGAAATGCACATGTCTACTGTATTATCAGCACTACCCTGGATTACTGAATGCGATTTTGTTTATGAGGATAATCACAGGTAGCTGTGTGTGTTGTGTTCTGAACTGCTTTACTGAGGTAGTGATTCTTAGCTAGACTCTCTGTGGCTATAGCAGCCTTTTTCAACCAGGGTGCACAGGCACCCTGGGTTGCCTTAAGGTTTCTTCAGGGGTGCCTTGGCAAAATGCCTAAAAATTGCCCCAAAATTGTATATAAGTCCCAGGGTGGATAAAACCTGCCTTTTGGTTACACAAAGCCATGGGTTTTTATTGTACACCATTACAACCTTCTAGCTGCCAACCAAAGCGACCAATTATATAATCAGTTGATAAGGAGGATGTCAGTTGCCTGCATATCATCCTTGTATGACCCTCCCCTGCCTCTCTCCATCAGCATTGGGGTGTCATTAGCTAAGTGATGGAGAAAAACATAGGGAGAAGAGAAACATTGGAATACCAGTCAGTACTAGTTTGCAAAAGTGTATTTGCTTTGGAAGACTAAATCACCTCTAGCGTTGGGTGTCCTACATGTGTACTGATGTTGCTGCATTATGTAAAACTATCAGAATAATTTTTACATTTTAGAATGGGGCGCCTCAAGACTGTCCATAATTTTGGAAGGTGCCTCGAGATGGTCCATAATTTTTAAAGGTGCCTTGACTGAAAAAAGCTTGAGAAACACTGGGCTATAGAGTCTTATATGGAGTATACTGTGAAGAGTCCATATTTGTGCAGCTTTCATAAACTGTTTTGTATTATTATGTAGTGTATGCATGCTCTTTGCCACCTTGCACAGAGATTTTCCAGTTCACAGGACAACAATTTACGTGCCAGCAGACTGAGAGTGATCGTCACTAGGGGTCGGTTAACTCACCCGTTAAACTTTTACAAACCCAAACAATACTCGGTGCCACCAAGTGTTTCTAATGAAAACATACACCATTCACCGTATCTGCTGTATGAATTCTGACCTTTAGGAATTGTTTGTGGCATTTACTGCCACACAACCGGGAAAGGTTTTTTACCGTAATGCAAATTGAGAACTGTCAGTTGGCAATTGCAACAGTTTTTTTTTTGGACCCGCTAGACAGTGTCACTGAGTCAATCCTCACCCAATCAACAGCTGAGGGTTGGGAAGTAAGAGTTCTGAAGCATTTATGATATTTCAGCAAACCCTCAATGGCAGTTTTATAATTGTATCAATGTTTCCAATCTGACAACCAACATGAAATCAGAATTTGATAGATATCAAACAGGATTATGATCTAATGCCCATTCTCCTCAGGAGTAATGTGCCCAATCAACCAACTATTTATTATAGCATAGGCATGTCTGGTATCAAACTGATTGTTATGCTGTGATACGTTAGTGTAGCCATGAAAATATACTTGTCTGTGGCCTCTAAAAATTGTTGTCCCTTGCTGGAGCACAAATTCAAATGTAAATGTTTTGTTGTAGACTTTGGCACGGCGTGGAACCTGGCTTTATTTTTCTCCTTACTCAGTTTGAAGTTCATTGGACCTCAATATTGTCACACACCTGGTTACAGGTAATTTAAAATTTGCATACAATCTCCTCTTCATTATCTAAGTCTAGCACCACTGTATTAGAGAATTGAAAAACCAAGCTCTGGCTATAACACTATCATAATCTTACAGCAACGGCATCTCTGTTCATCACTGTGTCTTCAAACTCTGCCCGACACATGTCATTATCAAGACATCATTTGGACTTTATACGAAATGTGTTTTAATTTAGGCTACTAACACTTACATTAGATTAATATAAAGCAGCGCTCCCCTTTCCTCGTGTCACTCTTACTAATTGCCCCAATTCATATAATTTATGTACATACATAAAAATCATATATATGGACATTCAATAAAATATGTGATCAACCATTAATAATAGTTTCAATATTTTACACAGTTCATATACAATGAATATACAGTGGGGAAAATAGTTATTTGATCCCCTGCAGATTTTGTAAGTTTGCCCACTTGAAGGGTCTATAATTTTTATCATATGTGTATTTTAAATGATAGAGAGACACAATACCAACCAAAAAACCCAGAAAAAACACGATACAAATGTTATAGATTGAGTTGTAGTTCAGTGAGTAAAATAAATATTTGGTCCCCAAGCAAAACATGACTTAGTACTTGGTGGAGAAACCCTTGTTGGCAAGCACAGAGGTAAGACGTTTCTTGTAGTTAGTGACCAGGTTTGCACACATCTCAGGAGGGATTTCGGTCCACTCTTCTTTACAGATCTTCTCTATACCCTTAAGGTTTCTTGGCTGTTGCTTGGCAACTCGAAGTTTCAGCTCCCTCCATACATTTTCTATAGGATTAAGGTCTGGACACTGGCTAGGCTACTCCATGACCTTAATGTGCTTCTTCTTGAGCCACTCCTTTGTTACCTTGGTGGTATGTTTTGGGTCATTATCATTCTGGAAGACCCACCCATGACCTATCTTCAGTGTTCTGGCTGAGGAAAGAAGGTTCTCATCCAAGATTTTACAAAACATGGCCCCCGTCCATTGGCTCCTCAATGCGGCAAAATTGGACTGTACCATTAGCAGAGAAACAGCCCCAAACCATAATGTTTCTATCACCATGCTTGACTGTAAGGATGGTGTTCTTAGGGTCATAGTCAGCATTTTTCTTCCTCCAAACACAGTCAAGCTAATGCCAAAGAGCTCAATTTTGGTCTCATCTGACCACAGCACTTTCTCCCAATCCTTCTTTGAATCATTTAGATGTTCATTGGCAAACTTCAGACAGGCTGTGCATGTGTCTTCTTGAGAAGGGGGACCTTGCGGGCTCTGCAGGATTTCAATCCAAGGTGGTGTATTGTGTCACCAATGATTTGTTTAGTGTCTGTGGTCCCAACTGCCTTGAGATCATTCACAACCTCCTCCGTGTAGTTCTGGGCTGATCCCTCACTTTTCTCATGATCATCCTTACCCCATGAGGCGAAACCTTGCATGGAGCTCCAGACCGAGGGCGATTGATGGTTATTTTGTATTTCTTCCATTTGCAAATAATCGCTCCAGCAATTGTCTCCTTCTCACCAAGCTTACTGTTGATGGTCTTGTAGCCCATTCCAGCCTTGTTCAGGTCTACAATCTTGTCCCTGAAGTCCTTTGACAGCTCTTGGGTCTTGCCCATGATCGTGAGGTTTGAATGGAAGGAAGAGACTCTGTGGACAGGTGTCCTTAGGAGAATCTTCTTAAATTGACAGGACTAAGAAAAAGGCTGACCGCAGGTTCAGGCTCAGGGGGTTCCACGGGCGGACCCCCATCTGGTTTCATCCCACCGCTAGTCTCCCCATTCAGGGGCCGGTCAGGTTCGGAGCCCAGCTCAACCACACGAGGTGGGGCGCTTCTACCGGTGTCCTGCCGGGGGCGGGGGGGATGCGGCCGCCTGTCGGCCCTCTGTCCCCGACAAACGGCTCTGTCTCCAGGTAGGAGACGCTCTCCCTCCCGCCTGCGTCTTCGGGGGGAGGGGCATGGCCGCCTGTCATTTGCTGTCTCCACGTAGGAGACGCTTCCCCCTCCCGCCCGCTTCTCCCTGGGTTCCGGGGGGAGGGGGGGGACTGGGGGAGCTTGGCCGCCTGTCGGCTTGCTGTCTCCACGCAGGGGACGCTTCTCCCTCCCGCCCACGTCTCCCGGGGTTCGGGGGGGAGGAGCATGGCCGCCTGTCGGCTTGCTGTCTCCACGCAGGAGACGCTTCTCCCTCCCGCCCACGTCTCCCGGGGTTCGGGGGGAGGAGCATGGCCGCCTGTCGGTTACTGTCTCCACGTGGGAGACGCTTCCCCCTCCCGCCCGCTTCTCCCCGGGTTCCGGGGGGAGGGGGGGGGGTTGTGGGAGCATGGCCGCCTGGCGGCTTGCTGTCCCCACGTGGGAGACGCTTCCCCTCCCTCCCTCCCGCCCGCGTCTCCCTCCCGCCCGCTTCTCCCCGGGTTCCGGGGGGAGGGGGGGGGGGTTGTGGGAGCATGGCCGCCGGCGGCTTGCTGTCCCCACGTGGGAGACGCTTCCCCTCCCGCCCGCTTCTCCCTGGGTCCCGGGGAGAGGGGGGGGATTGGGGGAGCATGGCCGCCTGACAGCTGTGCTGGCTCCATGAGGGAGCCGCCTCTCTCTCCCGCGCCGGTGTTCCCCTGGTCCTTGGGGGGCTGCATGGTAGTAGTTCATTTCTCAGGTAAGTTTGGCATTCATGTTTCTCATGCGATGTTACGTTTCTCATGCGATGTTACGTTTTTCATGCGATGTTACGTTTTTCATGCGATGTTACGTTTTTCATGCGATGTTACGTTTCCCATGCGATGTTGCGTTTCCCATGCGATGTTGCGTTGCCCATGCGATGTTGCGTTGCCCATGCGTTTTCGCGTTGCCCATGCGTTTTCACGTTGCCCATGCGTTTTCACGTTGCCCATGCGTTTTCACGTTGCCCATGCGTTTCACGTTGCCCATGCGTTTTACATTTCTCAGGTAAGTTTGGTCATGTACTAGTGTTCTTGCGGTTTACATTTCTCAGGTAAGTGTTGGGTCATTTACGGTTCTCAGGCGATGTTACATTTCTCATGCGATGTTACGTTTTTCATGCGATGTTACGTTTTTCATGCGATGTTACGTTTCTCATGCGATGTTACGTTTCTCATGCGTTTTTACGTTTCTCAGGTAAGTTTGGTCATGCACTTGTGTTCTTGCGATTTACGTTTCTCCTGCGATTTACATTTCTCAGGTAAGTTTTGAGTCATTTAGGTTCTCATGCGATTTTACGTTTCTCATTTGAATTGCTGGGTGCTAGACCATGGGAGGAGCTGAAGTAGACCTATCATGAAGGATGCATCTTGTCGGGGACTGATCGCAGATGTGGGGTCATGTCAAACTTTGGGTGTTTGAGCTGAACTCGGTCGCATGCTGGGGGTTCTCTGGTGCTCATGCAATTTCTGGTGCTCATGCAATTTCTGGTTCTCATGCAATTTTTGGTTCTCATGCAATTTCTGGTTCTCAGGCAAATTTACGGTTCTCATGCAATTTCACGGTTCTCAGGCAAGTTACGGTTCTCATGTTTCCGATGTTTCATGTTTCTTGCGTTTCTCACGTTTTCCCAGGTTTTCTTACATTTCTCATGTCTTCCATGGTGGTTACGTTTCGCATGTTTCCATGTTTTCTCACGTTTCTCATGTTTTCATACGTTTCTCGTGTTTTCTTGCATTTCTTATGCTTTCTTGTGTTTTTCTTACGTTTCTTGTGTTTTCTTACGTTTCTTGTGTTTTCTTACGTTTCTTACGGTTCTCTTGGTTTCTTGCGTGTCTCATTTTGTGTTCTCGTGCATGTCATATGCCTTTCATGTCATTGCCTTTTCGTTTGCGGCATTTCCGTTAGCTAGTGCTTACATCCAGGATCTGTCACGTCTACAGATCCATACGGGCTGAGGTTTTCGTTTTTAATTGATTGTCGCCCCACAATCTTCTCGCCTGTAGTCCATACGTCATACATGCACGTTCACCGTTACACCTTTACTAACCCACCACGTTCTGTGGGTACCTTAGCCCTGAGTGTTCGTTTTTAATTGCCTGTCTTAGAGCGGCAGGTTGCTCGGGCTCGCTTACTGCATACGGTAGGGGGGGTGGTCATTAGGTTCACATTCCGGCGCTGATTGGTCTTGTCATTTCTGCACCCACATCCATACTTGTTAGGTACCAGGGGTATTGTTATGTTCTCTGGTAATTTTTTACAGCTGGGTTGTCCATGTTCTTCCACTGCGGGTTTCCCATCACGTCTATGGGTTAAACAGATTGAGATGATCGTTTTTAATTGGCTTGTTCAGTGGCAAGTCTCCTCATCTGTTTTCTTGCACTGCTCACATATTTCGTACAAACTTACGTTTCTCATGCAACTTACGTTTCTCATGCAACTTGCGCTTCTCATGCAACTTGCGCTTCTCATGCAACTTACGTTTCTCATGCAACTTACGTTTCTCATGCAACTTACGTTTCTCATGCAACTGTTTGTTTCTATGCCAACTCACGTTTCATGTTTCTCTCGTTTCCCAGGTTTCTCTCGTTGTTCATCGGTTTACGTTCTCGTGCGACCGGCGTTTCTTATGCAGGTTGCGTTTTCGTGCAGCCTCGGTCCGTGTGCTACTCACGTCTTAGTCTGATCGCGCTACTCATGTTCTTGTCCAGCCACGTTCTTTCACGCAGTTACTTTCCGGTCGCAGGTTCTCAGTCTTCTCAAGTTTCTCTCGCAATTCATGTTCCTGTCCCAGTTCTGTGTCAATTTCACGTTACCTTCCATGTCCTAGCTCTGTCCGGCCAGGAGTTGCGCAATAGTATGGAACTATTGGTAAGTCAGCCATTGCAGCTCCTGCAGCTTCTGCTGGCTCTGGGGCTTAGGGGATTCCGGATCCCTCTCTGTGCCTGGGCCGGTATCATGAGGCCCAGGTCTCGGACACAGATGCCGGCGGCACGCCTTCTCTTCAGGTTTCCAGCATTGGTGATGGATCAGGTTTCCTTGGACCGACGTAACAGCCTTGATCGACAAAATCTTTGTTTTGTATACCAGGTAGGCTCGTGACATGGCTTAGGATGTTTCCAGGCTTCCGGTCTAGGTTGCTTAGTCCTGATGGTCGACATCCAGTTGCTATTTTGCTTTTCTGTTTTTTGTTTTTTTTGGCCCCTTCCAACTCGTATCGGCCTTCAGCACTATCGGTGCGCATCTGGTGGAGACTCAGCATTTCATGTTGTTGGCATTCCCCGACAGGCCTTTCTTCATTGTCTGCGCACTGTAGTCAAGCCATCCTCAGGGATCCAGAAGAGTTGCTCCGGCTGTACTCGGCAGTCTTCCCATCGTTTGTTAAATTCTTCATGACAGGGTCTCCTTTTTGTTGTGAACCAGCTTGATGCTTAAGACAGCGCTGTATCTGACCTTCATGGTTCCTAAGGCCAGGGGAGTTGCACTTCTGGCCCAGGGTCTCGCATACTTTTGGTCAATCAACTGGTTGGCACCCCGGTCTTGTCCGTTACATCTGCATGCTCGCAAGACGCAGCATTCGGGAGGCGGCACGTCATCAGGATTCTTGGAGCCTGGCAAGGCGTGGGCCCGGTGTTGGTTTTAAACCAGCCCGTCAGTGCCACTTCTGATATACCCAGGGGGGGTCCCCGGTTGCCTCTTCCTAGTGCTCCCCTCTCTGCAGCTCTATGCATACTTCATTACCGTCCCCTTTTTTGGGCAAATCAGGTTCTGGACCTTCAAGCATACTTTGGCTATTCATTTAGGATAGGAGCGGCTTCCGTGACTTTGCGCCAGGGGGTCCCGACCATTAGCATTTGGTTAGGTGGAGGTTGTCTTGTTTTCTCTGGGTACGTCCCCGAGCCACTTTGGAGGTGTCATAAGCGTTTGTCAATTTCAGCAGATTGAACAGCAATTCGGTTAGTAAGCTTTCATCCTACTGTGGTTATTTTTGCCCCCTTTTAGGCATACTGACCACGTGACCCCTGGCACACCACAGGTCAATGTTCTCGTTTGCTCTTTGTTCCTTTCCCATACTATCCACAGATTGACTCGGAGTACAAAGAAAAAGGCTGACCGCCTTCGCCTCCTCCCCTCATGGTCGGAGGCTCTCGTGTCCCACCCACCCATTCCCTTTTTCTTTCATTTCATTTCATTTCATACTTGGGTATGCCCCCTTTTAGGCATACTGACCACGTGACCCCTGGCACACCACAGGTCAATGTTCTCGTTTGCTCTTTGTTCCTTTCCCATACTATCCACAGATTGACTCGGAGTACAAATCTGTGTATTACATGAGCATATACTGTAGACCAGACCGGTTTTGAATAGCCCGCCTGGTTATTTGGACATATATATCCGGGGCCACAAAAAATACATATGCCAGCTGCCTTGGTGGGGACAGGGAGGAGGCGGTACGAGTGCCGTACACACAGGAGTATTTCCTGTTTACACGGCAGCCTCTGTAATAGGAAGTCCTGTCTCTGGCGCTGCCATTGGATGACTGTTCTGTCCATCAAAGGAGGCTGGACTTTCTATTAAAGAGGCCACGAGAAAACAGGAGTTTTTCCTGTATGTAATCTTTTGGCGCCCGTCCCGCCCCCCTCCCTGTCCCCTCCGAGGCTGCAGATGGATAGGCATCAATCGGGCTGCACTGATGGCAATAGTGAGTCTGCATTCATGACAATGGGGGTGCTGCATTCCTGGCAATGGGTGTGCTACATTCCTGGCAATGGTGGGTGCGGCATTCCTGGCAATGGTGGGTGCGGCATTCCTGGCAATGGTGGGTGCGGCATTCCTGGCAATGGTGGGTGCGGCATTCCTGGCAATGGTGGGTGCTGCATTAATGGCAATGGGGTGTTACATGCATGGCAATGGGGATGCTGTATTCCTGGTAATGGGGGTGCTGCATTCCTGGCAATAGGGGTGCTGCATTCCTGGCGATGGTGGGTGCCGCCTTCGTGGCAATGGTGGGTACCGCCTTCTTGGCAATGGTGGGTGCTGCATTCCTGGCAATGGTGGGTGCTGCATTCCTGGCAATGGTGGGTGCTGCATTCCTGGCAATGGTGGGGATGCATTCATGGCAATGGTGGGTGCTGCATTCATGGCAATGGGGGTGCTGTATTCATGGCAATGGGGGTGCTGCATTCATGCCAGTTGTGAGGCTGCAGATGGGTACTTACCCTTATTTTGCTTCACAGTTCTTTATTTAAAATTTGATTTTTTTCCTGAAACTTCCCTCTTAAAGTGAAGGTGCATGTTATACTTCAATAAATATGGTATTTCCAAATAACACGCCTGAGCTCATCTCTTTACTCACACACAGTCACAAAGGCTAGAGAATTCTTGTTGGGCAGTGTATTAGTGCTCGAACGAACACACTTAGACCGAATTATAATGGTTCAAAGAATGTCAGGCAAAATGGTCGGACTTCACGCATGTTCACTTGTTCACACATCAAATCTGGCCCTCTTTCAAAAAAGTTTGGACACCCCTGCTGTAGACAGTCTGTGGGAGAAAAAATTATCGTTGGTTGGTATGGGATGAAATATAGAAAAACAGTATCTCACCAAAGTGAATATACCCCTCACATTTTTGTAAATATTTTATTAGATCTTTTCATGTGACAACACTGAAGAAATTACACTTTGCTACAATGTAAAGTAGTGAGTGTACAGCTTGTATAACTTTGTGTAACTCTGTGTAAATTTGCTCTCCCCTCAAAATAACTCAACATACAGCCATTAATGTCTAAACTGCTGGCAACAAAAGTTAGTACAACACTAAGTGAAAATGTCCAAACTGGGCCCAAAGTGTTAATATTTTGTGTGGCCACCATAATTTTCCAGCACTGCCTTAACCCTCTTGGGCATGGAGTTCACCAGAGCTTCACAGGTTGCAACTGGAGTCCTCTTCCACTCCTCCATGACGACATCATGGAGCTAGTGGATGTTAGAGACCTTGCACTCCTCCACCTTCCGTTTGAGGATGCCCCACAGATGCTCAATAGGGTTTAGGTATGGAGACATTCTAGGCCAGTCCATCACGTTTACCCTCAGCTTCTCTAGCAAGGCAGTGGTCATCTTAGAGGTGTGTTTGGGGTCGTTATCATTTTGTAATACTGCCCTGCCATGTTGGAATACTGCAAATAAAATATTAGTTAAACCCACAAGTGCTTTTTTTACCACTACTATTCCTTTATACTGTCTTTTAATATTTACAAATGCAGCAATTTAGAAATTGGATGAAAGGTTAATCACTGGGAAAAACTTTTTGAAAGATAAAAAGTGCATTTTATATACAACTATATAGATCAGACCAAAATGAGGGACATATGAGGAGGAAAGATGGATAGAGGGGCTTTGTTCCAAATCAGGGACAGTCCCTAGAAATTAGGCACAATTGGGAGCCATGGTTTAATCCTGCAGGTGGGCCCAATTTTTCTGGTGGTTTACTAGCGCTTTAACAAATAACACCACAAAGCTGCTAATTATTAATTACCTTGTTGCCACAACTATTTTAACTCCCTCCTCACTGGCCTACCTCCACACAGCTATCCTCCCTTCAGTCTCTAAAGAATGCTACTGTCAGACTCATCCATCTCACTCATGTTTATTGTCCAGAGCCCCCCACCAATCCCTCCATTTGCTTCCGATTGCCCAACAAACAAAATTTAAAATTCTAATAACAACATACAAAGCTATCTGCAACTCTGCCCCAAGCTACATCACCAGTTTTGTCTCTAAATATCACCTAAACTGTCATCTCTTTACTCCCAAGACCTCCTGTTTTTAGCTCCCTCATCACTTCCTCCTATGCTTGCCCCAGGACTCCTTTAAAGCTTCTCCTGTTCTCTGGAACTATCAGCTCCATTGTCTATCGTTATCTCATACTCTGTCCACCTTTAAGAGAAAACTCATCTCTTCAGGGAGGCTTATCCCACCCCTACCTAAAAACGAAACTTTTACTTTCTACGCAATGTCATCCCCACACTGTTTTTATATTTTTGTATCACTTTCCCTTAGATTAAAAGCTCTTACAAGCAGGGCACACTCTTGTCTTGAATTGTATTGTAACTGTACCGTCTCTCTTTATCTTAAACTGCTGCACAAACTTGTGCACAATATGAATCATGTATAATAACAATTATGTTGGACTAGAGCAGTTTTAAATACAAAATTTTTTATTGTTTTTGCAGTTTTTATTGCTTAGGATTTTCATGCACATGGATTCATACATATGGTTATCCATTAGGACAATGTTTCCGCCTTTATCCGATGCTTTGATGGTAATTTCAACATTGCTCTTCAGAGATTTTAATGCCTTATTTTGTTCTATATTCAGATTCTGGGATAATGTTCTGTTTTTGCCTAGCATTTGAATCTCTTTGGAGACCAATTGGACAAAAAGAGATAAAGCCGGGTTTTGGTTCAGTGGGGGAAATTTGTTTGATTTCCTTTTGAAAACTTTTTTCTTCTGACTAGAATAATCTTGAGGAGTTTCCTCCAAGTTGTCCTCACTATCGCCTTCTTCCTCCCATATATCCATACAAGATTGATTTTCTGACAGAAGCTGGTTCAGGTCTCTCAGGGCCCTGAAATCAGCTGCCGTCAGATTTGGTGCCACAGATTGCTGCTGAGTGGACTGTTTTCTATACATACTTCTAAATAAAAGATTTCTTGCAAATAGGTTAATATCTTTGATAGTTTCAAAGTTATCAGTAGTTTTGTTAGGACAAAAGGAAAGACCCAGAGAGAGAACTTGATTCTCTGTAGGTGTGAGTACATGTGAGGACAAATTGATGATATTTAAGTCTCCTTCCCCGTTTCTTTTGTCGTCATTGCAGACGACATTGGATCCGGTGTAGGAGGTATGATCGATAACTGCGTTGGAGTCAACTTGTCTAAAAAATCCTCCAACTGTCTTTGTGTTTTGGGAATTGCTCCCTGATCTTTTGAGCTTTTTGTGCCTTTCCCTTTCACAGTATTAATATTGGTGTTTCTGATCGTATCGGTGTTTGCAGTATTGGAATTTCCAATACTGCAAACACCGATACGATCAGAAACACCAATATTAATACTGTGAAAGGGAAAGGCACAAAAAGCTCAAAAGATCAGGGAGCAATTCCCAAAACACAAAGACAGTTGGAGGATTTTTTAGACAAGTTGACTCCAACGCAGTTATCGATCATACCTCCTACACCGGATCCAATGTCGTCTGCAATGACGACAAAAGAAACGGGGAAGGAGACTTAAATATCATCAATTTGTCCTCACATGTACTCACACCTACAGAGAATCAAGTTCTCTCTCTGGGTCTTTCCTTTTGTCCTAACAAAACTACTGATAACTTTGAAACTATCAAAGATATTAACCTATTTGCAAGAAATCTTTTATTTAGAAGTATGTATAGAAAACAGTCCACTCAGCAGCAATCTGTGGCACCAAATCTGACGGCAGCTGATTTCAGGGCCCTGAGAGACCTGAACCAGCTTCTGTCAGAAAATCAATCTTGTATGGATATATGGGAGGAAGAAGGCGATAGTGAGGACAACTTGGAGGAAACTCCTCAAGATTATTCTAGTCAGAAGAAAAAAGTTTTCAAAAGGAAATCAAACAAATTTCCCCCACTGAACCAAAACCCGGCTTTATCTCTTTTTGTCCAATTGGTCTCCAAAGAGATTCAAATGCTAGGCAAAAACAGAACATTATCCCAGAATCTGAATATAGAACAAAATAAGGCATTAAAATCTCTGAAGAGCAATGTTGAAATTACCATCAAAGCATCGGATAAAGGCGGAAACATTGTCCTAATGGATAACCATATGTATGAATCCATGTGCATGAAAATCCTAAGCAATAAAAACTGCTATCAAAAGATTTCTGCCTCCTTAGCCGAAAAATTCAATCAGGAATTTTATGATTTGGTCGATGAAGCCCATAGATCGGGAGCGATCACGATAGAAATGTTGGATTTTATACGTACAAGACATCCACGCACCCCTACAATGTATGCTCTACCGAAGGTGCACAAAGATCTAAAAAATCCTCCTGGAAGACCGATCATTTCGGGAAACGGGAGCATATCTGAGGCAATTAGTCAAGTAATTGATGATTACCTTAGACCACATGTACTTGAATTAGCATCCTACACCAAGGATACAATTCATTTGCTTCAAATGCTGGAGAATCTAGAAATTCCAGACTCTGCAATATTGGTGACGGTGGATGTTGAGTCATTGTATAACAGTATTCCACACGACTGTGGAGTGGCTGTGGTTGGACGAATTCTCCAACAAAGATCAACCACTGAGTGGAAGTTCAACAATTTCGTACTAGAAATGTTGGGCTTCATACTCAAACACAATGTTTTTCTGTTCAAAGGATCCCACTACCTCCAGGTACAAGGTGTGGCTATGGGGACGTGCTGTGCACCCTCATACGCCAACTTGTACCTGGGGGAGTGGGAGACGAATTTTTTGTCCAATGACCAATTTACGAGCTTCACCGAACACATCGTCTTGTGGCAACGCTACATCGACGATGTTTTTCTAGTATGGAATGGTCCAGAAATAATGCTGAAACAATGTTTGGCAACAATGAACAAAAATACCTACAATCTTTTTTTCACTATGGCTTATGATCACCGTAAAATTGATTTCCTTGATGTTTCCATCATTAAGGACATTTCTGGTAGATTAACCACTCAGTTATACAGGAAGGAAACCGCCGGCAACACGTTGCTGCATGCCGGAAGTTTCCATCCTGAACCCCTAAAAAGATCTATTCCCTACAGCCAATTGCTCCGAATTAAACGGAACTGCACGACAGATGAAGCCTTCCAATTAGAGGCAGATAAACTGAGTAGAAGATTACTCAGTAGAGGTTATACAAAATCATGCCTCAGGAAGGCATTCAATCGGGTTAAAAATCAAGATAGACATGAATTACTTTTTAGAAAGAAAACTAAGAAGGTCGATGATACTCCCAGAATCATTATACGGTACTCCAACGAACATAAAAAAATAAGGCAAATTCTTGCCAAACATTGGCCAATATTAATGAATGATCCATCACTGTCTGATCTAATCACCACAACCCCACAAATTACCTTTAGAAAAGCTGGCTCCATTGGGGGTCTTTTGACTCAAAGTGAATACAAAGGCAGTTCACGTGTAGACCCCTGTAAAATCTGGGGTACATACCCGTGCGGCTCATGTTCTTTCTGTGGGGTAATAGGCAAACGTACATCTTTCAAGCTACCCAATGGGGAAGACTTCCAACTTCAACATTTCGCAAATTGTAAGACCAAAGGAGTGGTCTATTTGCTCCAATGCGAATGTGGAGCCTTCTACATTGGGAAGACCAGACAAGAACTGGGCCAGCGGGTCAGCAAACATCTCTTCAGTATGAAGATTTGTAACCTTTATCTCCCACTAGGGAGACATGTGGCCAAACGACATGACTACAGAATGCCCTCTATCAATTTTACTGTAATTGATCTAATACATATACCAATGCGAGGAGGGGACTGGAACAAAATGCTCTTACAGCGCGAAATGCGCTGGATCAGACATTTAGATGCCACGACTCCTCCAGGATTGAATGAAACTGAAAGCTTCAGACCATTTCTTGATGGCTTCAGTTCTGGCAAAACCGACTAAATACACCAACTTGACCATAAAAACCACACAAACCACATCCAATAGTGGTTCCCATTCATGAGTTCATTGGGACCAATACATCGGTCATCTACTCAGTTCCTTGTCCCTATCTTTCAACCCCCCCCTGGGTCGTGGATTCGACCGGGCGGGGAGCATCCGTCCTAGTGTCTCCAAATTATATAAGGGGTTTTATCTCACTCTTTATTGTTTATTGTTGTTTATTTATATTTGTATGGCTTATATATGATTTAATCCTTTCTCCGTTCAACTTTTTCCTACAGGTTGAGTGGCGCTCTTGAACCTCCAGATATCACACAATGGTTGACCAACCTTCATCGCATTCCTGGCACACGTAAGCCCACTCTGTATACACGATTGGGCATCCCTGTTTGTTGCAGCTTTGGATCGGAAGGGGGGTTTCCTAACCGTGATCCCCATTTTTTCCAATAAGTTGCACAGCAGGGTCATATACTGTGTCGGGTGGTTTTTAGTTTTCTGTCTTTTGGCACTCATCACATTAGACTAGCATATCTTGGGTCTTCTATGTGAAGTTTGGCCAAATTTGGAGGTTTCCATCTAACCCCCTCCCCCCTGGGTAGCCCCCTGACAGCTCCATCTGTTTTTCCCCCTATAAGGGTATATTATAAATACAATTCTTGTATCATTATGGGATAGCAATATGTTTTCCCCTGACAAGGGCATATTATAAATACAATTTTTGTACCAGTATAGGAAATATGATCACCACCAAAATGTTACGCCTTGTCTTTGACAAAGGCACCGCCTGAATAACAGTTAATTCTATATATAGGATTTACCGGTTTAATGGCCGGTTAGCATTTTCCTCTTCAGGCCATTCTGTTTTTGTTGCTGCCTTGGTAATCAGGATACTCCCTCTACAGTTTCGGCGCTCTCCCACTGCTCACTTACAGCACTGGAGGCGCGGCCTCTGAGTGGGCGGTGGCGCCGTCCACTGAGATGGTTACTGTGGAGATGAGGACGCCGCCTTTTTTGTTTGCGGCGCCCCCCTCTCGCTCCACGTACAAGGTAAGCAGCTGCAGCTCCCAGAAGGATGGAGGCGCTGCCTACCTGAGCCAATAGCAGACGCGCCGCCGTCATGGTTACGTCGGCGCGCATATTTAAGTTCTCAATCCTATACCGATTAGTGGGCAGTGGTGACGCTGCTGCCGAGGCGCCGTTGTCAAGGCAGCGGTGACGCACCTCTCCACGCTAGAACACACAGAGAGAGGAAATCTCCTCTGATTGGTTTCTTTGCTTCAATCCACTCCCCCGTTGTTTTGATATTAAAGGCTCATCCACCAATACACACACATGTCAGCCTTTTCCCAGCTGTTCTAAATCCCCTATTACTCACATTTGGCGCCGTTCTTTAACCCAGGGGGGTATATAAAAAGACATACACCAGGAGCACTTAGTATGCACGCTCCTCACCTACCTGCAGGACCTATGAAATCATTTCCACTTCGGCTTTCCAAGATTTGACTTTTTACCTCTACCTTGGTTAAGCTGAGAATTGAACTTTGGCTATTTAGGCATAAAAATTTCCGTAAGTACATGCACTATGAATTTGGGAATATGGCCTATTTTTAGAAAATGGGCCCCCATATTCAATCATTTTATTTATTCATTTTTTATCTTTTACCATTTTTTCATAGGTCCCTTTGCCTACTATTCCCAGATTCCTTTGGGGTAATAATAGGATGCAATGGGCGGAGCATGTGGTGCATCAATATTAAGGTTTGGCTCTTTAGCGCTCCTTATGCGATGATAACGAGTTTGGTCTCCATTGGTGGTATCTGGTGGTGAAAGAATAAGCACATCAGCCCTTGGAACTCTTGAGCGGATACATAGGTAGATTATTATTTTCATTATAATTATACTTTCAATAATTTTCCTGCTGCAGTGCACTAATGTCATATTCTATTTGTAGAAAGAGTGGCTTCCCTGAGGAAGAAATTACATACATATGCACATTTCGAAACGCGTTGGATTTTCAGACTACTGTACATCCAGAGCCTATGTTTTTTCATGTCTCTGTATTGTATTTTTATTGTAGCATGAAATGGCCACTCACATATGATGTATGATATGTATGCAGCTATTGTGTTCAAACACATCTCCACCATTTTGTAGATATCTGTTGTGATATTTTTTCTGTTTTTTTTTTCTCTTTTTTGTATTTATTTTGATACATGAATAAATTTTCTATTTTTTATATATCGTTCATTCGTTGATTACATTGCCTTAAAAATCCCATTTACTATGAGGTACTAAAAAATCCACATTTATCAGGGATGATGGCAATGACATGCCCCTCTTCATGAGTCTAATCCTATTTTCGCATATTTACAATGTATATTGTTACATCTTTTAAGTGAAAACTCTATTTCCAGACATACAGTACAAGCAGTAGAAATTACTTCATACAGTTCTTAACAAATAACAGAAATATGAGCTACCTCACCTTAAATCAACTAAACCCAGGATTACTCACCTCTACTGGAATGGTCTAAACCCAGGGTTACTCACCTCTACTCCAATGGTCTAAACCCAGGATTACTCACCTCTACTCCAATGGTCTAAACCCAGGACCTCTACTCCAATGGTCTAAACCCAGGGTTACTCACCTCTACTCCAATGGTCTAAACCTAGGATTACCCACCTCTACTCCAATGGTCTAAACCCAGGGTTACTCACCTCTACTCCAATGGTCTAAACCCAGGACCTCTACTCCAATGGTCTAAACCCAGGACCTCTACTCCAATGGTCTAAACCCAGGGTTACTCACCTCTACTCCAATGGTCTAAACCTAGGATTACTCGCCTCTACTCCAATTGTCTAAACCCAGGGTTGCTCACCTCTACTCCAATGGTCTAAACCCAGAATTACTCACCTCTACTCCAATGGTCTAAACTCAGGATTACTCACCTCTACTCCATTGGTCTAAACCCAGGATTACTCACCTCTACTCCAATGGTCTAAACCCAGGATTACTCACCTCTACTTCAATGGTCTAAACCTAGGATTACCCACCTCTACTCCAATGGTGTAAACCCAGGGTTACTCACCTCTACTCCAATGGTCTAATACCAGGATTACTCGCCTCTACTCCAATGGTCTAATCCCAGGATTACTCGCCTATACTCCAATTGTCTAAACCCAGGGTTGCTCACCTCTACTCCAATGGTCTAAACCCAGAATTACTCACCTCTACTCCAATGGTCTAAACTCAGGATTACTCACCTCTAATCCAATGGTCTAAAACCGGGATTACTAACCTCTACTCCAATGATCTAATCCTAGGATTACTCACCTCTACTGCAATGGTCTAAACCCAGGATTACTCACCTCTATGCCAATGGTCTAATCCCAGGATTATTCGACTCTACTCCAATGGTCTAAACCCAGGGTTACTTACCTCTACTCCAATGGTCTAAACCAGTGGCCTCCAAACTGTGGGCCAGATGTGGCCCTGTGCTTGTCTTTATCCTTACCTTCAGACACTTATCCTCCAACTGACAAAAATGATGGGGCAACATTCCTCCCACTGACACCAACAATGATGCACTATTCCTTCCACTAAAACCAATGATGGGGCATTGTTTATTATCACTGACACCAGAGCATTTTCTACTTCCACTGGCCACAGTCCGGCCTTCCTAAAGTCTGAAGGACAGTAAACTGTCCCTTTGTTTAGAAAGTTTGAAGACCCCTGGTCTGAACCCAGGATTACTCACCTCTACTCCAATGGTCCAATGCCCATAAGGTCCCCCACCATCTTCTCCCCAGCTTCTTTTGTGCTGGTCTTTGGCCACCTGGATTGGCTTTCACGGAATGACATCACTCTTGTGCATGCACGGGAGTCATTTATCCTGGCACACTAGCACTGTGCCTGAAATATAAACTGAGCTGCACATGTGCAATTCAGTGTACATTTTGCATAAGATTGAGAACAGGCAGGTCAGTTTATTTTATTGCAGAATAGACATCGCATGTCTCTTCTGCAATAATGAGCTGCCTGTTCATTATTTTATTTTTTTCTGATTTAGTTCTGCTTTAAGTCGCACATTAAATAACTCCTGTTTTGAATACATTTGCTTTGTAACCATTATCGTAAATGATCCTCACAAATAAATAAAGAAATATTTTAACTCAGGAACACACTGCATTTTTCCAGTAAATAATAACAATCTGGCCCAGTAAAAAGATTGCCATACTTTTACTTGAGAATTCCGTCAGCCTTTCAGAGGGAGGGAGGGGAGACTTTGCTTGTTTTGCAACAGTTTTTGTTTAAGCTTGAATTCCCAACGACTTATTTATGTGCAAGCAATGACAGCTGTAATCATGTTTTAAATCTTGCTTTGTGTCCTTAGTTATAATGTTGTTCAATTAATATTCAGTATAATGGAAGTGATGCACCCCTTTGAACGAGACTTGAACGCGGGCCAAAGCTTTGGGAAGCTGATTCTCCAGAGGATTAATCAGCATTTAAAACTTGCATTAATAAAAAATCTCATCTTGCTCTGTGTGGCACACATAATACTTTCGGTTTTTAAGCATTTTATTTTAATAGTGTTGCATCCTTTTGTCCTGATTTTTAAAGGGATTGCAAAATATATCTCCTTCAAATCAATGCTGCTTTGATGGAATGATAATATTTATAATAAACGGACTTTAAAATGCATAGTAGGCAAGTGGATTTTTTTGAATTTTTTTATTTTTTTTAATGTCATGATGTAAAATGGTTCCCACTGCATATTTAAAGGGGGAGTCTAGTTGAGAATGAAAACCAAGAATTTTAATGATCTTGCATCATGACCCTTTTTTTTTTTAAATTGCAAGCTTTAGTTCTGTCATTACGCTCCATGTTACAGCTGCCTTAGCCTGCGTGCCTTGAAGTGACACCAATTCTCACTGCCTGCCATTATGATGTAAAACAGTTTCCAGCTATTTTAAAGGAGAGCTCCAACCGAAACATTGAATTTGTAATGGTCACAAGTCTAGCTAGTAATCCCAGGATCCTGCATTTACTATATCTGGTCTCCCACAGTACACAGAACATGGAAATGCAATTATTTTAATAAATATAAACTGCTAATAACCTTAACTCATCAGCAGCATATAGCAGCCTTGTGAGTTCTATCATGTCTGGTTAAAGCTTGTAGGAGGAGTTTTCTTTCTACTTACTTTGACTGTCCTATGAGGCTGCAGGACCCCTGACACTCTGTCTGGACAGTGCTGATTGGCCCTGTGCTGATCCCAAAAAAATAAATAAAAAGAAGCAAAAATTTCCTTGCACATGATTTTGTATTAATTTCAAAGTGAAATTTCAAAACATTCGCTAAACTCTGCAGAAAATTCCCTTTGCAAAGTGCACAGCCTTTAGTAAATCAAATCAAATCAAATACCTTTAGTAAATCAACCCCCTAATGCAAGCGTAATAGAGGATTGGGGAGAAGAACATCAAAGCATATGGAGGAATTGGTATTTCAGTGATCAAAAAATGGACTGTTTGCCTTTCCATGTCATTGCTTCTCCTTGTACTGCCACTGTATATAATTCCTGGTACATCGATTACGTCCTCTGGGTTATATTTATGGCTCATTTCCAGCAAAACAGCACTCTATAGGCAGAGCATTAAATTTACAAGCTATGCAAAGTTCTGATTGGGTGGTGTGGCCAGGCTACGATTGGATGGCTCACCCATTTACTTTGCTCATTATTTGCATAATTAAACAAAACAATGGACAATCTGTTCAGACTTTCCTTGATGAAACAGCAATTAACATTCTTCTAACTGATCAGTAATTACAGTATAATCTCAATGTAATGAGTGATGGAGACCCTCTGCTAGAGCATATACACCACGCGATGAATTATTGGAGGTGCCTACAGGCACCTGATAAAGATGTGCCATGCTCTCAATGTCAAGTATCACCACTTTTGATTATTGATAAGAAGTGATAGTGAGCACAGTCCAGTTGGAGAGCCTTACTGGCAATACACTGGTAGATTTTTTTTGAATGAATATCCATACAAAACTTCATACAACAATTCATACCAAAATCCTTAGTACATTCAACGGTCTGACAAATGTTGTTCGAAAGTATTTCAAACGTTTAATTTGCTTTTAACATTCAATTTTGTAACAAATTGACCTAACTAAACAATAATCACATACACTGTTAGGAATTTTTTCATTTGAGAAAAAAATTCCATCCTGCACCTTCATATTTTTTTGTCACTGAGGCCAAAATAAATGTCAATTTCACTATCCAAAATCAAATGTTCATTAAACTAAACATTTCAAATTGAATCATCCTTGTGCATGACCAGCTGAATAGACCAGTAGTGGTTTCAGGGCTTATCTCTGGAAGGAATGGTTTTGTTTTGGAGCAAAAATCTGGGGCTGTGTACAGCAAGACCGCAGAACATAAGAGCTCCCCAGGTACACAGAAAATAGTTGTTGGTGTATCTAAATCAAAAAATCTAAAATGTAATGTATTGTAGGTTTCTAGTCTGTAGATGTGGTGGCTACATTTGTTTTATTTTTTCTGGCCTTTTTTACTTTATTTTCACCTGGTGATCCTGGGTGTAGCACATCTCCTGTCTTAGGGGGACACTGCTCACTCTCACTGTACTGTATCTATAGAGGAGCATTGCTGTCACCCTATTTTTATAAAATAATTTAACATTATATATTGAAAATATGCATGGTGCATAATTAAAGCGTAACAACACTGCATATGATCACCATAAACCAAAAAAGGCTATTTAATTCATTTTTAATTTTCAACGCAAAATCACCCATCCATCCATGTTTCCATGCTTTACTTTGAACACCCCCCCCCCCCCCCCTAGTATTTCTGGCGGTGGCCATCTTAGGGCAGATGATTAATGTAGCGTTTACTTCCTGGAATCCATCTGCCCCTAGCTCAAGCATGCAGGCAGGAGGGTGTGCTTAGCTGAGAAAACCCCTCTCGGACCATTCTCCAAGCATACAGGGACCATTCACCAACCATACACAGACCATTCTCCAACCATACGAAGACCATTCTCCGATAATACGAAGATCATTCTGCAACCATAGGACTCCTAGGAAGTATGACATTATTTGCCTAGGCCTGAAAACCAGGATAGACTGAAAAAAGGATTGAAAATAGTCAATACTTAATTATACTAAAAATGATGGTGCTCATACCACCTAAGTGAATTCAATACCTCATTAGTAAATACTTATGCAGATACTTAAAGTGATTGTAAAGTCACGTGTTTTTTTTCCTTTAAAACAAACATGTTATGCCCTGTACACACGGTCGGACTTTCCGACGGAAAATGTACAATCGGATTGTGTCGACAGAAATTCCGATCGTGTGTGGGCTCCATCAGACCTTTTCCGTCGGAATTTCCGACACACAAAGTTTGAGAGCTGGATCTATATTTTTCCGACAACAAAATCGGATCATTTAAATTTCGATCGTGTGTAGACAAATCCGACGCACAAAGTGCCACACATGCTCAGAATAAATAAGGAGATTAAAAGCTATTGGCTACTGGCCCGTTTATAGTCCCAACGTACGTGTTGTACATCACCTCGTTCTGAACGATCAGATTTTTCGACAACTTTGTGCGACCGTGTGTATGCAAGACAAGTTTGGGCCAAAATCCGTCTGAAAAAATCTGACAGATTTTGTTGTCCGAATGTCCGACCGTGTGTACAGGGCATTATACTTACCTCCTCTTTGCAGTTGGTTTTGTACAGAGCAGCGCAGATCCTACTATTCTCTGTCCCTCTTTGCTGCTCCTGGCCCCTCCCTCCTATTGAGCGTCCCCCCAGTCAGCAGCTTCCTATGGGGGCACTGGAGCCGAGTGACAGCTCCCTGTGTCCATTCAGACACGGAGCCCTTACCTGCCCCCTCTCTCCCTTGATTGGCTGACTGACTTTGATTGACAGCCATGGGAGCCAAAAGCACCACTGTTGTGTCTCAGCCGATCAGGAGGAGTGTCCCGGGTGGCTTAGACATTTGTGGACATCGCTGGAGAGAAATGAGGCTCAGGAAGGTAATAAGGGGGTGCTGGGGAGGCTGCTACACACAAAAACTTTTTTATCTTAATGTATATGCACTAAGATAAAAAAAAAACCTTCTGCCTTTACCACTCTTTAGTGGTAATTATACTATATAAATTAAAATAATGTGTATCAAAAATTTGAATACCAAATATATAAACAAAAATTTAAACCAAATAAAAAAGTCTATGTGTGAGTTCTTTATGCTGCTTCAATTTCTTCTACACCAAATTCATGCACCACGTACTATATATTTCCACCTTTTACTATCACCGTATTTGGATTCCACCAAATGTGCAAGAGGGTCCCACCACCTTTAATATATTGCTCTCACTTTCCACCATGGACTTGGACTTCCATCAGGTCAAAAGCACTTTTGCTGTCAAGGATCTATCATATTCCACTCAAGTGATGATAAACTAAGTTGTCTCAACTCTGGTATGCTTCAATTATGATAATACCAACAGTGCAAATTTTCACTGTGTTCACCCCTTTAAGAGCTCAGATATACAAATGAGCTCCTCTATAAAGAAGTTTAGAAAACCAAGGGACTCCTCATAGTGTAGTCTTTTAAAACGTCCATACTTTATTATAGGAGAAGTACAGCCAAAGCTAGTTTGGCTGTAGTTCTCCTGTGGATCACGAGTGCAGTTCATTTTGCACTCCTGTGACCCCTTTTCAGCAGACAGCGGGACGAAGCCCACTGTCAGCTGACTTCACAGGGCCAGTCCAGGCTCGGGCAAGATAATGACAATGAAGTCAGGATCTGCCCACATGCCTTGATCGGCACCCAGCTCAGCCTCTCAGCAAGCCGCTGAGAGCCTGAGGCAGCCGCTCCCGCCCACTCCACAGCCCAGCACTTCAGTGAGCGAGGGGGATGGGAGCAGAACAGAGAGCAGTGACTGACAGTCACCATCTCTTTGCTCACGGAGCTCAGTGTTAGAGTCGGCGGGGGACAGATGCAGCTTCAGACCGATGCTGCATTCACCTAGGTCAGGGATCCTCAAACTACGGCCCTCCAGCTGTTGCAGAACTACACATCCCATGAGGCATTGTAAAACTCTGACATTCACAGACATGACTAGGCATGATGGGAATTGTAGTTCCTAAACAACTGGAGGGCCGTAGTTTGAAGACCCCTGACCTAGGTAGTTATAATTCTGCAAAAAAACAAACCCCACTACTTCTCTTAAAAATCAGCTTTGAAATACTGGCATCAGACATCGGGATTTGGTTCGAGCGCCACTTCTGTTTTTTCACAAATACATTACTGGGCTCTGTCCTACGCGTGTTGTCACACACCACGTGACTTCCTCTGGGGATCCCCTAAGAAAGTCACGGAAACGGAAGTGGCGACAGTGCAGGGTCTATGTCTACCTCAATCCAGGAAGCCTCCCCTTTGCTTGTGGACCAACCAGGCCACATTCCACTCCTCATTGCCGATGCTGTCGGCATCTTTCAAGTCTACAGATCGCTATTACAGTACGGAAGTGTCTCTGGACGGTCATGCCTACCCACCAGATCTAGCAGTACTGTGTTGAACCTTTCTACAATATATTGCTCTTGATTATCTTGGACTCTGTGTGTTTACTGCCCGACAAACCACTCTGCGCCTTGCTCACAGATGGAAAAAACGCTCTGCAGAATACTTTTGGATGGCTGTAGAAGTATACTCGGGATAGAGGATTGTCACAACTGAGGGTATGTTTAAGACGTTTATTGAAGTTGACATTAAAGTATAACTAAAGACAATTTTTTTCTTTTAGTTTTGGAGTGGAGAGGAATTAGAACACCTGTCCATATTTATTGCTGTCTGTGCCCCTGTTAGGGAGATTCATCCTCTCTATTTGTCTTGTTTAAAGTTATCACCGAAAGATAAAGTAAAAGAAAGGTTTTGGGTTATAATAGATAAATGATAATAGTAAAAGAGGGGACATCTTTCGATGGCGACACTCTATCCCCTGACCCTGGTGAGAACCAGGAATTCCTTCACTTTCTTACCATTTCCTGTTTTGCCTATGGGACAGGACATGAAGGGAAATCTCCACAATGAGACACAGATTGCAAAAAAAAATAAAAAATTGATAGTATAGCCCATATTCCCCTACATTATACAAAAGAAAAAAAGAAAACATGCAACTACTGGTTTGGATACTCTATATCTCTGTACATACAGTATGTTATTTTGTTATCTTTTGAAACTCCAATAAATATACATTTAAAAAAAAAGTTTTTCCTTTATTTCTACTTTAAATTTACCCTCAATCTTCTACGCTGAGCATGCCTCTTTACCCATGTTATGTCGCTTAGAGAGGAAGGAAGAAATCCCCCCGACATGACACAGAAAGCAAAAAAAGGAAAGATGTTTTAACTTTTCCCTATATAAAAAAAAGTATTAATAATAAATAATAAATTAATAAACAGTTATGACTTTAGATTACCCTAAAATATAATAACAAAAAAATATAACAGAAAGAGAGCTACTACTAGTGTACACCACAAGAGAAGACCACACTTTTTCAGTCTACCAACCTAAGTAGAGCCAAATAGGCAAAAACAAAATAAACTTTAAATCAATGTGAGTAGTTCAGTTTGATGAAAAACTCATTTATTTTAAATAATATTATTATTGTATAAGAAAAAAAATAAATAAAATTAAACCAAATCAGACAGACATTCCTAGCCGCTAAGCAGTTAATAAAGGCAAACTAAGGCTAATAATCATTTTCTGGTTCAACAGGATATTCTAATTTTTTAATGGAGAAAATGCATTCTTAATTTAAATATGCACAATAAGTAGAGCCAATAATAAGAAAAAAGTAGTATACAGCGGGATGAATGCCGAGCTCTGTGCAAAAGGCATATAAAAGCTTGGAATCTGTAGAAATCAACGCAAGGAGGGGAAAAAAAAGAGAGCTACATAATGTTCACAAATTGTCCATAATTGTATGGATTTTAAATATAAAAGTTGGCGGTGAAAAAAAAAAAAAAAAAAAGCTAAAAGCCATTAGGAGAGACACTATTGTGAAATACATCAGCAACATCAATTCAAAATCTTATTAAAAAAAAAATACTATCTAGAGATTTCTTTTTAAAAAAAAAAAATATTTTTGATAACTATACTTAAAAGTCTTGTCTCGATGTTTACGACAATGCCAATATTGTTCGGATTGACATGGCCTAATGCATATATGAATCATATTTGAATAGAGCTACTAATTAGCATGAATAGCCTATGAAGGTCGTTCGTTTTCCAGAGGAACATTGCGGAAGCAGTCACCCTTAGTAACAGCGATTTGGATTGGAGACTTGACACTCTCTTATCTTCCCCAATATTGGGTTAGCTGATTAATTAAAACAAGGACAAAGGGCAAAGGAAAATATCAGTATGTAATAAAAATTTGGAAAGGATGTTTGTTCTTCCAATGTTTCAATGGAAAGATGAATGTTTTCAGAATTTGCAATTATTTTCTATAATTATGTTTTTGTGACGGTGTCTCCTTGATTTGATTAAGGGAAAGCAATTGTAAGGTTGACTTTTGCTGACCTCTTTCTGGAAAAGTTAGCTGCCTGGTTGCCTCTAATTTAGAAAAGTGAAGTTAGAACCCCTGACATAAAGACGTGGTTCAGGGCAATGACTCATAAATACTGAAGCCATTGGACCAGAATGTACAGATCAGCTTTCACACTGTCCGCACACTAAACCGCAGCCGCTTAGCCTGCAGTGTTCCGTTTTGGCTCCAGTGAGCTGGCGGGGGGGCAGTGTGATATGAGTTTTACTGCATCACATTTGCTCCCTTTTTTCTTTTTTTTTTCGAACCAACTTTATCTGAAGTGACATTCCATTTGTGTCACTGTACAGCAGCGCAGTGCGTTGCACTGCTGAACAGTGACATGCAAACCTGTCTTGTGCTCTACAATAAACTGCAGCAGTTGACGTGGATAAGGAGTTGACGTGCTGACGTCACCGCGTACCAGTGTCTCAGTGGACGGGCGTCCATGTACAGCCGGCTATTTGCTGCTATTTATTTTTAACATTGTAAGTGTAATTTTTTATCCTTCATTAAATATGTTTAAACGGTATTATGCTATGGTGAGCTTTTCTCTTTTGGGTTTCGTATGACCACTATCAGAGCTTCCCGGCTTAGGAGAGCCCATTGAATTGCCAATCAATATCTGGTGGAGTGTGGATCATTCTGAGGCATCTGCCTTATCTTTAGGATATGAGCCCGGATTGGAGATATCTGGTTCACTTTGGGATAGAGGCCCTGACCGGGTTATAGGTCACAAGCTTGTTTAGCTTGCTATTTGGTAAGCTTGCATTCCTTATGGTGATCACATCTTATATGCGGTGGTGGATTTGTCACAAAGTCATTATTAATTCATACATTTTTTGAACACTTAATTTTTTGATCACTTGATTTATTAATTTGGACTGTTGTCATGGTGGGAGGACTCAATCTCTATCTATATCCAAGACTTTTTATTTACATGATTTTTTATTTACATGATTTTGCAACTTTTTCAATATTTGGTTTGATACATTTTTTTTGGGTGATTTTTTACTTATTTTTTAGGTATAGAATTAATATCCATTACTAGTGTTATTCACCCACTTTTTAGCACTGCTACATTTCTTTCTACCAATAAAATGCAGCATGTCTGTATTTTATTGCAGCTCACTGCAACGCACCTCTAGGGTGCTTTACAGTGTGAATAGGACACATGAAACCCAATTGTTTCCTGTGTGTCCTAGCAATGGCCTGTGTTCCTCCAAGTTCATCTTTAAAAAAATAATCTACAAATATAAATATTATAATATTATTATATTATATATTTTAAATATAAATTTATAAATAAATGCATATTTTTTAAATTGTAGAGTCCCTGGAGACCATTAGGTGTGGTTTGACACGTTTCGCGGGACAAACCGCTTCCTCAGGACCTTGGATCTCCACCAATAGAATAGTCACTACAATAATATCAAAAGAATACACATTAAGCATTTTACAAAAATGTGTGAACAAAACATTGCCCCCATGAACGTTTGTGTAGGACTGTATGAGGGTATCTTATAATCATTAGTAAAACAGACAGTTTTGTATTTTATCGAAGCTCACTGCAACACACCTCGGGCTGCTTTGCAGTGTGAATAGGACACATGGAACCCAATTGTTTCCTGTGTGTCTTAGCAGTGACCTGTGTTCATCCAGTTCAGTAAAATACAGGTCATTTCACTATATGTGACCAGGACCTAAAGGCTAATTCCGCGTACACACGAGTGGATTTTCCATCGGGAAAATCTTGAATGTTTTTTCCGACGGAATTCCGCTCAAGCTTGTCTTGCATACACACGGTCACACAAATGTTTGCTGAACTTTCGACCGTCAAGAACGCGGTGATGTAAAATACTACGACGAGCTGCGAAAATGAAGTTCAATGCTTTCGAGCATGCGTCAAATTGTTTCCGAGCATGCGTCAGAATTTTGCATGTCGGAATTGCCACAGACGATCGGAATTTCCGATAGAACATTTTTTTGAGAACATGCTCTCAATCTTTTGCTGGCCGAAATTCCGCCAGCAAAAGTCCAATGGAGCCTACACACGGTCGCATTTTCCATCCAAAAGCTCACATCGGTCTTTTGCTGGTGGAATGATCGTGTGCATGCAGCATTATTTGTTAAAATGTTTCTATTTATGCCTATCCAGTCCTGAAATGTACACAGCTCTGCCACACAAAACAGCCCTGTCTGGCAAAGGGAGGGGACCTGGTCTTTCTCTTTTGCAGTTACATAGCACTTACAGGTCTAACCCCTCCCCCAGCTTGTTACTGGACAGTAAAAGGAAAAGAAGCAGACTGACCGTCTCTCTGTTACTCTATGCTCCTATCAGCATGTCCCTTGTTAGCATTTGGCCACTACATCAAGGGTGACTGGCTCCTTGTGCTGTTTCTTCTTCTCTTAATCTGAGCTCTGCTCTACAGAGGATTGCAAGAGGCTGATTCCATGAAGGTATTAGTAAATGCAGAGCTGCATTAATTTGTGTCTTTTATATTTGGCCAGACTTCAACTTTAACAGGTAGTAGATAGTCTTTTCTTGACTTACATCGTTTATCAGTCTTGCCCCAACCTGGATGGAAAAGCAATCAGTACAGTACACTTTCTTTTTGGATACATTAATGCCAATGGCAGAACCTTAATTCATACACTAATGCCCCGTACACATGATCGGACTTTCCGCCAACAAAATCGTGGATTTTTGTTCGAAGGATATTGGCTCAAACTTGCCTTGCAAACACAGTGTCACACAAATGTTGGCCAACAATTACGAACGTGGGAACGTGGTGACGTACAAAACGTACGACAAGCCGAGAAAAAGGAAGTTCAATAGCCAGTACGGCTCCTTCTGCTTGATTCCGAGCATGCGTAAACTTTTGTGCGTCTGACTTGTGTACACACGATCGAGAATTCCAACAACAAATCTGAGAACCTGCTATCAAACATTTTTTTGCAGAAAGTCTGACAGCAAATGTTCGATGGAGCATGCACACGGTCAGACTTTCCAACAACAAGCTCACATCCAACATTTCCGGTCGGAAAATCCAACCGTGTGTACGCGGCATTAGAGTATCTAAAGCACAATCATTTCAACTGGACTGAGGGTTTAGGTTTTAGGTTCTAAATTTAGGTTCTCTTTAGGTTCTACTGTTCCTGGGAGTCCCCAGCCACATAAGCAAAGAAACCAGGAATAGCTAAACAGATAAAAATAGCATGAGGGTTCCCCCATAATTCATATTAGGCCTTTCAGCTCTGGTTTAAATTTTGTGGGGGTCCCCAAGCAAAAAAAATAAAAGAACGACGTGAGGTGGCCCCAAATTCTAGATTCTAAAGAGGGAACTCCATAGAAAAAGAAAAAAGCATGAGCGTCTCCCCAAAAAATCCACACCAGACCTTTATTTATACAAGCATCATCTGAACAGACTTGTGTTTGAACCGAACTTTAAAGTGGATGTAAACCCCAAAAAAAAATTCTGATGTCATAATTTAGAGAATACGATTTCCATTCATTTGAGCCCAGTCTTGCCACACAGATTTACTAGAGGCCTGAGAAATCCTCTTTTATTGCTCAGTTTTGAAAAGTCTTGAAAACTTTGTCAAAAACGCCCCCTTGCTGTGAGTGACAGGTGATTTACATATCTCATGCACTAGCCTGAGACAGGTTATCATCAGATCACTGGATGATCTACTCTGCCCAGCTCTGACTACATACATGTCCCCTAAATCACTTGTCTGTCTATAGTCTGCTGACTGTTCACTGCATCCCATGATGAGAAACATCCAGTCAAAACACAGTAAAGCTGGGAGAGCTGGAGGGGAGGGGAGGGGGATGTGAATTGTGAACTTTTTACACAGGATGTGCCTGTCTCAGGCTAGTGCATGATATGTAAATCACCTGTCACTCACAGCAAGGGGGCGTTTTTAACAAAGTTTTCAAGACTTTGTCAAGATTTCTCTAACTGAACAATAAAAGAGGATTGCTCAGGCCTCGAGTAAATCGGTGTGGCAAGACTGGGCTCAAATGAAAGGAAATCCTATTCTCTACATTATAACATCAAAAAAAATATAAAAAATTGGGTTTACATCCACTTTAAGCTCAGGTACTACAAGATTCAAAGAACCTCCTCAAATTCCTACATTTACTTGGGGCCAGAGATGTGGAAAAACCCCATGCTATTCAATATCAGAATAGTTTTTTGAAAAGAGGCCCACTTTTTGTGGAGGTGTCCCCTTTTAAAGCAATCACCAAAGGTGAAAAGCATATATACTAGCATCAGTATGGCACTGAACCAACATGACAGACCGATTCACTGATCCCTATACCAAACTCATGTGCATTTTGTTTTATTTATATTTTTCACAGATCCCTCTTGCAGCTCAGAACTGCAGTCTGCCATGAATTATATAGATGGCTGCCTGCTTTCTATGTACGTATGGGAACGAGTCACTGTCATCTTTAAGACAAATAGTAAGAGGAGAGGTCCCTGGATGCCCTGAATGGGAGCAGATGTCTAAATGAGAGCTGCTCCACTAATGCCCTCTTGGATTTTCATTCCTCATCCTCTATAAACACCACATTTGTATCACTTAGTGCACAATGAAGCTCTCTCAGTTTCCTTTAGATCTTAATAGGGCATTTTAAGGCAGAGAATGAGGAAACTTGCGGATTAATAGGATGCCAGTACAGATTCGTAATCTGCCTTGATGCCATCATCCCCAACCACGTGAGAATCAAAGCAGATAAGCCCACTACTAAACTGAAAAGATTGTCTAAAGCTGGTCATCGATATTTAGCTGCTCAGACATCTTAACTCTTCATTTTTAACATGTTGAAGCCCAGTGGGTAAGTATAGCTTCAGACATAATTACAGACATCCAAAACTGACAGATTTATAAAAGTATTAATGTAACCATCCACTAAAAACCCAACCCCACCTTTCTGAACGGTAACATAACATTTTACATTGTTCTGCTGTACTGCTTAACGTGGTTGTAAACCCTTACATATACAGACTGAAGTGACTGGCGCCAGGTGATATACAGAGATGAAGCAAATTCTCCTGCATAAGTTGTACCAGTTTTTCTGCAGCAATCCCTCCTCTACAGCTCTTTAAAGTACTCAGATCAAAGGCTATTTCTCAAATCCAAAAGGCAGGAGGGGGGAATATAAAGTCATACACTGCACAGCATAGAGCAGTGTTTCTCAATATTTTTTTTTTTAGTTAAGGCACCCTTTAAAATTATAAAATGATATTATCATCACTATGTTGGTGCTTCCTGGATGTCCAATCCAGGAAGCACCAACAAGGCATCCGCATTGGAGGTCAAGGATCTGTCTGCGATGCTAGAATTACAAAATTAACTTACTTACCTTAAGCTGGTAAAACAGTCCCTATATACAGTATGATTTTCAGCTATGTATTGGATGATTGTCTAGAGTTCAGCTTAAATGGATAATAGCTTAATATTCTTTTTTTTTTAATTGCTATCAGGACATTTTAAGACGAATCCTTATTAAAGAAGAAACATACAAGATGCCTCCTATGGATTTTAACATAGCAGCCTCGATGCTCTCAGAAGGCGCTAATTAGCATCCTAGTTTAGAGAGGAATCCAGAAAAACTTAACTGGCATTTAAACAATTTTTATTTATGTCAGTGACAAATGTAGAAATTACAGATCCGTTGCTACTTAATGCTGCTTACATTCTTGACACGTTTGGCAATGAAGGGATTGAATGAAATTTTAATTAAATGTTTATGTACTCTGGGGCCAATTTAGATGGAATTTTCAGAAATAAGATGCTGTACAGGAAAAAAAAGGCAGGAAAAATAAATGTAGTGATCTGTTAGCCAATAACTGTAATGAACAGTGCACATTTTTTAAATGTTGGGCTCAATAATGTAGCAGTATTGTGAAATAAAACATATTGAATATAAAACACATAAACAAGTACAATTAAAAAGCGCTTAAACGTTAAATAACAATAATGACCTAAAAGCCAGAATGAATTATGCCTTTATACTGGAGAGCTATTGACTTCCACCGGTTTGTTTATCAGTACTGGCATAGTCGGACGGTTGGGCCAAAAGTTCTGTTTCCATGAATCATTCGATGTACTAGAGGATTTTGGCTTAAAGGTACACTCCAGTCAAGACATTAACATTTAAAGGGAATGTACTGTATATTTAGGTTACATGTATTTTCTTTACTTACTAGTCAAAACTACAGAAAATAAAAATGTTAAAATATATATATTCTTTTTCAGGTAAATGTGAACTATTACATATAAATATTATGTAATATTTTCCCCAGCCAGCAGGTGGGTCATCAGGTTCCTTGTCATGGTTTCCTCTCTCTCTTTATTAGCTGTTGGGAAAAGGCTGTTGTTTGTGGAATTCAATAACTCAAGGTGACATTTACACACACAGGAATCAGGAATAAGTTAGCGAAGTGACTTATCCACGATCAGATTTCAATCAGACACAGCAAGCCGCAAAGCAGGCAGCCATAGTTGTGCTCTCTTTAAAAAATAACCCAGAATATGTTGGAAGTAGAGGACATTTTAAAACTTAGGGCTCTTTCACGTGTGAGCGGATCATAATGGCTAATGGCTCTACCCATAATGGCTCTATGGGTAGCTAGATGTAAAATAAGGTTGCTCTCACACATGTTTTGAAGTGCATCTAAACCCAATATGTACAGTTTTGCAAAGAAGAATGTGGAAAAATGTCACTCTCTAGAGCAAAGCTGGTAGAGACATCCCCTAAAAGACTTGCAGCTGTAATTGCAATGAAAGGTGGTTCTACAAAGTATAGACTCAGGGGGGCTGAATACAAATGCACTTTTCACATATGTATTTGTAAAAAAATTGGAAAACCATTTATCATTTTCTTTCCACTTCACAATTATGTGCCACTTTGTGTTGGTATATCATAAAATCCCAAGAAAATAAATTTTTGTTTTTGGTTGTAACATGAAAAAATGTGGAAAATTTCAAGGGGTATGAATACTTTTTCAAGGCACTGTAAATGTTATATTTTGCGACTTACCAATCCTTAAATGTGGTGGCTGCATAATTTATTTTTTCAGGCGTTTTTCTTTAATCGTGTGAATAACACAATTCCTGGTGGCCATTTCTATTAGGCTACCTGTAATCCATCTCATTTAGGCCCGGAAAAATGGAAAAGGATGCAGTCCAATTTCTTTTCTGAATCTGGATGGATTTGGAGGTACAGTAGGCGGGTGTACATGGACACAAGTCTGTTTATATCAGCCTGCCCATAGTCCCACATGGCGCTTCTGATTAGGTTCACCTGAAAAATGGATAAGTAAACCTGATTGGAATGCCCATGTGAAAAGGACCCTTATTTGTTAAAATTTATAAAAGATGTGGCTAACTAGTCTTTAGTTGTGGTGGCTGAACCCACTTTCATTTTTTAGGCTAAGAACATAAATTTCGATCTTGCCAGAAATGTGGTGTCCTTGTCACTTCCTAGGAGCCTAAAGAAAGAACTTTATTGTGTAAACTACTAGACCTATCAATCCACCATGGCATGAGGATGAACATGTTTGAAGTCCAGCCAGTGTGCCAACCATTTTTGCCTCCATATACACAGTAAAAAAAAAAAAAAGACGCTAAGGGGCAGGAAGTGTGTTATTTACACGATTACAAAAAAACACCTGAAAAAATAAATAATGCAGTCACCACATTTAAGGATTGGTAAGCCGCAATATACAACATTTACAGTGCCTTGAAAAAGTATTCATACCCCTTGAAATTTTCCAAATTTTTTCATGTTACAACCAAAAACGTAAATGTATTTTATTGGGATTTTATGTGATATACTAACACAAAGTGGCACATAATTGTGAAGTGGAAGGAAAATTATAAATGTTTTTTTCACATTTTTTACAAATAAATATGTGAAAAGTGCATTTGTATTCAGCCCCACCTTTCACTGCAATTACAGCTGCAAGTCTTTTAGGGGATGTCTCTACCAGTTTTGCACATCTAGAAAGTGACATTTGTTCCCATTCTTCTTTGCAAAACTGTACATATTGGGTTTAGATGCACTTCAAAACATATGTGTGAGAGCAACCTTATTTTTATCTATACAGTAGATAAATAGATAGATAGATACAGTACTGGAAGAAAACCCAACTTCTTTGTCTATGTTTCAACCTTGTAGCAGAAATGGTTCATGGCTGGCCAAAATACCTGACAGTCCATACAGAACCCCTCCACTCAGTCTAGGCACAACTGCTTACCAGTTTTTTTTCAACTATGTGAATTTTTTTACCACTCCTCCTTGCAAAATCCCTTAAAGTGGGGTTGCGGTCAAAAAAACAAAATTTTTTTAAAAATCATAAAAAAAAATAATTTGAAAAAAAAAATTTTTTACTCACCTCTAAATGCCTATTGCTAGGGGGTCCCTCGAAGTCTGCCACCTTCATTGCCCGGGCAAAACCTCACTTCCCCCTCGGCGCCGCACAGTCATCTGGGACCTGTCATGTGTCCCAGATGACTGAGCATCAAATCACGGCGCACGGCGCCGCGCGCGCATTCCCACATTAGGAATGTCGGCGCCGTGAGCGGCTCGGGGAACGAGGGGGGGTCCTCGTTCCCCCGCATCGCTGGACCCCGGGACAGGTAAGTGTCCGATTTTTAAAAGTCAGCAGCTGCAATATTTGTAGCTGCTGACTTTTAAAAAAAAAATAAAAAAAATTCCCCAGGACGGAGCTCCACTTTAAGTTGCACAACATTTGTGAGTTTTCTTGCATGAACTGCCCATTTCAAATCCCTCCACAGCATTTCAATGGGATTCAAATCAGGGCAATGACTATGCCAGTCCATAATTCTCTACTTTTTCTATTTAGTCCTTCCTTTGTGGAATTTCTATTGTGCTTTAGATCATTATCATTATTAGGGATGCATTTCAACTTTTGGACAGATGGCCTCACATTCTCATTAAGCACACTTTGATATATTAAAGCTGAAGTCTGGGAGAGCCGAAAGTTAACTAATGTCTAGGGAGAATTACCTGAACCTCTGCTCCCACAGGCTCCTTTGCGCCACTAGACCAGTCACTGCAGCCTCTTCTCCTTGGCAGTTCAGCAGTCTAAAGCCTCGTACACACGATTGGATTGTTGGCCAACAAATCGTCAGACTTTTATCTGAAAGGCGTGTGCCGTGAACTTGTCTTGCATACAAAGGGTACACAATTGTCAGCCAACAAACACGGTTGTAGTGATGTACTAGATGTACTACGAGCCAATAAAGAGGAATTTCAATTGTCATGCGCCCCCTTTTGGGCTCGTTCTGCTAATTTCGTGTTAGTAGAAGTTTGGTGAGTGTTGATTCACGCTTTTCAGTTCGTGCTTGTCAGTTCGTTTCTGAATGGCCGTTCGCCAACCAGTCCAGTCCAGGAAAAGGAGGAGGAGGAGTTCTTGGACCAAAAATGAATTGCTTAATCGTAACCAATTATGTCATGTGCCTTTGCTGCGGGAGCTTCAGGAGAATAATCCGGATGATTTTCGGAATTATCTCCAGATGACGGACCCCTGCTTTCACCAACTCTTGGCATTGGTGACCCCCTATATTACGAAGCAGGACACATGCATGAGGCTTGCCATCACTCTTGAGCAAAGGTTCATAGCCACCTTGCGATACTTGGCGATAGGGAGAAGTCTTTAGGACCTCAAGTTTACCACTGGGATCTCCCCCCAGGCTCTGGGACCCATTATTCCTGACACCTGGTCAGCCATTATTCAAGTACTGCAGAAGGACTATATTCGTGTACGTTTTTACCTTTAAGATCACATTCTATGTATTAATGTTTGCTAATGTATTGCCTTAATTTGTTGATTACATCATTTTCAATATTGTAATATGCTGTGAATTTCCTCTTGTCCTCATGCAAGCTGTAAGCTTTTCCTGCTCCTTTGTTGGCCTACATGCATATTTTCCATAACTAACCTCCCCAGCATGCTATCCTGGGTCCATACACACCTAGCCTAGTAACTTCACAGTGTTTTTTGTCAGCTACATTTTGGGGCTTAAAATTAATAACCCCTAAAATGTTATTGTTGTCCTTTAAATTCAGGCAGAGTGCAAGAGACCATTTTTTGGGGCACAAACTCATTTGAAACCCTCCCTCCCCCCAAAAAAATGCAAAGTCAACACATACAAATACTCTATCTGCTGACTTTGCCAAACCCATACACGCTGTCCCTCTTTTGTGTTTAATTTCTGTCTAAATTCACTCAACCATGTAGTGCAAGGGCCTGCCTGATTACCTACAAATTGTAACATAGACAGTTTTTGTCTCCCATTATATTGATAGATATTTTCAGAATGTCAAAATGTGCTGCAATTTGGACAGTGTGGATCCATATTTTTAGATTATGACACTTCTTACCTGTCTACTGGGCTGCCAATAGCGTAAGTAAGGAAAGACTGGCTAAAGTATCCCTGATTATTTGTGCAAACAGCTCTCATGGAAGTGGAGAGATGAACCAGATAAGTTGACCTTACTCTTTTGTCTTTAAATACTCATTTAAGTTTTCTCCTTATGTTGGCTAAGCATGTTTGTGTCAAATCTGCTTGCAATGCTATTTGCAGATGTAGTATTTTTTTCCTTTTTTAAATCCACAGTTTCCTTCCAACCCACAGCAATGACAGGGCGTTGCAGCCCAGTTCCACCATCAGTGGGATTTTCCCAACTGTGGTGGTGCTATTGATGGAAAAAACATGTCCGGATTGTCCCACCACCCAACTCTGGCTCATATTTTTTCAATTATAAGGGCTTTTGCAGCATAGTCCCGCTAGCTGTAGTGTCTGCCACATATGAGTTCTTGTATCTTGATGCTGGGAAGAACTGCCGCAACTCTGATGGAGGAGTCATTATGCAGACAGAGTTCTACAAGCAGCTCCAGCATGGCACCTTAAACTTGCCACCTGCTGAGGAGAATGTTAAGGGCCTCAATTTTGTTTTTGTTGCAGATCAGGCCTTTGCTCTGGGGAAACATCTTATGAAGCCATTTCCTCTGAGGAACCTCACCCCAGAGCAGAGAATATTTCATTACAGGCTCTCTCGTGGCAGAAGGGTGGTTGAAAATGCCTTTGGCATCCTCTCCATTCAGTTTAGGCTGTTTTAACACTGATTAACCTGGCACTATAAAAAATTAACCATGTGGTATTGTGCTGTTGTGTACTCCATCATTTTTTACAGAGGAATGCTAGCAGCTACCTTGCCTCAGTGCCAACTGATGCGGACCCTGCAGTGGCAGGCCCAGCTAAAGAGGCTGCAGCTCGGCTGTCTGTGGGCGTGATGACGGCTCTAGAAACTGACCGTGCTGGATTGCCCTTCCCAAATGCCAGAGATATACATCAAAAATACCTTGATTATTTTGTGGGTACAGGGGCAGTGTCTTGGCAGCAAATTGGAGCTGATCCTGAATAATATTTTTTATTGGATCATAAACTTATATTTCATTTGAACTACTGTTGTCTGTGTTTCTTAGCTGTATAATATTTTCTTAAATGGCCTTTATTTTGGCCACTTTCTACAATAGTGCAAACATACCTTATTTGCTACATGAGGTGACAATCTCTTCATCAGCTAACTATTATGGTGTAAAAAGGTAAAGAAAAATCTGTGCTTGGTAAGCCTCAATAAAAGCAGCTGAACACCATAACCCAGATACCGGGCACAAAAACTGTAAAAGAAGAAAAAAGTGCAGCGCTCAGACTATAAATAAAAAATATCAAGTGATTGCTCAAGTTAAAGTGCAAACGTACATCAACAAATTTAACAACAATCAAATACGCAAAATACATTGGCAAATATATAAACCACACAATTTTTGAAGATATGCTGTGAAAAATAAAAAGTATTCTCTGAAAATATACTGTGAAAAGTGAAAAAAAAAATATATATATAAACTAGTTAATATAGATACAGTTCATGTGTAAATATAGTGTCCATATATGTATCAAAAAAAATCAATCAAAAAAAATCCAAAAACATAAGTGTGTCAAAAAATAAAATAAAGTTATTTTGTATTTGGAAAATTGTAATGTGACTTGATGGATTATCTCATTCCATTTGAACACGCAGAACCTGTCACCTCTAAACAGCAATTATAAGATGGAGGCTTACCAGATCCCTGGTGACCCCCTTTTTAGGGGAGGTCAAACAATGGTATCTCCCACTCTTAGGACTTGAATGGTTGCTCACAGCAGGTATCCAAAGTGTATCACCAAGAAAATAAAAATGCTCCAAATCGTGTAATACAATTTCGACTGTGGGGTTTATTAAAGCTTATTGGTCAAGCAGTTAAAAGAGACTACAATGAGTCACATGAGTACCCCTGGTGACGTCAGACCTTTGACGAAGCGATCTCCAGGTAGCCACGCCCACACCTCTTGCGCATGTGCGATCGCAATTTAAAACTCTCATTGAGGGTTTTTTTCTCTGCTAGCAGTCTGATGTTTTTTATGTCAAGACCAAAATATCAAACCTGAGGAGTACTTTTAAAAGGGAGCTCAACAAGGTGATGGACTCACAGAGATCTGGAGCATCAGCATACATATATGTCCCCAGGCTGTGGTATTACAACAGCCTGCGTTATTTGTCTGACCAGACAGAACCCAAGTCATCGCTGTCTACACTCCCTTCAATGTCTGCTGAGGCCACATCTCCAGAGGTCCTGCTGCACAGGATGAACATGTGGAGGAGCCCAGCTTGATACAGGGGGTCCTCGACTTACGAACGCCAACCTACGAACATCTCCTACTTACGAACCGGGCGCTGCGGGGACCCTCTGCCATTTTGCATGCAAATCGTCCGTTCTGCGCATGTGCGGCCAGACGGAGCCTCAGAAAATGACGGAAAACATCAGAAATGTCCGTAATTTGCCGCCCATGCGCAGAACGGAATTCGACGGAACATCGAAAATGTCCGTAATTTGCCGCGCATGCGCAGAACGGCATTCGACGGAATATCCGGAGTGTCCGTAATTGTCGTTCTGCGCATGCGTGGCCGACTTACGAACATTTCCGAATTACAAACAGGAGGACAGTCCCTAACGGGTTCGGAACCCGGGGACCCCCTGTACAGGTATAGCATTGTTGAACATATTTGTATCCAAAAATACAATGATGATAACTAGACGTTATTGTTAAAATATTTCTGCTTAACAAAGTGGTTTCCATATCAATAGACAGTAGTGACCAAAAATGATTTGTACAAGAATAAAAAATGCTGGGGTCAGAATGATAGTCTTTTCTATTTGTCCACATTCAATTTGCAACAGTGAGGAGATCAAAATTGTGATTGATGGTCAAACCCTAAAAAAGATGTCCCATTTTCATACACAGGAAAGTGTCAGTCAGGAGGAGCCCGTGCAGCCAGACAGAGTCCCAGATACCTCCCCTATGCCCTCCTGCTAAAAGGGCCAGGAAGAGCAGGAATCTGGACGACACCACAGCTGCCTTCCTTAGCCAGGGCACTACTGCCATCAGGACAGACCCAGATGAGGCTGAGGGATTTACTGTGGTGACTGCCAATAAATTAAGGCAGATGGATGGTGAGCAAAGGAGCAGGTGTGAGGAACTAATCCTGCAGCTCCTCAACAAGGGGGTGAGGGGCCAAATTAAAGTAAACACACACCTGTGTGATTTTGTGGCCCCACATCCACCACCTCCACAGCCACCCCCCACCACAGCCACCCCACCTACCACAGCAGCATGGCGGGCGGTGGCAATATCAGCCACAAGACCCCCAACAAGGCCGCTGGACTGGGGATTTTCAGCCCTTCACAAATTACTGATTTCCTTTTTTTTTGTTGTTTTGGAATAATGATTTTATTTGTTATTTTTTTTTTTTAATGTACAATAAAAAAAAATGTGTAGAATAATACTTGGCTAAATGTTTTACTTCAAATGACAGTTTGGGAGTAGGCAGTTACATTTAAAAAAAATACAAGGTAAAATTAAAAAGTAACACCAACATGGTTGTATCTTTGATCTTAAAAACTACGAATAATAGTGTTGTGGTAACTTGCACAAAAAGAAAAAATAACAAGCATAATAATATTATTCTTGATATCACTAGGAAAAAAAAGCCTTTGAAAATACGTTTGGCAAATTTCCATCAGTATCACCAGCAAAGCAGCTTCATTATTATCCCATTAAAGAAGAAGAGAATTGTGCGCTGCATTTAGAGATTTCATAATTTGCCACGTCACAAATGTTAATTCTCCATGACGAACGCTAGTTTACAATACCGTCCGCTTCTGGCTCGTCTTTGCTTCCGAGAATGCGTGTTTGTACATTGGACTTTTTTGTGACAGACTTGTGTACACACGTGACGAATATCTGACAACAGACCGTTGTCTGCTGAAAATTTACTAGCCTGCCACCCAACATTTGTTGGCGGAAAGTTGGACAACAATTGTCTTATGGAGCGTACTAACGGTTGGATTTTAGGCAAACAATCTGTCATCACACAATTCCCGGACGGAAATCTGATCGCGTGTACGAGGCTCAAGAGTTACTTGCAGATCCCGCAATCAAATTTTGGAGTTCTTAAAGGCGTTTAGCATCAAACCGTTCTTAGGCTGAATTTGCTGGGTCCTGGACAAATTAGCAGTCATTTGAAATTTTCCTTACAGTGGATTGATAGATTTCAAATAATTTGTCAATCTTTTTTAATCCCTTGCCATAATAATATGCAATATCCACAACCTTCGTTCTGAGGACCTTAGAGTGCTCTTTTGACCTTGGCATGATAACATCATACATGTCACTACAAAGAGAACACCAGACCCTAGATATACAGAATGTGGTTTTAAAAAAAATGCAGATTCTACCTGCTTACACCAGTCATTGGCACCTCATTTTCATGGATTTGAAACGGTGGTAAATGTAGGGGGCAAACTTACCTTTTGCATGTGAAAAATCTGCATTTCCGTTTACTTCGATTATGGTAATGAGTACACCATATCAGTTCTATGTGTTATTTGTCCAAGGTTGCCACTTTTATCTGTAGGCCCTGTTTGAATGAAGATCCAATGTTTGTCATTTAAAATATGATGAAAACATTAACGATTTCCATTGGGTGTACTGTACATATACTGTACATGACTGTAACTACATATATATATATATATATAACAAAAACATTCCAAGTAAGCAATTAGGACACATTCCTTTGAGATTTCTTCATGCAAAATGTAATGTTCTTGCGGGGTTGCAGTGAAGTATGATGGGTCCACAGATGCAGCTTTAAGTTAGGAAAACGAATGTGCTCAGCTGCAGCAGAACCTTCAAGTCCCAGGGGTCCATAACTCCTATTCACACAGATCAATTGAGATCTCCTTTAATGTCTCAAAACAAAAAATTAAGAATTAAATAGAACATTCAAAAATATAAACATACTGTACATATATATATATATTTTTAATTATTCTGGTTTAAATGTATGTTTCGTAAGTTTTACTAAACCCACAACAGTAAAATCAGTCTGTATATGCAGTAAAGAATGCTTGTAATACTCAATGTGGAACCTAAGGGGTTAATCCTCTGCATTGTGTAAATAGGCTGTTTGATCCTGTCTTCTCTGATCCTGTCTTCTCTTCTTCCACAGTCTCCAATCCATCTACTGATAAGACAGAGCCTTTGGTGTCACTCTGCACATGCTCAGTTTAGTGTGTATTGCTAGAGAGATTTTTTTTTTTTTTTTTTTTTGGGAGGGTGCATGTGATCAGCACAGGGCCAAATAGCACTGTCCAGACAGAGGGTCAGGGGTCCTGCCACCTCATAGGACTATCAGAGGAGAATGAAAGTTCCTCCTACAAGCTTTAACCAGACACTGATAAAAATCATAAGACTGCTGAATACTGCTGATGAAAAAAGGTATTTAGCAGTTTATATTTACTAAAATAATTTAGACATGGGAGCCTTCAAAAAATTTGTTTCGTTTCCTTCCGTATAAAAAAAAAATCGTAATTCGTGTACTAAATTTAATTCGGATTCGTGCGAAATACGAATTTCGTACGAATCGTTACAAATCGTTAATATCGTTACGAATCGTTACGAATATCGACACTCTACGAATAATAACGAATTATCCGAAAACGTATTAACGTTACATAAGTAGCACAAGTCTATTGTCTATTGTTCACCAATCACTCAGAGGAAGTACGAAATTTCGTATTTCGTACTTCCTCTGAGTGATTGGTGAACAATAGACAATAGACTTATGTGTTATGTAACGTTAATACGTTTTTGGATAATTTGTTATTATTAGTAGAGTGTCGATATCCGTTATACTGAATCTCAAATTAATTCGAATCATTCGTTATATCCGCTATAATTTCTTTCATATTAGTTGAAATTCATCATTTGGTAGTTTGGATTCGGATAATTTGGATCCGAAATTCGTAAACGAAATTTCGTATTTCGTACAGAATTCGTATTCGTAAAAATTAGTAATTCGGATTCATACGAATGTACGAATTTCGAAAAATTCCCTATTGTGCACTTTGATTCAACCGCCCAACCCTTGTCGGTACAGGACCCATGTGAGAAACCACAATGGTCTTCTATTGTAGAAGGTAGGGTTGTCCCAATACCAATACTAGTATCGGTATCGGTCCCGAAATCGAGCATTTACAGGAGTACTTGTACTCCTGCAAATGCTCCCGATGCCTAGTCTGATACCTGGACACTCAGGGATGATCGGTGCGGCAGGGGAAATTATAATCACAGATACATATTGGTCAAAATTTATGAAGAATTTCAATTTTTACATTTTTTTATTGGATATGTTTTATAGCAAAAAGTAAAATATATTATTATTTTTTTTCTTCAAAATTGTGTGTCTTTTTTTGTTTATAGTGCAGAGGTGATCAAATAGCACCCAGAAAGCTCTATTTGTGGGAAAAAAAATAAAAATAACATAAATTTAATTTCGGTACAGCGTTGCACATCCACGCAACTGTCATTCAAAGTAATGCAGTGCCGCATCGCAAAAAATGGCCTGGTCATGAAGGGGGGAAAATCTTCCATAGGTCAAGTGGATAAATACAAAAGGCATGTGTATTGTTACTGAGATCTTGGTGTCCTTTGTGTATTTCTTTCGTATCCGTGCAGTAATGCAGCATGAAGTGACTTATGCATATTACCTCTGTGCGGGATCTTCCTGTAACAAAGACCGGGGTCACTGCTGCTCTCTCTCCTTGTGCAGGGTGACTGGTCTCGTCTCCACCCCCTCCCGTAGTTGTCTGCAGGCAGCCTGTAGTGGGTGGAGCTTGCTGGGTCCCTCCCACAGCTCTGCTCTCTGCACAAGCTACACACAGCACAGTGATGATGTCATCACTACTTTTACAAGGTAACACCTAAGTAAAGGCATTTGGTGCACACAAAATGTGTATCCTATGTGGCCATTAAGGAATATATTTTAATTGGTATTAACCCAAAATCAAAAATTGGAATATATTGCAGCTTACCAATCATTAGATGTGACAGCTGCATCCGTTTTTCCCCCCCTCTGTTTTCACCTGGTGATCTGGCCAGTAACAAACCTCCTGTATTAACCACTTCAGCCCCGGACCAATTGGCAGCCAAAGGACCAGGCCCCTTTTTGCGATTCGACACTGCGTCGCTTTAACTGACAATTGCGCGGTCGTGCGACATGGCTCCAAAACAAAATTGGCGTCCTTTTTTTCCCACAAATAGAGCTTTCTTTTGGTGGTATTTGATCGCCCCTGCGGTTTTTATTTTTTGCGCTATAAACAAAAATAGAGCGACAATTTTGAAAACAATGCAATATTTTTTGCTTTTTGCTATAATAAATATCCCCAAAAAATATATAAAAAAACATTTTTTTCCTCAGTTTAGGCCGATACGTATTCTTCTACATATTTTTGGTAAAAAAAAAATCGCAATTAGCGATTATTGATTGGTTTGCGCAAAAGTTTTAGCGTTTACAAAATAGGGGATAGTTTTATAGCATTTTTATTAATATTTTTTTTTTACTAGTAATGGCAGCGATCAGCGATTTTTATTGTGACTGCGACATTATGGCGGACACATCGGACATTTTTGACACATTTTTGGGACCATTGTCATTTATACAGCAATCAATGCTATTTACATGCATTGATTCCTGTATAAATGACAGTTGTAGTGAAAGAGTTAACCAGTAGGGGGAGGGGAGGGGTTATGGGCTGTGACGTGTTTGTGTTTTTTTTACATTAGGGGGCGGGGCTGACGTCTGACGTCATTGATCGGCTTTCCCGATGACCGGGAACAGCCAATCAATGACAGGCAGAGTAGGAAGCGCGGGGAGAGGTTTGTTTACACATACCTCTCCCCGTTCTTCAGCTCCGTGACCCGATCGGGGGACACCAGCGGCGATCGGGTCCGCTGGTCCCGCGGCCGGGGGCACGGAGCTCCCGACCGGGTCGCAAACGCCGCGCGACCCACAGGCAGGCAATTGCAAAATCACGTTTATATACGGGATTTTGCCTGCCCGTGCCATTCTGCCGCAGTATATCTGCGTGAGGCAGTCGGGAAGCGGTTAATGAGACACAACTCTGGATCAATGAGCACACGAGGCACATCAGACAGCAGCATTGTCAACGTGAAAGGAGGGTAGTGTTAAATGTATTAGCAGATTTAGATGCACTAACACATCGGAGTCAAACTCCAGCTCACATTTTATAAACAGTTACAGCAAACTGTTTTTTTTTTCCATTTGGGATAAAGGTTTCACATGAATAAATAAAAACTGATCATTTTAACCACTTGCCGACCGCCGGAGATGAGGGGGAGGCCACTCATTCGTGGCCCCCCCTCGCGATCGCTCCCAGCCAATGAAACACTTCCTCTAGCCCCGTCATGTAAACAGGGCTAGAGGAAGTGATGTCATCCCTAACAGACGCGGGTGGGGGACCGATCGGGCCCGCCCCCGTGTCTGTAAATTGTCCGGGACATTGGGGGAGGGATCGGAGATGACTCATTCGTGCCCCCCCCCTCGCGATCGCTCCCAGCCAATGGAATGCTTCCCCTGGCTCTGTATTGTGTACAGAGCCAGGGGAAGTGAGGTCATCTCTCCTCGTGGCGGTCTTTTCGAACCGACGCCGAGGAGAGAAGACACGTGAGTTGCACAACACTACACCTACACTACACTACACTAACAGTAGAACATTCTAGGCACACTTTTCACACCCCAGCCCCCCCCCCCCCGATTGCCCCCCTGCACCCCCTGTCACAGTGACACCAAAGCATTTTTTTTTATTTTTTTTTACTGTTAACTGCATTGGTGCATTGTGACCCTAATAACTGTTAGGGCAGTTAGATTTACCCCCTTTAGGTCTAGGAACCCCCCCTAATAAAGTTTTAACCCCGTGATCACCCCCCGTCACCAGTGTCACTAAGCGATCATTTTTTTTGATCGCTGTATTAGTGTCACAGTTGACGCTAGTTAGGGAGGTAGGTATTTAGGTTTGCCGCAGCGTTTTATAGGGTCAGGGACCCCCCATATACTACCTACTAAAGGTTTTAACCCCCTGAGTGCCCCCTAGTTAACCCTTTCACCAGTGATCACCATATAACTGTTACGGGTGACGCTGGTCAGTTAGTTTATTTTTTATAGTTTCAGGGCACCCGCCGTTTATTACCTAATAAAGGTTTAACCCCCTGATCGCCCGGCGGGTGATATAAGTAAGGCTTTAGAGTCAAATAGGGTCTGCGTCGCCCCAGGCAGCGTCGGGTTAGTGCCAGTACCGCTAACACCCACGCACGCAGCATACACCTCCCTTAGTGGTATAGAATCTGAACAGATCGATATCTGATCTGATCAGATCTATACTAGCGTCCCCAGCTGTTTAGGGTTCCCAAAAACGCATTGTTAGCGGGATCAACCCAGATACCTGCTAGCACCTGCGTTTTCCCCCTCCGCCCAGCCCACCCAAGTGCAGTATCGATCGATCACTGTCACTTACAAAACACTAAGCACACATAACTGCAGCGTTCGCAGAGTCAGGCCTGATCCCTGCGATCGCTTACAGTTTTTTGGTAGCGTTTTGATTCAGTCGCTAACAGTCAGGAGCTTTTTTTTTTCCTGTGAGTCTCACTAGTGTACTACTAAATTTAGAGCCCAAAATGGCAAGTCAAACGTACACTAGTGAACAGGCCTACTTGTTTTTGAGTATGACAGATAGTGAAGAGGAGGTCACTCATCTGTCAGAATCAGGCTCAGAATACGACCCAGTAGACGACAGCGGCTCCATGACAGATAGCTCTGATGGCGGAGTTGTGGTCCCTGCTAAGGTCAGGCGTACCAGACCCCAAACTCCTTCTTCTGTTGTTGAGGTGCAGGAACCGCAGGTCGCTCGTAGGAGGCAGAGACGTACTAGAGCCGCTATTCCTTCTGGTGAACAGGCAAGCACCAGCGGCCTAGTACACCCTGGACGTAGTCAAACCAGTACTGCAGTATCACGTGGTGACGTGGCGAGTCCCATAAGTGCAGTTTCAGCTGGCGAGGTGGCAAGCACAAGTAGTGTCCCGCTGCCACCAAGAAGACGACAAAGACAGGCCCATCGTGCCCATAGTGCCCTTCCTGCAGAATTCGCCAATCCTGATTGGGTGCCCACCACTTCTGCAGAACCCGTACTTCCCCCATTCACTGGCCAACCCGGTATTCAGGTGGAAACAGCTGATTTTACGTCACTTGATTTTTTTTCGCTGTTTTTCACCGAAGATCTCTATAGATCTATTGTGGACCAAACCAATTTGTACGCTGGTCAACACATCGCTGCTAATCCCCAGTTGTCCACCCTTGCCAGAGATTGGAGACCAATTACGGTCCCCGAATTTAAGATCTTTCTGGGCCTTTCCCTCATCATGGGCGTAGTTAAAATGGGTACGTTGCGTTCATATTGGTCCACTGAGCCAATGTACCATATGCCCGTGTTCTCTGCCTCCATGTCCAGGGCACGATACGAACAGATTTTGCGGTTCATGCACTTCAACGACAATGAACTCTGTCGTCCTCGTGGAGACCCTGCATACGATCGGCTCTATAAAATTCGGCCCCTCATAAACCATTTCAACCAACGTTTTGCAGACTTGTTTACTCCCCCATCAAGTTGTCTGCGTTGACGAGTCCCTGATTAAGTTTACTGGCCGCTTGTCATTCAAACAATACCTTCCCAGCAAGCGTGCCAGATACGGGGTCAAGATGTATAAGCTCTGTGACAGGGCCACAGGCTATACATGTAAATTTATGGTTTATGAGGGCAAAGATAGACACATAGAGCCGACAAACTGCCCTGACTACATAGGGAGTGCTGGCAAGATTGTGTGGGACTTGGTGTCACCCTTATTCGGAAAGGGGTACCACTTGTACATGGACAATTATTACACGAGCGTGCCACTGTTTAGTCATTTGTTTGATCATCAGATTGGAGCATGTGGCACCGTGCGACCTAATCGCCGGGGCTTTCCCCAGCGGCTTGTAGAGTCCCGTCTTAGGCTGGGGGAGAGAGCCTGCTTGAAGTGTAATAACTTGCTCGCTATGAAGTGGAGGGATAATAAGAATGTTTTCGTTCTTACCTCCCTTCATGCAGACACGACGGTCCAAATTACTACGGCGGCTGGTGTTGTGACGAAACCCCTCTGTGTCCACGAGTACAACCAAAACATGGGAGGGGTGGACCTCAACGACCAGTTGTTGGCGCCGTACCTAGTTGCCCGTAAGGCTAGACGCTGGTACAAAAAAGTGTCTATTTACCTTTTCCAATTGGCTTTGCTGAACGCTCATGTGCTATACGGAGCTTCAGGACGTACTGGATCCTTCCTTAAATTCCAGGAAGAGATCATCGGAGCCCTTCTGTTTCCAGACGGTGCTCCACCTCACATTCCCCAACCAAATGCAGTTAGCCGGCTGCATGAGCGGCATTTTATTTATGTCCTCCCGAGTACCCCTAACCAACGAGCCCCCCAAAGAAAATGTCGTGTCTGCAGAAAGCGCGGATTTAGGCGTGACACCCGCTATTATTGTCCCCGCTGTCCTGACAATCCTGGTCTTTGCATCGGTGAATGTTTCGAACGCTACCATACACTAGTTGAGTATTAGCGTAGGGTACAGCATTGCACAGACTAGGCACACGTTCTCAAGAATGCCATCGCATTTTGAGACCAAAACCGCTGGAACCGTTACAACAGTTCCGTTAGAACTGTTACAGTTACAAACAAAAGTTTAAAAAAAAAAGTAAAAAATAAAAAAACAAAAAAAATATAAAATAAAAAAAACAAAAATAGTTGTTGTTTTATTGTTCTCTCTCTCTATTCTCTCTCTATTGTTTTCTCTTTTTTACTGTATTCTATTCTGCAATGTTTTATTGTTAACCATTTTTTTTGTTTTCAGGTACGCCATTCAGTTGCAGCGCGGATTTATCTATCTTGACAGCAACCGTGTTTGCTCCCACGATACATAAAGCCGTGACTCCAACGCTGTAGGAGGTGAGTTCACCACCACAGTTAAAAAAAAAAGAGCATATATGCCGAAGCATAGGGGCAGCAGAGGGCGGAGGAGCGATTTGCTCCTAATGCCGCCTACATACGGTTGAAATTTCGACGGAGGCTTGCCCGTGGAAAATTCTGACCGTGTGTACGCGGCATAACTTTTTTGCGGGAGGATGCCCCCATGCTTCGGCATATATATATTTTAGGCACAGGTTGCGTTAAAAAATGTTTTATTTTTTACTATGTTTTTTTTTGGTATTTGCTTTGCAGGTATGGTAAATCTTCATGTTATACTGTAATGTTACTTTGTTTTATTGTTAACCATAATTTGCTTAGCAGGTACGCCATTCAGCTGCAGCGCGGATTTATTTATCTTGACAGCAACAGCGTTTGCTCCCACGATACATAAATCCGTGACTCCAGCGCTGTTGGAGGTGATTTCACCACCACAGTTAAAAACAAAATGGTGCATGTATGCCCATCATTAGAAGTGGGTAGATGAAGGGAGGTATTCTAATGGTGGGCATACCCACCGATCAATCTTTTTTTTTCGTTCAGCCCACAGGCTGCATGAAAAAAAGATTACAATATATGCCAAACAAGGGCCAGCAACGTACTGGTATGTTGCTGGACTTTGAGTGGTTATACCAGAATGATGCCAGCAGGATTAGGCATTATCTTGGTATCATTCTTTTCAGCCAGCGGTCGGCTTTCATGTAAAAGCAATCCTAGTGGCTAATTAGTCTCTAGACTGCTTTTACAAGCAGTGGGAGGGAATGCCCCCCCCCTCCCACCGTCTTCCATGGTTTTCTCTGGCTCTCCTGTCCCAACAGGGAACCTGAGAATGCAGCCGGTGGTTCCGCCAGCTGACCATAGAGCTGATCAGAGACCAGAATGGCTCCAATCATCTCTATGGCCTAAGAAACCGGAAGCTACGAGCATTTCATGACTTATATTTCGCCGGATATAAACAGCGCCATTGGGAAATTGGGAAAGTATTTTATCACACCGATCTTGGTGTGGTCAGATGCTTTGAGGGCAGAGGACAGATCTAGGGTCTAATGGACCCCAATTTTTTCAAAAAAGAGTACCTGTCACTACCTATTGCTATCATAGGGGATATTTACATTCACTGAGATAGCAATAAAAATGATAAAAAAAATATATAAATGAAAGGAACAGTTGAAAAATAAAATAAAAAAGCAAAATCAATAATAATAAAAAAAAAAAAAAAAAAAGCACCCCTTTCCCCCCCTGCTCTCGTGCAAAGGCGAACGCAAGCGTCGGTCTGGCGTCATATGTAAACAGCAATTGCACCATGCATGTGAGGTATCACTGCGAAGGTCAGATCGAGGGCAGTAATTTTAGCAGTAGACCTCCTCCGTAAATCTAAAGTGGTAACCTGTAAAGGCGTTTAAATGCTTTTAAAAATGTATGTAGTTTGTCACCGCTGCACGTTTCTGCGCAATTTTAAAGCATGTCGTGTTTGGTATCCATGTACTCGGCCTAAGATCTAATTTTTTATTTCATCAAATATTTGGGCAAGATAGTGTGTTTTAGTGCATTAAAATTTAAAAAAGTGTGTTTTTTCCCAAAAAAATGCATTTGAAAAATCGCTGCGCAAATACTGAGTGAAAAAAAAAAATGAAACACCCACCATTTTAATCTGTAGGGCCTTTGCTTAAAAAAAAATATATATTATTTGGGGGTTCAACGTAATTTTCTTGCAAAAAAAAATTATTTTCTCATGTAAACAAAAAGTGTCAGAAAGGGCTTTGTCTTCAAGTGGTTAGAAGAGTGGGTAATGTGTGACATAAGCGTCTAAATGTTGTGCATAAAATGCCAGGACAGTTCAAACCCCCCCAAATGACCCCATTTTGGAAAGTAGACACCCCAAGCTTTTTGCTGAGAGGCATGTCGAGTCCATGGAAATATTTTATATTTTGACACAAGTTGCGGGAAAAATAATAATAATTTTTTTTTTTTTTTGCACAAAGTTATCACTAAATGATATATTGCTCAAACATGCCATGGGCATATGTGGAATTACACCCCAAAATACATTCTGCTGCTTCTCCTGAGTACGGGGATACCACATACGTGAGACATTTTGGGAGCCTAGCCGCGCACGGGACCCCAAAAACCAAGCACCACCTTCAGGATTTCTAAGGGTGTGAATTTTTTAATTCACTCCTCACTGCCTATCACAGTTTCAGAGGCCATGGAATGCCCAGATGGCACAAAATACCCCCAAATGACCCCATTTTGGAAAGTAGACACCCCAAGCTATTTGCTGAGAGGTATGGTGAGTATTTTGCAGATCTCGCTTTTTGTCACAAAGTTTTGAAAATTGAAAAAAGAAAAAAAAAATTTTTTTTCTTTTCTTTCTTCATTTTCAAAAAAAAAAATGAGAGCTGCAAAATACTCACCATGCCTCTCATAAAATAGCTTGGGGTGTCTACTTTCCAAAATGGGGTCATTTGGGGGGGTTTTGTGCCATCTGGGCATTTTATGGCCTTCAAAACTGTGATAGGTAGTGAGGAGTGAAATCAAAAATTTACGCCCTTAGAAATCCTGAAGGCGGTGCTTGGTTTTCGGGGTCCCGTACACGGATAGGCTCCCAAAAATTCCCACACATGTGGTGTCCCCTTACTCAGGAGAAGCAGCAGAATTTATTTTGGGGTGTAATTCCACATATGCCCATGGCATGTGTGAGAAATATATCATTTAGTGACAACTTTGGGCAAAAAAAAAAAAAAAAAGTTTGTCATTTTTCCCGCAACTTGTGGCAAAATATAAAATATTCCATGGACTCAACATGCCTCTCAGCAAATAGCTTGGGGTGTCTACTTTCCAAAATGGGGTCATTTGGGGGGGGTTTGTGCCATCTTGGCATTTTATGGCCTTCAAAACTGTGATAGGTAGTGATAGGTAGTGAGGAGTGAAATCAAAAATTTACGCCCTTAGAAATCCTGAAGGCAGTGCTTGGATTTCGGGGTCCCGTACACGGATAGGCTCCCAAAAAGTCCCACACATGTGGTGTCCCCTTACTCAGGAGAAGCAGCAGAATTTATTTTGGGGTGTAATTCCACATATGCCCATGGCATGTGTGAGAAATATATCATTTAGTGACAACTTTGGGCAAAAAAAAAAAAAAAAAAAGTTTGTATTTTTTCCCGCAACTTGTGGCAAAATATAAAATATTCCATGGACTCAACATGCCTCTCAGCAAATAGCTTGGGGTGTCTACTTTCCAAAATGGGGTCATTTGGGGGGGTTTTGTGCCATCTTGGCATTTGATGGCCTTCAAAACTGTGATAGGTAGTGATAGGTAGTGAGGAGTGAAATCAAAAATTTACGCCCTTAGAAATCCTGAAGGCGGTGCTTGGATTTCGGGGTCCCGTACACAGATAGGCTCCCAAAAATTCCCACACATGTGGTATCCCCGTACTCAGGAGAAGCAGCAGAATATATTTTGGGGTGTAATTCCATATATGCCCATGGCATGTGTGAGCAATATATAATTTAGTGACAACTTTGGGCAAAAAAAAAAAAAAAAAAAAAAGTTTGTAATTTTTCCCGCTACTTGTGGCAAAATATAAAATATTCCATGGACTCAACATGCCTCTCAGCAAATAGCTTGGGGTGTCTACTTTCCAAAATGGGGTCATTTGGGGGGGGGGGTTTTGTGCCATCTTGGCATTTTATGGCCTTCAAAACTGTGATAGGTAGTGAGGAGTGAAATCAAAAATTTACGCCCTTAGAAATCCTGAAGGCGGTGCTTGGATTTCGGGGGCCCGTACACGGATAGGCTCCCAAAAAGTACCACACATGTGGTGTCCCCTTACTCAGGAGAAGCAGCAGAATTTATTTTGGGGTGTAATTCCACATATGCCCATGGCATGTGTGAGAAATATATCATTTAGTGACAACTTTTTGTAAACATTTTTTTTTTTTTTTTTTTTGTCATTATTCAATCACTTGGGACAAAAAAATAAAATATTCAATGGGCTCAACATGCCTCTTAGCAATTTCCTTAGGGTGTCTACTTTCCAAAATGGGGTCATTTGGGGGGGTTTTGTACTTCTCTGCCATTTTAGCACCTCAGGAAATGAGATAGGCAGTCATAAACTAAAAGCTGCGTAAATTCCAGAAAATGTACCCTAGTTTGTAGACGCTATAACTTTTGCGCAAACCAATAAATATACGCTTATTGACATTTTTTTTTACCAAAGACATGTGGCTGAATACATTTTGGCCCAAATGTTTGACTAAAATTGAGTTTATTGGATTTTTCTTATAACAAAAAGTAGAAAATATCATTTTTTTTCAAAATTTTCGGTCTTTTTCCGTTTATAGCGCAAAAAAATAAAAATCGCAGAGGCAATCAAATACCATCAAAAGAAAGCTCTATTTGTGGGAAGAAAAGGACGCAAATTTCGTTTGGGTACAACATTGCATGACCGCGTAATTACCAGTTAAACCAGTGCAGTGCGAAATTGTAAAAAGTCCTCTGGTCTTTAGGCTGCATTTATTGCTGCTTTAAATCAACCATTTTTGTGCATGTTCAATTATTATATGGCGTAGTTCTGCTTTAGGCCTTCAGCAACAATGATAATTTATTACTTTATTATTTATTTATTTCTTTAGCTATTTATTTTACAAATATTTTTGACAGGAAACACCAATACGTTTCTCAAATAAATAAAAAAATAGCACATGGGAACTGATTTTAACCTCCAATAAGGGAATTTTGAAGTTCACAATAAAAGCACAAAGAATGGAAAACCAAGGACACATCACACAGCCTTAAATGCATTACAGTTTGTATGAGAGATGAATTGCACTTATAATCTTTCTTTTTTATGCCTTGTTACATTGGTCCAGCTTGGACCAATATAAGTATGCATACAGTATCTCACAAAAGTAAGTACACCCCTCACATTTTTGTAAATGTTTTATTATATCTTTTCATGTGACAACACTGAAGAAATTACACTTTGCTACAATGTAAAGTAGTGAGTGTACAGCTTGTATAACAGTGTAAATTTGCTGTCCCCCTCAAAATAACTCAACACACAACCATTAATGTCTAAACTGCTGGCAACAAAAGTGAGTACACCCCTAAGTGAAAATGTCCAAATTGGGCCCAAAGTGTCAATATTTTGTGTGGCCACCATTATTTTCCAGCACTGCCTTAAACGTCTTGGACATGGAGTTCACCAGAGCTTCACAGGTTGCCACTGGTGTCCTCTTCCACTTATCCATGATGACATCACAGGGCTGGTGGATGTTAGAGACCTTGCACTCCTCCACCTTCCGTTTGAGGATACCCCACAGATGCTCAATAGGGGTTAGGTCTGGAGACATGCTTGGCCAGTCCATCACCTTTACCCTCAGCTTCTGGGGTGTACTTACTTTTGTGAGATACTGTATATGTATATTGAATACCTTGCTGGTCCTTGTGGAAGTGGAGAATCACTGTTAGACATGTGCAATTCATTCCGGTCCGAATGTAAATTTGGGCACATTCTTGGCTATTCAGAGATTTGGATGTATGCAAATGTCTGAATGAAATAGTGACGAATTTTGTTAAAATTCATAAATTTTTTTTTTATATTATTTTTCTAACAAATTCCAAATTTTTTGAATGATTTCAAATTCAGATTGGTCGAAAAATGATCAACCTTTTTTAAATTCTGTGTGAATAGCCGGTTGCTAGGGAGCAGGCCGGGAAGCCAGCCGCCTCATCCTTATCAACCGAAGACTCAACCTTCGGCCTCGTTGAACGCTCCTGCTGACTGCCTGCTCCGCCTTCTGACATCTATTAAATAGCTAAGGGGCGGGGTCACCCGATGACATCGGCATGTGACCCCGCCCCTTATGACATCAATAGACCCAGCATGCCCCGGTTGGTGACGTCACAAGGGTTGTGGGGAAGAGGCCCTTGTGCTTTGGGGCCTACCCCAAAGCACCCCCCCATGTTAAGGGCATGTGGCCTGGTATGATTCAGGAGAGGGGGGACGACAAGCGAGCCCGCTGGGCTACAAGCTGGGATAAGGGTCTTGTCTGGTATGGAAAAAGCATGCCTTTTCTTAAAAATTTTGGCTGGGGGGGACCCATGCTGTTTTTTTCCTGACTTTTCTATTGCTGGCATTCTTTTCAGCTCTCTGCAGGGAAGCCCGCTGACAGCTGATGAGTCATTGGTTGTTAGGCTGCTTTCACACTGGGGCGGTGCGGGGGCGGCGACGGTAAAGCAGCGCTATATTTAGCGCTGCTTTACCATCGTTTTACCCGCGGTATGCGGCCGCTATCGGGGTGGTTTTAACCCCCGCTAGCGGCCGAAAAAAGGGTTAAAAACCTCCGCAAATCGCCGCTGCAGCGTCGCTTTGCGGGCGGTATCCCCGCGGTCTCCCATTGATTTCAATGGGTAGGAGCGGTATAGGAGCGGTGAACACACCGCTCCTTCACCGCTCCAAAGATGCAGCTAGCAGGACTTTTTTTACCGTCCTGCTAGCGCACCACTCCAGTGTGAAAGCCCTCAGGGCTTTCACACTGGAGACACAGCAACAGCTGTTTCGGGTCGGTTTGCAGGCGCTATTTTTAGCGCAATAGCGCCTCCAAACCGCCCCAGTGTGAAAGCAGCCTTAAGGATTCCCGGCCCACTCCTTAACAACCAGCTGTTCTTCACACAGAATTTGAGTCAGTCGATCATTTTTTGACCGATCCAAATTTGAATCATTACGAAAAAATGGAATTCCTTAGAAAATTATTAAATGAAACATAATTTGACAAACTAAACTAAAGGAACTACAAAATGAATCAGTAATAAATTAGTAACATAGTAACTGTGATCTGACTTCCAGTTAGAGGGTGGCAAAATTTGTTCTCCATGGTCCCAGTGTATGTAGGAACATAGGGGGTTATTTACGAAAGACAAATACACATTGCACTGCGAGTGCACTTGGAAGTGCAGTCACTGTAAATCTGAGGGGGACATGCAAGGAAAATAAAAAACAGCATTTTAGCTTGCACATGATTGGATGACAAAATCAGCAGAGCTTTCCCTCATTTCAGATCTACCCCTTAGATTTACAGCAACTGCACTTCCAAGTGCACTTGCAGTGTACTTGTAGTGCAAAATGTATTTGCCCTTCGTAAATAACCCCTATAGCCACTTTCTCTTGCTCACTCCTGAGATAACTATGTGATTTGTAGTGTATAGAGCAGTGCACATGATCACAACTAATGTACACTGATTGTTCCAAACAAATGAAAGTGAGAGAGAAAAACAGGTTCGAGAGATTGTGGAGGAGGCAACAAGGAACCAGAAAAACAGAGTAAGAAATTATTTAGTAAAAAATAAATTACAGGGTCATTAAAGTGTTATTAAACCCACAACAGTAAAATCAGTGTTTATATGCAGTAACGCTTGCTTGTTACGCTCACTGTGGAACCTAAGGGGTTAATCCTCTGCATTGTGTAAAAGGGCTGTTTGATCCTTTCTTCTCTGTTCCTCCCCTTCTTCCACTGTCCCCAATCCATCTTCTGATAGTACAGAGCCTTGGAGTCACTCTGCACATGCTATGTTTGGTGTGTGTTGCTAGAACATTTTTTATTCTTTTCTTTGGAGAGTGCATGTGATCAGCACAGAGCCAATCAGCACTGTCCAGACAGAGAGTCAGGGGCCATGCAGCCTCATAGAACAGTCAGAGGAGAATGAAAACTCCTCCTACAAGCTTTAACCAGCCACTGATAGAAGTCACACGACTGCTATCTACTGCTGATGAGAAAAGGAAATTAGCAGTTTATAGATACTAAAATAATTGCATTTCCATGTTCTGTGTACTGTGGGAGACCAGATATAATAGTGAATGCAGGGTCCTGGGTTTAGTAACACAATAAAGAGGAGATACTGTGGCTGCTGACTTTTAATATTAGTACACCTTCACCGCCATTGCCTGTAAGGGAAAACTGAAGGGAAGCTGTAAGACTTCACAGCCGGTTCCCTACTGTGCTGCGCTTTGTGAATGGCCTGGTGGCGGGGGAAGGAGGAGGGGGGCCAAACTTCCAGGGGACCTTGCTGCATCTCGCTGCAGCCAGGTCTCCCGGAGGTGGGGATGGGTACCTGTCAAAACCAGGTACCCCCCCCCCCCCCGCTCCCCGAAAGGTGCCAAATGTGGGAGGAAGTAGATAAGCAGAGCCTGGGTGGAGCTCCACTTAAAGTAGTGGACATGTATGGATTATTTTGGAAGAATTTTGGTAGGATATCGTTAAAGCCTAACTCCACCCCCCCCTGGGTGATCTATGTACATTGCAAGTAATATAACAAACTGTGTTGCAGATTCCTACCTTTTGTTATTCTGAAGGCATCCATGTGTGTTTGTCTGTGCCTCGTTACTGAGTGGGTCTAATGGGAGGGGTTTCATAATTAACTGTCAGGTGTGGAGCTACAGGGCACACATGAGGAAAGCTGCTGGGCCTGCATCCCTTTAGACGTGCTCCTATCGAAAGTATCTCTCAAAAAATGACATTTTTGTTGCAGGGGATGCCTGAAATCTGACTTGTATCTTAGGCAGACTTCTGGGAAAATTGGTGAGCCAATCACACAAGCAGGAAATTATGTTTCTGGGGAGTGGTCAGTACACATTCTGTCAGAAAATGTAGCCATATTACATTGCATTCTCAGAAAATTACATTGGCTGCAGATTGAAAAGGAAAAGTCATTTTTAATAACATTCCATTACAAAATGATTAGTGTTGCAATTATATGTGTTATATTATTTTTTCTTTATTTGCTATTTTTTTCCCCACGAAAGTGGAGTTACCCTTTAACCACTTGCCGACCGTCGCACACAGATGTACGTCGGCACAATGGCACAGGCAGGCAAATGGGTGTACAGGTATGTCCCTTTAAATTTGCCGCCTTTCAGGCGTGTGCCCGCCGCACGCGTGGGAGCATGCCCGTGGGTCCCGGGAGCTTGATGTTCTCTGGCGGCCCGCGATTGCGGTGTGGAGAGGTAGAACTGGGAAGTGCCTATGTAAACAAGGCATTTCCCCGTTTTGCCTTGTGTCATGACAGAGATCACTGCTCCCTGTGATCGGGAGCAGTGATCGCTGTCATGTCCAAGGCAGCCCCTCCCCCCACAGTTAGAATCACTCCCTAGGACACACTTAACCCCTTCATCCCCCCTAGTGGTTAACCCCTTCCCTGCCAGTGTCATTTACACAGTAATCAGTGCATTTTTATAGCACTGATCACTTGAAAAAATGACAATGGTCCCAAAATAGTGTCAAAAGTGTTCGATGTGTCCGCCATAATGTCGCAGTCACGATAAAAATCGCAGCTCGCCACCATTACTACTAAAAAAAAAATTATAATAAAATGGTATAAAACTATCCCCTATTTTGTAGACACTTTTGCGCAAACCAATCAATATACGCTTATTGCGATTTTTTTTTTACCAAAAATATGTAGAAGAATACGTATCGGCCAAAACTGAGAAAAAAATTAGTTTTGTTTATACATTTTTTGGGCATATTTATTATGGCAAAAAGTAAAAAATATTGCGTTTTTTTTAAAAATTGTTGCTGTTTTCTTGTTTATAGCGCAAAAAATAAAAACCACAAATCAAATACCACAAAAAGAAAGCTCTATTTGTGGGGAAAAAAAAGGACATCAATTTTGTTTGGGTACAACGTCGCACGACCGCGCAATTGTCAGTTAAAACAACTCAGTCTTGAATCGCAAAAAGTGCTGTGGTCAGGAAGGGGGTAAAATCTTTCGGGGCTGAAGTGGTTAAGCGTCACATTAATTGTTAGTGCTTACATACACAATACCTGTAGTTTAGGTACTAATTTGATTCCCTTAAAAACCTTAATTAAATAAAAGAAATATGTTTTCTGTATTTTAATAAATTGTATTGTTTCTGGAAAAGGAATATCCAAAAGAGAAGCAAACCATTTTCTATGAAGTTCATCTCTGTATATAGATTATGTCCCATTGGCGTCATCTTTAGATGAGATCTAAAACAGAGTTTCTGGACGATAGTAAGAACTCTTTTGCCAAAATAAAATGGTTGATTTCAAATTGTCATATAATAAATTGTCTGCAATTTGTTAATACACCATGTGCCAATGGGTCAAATAAGGTGATTTGAGATTTGACGTGTTTCCCATTCGTTTCAACACTGACAGCAAATTGAAGTCATTAACGCTGGTAAATGAGTCAAATAACAGATCATTTCATTGTGAATTAGAGTGTTCGGCATTATGTTTTTTAACAATACAGATTTCCTATTCCCATCGGTAAATTGTAATTTATCTATACTGTAGATTCGGAGCATATAAATCAACTCGGTGAATTTTATTTAGTGACACAGTGAAAACATTTCCAACGTGCAGTAAGTCCCAGCAACCATTTAGAGAGTAGCTCACAATCTTGTTGTATAATCCGGCTGTTGTTACAAATCTTATGTACAGGCTGTGCACTGGACAAGTGGATTCTGGTTAGCCAGGGCAAGAGGAAATGCTGGATCCGTCCTTTGAGGCCCGGTTCACACTTGTCGCATCAGAAGTCGGACCCTATTCTGTGCAATGGAACTGTTCTAATCGGTGCGACTTGAAAAAGGTTCCTGAAAGTAGTGTTGCCACCCAAAAAATTGCTGAAAAATCATAAAAAAAAGGAAAAAAAAAAATAATTGAAAAAAACATTTTTTTTTACTCACCTCTAAATGCCTGTTGCTAGGGGGTCCCTCGTAGTCTGCCACCTTCAGTGCCCAGGCACTGACATCACTTCCCCTCGGCGCCGCACAGTCATCTGGGACCTGTCACGTGTTCTAGATGACTGAGCGTCGTATCACGGCGCACGGAGCCGTTCGCGCATTCGCAGTGGGTGCCCGGCTGTGGCCACAGTAAGAATGCAGGCACCGCGAGCGGAGCGGGATCGTTCCCCCGCATCGCTGGACCCTGGGACAGGTAAGTGTCCGATTATTAAAAGTCAGCAGCTGCAGTATTTGTAGCTGCCTGACTTTTAAAAAAATTATTTTAGTGGGCACTCCTCTTGAACCACTTTTGGTCCAACTTAGGTATGTCCAACTTTCGGGTGCCGGTCGCCTGAATTATGGCGGAGGGGGGGGGGGGGGGTTTGCAGCACCTGCTGATTAGAGCCATAATTAATATTTGCTTTGCTAACACAGAACCGCCTTTCAGCTAATCAGGAGGCGCAGATGTAATACCACGCAGGCGGGCACCTGATTGGCTGAAGGCAGGGGCGATCCCATTGGCCACCTAGCAAAACAGGAAGAAGACACTAACGGAGGACACAGCATCCTTCGCGCACTACCAGTCCCACAGCTCACCGCCTGACCCACCACTGGCTGACCCTACACCACAATGGGGTAAGTGCCGGGCAGACAGCGGGGGGGGGGGGGGGGGGCAGTGGCTTCATATAATGGGCACAAAGGCTGCAATTGATGGCGCACAGTTGGCTGCATTTGTGGGGCACAGTGGCTGCAATTGATGGGGCACAGTTGGCTGCATTTGCCGTGCACAGTGGCTGCATATTATGGGCACAGAGGCTGCAATTGATGGGGGACAGTTGGCTGCATTTGCTTTGCACAGAGTCTGCACATGATGGGCAGTGGGCACAGTTGGCTGCATTTGCTGGGCACATAGTCTGCATATGATGGGCACACTTGGCTGCATATGATGGGCACGGTTGGCTGCATATGAGGGGCACAGTTGGCTGCATATGATGGACACAGGTGGCTGCATTTTCTGGCCACAGTTTGCTCTGCATATGATGGGCACAGTTGGCTGCATTTGCTGGGCACACAGTCTGCATATGATGGGCACAGCTGGCTGCATTTGATGAGAACAGAGGCTGCATATGATGGGCACAGTTTGCTGCATTGCTGGGCACAGAGTCTGCATATGATGGGCACAGTTGGCTGAATTTGCTGGGAACAGAGTCTGCATATAATGGGCACAGATGGCTGCATATGATAGGCATGGTTGGCTGCATATGATGGGCACAGTTGGCTGCATATGATGGGCACAGTTGGCTGCATTTGCTGGGCACAGAGTCTGCATATGATGGGCACAGTGGCTGCATATGATGGGCACAGTTTACTACATATGATGGGCACAGTGACTGCATATGATGGGCACACAGTGGCTGCATTTGATGGCACAGTGACTGTATTTGATGGCACAGTGGCTGCATATGATGGGCACAGTGGCTGTATTTGATGGCACAGTGGCTGCATATGATGGGCACAGTGAGGCTGCAATTGATGAATCAGGCAGGCTGGTTGTACCCAAGCCGATCAATCGATCAACTTGGTACATTCAGCCTGCCCATTAACGGTTCGAATCTCGGCCATGTATCGCCTGCCTTAGGACCACACAAAAGCAGAAAGGCTTTATCAAGGCAGTGCGTTCTTCTACACATTTTTGCAAATGATGTGCAATTAAAACCTCAGTTTTTAATGCAAATTATTAGACACCATCATTTTGCTGATTAACTGGTAAGTGTGATAGGAAAATGTTTGTTTTGTTTGTTCTATCAAAACTCCAGGCAAGCAACTAAATACACAATTAAAACCCTTGTGTGGGATCGGTTTTACCTGCCAAGAGATATGCATTTCACTCCACATGTCCTGGAATGTATACAGCTTTGCTAGACAGCTGAGCCAGGTTTATCACTGCAGTACAAAAAAGTACTGCAATTGTGCAATAAAGCTTGGTCACCTGCCTGCCTCCATCCGGGGATTAGACCATGAAGGAGCTGCAGCATATTGATAAGGTCAATTTTCGCCTCACTCTCTGCCGTTGACAGCACATGTGCAGTGCAGCAGAACCTAATTGGCTCTTGTTGCTGACCATTTCTTTTTCAGTCTGATTTCTGGAGTGCAGGAGATAACAGGAGACCAAGTCAAATTTGGGTGCTGACTGAGGTTGGGTATCGATGGTTCGTTTTTTTGTTCGGTGGCAGGCTAAGTAAAAAAAAAAATTCCCGACCCACATGTAGCAGGGCACCAGCGGGCTTTTTGGATTCCTCATTCCACTGTGAACTGCTGGCTGGGCTGTTTCTTTCCCCCCTCCGCAGCCGGTGCAAACACAGCAGCATGGAACACATGAAGATCCGGCTAGACTTTTCTATTTGGATTCCCCACTCGCCCTCCTCCCGCTGCAGAGAGAGACAGAATCAGGGCTGGTGCTACCACTAGGCAAACTAGGCAGCCGCCTAAGGCGCACTCCTGCCTAGGGGCGCCCGGCTGCTGGTTACCCTCTGTGTCTGCATGCTCTGCAGGCTGCAGCATGTAACTAACTCATGTAGTGTAATTAGAGGTGCAGCGCAGCACTGGAGCCAGCACTAGAGGAAGCAGAGCTGATGCTTCCTGTATACCAGTGCCTTTTGTCACATGGGCAGGGCAAAGGGGGTGGAGTCAGGGGTAGAGCCAATGGGGGTGGCAAAAATAGGTTTTCGCCTAGGGTGTCAAAAATCCTTGGACAGAATGCATACCTCCCAACTGTCCCTGATTTGGAGGGACTGTCCCTGATTTGGAGCAATGTCCCTCTGTCCCTCATTCCTCCTCATTTGTCCCTCATTTTGGTCTGATCTATATAGTTGTATATAAAATGCACTTTTTATCTATCAAAAAGTGTTTCCCAGCGCTAAACCTTTCATCTGATTTCTAAATTGCTGCATTTGTAAATTCCAAAAGCCAATATAAAGGAATAGTAGTGGTAAAAAAAGCACTTATGGGTTTAACCCAGAGCCGATCCACCCTATACGCGGACTACGCAAGCTGCGTAGGGCCCCGCGGCGGATCGGCACTGCTCGGGGGCCCCTGGGGCCGCTGCCGCCGCTGTGAGGTCAGCGGCGCCTGCAAAAAAGATGGCCGCGGGGCCGACATGCAACTGCGCATGCGCCCGCCTTTCCGAAAATTGCCGAGCAGCGGCAACAGCGCTGGCGCATGCGCAGTTGCATGTCGGCCCCGCGTCCATCTTTTTTTCAGGCGCCGCTGCCCTCACAGCGGCGGCAGCGGCACCAGTGACACGATGGCGCCGAGTGGCGCCATTTTTAAAAAATAAAACGTCTCCTGTCCCCCCTCAAAGCCTCTGACCTCCTGGGCCCCCTCCCCCTCGCAGGCAGCCTCTGACCTCCTGTCCCCCCTCAAAGCCTCTGACCTCCTGCCCCCCCCCCTTCGCAGCCTCTGACCACCTGCCCCCCCTTCGCAGCCTCTGACCTCCTGCCCCCCCCTCGCAGCCTCTGACCTCCTGCCCCCCCCTCGCAGCCTCTGACCTCCTGCCCCCCTCGCAGCCTCTGACCTCCTGCCCCCCCTCGCAGCCTCTGACCTCCTGTCCCCCCCCTGCAGCCTCGGACCTCCTGCCCCCCCTTCGCAGCCTCGGACCTCCTGCCCCCCCTCGCAGCCTCGGACCTCCTTTCCCCCCCTCGCAGCCTCTGACCTCCTTCCCCCCCCCTCGCAGCCTCTGACCTCCTGCCCCCCCCTGCAGCCTCTGACCTCCTGCCCCCCCCCTGCAGCCTCTGACCTCCTGCCCCCCCCCTGCAGCCTCTGACCTCCTGTCCCCCCCTGCAGCCTCTGACCTCCTGCCCCCCCTTCGCAGCCTCGGACCTCCTGCCCCCCCTCGCAGCCTCGGACCTCCTTTCCCCCCCCCTCGCAGCCTCTGACCTCCTGCCCCCCCCTCGCAGCCTCTGACCTCCTGTCCCCCCTCGCAGCCTCTGACCTCCTGCCCCCCCCCTCGCAGCCTCTGACCTCCTGCCCCCCCCCCCTCGCAGCCTCTGACCTCCTGTCCCCCCCCCTTCGCAGCCTCTGACCTCCTGTCCCTCCCCCCTTGCAGCCTCTGACCTCCTGTCCCCCCCTTGCAGCCTCTGAACTCCTGCCCCCCCCCCCTTGCGGCCTCTGACCTCCTGTCCCCCCCCCTTGCGGCCTCTGACCTCCTGCCCCCCCCCCTTGCGGCCTCTGACCTCCTGTCCCCCCCCCCTTGCGGCCTCTGACCTCCTGTCCCCCCCCCTTGCGGCCTCTGACCTCCTGCCCCCCCCCCCCCCCTTGCGGCCTCTGACCTCCTGTCCCCCCCCCACAGCCTCTGACCTCTCCTGTTGCCCCCCCACAGCCTCTGACCTCTCCTGTTGCCCTCCCCCGCAGCCTCTGACCTTTCCTGTTGTCCCATCCGCAGCCTCTGACCTCCCCTGTCCCATCCGCAGCCTCTGACCTCCCCTGAGTCAAGAGAGGGAGTGCAGCCAGGATGAGGGTCATGGGAGAAGTCAGACATGTATAGACTGCGGAGAGAAAACTATGGGATAAAACCAGAGCCACCAAGCTGGAGCCGACTGACTGAACCCTGCATGATGCACCTGAGAGGAGGTCAGTGACAGCACCGCCAGGCCAGTCTAGGGGGGGTCAATACAATATTGTAAGGGGGCACTGATATAAAGGTTCCCCCTTATATCAGTAAACCCCCTTATCTTAGTGTTTTCTTTCTCTGGTCACCAGAGTCCGCCCCACATTCCCAGAGTTCCCCTTTACATTATAGTATGCAGGATTCCACCTTACAGTGCAAGGGGGAACTCTGATGTAAAGGGCAATGCTGCAGACCCTGATGTAAGTAGGGAGGCTCTCTGAGGACATGGATGTATGGGGGGCTCTCTGGGGACCCCGATATATAGAGGGGCTTTAAAGGGATGCTCTCTGGGGACCCTGATGTAAGGGGGGTGCTCTCTGGGGACCCTGATGTAAGGGGGGTGCTCTCTGGGGACCCTAATGTAAGGGGGGTGCTCTCTGGGGACACTAATGTAAGGGGGGTGCTCTCTGGGGATCCTGATGTAAGGGGTGTCTCTCTGGGGACCCTGGTGTAAGGAGGGGCTCTCAGGGGACCCTGATGTAAGGAGGGGCTTTATAGGGATGCTCTCTGGGGACCCTGATGTAAGGGGGGTGCTCTCTGGGGACCCTAATGTAAGGGGGGGTGCTCTCTGGGGACCCTAATGTAAGGGGGGTGCTCTCTGGGGACCCTAATGTAAGGGGGGTGCTCTCTGGGGACCCTAATGTAAGGGGAGGCTCTCTGGGGACCCTGGTGTAAGGGGGGGCTCTCTGGGGACCCTGGTGTAAGGGGGGGCTCTCTGGGGACCCTGGTGTAAGGGGGGGCTCTCTGGGGACCCTGGTGTAAGGGGGGGCTCTCTGGGGACCCTGGTGTAAGGGGGGGCTCTCTGGGGTCCCTGGTGTAAGGGGGGCTCTCTGGGGTCCCTGGTGTAAGGGGGGGGGCTCTCTGGGGACCCTGGTGTAAGGGGGGGCTCTCTGGGGACCCTGGTGTAAGGGGGGGCTCTCTGGGGACCCTGGTGTAAGGGGGGGCTCTCTGGGGTCCCTGGTGTAAGGGGGGCTCTCTGGGGTCCCTGGTGTAAGGGGGGGGGCTCTCTGGGGACCCTGGTGTAAGGGGGGGCTCTCTGGGGATCCTGATGTAAGGGGTGGCTCTCTGGGGACCCTGATGTAAGGGGGGGATCCACACTCAGATATGTAAAGATAAATATATAATGTCTGTTCTATATTGTTGTACTTATTCTTTGACTGTTTTGTTTAAAGGAGGGAGGATTGTATTGGGAGCGCTGAAGTGTCAGGTGTGACTGTGTGGCAATGGCAAATGGTTTACACGGGTCAGGTAAAGGGCCCCTCAGCAGAATTTAGGGCCCCAGGGAGGTCAGGATCGGCACTGGTTTAACCAATCTTGTTTTTTGTACAATTCTCCTTTAAGGGGGCGTGGCAGAGGGCGTGTCCTATGCCTACATACTTTTGCTGATAGGTGTCCCTCATTCCCATCTCAAAAAGTTGGGAGGTATGAGAATGTGCGGCAGCGCAATGTATGTGTCTGCTCGGTTTCCCCCAATCCCTCTCCCTCCCGTGAATGGTGGGTGGACCAATCAGTAAACTGCAGTGATGGGACATGTAGTCCCCTAGGAAGCACTGTCCATTAGTGATGAGCAAATTGCATATTTTATATTTCCTCACATTATCTATGAAAGCCTCCAATATCCTGGTTACCTTAACAGACATCCCAACCTGCAAAAACTAATTTCAGGGAAGTGGCGCTTCAATTTTTTTACAATGTAATTTGTTTTTAATTGTTTTTCACAATGCTTTTTGGGGGGGTAGGGGGTTGGGGCAGTAGACAGTGTTGGTAGCGCCGGGGAAAGTGGTGTCAGTAGTTTATTACATTTTTTTACACTTTTAAAATTTTTTACAATATTTTTTTTAGATTTTTTGGGGGGCTTTGGTGAGATGTCAGGGGTCTAAACAGAACCCTGACATCTCCCCTTTGAGACAAAGGGACTGAGGACACAGATTCCCCAGTCCCTTTCTCAGCACTAAAGATGAATGAACAGGAGACAGAGGCTCCTGTTCATTCATAAACTGAGCACAGTTTACTCTGCTCAGTTATCACAGGACACAGGATCACTGTGTCCTATTCCTGACAGTCCCCCCCCCCCCCTCTGCAGGCAGCGGAAGAAGAGGGGAGCTGGGGGCGGAGGAGGAGGAAGAGAACACATGGGTAGAAGAGAACGTGGGGGGTGGGACAGAGAAGGACACGGAGGGGGCCGGGGGAGGAGCACACAGAACAGCCGGGAATGATCGGTGCAGCAGGAGGGACAGATGTGAACACCGATCTCCCTGCATATATAGAGCTGACAGCCACAGGGGAGAGAGAAGGAGAAGCGTCTGTCAGCTAAAAATTGATACAAAGGAGATCGGTGTTCACAGCTGTTCCCCGCCGCACCGATCATTCCCGGGTGTTCGCGAGGCACTTGCGGGTGTGTGGGAGCCACCACAGAAATGCGGGAGACTCCTGCACCTCGCGGGAGACTTGAGATGTATGCCTTAGCTGACTTCATACTAAAGGAATGTCATTACAAACTGACCAAGTCCTTAAAAGTCCTGTGGAGTTGGCTGGGGGTTGGCCATTTCTTTACACACAAGCAGGGTCGCAGATAGGTCAGTACAACTGGCCCTGTTGTACCAGGCCCGGGCCAGCAGGGGGGCCCGGGCAACCTGAACAGATAAGTAATTAATTATGTAAAAAAAAAAATCCTCCAGCCATGACCGACCAGAGTCCTAAATACTGCCAAAGCACTTTTTTTACTGATAGCTGTGTGGAGAAAAGGTGGCTGCAGGGAAGGGACTATTTTTTCTATTTCGGGCATGGAAGAATGCCTCTACCGTGCCCGCTCCTCATCTCCTCATGCTGGCTCAGCTGGCTAGTGCTGTCCCCCTGGCGCCACGGATTGATTCCTCTCTCTCCGCGTGAGAGAAGTAGCAGTGGGCGGCGAGTCAGGCGAGCAGCGGCGGCAGAGGACAAAAAAGAAGCAGCTGGCATCGGCATCCCATCTGACTGGAATCGTTTTTGGACACTCCGGTCCAGGCAGCAGCAGGATCAGCGAAGAAGTGACTCCTTGGGCTCAGCCAACAATGACACAGGTGTGCACTTGCTTGGAGGGGAGGGGCTTCAAGATCTACTACTACTACTGCAGAAGCATCTATACATTATGGCATTGGCGGCATGGGTGGCACTGTCTGCAAGTAGCACATGCGTTATGGGCAGCCTGCAGAGACAGCGCCACCCATGCCACCAATGCCGCAATGTGCTGCAGACAGTGCCACCCATGATGTTAACGCATGTGCCGCATGTGCTGCCTGCAGAGACAGTGCCACTTATGCTGCCAATGGCATCACTTGGTGTCTTCCAACTAAACCTCCAGGCTCTTTCCGAGGAACCAGCCTTATGCGTGGCCCTCTCCCAAAGAGTCCTCCCCTGTTGCTTTCTCAGTTGCTGGGCCTCTCCACAGATGAGACGACACTGGACCACCTTTCAGTTACTTTGCCTCGGAATTGGATGGATCCGCACCCCAGGCCATGAGGGCCACGGGGGCTGGTCAGGAGGACCAGGACCAAACAGACAGAAAGATCTTCTGGACCGGAACCCAGAAGCACTTGATCTCAGTACCTTAACCACTACGCGCCCGCGCTATAGCCGAAAGATGGCTGCAGCGCGGACGCTCTCTGCTGGGAGGACGTCCCTGGACGTCCTCCTGTGTACTTCCCTAATGCGCGCTCCTGAGAGCGCGCATTGGGGAAGTTCTGTGCTGGCCGTGTCTGTCGGACACAGCCGGTCACAGATCGCTGTAAACAGCCAATCACAGCGGCCGTTTACAGCGAGATCTGGCTGTCCAATGAGAGATGATCTCATATGTTTGCATATGCAAACATATGAGATCATCTGTCAGCGCCGCTCTGCCTCCTCACACAGACAGCGTGTGAGGAGGGAGAGAGGAACGGCGCCGGCGCCGTAAGTAAAAAAGAAAAAAAGAAAAGAAAAATAAAGTGATCTGTCCCGCTGCCACCTGTCATCAGTACCACCTGTCCCCAGAGTGCCATCCGTGCCACCTGTCCCCAGTACCACCTGTCCCCAGTGCCACCTGTCCCCAGTGCCACATCAGTGCCATCTGTCATCAGTGCCAAATCAGTGCCACGTCAGTGCCATCTGTCATCAGTGCCACGTCAGTGCCATCTGTCATCAGTGCCACGTCAGTGCCATCTGTCATCAGTGCCACGTCAGTGCCATCTGTCAGTGCCATATAAATGCCACGTGTCATCAGTGCCACGTCAGTGCCATCTGTCATCAGTGCCATCTGTCAAAAGTGCCACCTGTCAGTGGCACGTGCCATCTGTTATCAGTGGCACATGTCATCAGTGCCACGTATTAGTGCAATCTCTCATCAGTGCCACGTATTAGTGCCACATGATATCAGTGCCACGTATAAGTTCCATCTGTCAGCAGTGCCACATATTAGTGCCATCTGTCAGTGTCACGTGTCATCAGTGCCCCCGTATTAGTGCCATCTGTCATCAGTGTCACGTGTCATCAGTGCCCCGTATTAGTGCCATCTGTCATCAGTGCCACATCAGTGTCACGTGTCATCAGTGCCACCTGTCATCAGTGCCACGTCAGTGTCACATGTCATTGCCCTGGTGCTCCAGGGCCTTCAAAAGTGTACTAGGTAGTCAACAATTTAGATGTGTAATTTATGCTCATAGAACACGTGATGGCGCTCCCTGCATGTTGGGCCTCTCTAAGTGGCCAGGCTGTGGAAAAGTCCCACACATGTGGTATCGTAATACTCAGGAGGAGTAGCAGAATTTATTTTGGGGTGTCATTTGTGGTATACGGATGCCATGTGAGAGAAATAACCTATTACAATGACAATTTTGTGGAAAAAAATAAAAAATAAAAAAATAATTCATTTTGCAAAGAATTATGGGAAAAAAATGACAACATCAAAAAGCTCACCATGCCTCTTACTAAATACCTTGGAATGTCTACTTTCAAAAAAGGGGTCATTTGGGGGGTATTTGTACTTTCCTGACTTGTTTGGGTCACAAGAAATGAGATAGGTCACCAGTACATCAGATGTGATCAATTTTGTATAATTCGCACCACAGATTGTAGAGTCTGTAACTTTCACAAAGACCAAATAATATCCACTAATTTGGGTTATTTTTACCAAAGATATGTAGCAGTATAAATTGTGGCCAAAATTTATGAAGAAAAATTAATAATTTGCTAAATTTTATGACAGAAACAAAGAAAAATGCGTTTTTTTTCAAAATTTTCGGTCTTTTTTCATTTATAGCGCAAAAAATAAAAAACCCAGAGGTGATCAAATACCACCAAAAGAAAGCTCTATTTGTGGGAAAAAAAGGACAAAAAATTAATTTGGGTTCAGTGTTGCATGACTGAGTAATTGTCATTCAAAGTGTGAGAGCACCGAAAGCTGAAAATTGGTCTGGGCAGGAAGGGTGTTTAAGTGCCCAGTAAGCAAGTGGTTAAGTACCCTCTCCCAGATGCACAGCAAGACAACACTCCCACTGGGCTGGTTCCGAGAGAGTTTGGCACTTAATGCGCCTAGCCAAACTGCGTTCTCACACTTGCCAGAAGTGACAGCGACACCTGTAGCCAAGGAGAACCAAACTGCGGTTTTAGGAATTTTAAATAGAAAAAACACATAGCATGTGCTCTTCAGGAGCCAGCACTACACATGTTTACAGTGACTTTTATTTGTCCAGGTGTGTCAAAGGGGCTGAGGTTGTTCTTGGAGTTCAGGCACAAAACAGGGAACTGAAAGTTACCAAGCGTCTCCTTTGGGGGTAGCGCTACACACATGCGATGTGGATGGAACGGGACATTGTATTCTGACTCTCTGCTGTCAGAATACATTGACAGACGCTGATCAATTAAAGTTTTCCAATGTCCCTGTTCAACAGAATTTGATCTATCGATTGACTTCTGTTGAACAGGGAGGGCCACACACAGAACGGAATTTGACTGGTCCCTGCTGAACCCAGCCTTCCATTATTTGCATTTATAAACACAATTATTGAATACATAACTGGATTACGTGGTGTCTTTTATAACTGCCTGGCATTTAGCCTAAAAGCAGGTTGATCATAGATGAAAAATTATGCCTATTGTTTGGGTTAAAAAAAAACGGAATAATTTGTATACTTGCAGCTCTTTCTTCCTCAGAAACCGAGATTACTTTATCAAAGGGTTATATTTAGAGAGCTAAACAGCACTAGAGCAGGTCTCCTATTAATAAACTCCATTTGTTTTTCACTTTTGAAAGATCTAATTAACTTTTTTGCAAGAAAATTATAACATGTTCTAATGTGTTTTATTTGAAAGTTTGTTATTTTCAGTGCTACCTCTCCAGTCCCGCTAAAAATCGCTTAAAAATATATATATATATATATATATATATATATATATATAATAAAAATGCCATAAATCTATCCCCTATTTTGTAGACGTGATAACTTTTGCGCAAACCAATCAATATAGGCTTATTGCGATTTTTTTTTTACTAAAAATATGTTAAAGAATACATATTGGCCTAAACTGATGAAGGATATTTTTGGATATTGGGATATTTTGGATATTTATTATAGCAAAAAGTAAAAAAATATTGTTATTTTTTTCAAAATTTACGGTATTTTTTTGTTTATAGCGCAAAAAATTAAAACTGCACAGGTGATAAAATACCACCAAAAAAAGCTCTGTTTGTGGGAAAAAAAAGGACGTTTTTGTTTGGGTACAGCGGCGCATGACCGCGCAATTTTCAGTTAAAGCGACGCAGTGCCGTATCGCAAAAAATGGCCTGGTCATTAAGGGGGAAAATATTCTGGGGCTGAAGTGGTTAAACAATGGGCCTAATTCTCCCTGAAAGTCAGGTCAGTAATCTGCTTCTAATGCCGCGTACACACGGTCGGAATTCTCATCGGAAAAAGCTCTGATGGTTTTTGCTCAAACTGTCTTGCCTACACACGGTCACACCAAATTCTGATGGTCTGTAACACCGCTGTGTTACAGACCATAAAACATAAAAACATAAAACATAAAAACATAAAACGCATAAAACATGTTCGACTGCACTATAAAACGGAAGTTTAATGCTTCCGAGCATGCGTGAAATTGTTTCCGAGCATGCGTCGGAATTTTGCGTGTCGGAATTGCCTACACAGGATCGGAAAATCCGATAGAAAGGTTTTCCGTCGCAAAAATTGAGAACAGGTTCTCAATCCAAAGTCCGTCAGAAATTCCAACAGAAAAAGACCGTTGGGCATACACACGGTTGGAAAATCCAATGAAAAGCTCCCATCGGACTGTTTCCATTGGAAATTCCGACCGTGTGTACGCCGCATTAGTCTTTGCACTCCAGCCACCCCACCAAAAAATTGAAAGTCAGCAGCTACAAATACGGTAGATGCTGACTTTTACTATTAGGGCACTTACCTGTCCAGGGATCCTGTGGTGTCCTCTCCCAAGCCGATCTTAAATCGGCTCTCAGGTGCTGCCACTGCCATCTTGGGTAAGAGAAACCATCAGTGAAGCCTGGCGACTTTACAGCCGGTTTCCTACGGCGCATGCACGAATCGTGCTGTGCTTTCTCAATGGGCCGGCTGAGGCGAGGGCCAAACTTCCGGCTGAGTTTGCAGCACCAAACTCTGCAGGAACTGGGAGCAGGTACCAGTCAAAACCAGGTACCAGCTGCCCACAAGGTGCCAAATGTGGCAGCGGAGAAGGGGAAGAGGCAAACAAGCGGAGCATCCCCTTTGGCGCTTTAACCACTTCTGGACCAAGCCTATTTTTAAAATCTGTATTTTAGAGCCAAAATGCAAGCTGTGCTTGAGCAGGGGGCGTGCTCCAGAGGCAGGCTGTGATTGGGAGGGGGCCTGCTCCAGAGGCAGGCTCTGATTGGGAGGGGGCATGCTCCAGAGGCAGGCTGTGATTGGGAGGGGGCGTGCTCCAGAGGCAGGCTGTGATTGGGAGGGGGCCTGCTCCAGAGGCAGGCTCTGATTGGGAGGGGGCATGCTCCAGAGGCAGGCTGTGATTGGGAGGGGGCGTGCTCCAGAGGCAGGCTGTGATGGGGAGGGGGCGTGGTCCAGAGGCAGGCTGTGACTTGGAGGGGGCATGCTCCAGAGGCAGGCTGTGATTGAGAGGTGGCATGCTCCAGAGGCAGGCTGTTATTGGGAGGGGGTGTGTGCCAGAGGCAGGCTGTGATTTAGAGGGGGTGTGTGCCAGAGGCAGGCTGTGATTGGGAAGGGGCATGCTCCAGAGGCAGGCTGTGATTGGGAGGGGGTGTGTGCCACAGACAGGCTGTGATTGGGAGGGGGCGTGCTCCAGAGGCAGGCTGTAATTGGGAGGGGGTGTGCTCCAGAGGCAGGCTGTGATTGGGAGGGGGTGTGTGCCAGAGGCAGGCTGTGATTGGAAGGGGGTTTGTGCCAGAGGCAGGCTGTGATTGGATATGGACAAACAAATATACATGTGGCGCTGGTACTGAAAATAGATCCTATTACTGAAGTCCAAATGGCCAGTAAGCTACTATGCAGCCAAAAAGTTCAATAGTTTAGGGCCAGCCTTAGCAGGGAAGCAGAAGCAGCCTCCAGGATATGCAAGAAAGAAAAACAAATGCAGGCGCCTCTGAGTTAGACTGTAATTGTGTATTTCAAAGAAATCACTTAGTAACTTACATCAAAGTTAACATGGACGAGTACATCTGTGAGTAAACGCTCTGCATGACATCCAAACACGCTGGTCAAAAGGCAAGCTGTCTCCGCCGCTCTGAGGGATCTCCTGACCAGCAGGAAGATGATAAGATGGTGGAGAGCTGAAGAGCAGGCTTGGAACGCTCCCTGGACTGCAGTTTTGTGATGACGTCACAGGCGTGATCACAACGTGTTTCCAGGCTGGCGCACCCTGGTGGTGGGAGGAATGCATGCTCCTTTTTCAAGCAAGTGCGACCTTTGCAACCCTGGTAGTTCTGCCACTGTAACTAATTTCTTCGAAGAGGAAGCATCGGTTCATAAAAGTCACTTTTTATTCTTGTGAGCATCCACTAAATGTTTAATTGGCGAACCTCCCCAACAAACCAACACATCAACAGTTGTCAACAACGTGACTTTCCTGTAAAACCGCCGTGCATTAAAGTATCCTCCTAGCTGTTTTGCTGTGGAGTGGAATATTCCCAGAGATGTAAAACAACTTTAATATCTTTTTTTTTTTTTTTTTAACATCCAAATATTCAACTTGGAACGAGGGCGTAAAAAAAAGGCGCTAGGACATTTTGAATCTTTTTTTTTTTTTTTTCTTGCGGAGAAAAAAAGGTCGATATTTTACAATAATAACAGGAACTTGTATCAGCTCTATAAAAGATGCATGAAGTAATTGGTGCTTAATTTGTACACAAACTGTCAAGGCAGTTTTCCTCACGGCCTGTATCTTCTGAATTCATTAGTCTTTAATTAAGGCCAGTTGGGACCAGCAGTTAGAAGGTTAAAGAGGTTCTGACAGCCCTAATCATTGCTCAGGAAGCTGAAAATGTATGCAAAGTCTCGGCAGATGGGGTGAGAGCTGCGTCTGCCAAGTGATAACTGCTATTTCTTTGCACCTCCAAAGCTGTCATCCTAATAGGCACATTTTAAATTTATTAATGCTCTAGTTACAATGCATACCCAGTCTCTAATGGTATGTCATTCAGAGTATATAAACTCAGCAATTAACACACATTACCTGATAATGGTAAAATTATTTAGTGCCTGTTTGATTTTGGGTCCTCTTCCAGTCCCCTCTATGGCATGGATACTAATAGTAATGACTCCCCCCCCCCCCCATCCCCCCGCTTTGTTGAGAAATGTTGCATTTCCGACTATGCCATACATTTGACTGACGTTAATTATTTTCTGTTTTACCAATGCAGAGCTGAACTACAATTATTGAACATCCCAATCCACCCTTCCTCCCCCCGTAGACTTCCTTGCAAAGGCTTCAACTTGAATTACAAAAGAGCTTTTGTTTATTTTCATATGTTCGCTTGTCATTTTCCTGGGTTTAAAAAAAATAATAATTTCCAAGTAAATTTTTTTTATGTTATAGTTAGATGTCTTTTTTTTTTTTTTTTTTTAACCGTGTCATAACCTTCAGGAATACAATGCCTAGACAAATTGTTCTAAGGCAGAGTGACTAATGTTAAATCAGTCAATTAAAAACAATAATAATAATAAACACATCTGATAATACTGTCATCCATGCGTCGGAGACCTCAAGACATGAAAAGTCGTTTGTAACCGTGGGATTGGTGGATGTCGCATCCGGTGGATGTATTAACCACTTGCTTACTGGGCACCTAAACTCTTTGAATGACAATTGCGCGGTCATACAACACTCTACCCAAATTACATCTTTATAAAAAATTTTACAACAAATAGAGCTTTCTTTTGGTGGTATTTGATCACCTCTGGGTTTTTTATTTTTTGTTAAAAAATTTAAAAAGACCGATTAAAAAAAAAAGAATACAAAACCGTTTTGTATTTTGTTAATACATTTTGCAAACAGGTAATTTTTCTCCTTCATTGATATACGCTCATGCGGCTACACTGATGGGCACTGATAGGCTGCACTGATGGGCACCAATAGGCTGCATTGATGGGCACAGATAAGGCAACACTGATGGACACTAATAGGCGGCACTGGTGGGCACTGATAGGTGGCATTGGTGGGCACTGAAAGGTGGCACTGATGGGTGGCACTAAAGGGCATTGATAGGTGGCATTGAAGGGCACTGATAGATGGCACTGATTGGCAGTGATGGGCACTTATGGGTGGCAGTGATGGGCACTGATCGGCACTGGTAGGTGACACTGCTAGGTGGCACTGATTGGCACCACTGATGGGCATTGATAGGTGGCACTCGTGGACATTAATATGTGGCACTGATTGCTGGCACTGATGTACTGGTGGGCACTGATTGGTGGGCACTGAGTCGTGGCACTGGCAGGCGGTACTGGTGGGCAGATATGAGGCGGCTTCGCCTCTTCCTCTTTGGGACTGATGTCCCTTCAACAGAAGCCGGTGATTGCTTTTTTTTTCTCCTCAGGCTGTCAGCATGAGAAGGAAAAAAAACCGATTACTGATCTTCTGTTTGCATCACGTGATCAGCTGTCATTGGCTGACAGCTGATCACGTGGTAAGGGGCCGGTAACGACCCCTTACTCCGATCTGTGATCTCATTAACTCGAGTGATCACAGCGTGCGCTATGCGCACCATTCAGGGAGACGTGGCGAGCATTCAAAGGGGAGGACGTCTATTGACGGCCTCCTAGCAAAGCAGATCCACGCTGTAGCCGTTATTCGGCTATAGCGCAGATCTGAAGGGGTTAAAAGTGTATGTAAACCTTAAAGGGTAAGTTCACCTTTACAGAAAATCCTGCGAGAATCCCTCGATCCCCCACTGTCAGGCACCGCGTCGTCGCTTTACTGGTTCGGGGATTTGAAACCATCCTGGCTTTTTCTCCTCCATCGATGACGGGCTAGTGGATTCTGATTGGTCAGTGCCGTCCATGTGACGGTGCTGACCAATTAAAATGCCTCCTATCCGTACACGCTGAGAGGTGCAGATAGGAGGTTAAGCCCCCTTCCTGCACCCTGCTCTTCTAGGGATCAATGGATGCTCCAACCAACCACCCTCACTAAAGTATGATGAAGTGAAATCCCCAGACCAGTGAATTGGTGACCCGGTGTCGGACAGAAGGGGATCGCGGGATTCTCGCAGGATTTTCTGTAAAGGTGAACTTATGTATAGCCTAAGTTTCAGGTACAGCCCCCTTGGGAGGGGTCCAGTATAAGGTCACCTTACAGATTCTTTGTAAAGGCAATGTAGCGCTACTCCCACAGGAGCAGCTTGAATAATTGTGCCCGTGTCTCCCACTGATAGATCCACAGCCAAACACAGGGTATTTTCACACATTTTTTCTAATAGAACTGTGTAGCAGATTATCTGTAGGACCATACAGAAGCTGCACGGAATAAACAAGTCCCTAACTTCAAGCACCAGGAGGGCGATTTAGCAGCACACGTCCCAGGGATCTGTACTCACAAGACTCCTGAAGAACCAGCGGCAGCCTTCCTCAGTAGTAGCAGCCAGCATCTGTGGACATCCTCCCTCAGTCAGCTCTCAGAAGAACCATTGGTTACAGCTTCTATGTTTCAGGCCCTCAGGTTGCCCACCTAAGGCCACATGGCAGCCTGCGCTGGGGAGAGGCAGCAGCCCCCCTCCAAACCTGGACCTCTTTCTCTAGAGGAAGACCAAGAGCCCATGTGCTCATCAAATATACTGTAAATACTGTCACCCAGCATGCATTGTTACACATCCCCTTCTAATTGGCCAGGGCTGTATGGACAGTCATGCTCTCATCTGCCTGGTTTCCACCCACTGTCCAGTACATACCTTAGCTACTAGACCAGTGTGGAACTTCTCAAGACAGCATGAGCAGCACCAGAGCACACTGAGCAGACCCTGCTAAACAATCACAGCTCTCTGTTAGGCCACTTTCACACTCGATTTACAGGCGTTTTAGCGCTAAAAATAGCGCCTGCATATCGCCTGTAAAGTGCCTCTCCTGTCACTCCAGTGGGCTCCCGAGGGCTTTCACACTGAAGCGGTGCACTTGCAGGATGTTAAAAAAAGTCCTGCAAGCCGCATCTTCAGGGCGGTTTAGGAGCGGTGTATACACTGCTCCTAAAACGCCCAGCGCTGCCGAAGTGCCTGCAAAGCGCTTCCGCAACGGCACTTTGTGGGCGCTATTAACCCCTTCTTCAGCCGCTAGTGGGGGTTAAAAGGGCCCCACTAGCTGGCAAAAAGTGCCACCGAAACGACGTTCTCACTGCCCCAGTGTGAAAGTGCCCTTAACCACTTGCTGCCGGCTCTCGTTCTGGGTGGACATCAGATGATGTCCGGGGGCGCACAGTGCGGCGATCGCGTCTGCGCTGTGTTGCTAGGACACGGCGCAACCGCGATCTCTGCAAAGACCGCTGCTCTTTAACCATGTGATCGGCTGTGTCCAATCACAGCTGGTCACATGAGTGCCCACCAGTGCCAGCAGTGAGTGCTCACCAGTGCCAGCCGTAAGTGCCCACCAGTGCCAGCAAACAGTGCCCACAAGTGCCAGCAATCAGTACCTATTAGTGATGCCAGTCAGTGCTGGCTATCACTGCTGCCCACCACTGCTGCCCATCAATACCTATCACTTCTGCCCATCAATGCCACCCATCAATGCCCATCAGTGCAGCCTATCCGTGTTGCCTATCTGGGCCCACCAGTCCCACCTATCTGTGCCCATGAGTGCCACCCACCAGTGCCGCTTATCAGTGCTCCTTGATGATGAAGCAGATCAACAGAACTGCTTCAATTGGGCTTTAAGCAAAAATGTCCTCCCTTCCACATATAAAAATTCTCAGCACTTAATGCTGGTCCACTACCAATGAATAGATTTCATTATATCGCAATATCTCCACATTAGACTTCCTTCCACTATAGGTACACTCAAACCAAAATGCAGAATAGCGCCATTCAGTCTATTAAAACCATGCCGCATATAACTCACATTACCTAAGTTCATCAATCACACAGCTCATTATTGTAGTATCAACAGAGCCCGATCCAGCCCCTACCACCAATGCCAGGGAGCAATGTGCAGTACGTTTAGTCATGAGATGATGGCATAATGGCAATACAGACAATCCTTACTTTCTACACTTTGATCTGCAAACCCATTGTAAGTTTTGTTTCAGAAAACATGGCTGCTGTGAAACAACAGGTGCATTTTATAATACACAATTTATTGTCCTGTATGTTCTTGATTGGGGTCCAAGTGTAGAAGGAGATTTTGTAACATTTGTGGGGAAATTATATTTGTTCACAGATTTTGTAGCTGTAGAGACAGCTGGAATTCATAGTCACTAAACAGGAGGTTTTATTGGGACTGTAAAATTTATCATGAACCCAAGTAGCATGACAGGAACAGAAGAGCCACAATACGGGTACCAGCAACAGACGCTGTATGGTCTCGGCCATATTGTGACTTCCTCCTGATGGCTCTTCATTAAAGGTTCATACTCATAGAATACAATTAGCACCAACCAGTTCTTAGTGCTGCTGTGCTGACATCTTCCCTGACCTCTAACTTTTAAAGTCCAATCTAACTTTCAATTTAATTCAGCTAAAAATATTTCAGGAACATCAAAACATGCTATGATGCTGATTATAGATGGGCCAAAGACCCCCTTGTTTGGTTTACACCAGAACTCCCGAACTGAGAAAAAGTTCGGAGCAGAACCAGCGAACCCTATTAAAGTCTATGGGACCCGAACATGAAAAATCAAAAGTCCCCATTTTGAATGCTTATATGCAAGTAATTGGCCATAAAAAGGGTACGGAGATCCGGGGACTGCCCTGGGGACATGTATCAATGCAAAAAACTGTGTTCACATGCAAAGGCGAATGCATATGGAGGTCCTGCATGCATAAGTAAATGGCGATCACACCACACATGTGAGGTATTGCCATGAACGTCATAGCGAGAGCAATAATCATAGAACCAGACCTCCTGTGTAACTCTAAACTGGTAACCTGTAAAGGCTTATAAAATGCCGGAGATTTTTAAATACTGTAATTTGGTGCCATTCCACGAACGTGCACAATTTTAAAGCGTGACATGTTGGGTATCTATTTACTCGGCATAACACCATCTTTTATATACCAAACAAATGGGTGTTATCTTGTCTCTGTGTGCATTTATATTCATTAAAGTGTATTTAAAAAAAAATTGCATTTGAAAGACCACTGCGCAAATACCGCGTGACATAAAAAAAATTGCAAAACCCACCATTTTATTCTTAAAGGCCGCCGCTTAAAAAAAAATATATAATGTTTGGGGTTCTAAGTAATTTTCTAGCAAAAAATACAGATTTTTAAATGTAACAAAAAATGTAAAAAAAGTGGTTTAAATTAATTTTGATGGTGGCTCTGCATTATACATGAGAATGTCGAGGGCCTGCCCACATTTCTTGGATCAAATGGAGTGAAAGGAGAGGAGGCTACTAGGGAAGCAGGGAGTAAAGATAAGTATTTCCCCCTGTTATTCCCCCTAGGTAAAATGAGCACTAGGGCCTTACTATAAAGGGAAGGGGGGTACCAAAGGGGGATTTTTATGAACCAACTGGAGTTCAGTTTTAAGGCTCAACATATTTTTTTTACGTATTCTTCATGGTCCACGTAATGGGAGGGCAGTGTGGCAAGAGTGTTTCTTTTGCCTATGCATTGCAAAGGTGTCCCTGTTTCTTATCTCAGAATTTGGAAGGTATGCTTTGATTGATCTGGAATTTCATTAAAGTGGTTCTGCACACACTTCATTTAGTAAATCTCTTTGCCTTCCAAATCAGGCAAAGAGTACTAAATGGCGTGTTTTTTTTACTTACCTTGTAATTGCTGCTCTGTCGCTTCGGGGGTGGGCGGGGTCTGTGCGTCGATCCTCGTCATGCCACACTGTCTCCTGGGATCTGGTGTCATTGATCCCAGGAGTCAGTGCGAACATCCGCCGAAATCTTGCGAGATTTACGGGCCTCCTGACGAAATCTCGCAAGATTTTGGTGGATGTGGCCGAAATCTCGCAAGATTTCGGCGACCGTGAGGCATGCTGGTTCACATTCAGGGAGGCACAGTGGTGTAGTGGTTAACACTCTCACCTAGCAGTAAGAAGGGTTGCTGGTTCGAATCCCAACCACGACACTACCTGCCTGGAGTTTGCATGTTCTCCCTGTGCCTGCGTGGGTTTCCTCCGGGTACTCCGGTTTCCTCCCACAATCCAAAGACATGCAGGTAGGTTAATTGGCTTCTGTCCAAAAATTGGCCCTAGTATATGAATGGGGACCTTGAATTGTGGGCTCCTTGAGGGTAGGGACCGATGTGAGTGTGCAATATGCAGGGATAGGGACAATTGTAGACACTCACTCAGGTTGAACTGGATGGACTGATGTCTTTATTCAACCTTACTAACTATGAAACTATGAAACATAAGGAAAGGGAACAAGGAAGTAAATGCTTGTGGGTTTCAAATGCCCACAAGCAAAATGACATTGCTGCTGGCATATATTTTAAAAGTTCAGAATTTTAAGAATTACGGACACGGACAACGGACAATGGACGGACACCAAAAATGTGATTGTATTGAAATAATAAAAATTATTTTAACATTACAAGAAAAAAAATAAAAAAATAGTGTGTGCAGAACCGCTTTAAGACCTCTTTCACACCGATGGCATTTTGCAGGCGCTATAGTGTTAGAAATAGCGCCTGCAATCCGCCCTCAAACTGCTGCTCCATTGTCTGCAGTGTGAAAAAACCGAGGGCTTTCACACTGGAGCGGTGCGCTGGCAGGATGTCAGGAAAAGTCCTGCCAGCAGCTTCTTTGGAGCGGTGAAGGTGAAGGTGAAGGTGTGTTTACCGCTCCTCCACCGCTGCTCCCCATTGAAATCAATTTAACTCTTTCTCGGCCGCTAGCGGGGGGGGGGTAAAAGCGCTCCGCTAGCGGCCAAAATGCGTCCCAAATCTGACGGTAAAACGCCGCTAAAAATAGCGGCGTTTTACCGCCGATGCTATAGGCGGCTTGGTGTGAAAGCCGTCTAATTGTGGCAATTTATTGATTGAACTAGGACACTTTTACCACACTGCTAGATGAAGTAGCATTCACAATATTTTTACTTTTACATTTATTACTTAATCATAAACATAACACTTTTCAGCACAATGTGTATAGGAAACCACTTGAGGTCATCTTAGTTTCACACTTTAATTTATGGCCATGCTGCGGTTTGTAATTCCCCTGTATGTAAACTTAAAGTGTTTTTTTTTTTTTTTCATAATTATTATTGTTTTCTTGATAATTTGTACAAACAAGAGGTTATCATACAGAATGTGTCAAATAACACTTATATTGGAAGAATGGTAAATACAGTATGTGTGGTTCATCTAATAATAATAAATTGTGCTTTTAACGTAATATTAATTGTTAAGCATGGATGAACAGTTGGACCATGTAAGGCTCCATGCACACTGGCTTAAAGCTGAGCTCCACCCTACAGTGGAACTTCCGCTCATCGGATTCCTCCCCCCTTCCGGTGTCACAATTGGCACCTTTCGGGGGGGTGGGGGGACAGGATACCTTTCTTTGACAGGTATCCTTTCCCACTTCTGGAAGTACGCCACGGCGCGATGCGGCCGTGACGTCACCGCGGGGCTCCCTCCTCCTCCTCCCTCTAAAGGCTGTAATGTAACAAAATAGGTAAAAAGCCAAGGGGGTGAATACTTTTGCAAGGCACTGTAGTTCTTACAGTCTGTCTCTCTTAAAAAATGTTTGTGTACATTATACATATCCTCTCATCTTTGGTAAAATTAGTGAGACTCCTCAGCCTGCTAGAGGGGGGATTTTCCATAATGTTTTATGTTTTTTAAAGTATGTAAAATTTGTTAAGTAATGTGGCGATGATGCCCTGATGACGTGGTTGCGGTCATACAACCTTCCATTCCCTGAGGACGTTGCATGATGAAATGCGTAGGGCGGGGCCAGGACCCTGAAATCACCACGCACGCTGACATTGCGCTCACGGCTCAGCCATATTGCAAAGTTTATTGGCTACATCAGCATTGCACTAGCACTTTTTTAAATATGAATTTTAGCAACATTATTAGCACTTTTATTGCAAATTTATTGCGCTCATTTTTGCATATATTGTGATATTTGTGTTTTTGACATTAAGTAAGGTGTTAGCAGATCATGAGAGTTCATGCAGATTAGCGCTGTCCATTTTCTAATGATACAGAGGAAACGTTGTTTGCTTATGTCGGGGGGGGGAGTGTGGGTACTAAAGGGTGGCACAGGGAGGCAGGGCTATGATAAATTCTCCTTGACATCATACCAGGCAGGGGGTGGGTGCCAAAGCCAGTGTGGTGGGGGGGGTCTATAAGCCAATCACAGTCAATAATAGCCCACCCCCTACTCTTTGTGCCATTCTTTAGTACCCACCCTCTCACAGACATAAACAAACAGCGTTTCCCCCCATAGCTGCCTGTGACAAGCGCAGCTGTAGGGAAGACACAGAAAGAGGAATGACTTCTGTTCCTCTATTGGGACTTTACACATTACGCAGGATACTGCAACTCCAGCTCTCCCCCCCCTCTCCTATTCACAGGTCCAGTAGGCGGGGCTATGAGTAGCTGTAATTTAGCTCCGCCTACAGAACTAGCGAATTGGGGAAGGGGGAAGGGAGAGCTATAGTTGCAGTATCCAGAGTAATGTTAAAAAAGTCCAGTTAGAAGGAGAACACAGGTAAGCAGAAAAAGGGAGGTTGAGTTCAGGGGTCAGTAGTAAGTGAGACAGAGTTCAGATGTCAGTAGTAAGTGAGGCGGAGTTTAGGGGTCAGTAGTAAGTGAGGCAGAGTTCAAAGGTCAGTAGTAAATGAGGCGGAGTTCAGAGGTCAGTAGTAAGTGAGGCAGAGGTCAGTAGTAAGTGAGGCAGAGTTCAGAGGTCAGTAAAAAGTGAGATGTAGTTCAAGGGTCAGTAGCAAATGAGACGAAGTTCAGGGGTCAGGAATAAGGGAGGCGGAGTTCAGAGTTCAGTAGTAAGTGGGGCAGAATTCAGGGGTCAGTAGTAAGTTAGGCAGAGTTCAGAGGTTGGTAGTGAGGCAGAGTTCAGGGGTCAGTGGTAAATAAAGCAACTTTCAGGGGTCAGTAGAAAGTGAGGCAGCGTTCAGGGGTCAATAAAAAGCGAGGCGAAGTTTAGGGATCAGTAGTAAATGAGGCGAAGTTCAGGAGTCAATAGTAAGTGAGGCAGAGTTCAGAGGTCAGTAAAAAGTCAGGCAGAGTTCAGAGGTCGGTAGTAAGGCAGAGATCAGGGGGTCAGTAGTAAGTGAGGCAAAGTTCAGCGGTCAGTAAAAGGTGAGGCGGTGTTTAGGGGTCAGTAGTAGGGATGAGCCGAACACCCCCCCGTTCTGCTCGCACCAGAACCCGCGAACGGACCTAAAGTCCGTGCGAGCTTTAGAACCCTATTAGTTTTAATGGATGCGAACGTTCGAAATTAAAAGTGCTAATTTTAAAGGCTAATATGCATGTTAATGTCATAAAAAGTGTTTGGGGACCTGGGTCCTGCCCCAGGGGACATGTATCAATGCAAATTTTTTTTTAAAAAACAGCCGTTTTTTTCAGGAGCAGTGATTTTAATAATGCTTAAATTGAAACAATAAAAGTGTAATATTCCTTTAAATTTCGTACCTGGGGGGTGTCTATAGTATGCCTGTAAAGGGGCGCATGTTTCCCGTGTTTAGAACTGTCTCTGCAAAAAGTGTAATTGACGGCTCCCGTAATACAGAGAACAGTCATTCATTGAAACTGAAAGTCATTCATAAAAAAAAGTCATTCATAAAAAATAAAAAAAATGAAAAAATAAAAAGCGTGGGGGTCCCCCCAAATTCAATAACCAGGCCCTTCAGGTCTGGGATGGATATTAAGGGGAACCCCAGCCAAAAAAAAAAAAAAATGGCGTAGGGTCCCCCTCAAAATCCATACCAGACCCTTGAGGTCTGGGATGGATTTTAAGGGGAACCCTAGCCAAAAAAAATGGCGTGGGGTCCCCCTCAAAATCCATACCAGACCCTTATCCGAGCACGCAACCTGGCAGGCCGCAGGAAAAGAGGGGGGGACGAGAGCGGCCCCCCCTCCCGCCTGAACCGTACCAGGCCACATGCCCTCAACATTGGGAGGATGCTTTGGGGTCCCCCAATGGCCAGGGTTGTGGGGGTCTGCGGGCGGGGGGCTTATCGGAATCTGGAAGCCCCCTTTAACAAGGGGACCCCCAGATCCCGGCCCCCCCGTGTGAAATGGTAAGGGGGTACAAAAGTACCCCTACCATTTCACCAAAAAAGTGTCAAAAATGGTAAAAATTACAGGAGACGGTCTTTGACAATTCCTTTATTAAAATCTTCTTTCTTCTTTCTTCATCCTTCGGTTTCTTCATCTTCTCCTTCCGTCATCTTCTTCCATCTTCTTCCATCTTCTTCTTCCTCCGATCCGCTTCTTCTTGTGCTGGTCTTCTCGTCCTTCTCGTCCGGCATCTTCTTCCGTCGGCGTCGGTGTCGTTGTCTCTTCTTGGGCCGCTCCACGCAATGGGAGGCTCCCGCTGTGTGAGGCTCCACTCCGTCTGACAGGTCTTTTATAACGGAGGGCACCTGGTGACCCCGCCCCCCTCTGACGTCATGGGGAAAGCCATAGGGAATTCCCCATGACATCCCCGTGCGTCAGAGGGGGCGGGGTCACCAGGTGCCCTCCATTATAAAAGACCTGTCAGACGGAGCGGAGCCTCACACAGCGGGAGCCTCCCATTGCGCGGAGCGGCCCAAGAAGAGACACCCACACCGACACCGACGCCGATGGAAGAAGATGCCGGAGGAGAAGGACGAGAAGACCAGCGCAAGAAGAAGCAGATCGGAGGAAGAAGAAGATGGAAGAAGATGGAAGAAGATGACGGAAGGAGAAGATGAAGAAACCGAAGGATGACGAAAGAAGAAAGAAGATTTTAATAAAGGAATTGTCAAAGACCGTCTCCTGTAATTTTTACCATTTTTGACACTTTTTTGGTGAAATGGTAGGGGTACTTTTGTACCCCCTTACAATTTCACACAGGGGGGGGGGGCGGGATCTGGGGGTCCCCTTGTTAAAGGGGGCTTCCAGATTCCGATAAGCCCCCCGCCCGCAGACCCCCACAACCAATGGCCAGGGTTTTTTTGGCTAGGGTTCCCCTTAAAATCCATCCCAGACCTCAAGGGTCTGGTATGGATTTTGAGGGGGACCCTACGCCATTTTTTTTTTTTGTGGCTGGGGTTCCCCTTAATATCCATCCCAGACCTGAAGGGCCTGGTTATTGAATTTGGGGGGACCCCCACGCTTTTTTTTTTTTTTTTTTTTTTTTAATGAATGACAGTTCTCTGTGTTACAGGAGCCATCAATTCATTAGCGAGTGATTTTAAATAGCTTTTTTCCTGCAAAAATGACACTTTTTTGCAGGGAAAGTTCTAAGCACAGGAAACCTGCCCCCCTTCACAGGCCACCTATAGACACCCCCCAGATGTGATACTGCAATGCTGTTCTAACAGCATGCACACACAAATCCCCAGAAATATAGCATATCTTGTCAGCAGTCAGCAACACACTGACACGCTGACACTGTGACTGAAACATAATATGCGAGGCCGCCGCCGCCGCGGCCTCTTATACTGTGGGGCGTGTACTAAAGCCCCTGAGCTATAATTGGCTACAGGCATCCTGCCTGTAGCCAATTATGGCTCTCCTCGCTGCCGGCGCTGTGATTGGCCAAGCATGCGGGGTCACAGTGCATGCTTGGCCAATCATCAGCCAGCATTGCACTGCGACTAGCGCAATGCATTGCGGGCTGCTCGCATCACACAAATTTGATGCGAGCGGCCACAATAGTTCTGGGCTCGCCGAGCGATCGAACGCCCGGTGCTCGATTCGAACATGGGTTTGAATCGAACACCGGGCCCATCCCTAGTCAGTAGTAAGTGAGGCAGTGTTCAGAGGTCAGTAGTAAATGAGGCGAATTTCAGGGGTCAGTAGTAAGTGAGGCGGAGTTTAGAGGTCAGTGAAAAGTGAGGCAGAATACAGGGGTCAGTAGTAAGTGAGGCGGAGTTCAGGGGTCAGTAGTAAATGAGGCGGAGTTCAGAGGTCAGTAGTGAGGCGGAGTTCAGAGGTCAGTAGTAAGTGAGGCGGAGTTCAGAGGTCAGTAGTAAGTGAGGCGGAGTTCAGGGGTCAGTAGTATGTGAGGCAGAGTTCAGAGGTCAGTAGTATGTGAGGCGGAGTTCAGAGGTCAGTAGTAAATTAGGTGGAGTTCAGAGGTCAGTAGTAAGGCAGAGTTCAGAGGTCAGTAGTAAATGAGGCGGAGTTCATTATGTCCAGTCGCACACCGCTAAATAAAGAATAAAAAAACAAAACAAATAAATGTTGACTTCCAGCTAACACTTTAAACAATTGCAGTAATCGGTTTTGTTTTTTTCCTTTTGGAATAAAGGTTTTACACAAATAAATAAAAGCTGATCATTGTAAGTACCCCGTCAACCCACTAACTGCTAAGTTTGCTGGACAGCTTGGTCTGATAAACGAAATTAAAAAATAACAGACTTACTGACCTGATGAAAATAAAGAAAAAAAAGCCAAGAAAAAGAAAACAAATGCAGCTATTACATCTAATGCCGCTTACACACGGTTGGAATTTCCGATGGAAACAGTCCGGTGGGAGCTTTTCATCGGATTTTCCGATCGTGTGTATGCCCATCGGTCTTTTTCTGTCGGCATTTCCTATACAGATAGTATGGCTGAATTTGCATCGCATTCGGACCAAACTCATACAGGACCCTTTTTTTGGTCCGCAGCAGAATCGGATCGCATGGGTGTTCACACCATGCGATCCGATTCCTGTCCGAGTTTGCAGATCGCACTGCGATATGCGAACTGATTTGTGGGGTGTCATTAACATTTAACTGACACTCCCAGCAGCTCACATAGGGCAGTGTGAACTGCCGCCGGGTAGACATGTGCAATTCGTTTAGTTAAGAATTCGTTTTCTGTTCAAATTCGTTATATTCGTTCATTCGTAATCGTACGAATGAACGAATGGTTTACTAAAAATTCTAACAAAAAACGAACTATCGAAAAGAACGAATATGAAAAACAACGAAAATACAAAATAATTAAATTAGAAACAACGAAACTACGAAAGAATGAAAATTCGAAAACAGAAACAACGAAAATACCGAACAAAGATTCAAAAATAACGAAAATCAAAATGAATGAAAAATCAAAATTACGAATATTCGGAAAAAAGGAAATTAAAACAACGAAAATACGAAATAACGGAAATTCTGCTGATCGAGAATTCGAAAGAACGAATGGTAGTTATGATTCTGAAATATTCCATCCAGAGTCCAGATAGGGTGTGGTTGGGTCAGAGGCTCTGTTTTGGTGGATTTTTGAGTTAAGTTCTGACTTGTGAGAGAGAAATTCTTTGTTTCTTAACCCCCCTGTCGGTATTCCCGAGTCTAGCTCGGGGCGGGATTTTAGTACCAAAAGCGGTAACCCCGAGCCAGACTCAGGCTCGCGTTGCAGGATACAGGGGGAAGTTACTTACCTTTTCCCCTGGATCCTGCGATGTCTCCCCGCTGTGTGTGCGAGCCGTCTGCTCGCTTGATTCACACAGTGCCCGAGTGACGCTGATCTCTGTTCCTTGCGACGTTACGACGCACGGGAGCGGAGACGGCGCCAAATTCAAAAAAGTTAAAAAACACAACACACATACAGTACTGTAATCTTACAGATTACAGTACTGTATACAAAAAAATACACATCCCCTTTGTCCCTAGTGTTCTGCCCAGTGCACTGCATGTCATTTTATATAATAAATAGATTTTTTTCTGCCTGGAAACTGGAGATTGTCCATAGCAACCAAAAAGTGTCCCTTTATGTCAAAAGTGGTTTTAGACAGCTAGAAAACAGCGATAATAAATTAGAATCACAATTCATCATCAAACACTAAATTTAATGACAGCGACTATTCTGCAACTGAGCAAATTTCAGTGTTTTTGATTTTATTACATTATTGAATAGTTTTTATACATATTTTTATTACATTATAATTTATGATTTTGTGTTTCAAACTTTATCATACCCGGGATGTCTACTAGACTCTGGTTTGGACAGATTTAAGTGAGTTATTCATAAGAATTGCAGACCTACAATATAAAAACGCCAAATTTCCATGCAAAATAATTGTACCGCTTTCAGCACTAAATTCCAGACAGAATCATACCGCCAGGGAGCTTAAACATATAAATAGCATACACATTACGTAAAATTATGAATTATGCTCCGATTACTACGAATCTACGAAAACAATGTTACGAAAGTACGAATAAATCAATCTCACGAAAGTACGAATGTAATTAAATCTACGAAAATACGAATTTTGAATCAACGAAAATTAGATTAACAGAAATATGAATCATTTCAAATCAACGAAAATATAGCTCTTCCGAAAAATATGAATGCGTCCGAATACGAAATATAAAGGAAATACGAATCAACGAAAAAATAGCTCTTACGAAAATACGAACGAGTCCGAATACGAACACCGACGACTTATGAAATTACGAATCGTTACGAATCAACGGAAACGAACAGAAACGAAACGAAACAAATTTTTCTATTGTGCACATGTCTACCGCCGGGAGACATGCGATGCGGGAACCCGCAGTAGATTTCGCAGCGTTCCCGCATCGCAGCAGTCTGAACCGGCCCTTAATGCCGCACATGGCATTTACTTGGGAGAATCTTGCACATACTTACAAAGTTTACATAAATATTAAAATTGAGCAGAAAAAATACTAATCAATTAGTGAGGAGAAAAAGAGCAACAAGAGTTTTCCATGAATGCCTTCAGCAGTAATAATTACAAGTGGTGACACGTCTTCCTAGTTAAAACACATTTCACTTAATGCCGTAAAGATCTTAATTACACTACAAACAGTTTCCCCGGCTCTGTGACGGAACTGGCAATGCATCAAATCTAACAACTTGGAGATGCAAGTCTGTGAGATTTGAATTTCTTTAAAGTGTATGTAGCTTCTCCTTTTTGGTCTGTTAAATAATTGAGCCCTCATACACACAGGACATTTTGCTAACTCCATTCCTCCTGGCAGCAATGTTTAGTCAGAAAAAACGCTTGTTGCTTGTAAACACGTGTAACGCGCTTAGGCGCGCCAGAAGCTTGGGCCTTAATCCATTTCATTGGGCAGATTAATAATTTATTCTGATCACTAAAATGAATTGATGCTCAAGCGCTAAACACGCGTTTAGATGCATGTGCGCGCATCAGTCCTTTTTTTCTGCCAAAATGCCTCTGCTCCTGGACGCACTGGCTGTGTTTTTTAATTCTGCCTCTAATGCTCAAAAGTATTCATACCCCCATTTTTCATGTTACAACCAAAAACGTAAATTTATTTTATTGGAATTTTATGTGATAGACCAACACAAAGTGGCACATAATTGTGGCGTTGGAAGGAAAATGATAAATGGTTTCAATTGTTTTTACAAATAAATATCTGAAAAGTGTGGCGTGTATTTGTATTTAGCCCCCTTAAGGCCCCTTTCACACTGGGGCGGGAGCCGTGGCGACGGTAAAGCAGCGGTATATTTAGCGCTGCTTTACCGTCGTTTTAGCCGCGGTATTCGTGCGCTCGCGGGGCGGTTTTACCCCCCGCGAGCGGCCGAAAAATCCCCCGCAAATCGACGCCGTAGCGGCGCTTTGCGGCGGTATTGCCGCGGTGTCCCATTGAAATCAATGGGTAGGAGCGGTATAGGAGCGGTGAATACACCGCTCCTATACCGCTCCAAAGATGCTGCTAGCAGGACTTTTTTTACCGTCCTGCTAGCGCACCGCTCCAGTGTGAAAGCCCGCCGGCTTTCACACTGGCGTGAATGGGGCTGTTTTTTTCAGGCGGTGTACAGGCGCTATTTTTAGCGCTGTACCGCCTGAAAACCGCCCCAGTGTGAAAGGGGCCTTACTCTGATACCCCTAACTAAAATCTAGTGGAACCAATTGCCTTCAGAAGCCACCTAATTAGTACAGGGGGTCTCCGACTTACGAACGCCCGACCTACGAACATCTCCTACTTACGAACCGGCCGCTGCGGGGATCCTCTGCCATTTTCTGCGGACCTTCGGCCGTTCTGCGCATGCGCGGCCAGACGGAGCCTCGGAAAATGATGGCAAACATCGGAAATGTCCGTAATTTGCCGCGGATGCGCAGAACGGCATTCGACGGAACATCGGAAATGTCCGTAATTGTCGGTCTGCGCATGTGTGGCCGACTTACGAACATTTCCGATTTAAGAACAGGAGGACAGTCCCTAACGAGTTCGTAACTCGGGGACCCCCTGTAAATGGAGTCCACATGTGTGTAATTTAATCTCAGTATAAATACAGCTGTTCTGTGAAGCTCTCAGAGGTTTTTAAGAGAACCTTAGTGCAGCCTTTTTCAACCAGGGTGCCTAGGCACCCTGGGGGCGCCTTGAGGTTTCTTCAAGGGTGTCTTGGCAAAATGCCTAAAAATGTATAAAAAATTGTATACAAGCCGGCATGTGGATAAAGTCTGACTTTTACTTACACAAAGCCACTGTTTTTCATTACGTACCAATACAACCTTCTAGACCAGCCATTCACAACCTGGGTTCCGTGGAACCCTAGGGTTCCTCCAGAGGTGGCTAAGGGTTCCTTGAGCTGTGGCTGATTTGCCTCCTGTTTGATGGTGCCTACATAGTTCTGAGCCATTGGTATGACACCAATGATCTTTATAGCTCTATAAGTGTAAGCTCTTCTTACACTGACCACCAAAGTAAGGGGCATTGTTCCCACTGACCCCCAATGAATGGGTTTTATCAGGGGTTCCCCGAGACTTGAAAATAATTTTAAGGGTTCCCCTGGCTAAAAAAGGTTGAGAAAGGCTTTTCTAGACATTTGCATCATAACAACCAATGACTTGTTTGACCCTCCTCTGCCTGTCTGCCTCAGCACTGGGGTGACATTAGCTGAAATTGAGGGAGAAGAGAAACATTGGAATGCTAGTCAGTACCTGTGTGCAAAAGTGTATTTGCTATGAAAGGATAAATTACCTCTAACATTGGGTGTCTTATGTGTGGATGTTGCTGCATTGTGTAAAGCTATTAGAAGAGTTTTTTTACATTTTAGAATGGGGTGCCTCGAGACTGTCCATAATTTTAAAGAGTGTCTAGACTGAAAAAAGGTTGCGAAACACTGCCTTAGTGAACAAACATCATCATGAAGGCCAAGGAACACACCAGATAGGCCAGGGCAGGAGGTCGGAGGCTGCGGGGGGGGGGGGGAGTAGGAGGTCAGAGGCTGCGAGGGGGGGACAGGAGGTCAGAGGCTGCGGGGGGGAACAGGAGGTCAGAGGCTACAGGGGGGAACAGGAGGTCAGAGGCTGCGAGGGGGGGACAGGAGGTCAGAGGCTGAGGGGGGGGACAGGAGGTCAGAGGCTGCAGGGGGGGGACAGGAGGTCAGAGGCTGCAGGGTGGGACAGGAGGTCAGAGGCTGCAGGGGGGGACAGGAGGTCAGAGGCTGCAGGGGGGACAGGAGGTCAGAGGCTGCAGGGGGCGACAGGAGGTCAGAGGCTGCAGGGGGCAACAGCATGTCAGAGGCTGCAGGGGGCGACAGGAGGTCAGAGGCTGCGGAGGGGAAGTAGGAAGGCTTTATTTTTAAAAATGGCGCCACCGCGTCACTGCGCATGCGCCCGCCTTTCCAAAAATTGCCGAGCGTGTCCGGACTTCGGAACAGCGCTGGCGCATGCGCAGTTGCGTCTCGGCCCGGCCCGCAGCAATCTTTTATTCAGGCGCCGCTGCCCTCACAGCGGCGGCGGCAGCCCCAGGGGTAGCTAGTCCCTGAGCAGAGCAAAAAGTGCAGTTCACAAAGCAGAGTAGAAACTCCCTCTGGTAATAAAGGTAAACAAATATATCTATAAAAGCAGCTCTATATCAATAGCCAAAAAATCAATACGAGAATAGGTAAATCAATATTTAGCAACACAACTGTAATCTAAACGTGCCTAAAGGAATAGCAGTTTCCTAGTGGTTTTCAAGTGCCCTCGAAAAAAGGAGAGAAAGTGGGGGTCCCCCTTTAAATGGCAACAACAAACTGCGCAGGGCCGGTCCAAGAATTGACGTCATACAGGGGAGGGCTGGCAGCCTGTCCAGTCAAGTGGCCCATTGAACCACTGAATCAGCTCATCCATGCCCACCTGTTTTTTCAACGCAGCCTCACCAGTGCCGCCTCATCAGTGCCCATCAAATCAACCTCATCAGTGCCCATCAATGCAAATTTACCAGTGTCTATAAATGCAGCCACATCAGTGCCCATCAATGCAGCCTCTAAAAAAAATGTAAAGTGCCCCTGTCCCCGTGAGCTCGTATGCAGAAGTGGGTAAGTCCCGCCCACATATGAAAACGGTGTTCAAATCACACATGTGAGGTATCGTCCGAACCTTAGAGCGAGAGCAATAATTTTAGCCCTGGACCTTCTCTGTAACTCAAAATCTGTAACCAGTAAAAAAATTTAAAGCGTCGCCTATGGGGATTTTTAAATACCAAAGTTTGGCGCCATTCCACAAGCGCGTGCAATTTTGAAGTGTGACATGTTGGGTATCTATTGACTCGGCGTAACTTCCTCTTTCACATTATGCAAAGAAATTGTGCTAACTTTACTGTTTTTTTTTTTTTTTTTAAGCATGAAACAAACGAATAAAACAAACGCGTTCGAAAAATTGCTGCGCAAATACCGTGCTAGATAAAAAGTTGCAACGACCGCCATTGTATTCTCTAGGGTCTTTGCTAAAAAAAAACATGTATAATGTTTGGGGGTTCCATGTAATTTTCTAGCAAAAAAAATATGAATTTTACATGTAGGAGAGAAATGTCAGAATTGGCCTGCATGCAAGGTGGTTAAAATAACATTACACATTTGTTGATATCTCAGAACACATATTGAATTAAACTATTAGCTAAGCTATGTGGGTGATTTTAATTTTCATGATATAGAGTGATCTGAGCTTTTGCTGACAATTAGCTCATCTGCAAGACTTTATTATCAAAAAAAAAATCTACAAACTGGTTAAATCACTCAATAGCATGAGATTATAATTGCCCGCAACCCCAATATGCAATTTACAGGAAACACAGTCGTACAACCCAGGTAGATGCCGCCACTATATATATATATATTGTATGTGTGACTTGCATCCCTTTGTCTTTGTAAAAAAAAAAAAATACGATTTTTTATGGCAGAATTCCAAATTTTCAAGCATCACATTTTTTATTACTCATATAATATAAATAGAAATGATATGAACTGAAAGACCATTAGTTGCCGCCAACAGTTCATACAACAGTTCATACTTCTGTTAAACCATTTTGCTTAATCCTATAATTGCTTGTAGTTAATATAATTACCGTCATCTAATTATCTAAAATGGTCGGGAAAAAAATACAAATAAACACAAATACCAGTATAGTAGTAGTATAAAAAAAGGGAGATTTTTTTTAATTTTTTTTATCTTGTATGTGAAAATGTAATAGATAAAACGAGAGATGTCAAGAAGAGCTGTTGTAGAGAACAGTCATGATAGATAATCTGGACCAACACACGAGACAGCACAGTCCCAAGAAGACGTATTTGGGTTGTGATCCTCTAGCTGTACAACATACAAAGCTGTGGTGAAAGAAGGTGTCTTCTAAGAAGTTCACATTTCGATATTGTTACCACAGGCTTTTTCTTCCTATTGTCTACTTTCTTTTCTTTTTTTTTTTGTTAAGTCCTCATTCAAGAGCAAGTGGGATGCGTTTCATGACCATTTGAGAAGTCAACCGGTAACTAAATATTGTCTTCTTTTGACTTCTTGTGTCATGTTACGACGTGGTCCTTAAGCTATATAAAGTTCCCCAATCCTCCATTACCATCACCACCATCATACCCAGCCATGTTCTCATTATTTCCACCATCAACAGAAGGACAATATCTTGTATTATGTTGTATCTCACATCCCCGTCACTCAGGGTTTTATCTTCTGGTTCCACGCATAGAAACCAAAGATGGTTTCTTGCCTTCCGTTAATCTTGGCTGCCTTTTGTCTCTGAGGTGTTTTGTGTTCGTCATTCAACTAAGGGCTCATCCTGAAGAAGTACTCAGTCAGCACCCAGATCTCATTCAAAAGCAGATATCAGACTAGTAAAATATTCATAACACAAGGGACCTCAATCAGGTTCAACTTTTGACCCCTTAAACTTAAGCAGCGCCTCGGTACGGCCGTCTATGAACTTAACAATGATTCCTGCTTAGCATTCCTGCTTAGCAGACCGGCACTGATGATCACTCCAAATAAAGACAATGTGGCAATGACAAACACGTTTTTTAGGAAACAATTTAACCCCATTCAGGTCTGCCCTATAGCAGTTTTACTGCTACAGGGCGGCACCTGTACGTCGGATCACGTATATATAATTCCGGGTAGGGGGCACCCTTGCGCACCGCCTGCGTTGGGCTTCCTGCTGTAATTACACACAGTGGGTTCGGTGGGTGCACGGTACCCGATGTCTGTCGGCACCTGCCGATCGTTAGGCAGATTGCCGTTCTGGAGGGAAGGGATGGAATTTGCTTCCCTGCAAAGCAAGGAATAAATTCCATCTCTTCCCCTAGTAAAACACCTCCCACAGCAGTGGCGTCGCTAGGTGGTGGCTTTTGGGGCTATAGCCTCGAATCTGGGGTCCATAGCCCTGAGTCTCTGCAGGGGTCCCCAAGGGCAGGGGGGGCTCTCTGGGGACCCTGATGCAAGGGGCAGGCACTCTGGGGACCCTGATGCAAGGGAGAGTCTCTCTGAGGATATATACACACACACACACATGTATATTACTGTATATACATGTGTATGCCCGCCCAAGCATATGACTTTCTTTACTACGCTGCTATGGGCTCTAGCCCCAGATCTTTTGTAGACCTAACAACGCCCCTGTCCCACAGTGTAGCACAGGCTAGGTACACAGTTAACCCTTTGATCGCCCTTTATGTTAACTTCTTCCCAACCAGTGTCATTAGTACAGTGACAGTGCATATTGTTTAGCACTGATCACTGTATTAGCATCACCGGTCCCCAAAAAGTGTCAGTTAGGGTCCTTTCACATCGTACGCAGTTGGATGCATTTTGAACTGCACTCCAACTGCTTAGAGAGCCCAAAATGAAGGTAATCCTATGAGCATAGTTCACATCATTGCAATGTAGTTCAGTGCAGTTAAAAAATAAGTAGAGCATGCTGCATTTTTCTGCACCGCAAATGCAGGGAACGCGCTACAAATGTGCTACAAAGGCACCGCACCTTGTTCCTTTAAGCTAAGAAAGCCAAGCCCTGAAACGTATAGAAAAATGTACTGCAAACACAGTGATAAATGCAGCACAAAGCGCATGGAAAGCGCATGTCAAGAGCACATCAAGCACGCTTCAAATACATGTAAACATGCGTCAAAAAGGTGCAGTTATGTGCAGTTTCTGGTGTGAATGTGCCCTTAGTGTCGGAATGTCGGCCGCAATATTGTAGTCTCACTATAAGTCGCTGATCGCAGCCATTACTAGTGAAAACATTTTTTAAATTAAAATATCCCATAGTTTGTAGACGCTATAACTTTTGTGCAAAGCAATCAATATACGAATGTACAATTATACGACCAAAAATATGTAGCAGAATACATATTGACCTACATTTTTGGAGAAACGTGATTCTTTTAAAAAATTTTATTGGATATGTTTTATAGCAGAAAGTAAAAAATTATTATTTTTTTTATTTTTTTTTTAAAGAGCAAAAAAAGTGCAAATACCACCAAAAGAAAGCTCTATTTGTGGGGAAAAAATTACATACTTTTTCTTTTGGTACAGTTTCGCATAACCGCGCAATTGTCAGTTAAATTGAAGCAGTGCCATATCGCAAAAAATGGCCTGGTCATGAAGGGGGGTAAATCTTAAGGAGGTCAAGTGGTTAAATATGTCAAATTTTCCTTTATTTGCCAATAGATAGGATGGAATAGATTTAAAGCCATGTGTGAAGGGCTAAAACCTACCTACTAAAACCCACATTCAAAGTGTGAGAGTGCTGAAAGCTAAAAATTGGCCTGGGCAGGAAGGGGTATAAGTGCCCAGTAAGCAAGTAATTAAAGTGGTTGTTAAGCCACTTGTATAAAAAGCTCCCATCCCCTCTGTATTAGAACAATAAGTTCCCCTGTGTCTGTGTTATATCATAAATATATCATATATCATAAATATGCTTATCTGTACTGATAACACACCGTCTTCCTGTGATCAGTTGCCTCCTCTCTCCTCTCCTTTCTGCCCAGCTGACAGTTCCAGCGGGCGGGGCCGAGCACTGCCGCTGACATCAGCCGAGGAGAAGAGAGGAGAGACAGGGCTGATGAGTCACATGATCGCAGGAAGGCGCTGTGTATTAGGACTTATTTTTCTAATACAGAGGGGATGGGAGCTTTTAATTATAGGTATGAGAGCAGCAGGAGCGGGGGTGGGGGGGGGGGGGGGGCGGTTGCTGACACGAGCAGACAGTCAGAGAGGGGAGGGGGGAGGATGGAGGAGAGGACACAGGAGACAGAGAGCAGGGCTGCGGCTGACAGAGGCACGTATGCTGACAACGGTGTCAGGGCTCAGCAGCCCTGATATATCGTGGTCAGCGTACGGGGGGGGGCATAGCCAGGCAGGATCAGACCGGTATTACAGGTGATACAGGGAGAAAATGACACAGCACAAATGCAGTGCTGCATTACATGCTTTAAGGGAACAGGATCTGGGTTTTTTGTTTTTTTTTGGGTTAACAAATGCTTTAAGTAGCTCTTTACACTTGAGGGTTGGAAGAACTGCACGATCCTGTAACTACTGTGATTGGCTGTCACACTGGTCACATGATCAATAGCTTGTTTCCCTGGCTCCTGATCATTACTAGAAACCAAGGGCTGTTAATGACAGCTCGGTCACTGCACTGGAAGAACGCTGTAAGCACAGAAAGCTTGGCTGTCCATGGATGCATATGTGGGGCGTGTGGGCATTATGTGGGCAGTAAGAGGTTTTTGCATATAGGTTAACCAGCTATTTGTGTAAAGTGCATCTATTTAAATAGTGCTGCTACCCCAAAATAGCCTTTATTGATAAGCAGGATGAGATAGATGTGCTTGGATGGCCCCAGTACTCAGGCATCCAAACGTCCAATCAAAGAGAAATAAAATCCGGCACCAAGATGTCTCAAAAATAAAAACATATACTGTATGATTTTATTAAATCCATCCAATAAAAGGAATCATTGCCTGTAATTATGGACACGTTTTAGCCTCTGGACACTTGTTTAACCACTTGACCACTGGGCACTTAAACCCCCTTCCTAACCAGACCAATTTTCAGCTTTTGGTGCTCTCACATTTTGAATGACAATTTCTCAGTCATGCAAAACTGTACCTATATAACATTTTTGTCCTTTTTTTCACACAAATAGAGCTTTCTTTTGGTGGTATTTAATCACTGCTGGGTTTTTTGCGCTATGAATCAAAAAAAGACAAAAAATTTGGTGTAAAAAAAATTCTTTGTTTCTGTTAAAATTTGTTGCGGAGTATTGGCAGAGTATTGCACATTGTTGCGGAGTATTGGCAGAGTGTTGCACAGTATGGGCAGAGTACTGCAGATTATTGTCACTGAGCAGCGCTGTGGGCACTACACATCCGGCCCAAATCACTGCTGCAATCTCTCCCCCTCTCCCTCTCTCCCCTCACACTGTACCGATCGGTACAGAGAGGGGAGGGAGGAACCGGCATCATGAAATAAAGCCGGTTTGTTTACAAGTGATCGCTCTGTCATTTGACAGAACGATCACATGGTAAACGGCCGCTACCAGAGGCCATTTACTGCGGTCCGTGATGCGCCGGGTCTTCTCCCCAGGGGGCGCACGAGAGCAAGATTCTGGGAGGAAGTCCATGGACGCCCTCCCAGAAAAACACGACCGCGCTGTAGCCGTGTTTCGGATATGGCCCGGTCGGCAAGTGGTTAAAGTGGACCTAGCATTAGATGTATTTATTCATGTTAAAGCCCAACTGAACTTTCAGTTTAAATCAGCCAAATACATTCCAGGTGTAAAGCTGTGCAAAGTCTTATGCCCTGTGCACACGATTGGATTTTCCGACATGTTTTTTTTTTTTGTTTTTATATATGAATACACAATATCATTTGGTGATAGTTCATTTTAGTCACATTATGTTTGTTATTAGTTGGTTTCACTACCCTAAACATTTTGTCTTTCATACACACATTCCAGGTGTAAAGCTGTGCAAAGTCTTATGCCCTGTGCACACGATTGGATTTTCCGACTTGTCTTGCATACACACAGTCACACAAATCTTGTCGGAAATTCCGAACGTCAAGAACGCGGTGACGTACAACACGTACGACGAGCCGAGAAAAATTAAGTTCAATAGCCAGTGTGGCTCTTCTGCTTGATTCCGAGCATGCGTGGAATTTTGTGCGTTGGAATTGTGTATACACGATTGGAATTTACAACAACGGATTTTTTGAAAATTCGAGATCCAGATCTCAAATTTTGTGTGTCGGAAACTCCGATGGAAAATGTCCGATGGAGCCTACACACAATCGGTTTTTCCGACAACAAGCGCCCATCGAACATTTTCCATCAGAAAATCCTATCGTGTGTACGGGGCATTACATTTTGTTTCCTGTAGGCTCCAATCACACCTGGGCGTTCTAAATCGCAGATGGAATTGCAGCGATTCTGACTGCGATTCTAAAATTGTGGCAAAATGCATTTACAATGCCATTATTTCTTAAGGGCACCCCAAAGGTGGTGCGATTTTGGCGTGGCAAAAATAGCGACCGCAAACGCTCTTGGCTCTGTGCCAAGATTTGGTACATGAGCTATTTTTTTTAGCGTTATTGGAGCGGAGGGAGGCCCATTCAAATGAAACTAAAAAAACGAGCAGCTGCAGCTCTCGCTGAAGATTGCTCAGGCGTTAATGGAGAAAGCAACCACATCCTGAGTAGAAGACTCCTGTCCCCTGGCAGCATCCTGCAGAGAAAGACCCTTGCTTGTGGAAGCATTGTTCTCTCTGCAGAAGTCTGACACTTCTCCAGCTGAGTCAGACTTGTATCTCTACAATCAGCCAAGTTGCTTATTGGAGAGCGATAGCTTTGACTCAGCAGGGCACATTTTAGACCTTAACAGAGAGACCACTGCTTCCATACAAGAGTCCTTCTATATAGCAAGTTGCTTTTTAATGATAAAAGTTTTGGATAAAAAAATGATACTGTTGTCATAAATGTATTCGTGCAGACTTGTAAAGTTAGGCCCCTTTCACACGAGCGCCTCCGTTGGATGGAATCTGCTTGCGCAGCGGGGGATCGCTCGGTTGATCCCCGTTGAGCAGGCGGATGACAGGTCCGTCTCCACACACTGTGCAGAGCAGAGACGGACACGTTTTTTCTCTCCTCTATGGGGAGATCAGGTGAAAACAGATCGCCTGTTGGTTTTCATCCGATCCGCCAGACAGATGGAAAATAGGATCACTATCCGTCTGGATTTGGCAGACAGGATTGGATCGGTTAGCAGCGGATGTTAGTTCTGACATCCGCTGCTCTATAGGAGTGAATGGAGGCTCCGATCAGGTCCGCCTGAAAAACTGACGGACAGACCTGATTGGACAGCTCGTGTGAAAAGGGCAGGACAAGGGAGTCTTACATAGAAACATTCTAATTCTGCGTACACGCGATCGGAATTCTCGTCGGAAAAAGCTCTGATGGTTTTCCCCACGGAATTCCGCTCAAACTGTCTTACCTACACACGGTCACACCAAATTCCGACCGTCAAGAACGCGGTGACGTACAACACTACAACGAGCCGAGAAAAAATTAAGTTCAATGCTTCCGAGCATGCGTCGAATTGTTTCCGAGCATGCGCAGGAATTTTGCGCGTCGGAATTGCTACAGACGATCGGAATTTCCGATCGAAACCTTTTCCGTTTGGAAAAATTGAGAACATGCTCTCAAATTTTTGCTGGCGGGAATTCGGCCAGAAAAATTCAGAGGGAGCCTACACACGATCGCATTTTCCAATGAAAAGCTCTCATCGCTCATCGGTCTTTTGCTGGTCGAAATTCCGATCGTGTGTACGCGGCATAACACTATTAGAACTGATAGGGAATAAAAAAAATGAAGGCATTTTATATATTCCTTTCCACACATTTGCGTCTATATATTTACTGCAAAATGAAAATTCTACTTTACAGCCAGAAAAATAATCACTGGTCAACTTTACTAGAGAAAAAAAATCTCAACAAAGACCCCTGAAATAAAAAAACAAGGAAAAATTAAACTGACATTCCGGTAAATAGACTAAGTACAATGTCCTCTGTGGAAGTAATGTAGCTTTGATGCATGCATATTCATAGTTCTTTGTACCTTTGACTAAATGACTCTTTAATTTTCCATTATGCATTCCATTAAGCTCATACTTTTTCCCCCGTTCGTATTTATCAAGGATAATATTAATACAATGTTATACCGTTTTTGACAAAACTTTAATTTCCCTTAATGTGCAGCCCCGCTCAGATAATCAAATTATTACATCTAATATTGTATGTTGATTTATGCGGCTGCTGGCCGTCAGTGGGTCAAGAACCTAATGCAAGGTACTTAAAAGCTTCTGATGGCTTCAAACTTTATCTGTAATTGAGCATTTCATAAAGGAAAAATATGTATGTTATGTTGGCTGCGCTGATTCAATTAGTGTTTCTTTAAAAGGTGTCAAAACAGCTCAAGATTTAGCAAAACAACTGTTGATTCATCGCCATTGAAGCCAGGAAGCCGTTGCTTAGATATATACACTATATCACCAAAAGTATTGGGACACCTGCCTTTACACACACACGTGAACTTTAATGGCATCCCAGTCTTAGTCCGTAGGGTTCAATATTGAGTTGGCACACCCTTTTCAGCTATAACAGCTTCAAGTCTTCTGGGAAGGCTGTCCACAAGGTTAATGCCGTGTACACACGGACGGACTTTTCGTCAGCAATGGTCCGACGGAACAAATCTGCCGGACAATTCGATCATGTGTGGGCTTCATCGGACCTTTGCTGTCGAAAAATTTAGAAATAGAACATGTTTTGCCACGTACACACGACCGGACTTTTCGACCGAACTGGTCCGACAGAACAAATCCGTCGGACAATTTGACCGTGTGTGGGCTTCATCGAACCTTCAGCTGACCTTTTCTGTCAAAAATCAGACGGACTTTAGATTTAGAACATGTTTCAAATGTTTCCGACGGACTCAAGTCCAGTCGAAAAAAATCTGTTCGTCTGTATGCTAGTCCGACGGATGAAAACCGACGCTACAGCAGCTATTGGCTACTGGCTATGAACTTCCTTATTCTAGTCCGTTCGTACGTCATCACGATCGAATCCGTCTGATTTGGTGTGATTGTGTGTAGACAAGTCTGATTCGATGGAAGTCCGTCGAAACTCCGTCGAAAAGTCTGACGGAATTCATTCCGTCAAAGTCCGGTCGTGTGTACACGGCATTTCAAATCTTTCCGCTGGAACCAGTTCCTATGGAGAAATCCGCTCATCTGTATGCTGTTCCGACGGATCAAAAACGACGCATACTCTGAAGCAAGTACGAGACCCTGCAGCAGAATTTTGGGGTACGAGGCTCCAAAGACCAATTGAGGAAACGCTGGTCCGACCTTAAACTGAGGGAGAATGTACAGAAGAATAAAGAAAGTGCTTCAAAAAAGTAAGTACTTGTCGTGTGTTCCTATTCTGATTATTAACTTGCATGCTGCTCCATGTGCTTCTTTACTGTTGTACAGTTTTAAATGGCTACTTTCATGTTCGTGGACACAGTAATCGTTCGTAGGAAACATCGTTTGAAAATAAATACAGTGTATTTAGTTGATACAGGGTTTAAACAACATTTTGGTCTTGGTAATTTGTCTTATTAAAAGAAGTTTAGGACATTGTTGTCTAGATGTCTTTGAAACTAGAATGAATAGCAAACTTCATTCAGTGGAATGTAAGGAGAGGACACTTGGCAGCTGTTCACACATCTGGGTAACCCACACAGGGGCTCCAGGGGATACTTGGGGTGTCTCCATCTGTGAAACTTGACCAAAAAAGGTAAGTATTGCAGTTTGTTTAAAAGGGAATTTTAATCATGTCTTCAACTTGGCTCTTTTCCCAAACAGACAATTGTACACGACTTCTAAGCAATGTTTCATATTCCTATTTCTGGACTCAAATATCTGTGTGCTAAGTATACCTTTTGTTTAATTCTCATAGGGGAGAAAAGCAGCAGGATCCCAGGGACCCCCAACCTTGCTGGCCTGAATGGAAAGTTAGCCCCACCCCCCGAGGATGTGGAGGAAGTGGGCGAGATGTGTACCCCACCAGGTGAGTGTCTGACACCCCAGCTTCAGGTAATCTATGTATGCCTGGATATTTCTAAATACATGTTTTTTCATCAATTTTAGGTGATGTGCTGATTATGGAAGGGGGAGCAGTGGAACCATTTCCAAGCGCCAGTGCCCCCCCCCCCGAGGATGTGGAGGAAGGAGAGGTGGAGGAAGGAGAGGTGGAGGAAGTGGGCGAGATGGGCACCCCACCAGGTGAGTGTCTGACACCCCAGCTTCAGGTAATCTATGTATGCCTGGATATTTCTAAATACATGTTTTTTCATCAATTTTAGGTGATGTGCTGGCTGTGGAAGGGGAACCATTTACAAGCGACAGCAAACAAAGACTGATTGGGCAGATCATGGGCTGGAATGGGGAGATTGATGTCATGCGCAATAGCCTGGACATCATGCGCAATCAGCGGGACTATGCAGCAGGAAATGAAGAACATGATTGATGTTTTGGGGAGAACCTATCCTTTTTCCCTAAAACAAAATCAATCATGTTCTTCATTTCCTTTTTAGATGAGGACATTCTTTTTTTAAAATGTTAAAAGACGAATTTTGAAGATGCCCACGGTGTGTCAACATGTGCTATCTGCCATCAGGGGATCTCAATGTATGCGTTTTGTGGGTGCAACTCATAACGCTAGTAGGTGAGAGGAAGGGGTTGCACCCCCAACAAATTACGTCCATTGATCCTCCATGATGGGAGATAGCACATGTTGACATTACCCATTTGGAATCCCAATTTGTGTGCCATTAACACAATACTATGAAACCCGTTATAGTTCAAATAGTATGACCCCGAATGGGGTGGTGGCACGTTGTGGACGTGCTTCCCATCTATAGCCCCTCCACAGTTGGGAAAGTCCCAACGGGTGGCAAAATGGGATGCCACGATCTGCCATTCCTGTGGCGTTGAAGGAAACTGGGGAGTCAAACAACAAAAAAGTACTTTTGCACATAACATTGCAAGCACATTACACAAAAAACATTTTTACCCAACATCAGTATAACATTTATTTTAACTATTATTTAAAGACTAAAATATAAGGCCCACTTATCAGATTCCTCACCCCTCTGATGGACCATTGATAAAATTTAAGGGGGGGGGGGCTTCTGCAGGACTTGACTGATAGCAGAACAGGTCTCTGGGATAATGATCCCCAGAGCCTGGGGGGAGATGCCTGTAGAGAACTTGAGGTCCTGCAGGTTTCTCCCAGTCGCCAAGTACCGCAATGTGTCGACTAGCCTCTGCTCGGGCGTGATGGCTTGCCACATGCAGGTATCCTGACTGCTGATATAAGGGGTCAGCAAAGCCAACAAACGGTGAAAAACGGGGTCCGTCATCCTGAGAATGTTCCTGATATCGTCAGGATTATTCTCATGGATCTCAAGAAGCAAAAGGCATGTGAGAAAATATGGTCACGCTGGAGCAACCAATTCTTCGTCCATGAACTCCTCCCCACCCTGTTCATGGACTGGTCTTGGGTTGAAGAATGAACTACAACACCAAGCCCAAGCAAAGCACGAACTCTACGATGAGTACGTACATGCAACATGGCTTCCAAACAGTCGGCTGGTCAGAACGAACTTAACAGAACGCACTGAAGAACAGCAAGGCCTGTGAAGAGCGAGCTGAAAATCAGCAACTAGCGGACAAGAACACACTGCATAAACCAATGCGAACTGACTACACGCACTGAAAAGCAGATACAAACCTCACAAGCACAAACTGAACAACAGTTAAATGATCTGAAAAACGCGAGTCTGAAAAGCGCGAATCGTCTCTCACCAAACTTCTACTAACACAAGGTAAACGCGCAATTAGCAGAAGGAGCCCAAAGGATGGCGCACAAGCTATTGAACTTCCGTTTTATAGTCTCGTCTGATCTGGTGTATGTCACTGCGTACTAGACGGTCAGACTTTGGTGTGATCGTGTGTAGGCAAGTCCGTCGGAACTCCGTCGAAAGGTGTTTCGGAGTTCAGTCCGACGAAAAGTCCGGCTGTGTGCACATGGAATTAGGAGTGTGTCTATGGGAATGTTTGACCATTCTTCCAGAAGCAGATTTGTGATATCAGGCACTGATGTGGACAAGAAGGCCTGGCTTGTAGTCTCCACTCTAATTCATCCCAATCGTGTTTTATCGGTTGAGGTCAGGACTCTGCACAGGCCAGTCAAGTTCCTCCATCCTAAACTCGCTTATCCGTGTCTTTATGGACCTTGCTTTGTGCGCTTCTGGTAGAATGGTCAAACATTCTCATAGACACACTCCTAAACCTTGTGGACAGTCTTCCCAGAAGAGTTGAAGCTTTTATAGCTGCAAAGGGTGGGCCAACTCAATAGTGAACCCTACAGACTAAGACTGGGATGCCATTAAAGTTCATGTGTGTAAAGACAGGCGTCCCAATACTTTTGGTAATATAGTGTATATGTGTAGACTGCCATTGCTGAACTCCTTCTGAAACTTCTAGCTGTCTGGCTGTCAAATTGATCCTTTGATTTCAATACTTTCTAAATCACTGACCCCCAAACAAGCAAGTAGCAGGTGAAGTCTTTACCCCTTTAGGTCCAGGCCATTTTTTGCCACTGCGTTACTTTAACTGACAATTGCACGGTAATGCAATGATGTACCCAAATAAAATGTATGTCATTTTTTTCCCACAAACAGAACTTTCTTTTGGTGCTATTTGATCACTTGTGCCTTTTTTTTTTTTAAACAATGAAACCCCTTATAGTTCAAATAAAAATAAACAAAAAAAGACTGACAATTTTGAAAAAAAAAAAAACAATATTTTATACTTGCTATAAAACATATCCAATACAAAAAAATGCAATAAAATCCAATATGTATTCTGCTACATATTTTTGGTATAAAAATCCCAATAAGCGTATATTGACAGGTTTGCGCAAAAGTTATAGCGTCTACTAACTATGGGATATATTTTGAAATTTTATTTTATTTTATACTAGTAATGGTGGTGATCAGCGACTTATAGTGGGACTGCGATAGTATGATGGGCAATCTGACACTAATGCCGCGTACACACGATCTGACTTTTAGACGGACTAGGTCCGGCGGACTATCCAATGGAATTGGCAGCGGAGGTCCCCTGATCTTTCAAACCGCCAGACTTGACCACACACTATCACTCCAAAAGTCAGACGGATTTGAGCGTGATGACGTACGACCAGACTAAAATAAGGAAGTTCATACCCAGTAGCCAATAGCTGCCCTAGCATCGGTTTTCGTCTGTGGGACTAGCACACAGACGTACAGACACACAGACGTACAGATTTTTCGACCGCACTCGAGTCCATCGGAAAGATTTGAAACATGTTTTATTTCTAGGTCCGTCTAGCTCTGTGTGAGCTAGAAAGTGTGTGATGCCAGAGAGAAAATATAGGAGGCTCTGTGTGAACACACTAGAAGTCCTGTGGGTGCTGCTGCAAAGAAGAAATATAGGAGCTCTGTGTGATGCCACTAACACACTAGAAGTCCTATGGGTGCTTCTGCAAAAGAAAATAGAGGAGCTCTGTGTGATGCCACTAACACACTAGAAGACCTGTGGGTGCTTCTGCAAAGAAAATAGAGGAGCTCTGTGTGATGCCACTAACACACTAGAAGTCCTGTGGGTGCTGCTGAGAAAAAATAGGAGCTCTGTGTGATGCCACTAACACACTAGAAGTCCTGTGGGTGCTTCTGCAAAGAAAATAGAGGAGCTCTGTGTGATGCCACTAACACACTAGAAGTCCTGTGGGTGCTGCTGAGAAGAATATATAGGAGCTCTGTGTGATGCCACTAACACACTAGAAGTCCTATGGGTGCTTCTGCAAAGAAAATAGAGGAGCTCTGTGTGATGCCACTAACACACTAGAAGTCCTGTGGGTGCTTCTGCAAAGAAAATAGAGGAGCTCTGTGTGATGCCACTAACACACTAGAAGTCCTGTGGGTGCTGCTGAGAAGAAAATATAGGAGCTCTGTGTGATGCCACTAACACACTAGAAGTCCTATGGGTGCTTCTGCAAAGAAAATATAGGAGCTCTGTGTGATGCCACTAACACACTAGAAGTCCTGTGGGTGCTTCTGCAAAGAAAATATATAGGAGCTCTGTGTGATGCCACTAACACACTAGAAGGCCTGTGGGTGCTGCTGAGAAGAAAATATAGGAGCTCTGTGTGATGCCACTAACACACTAGAAGTCCTATGGGTGCTTCTGCAAAGAAAATATAGGAGCTCTGTGTGATGCCACTAACACACTAGAAGTCCTGTGGGTGCTGCTGAGAAGAAAATATAGGAGCTCTGTGTGATGCCACTAACACACTAGAAGTCCTATAGGTGCTTCTGCAAAAAAAATATAGGAGCTCTGTGTGATGCCACTAACACACTAGAAGTCCTGTGGGTGCTCTGCAAAGAAAATATAGGAGCTCTGTGTGATGCCACTAACACACTAGAAGTCCTGTGGGTGCTTCTGCAAAGAAAATATAGGAGCTCTGTGTGATGCCACTAACACACTAGAAGTCCTGTGGGTGCTGCTGAGAAGAAATATAGGAGCTCTGTGTGATGCCACTAACACACTAGAAGTCCTATGGGTGCTTCTGCAAAGAAAATAGAGGAGCTCTGTGTGATGCCACTAACACACTAGAAGTCCTGTGGGTGCTGCTGAGAAGAAAATATAGGAGCTCTGTGTGATGCCACTAACACACTAGAAGTCCTATGGGTGCTTCTGCAAAGAAAATAGAGGAGCTCTGTGTGATGCCACTAACACACTAGAAGTCCTGTGGGTGCTTCTGAGAAGAATATATAGGAGCTCTGTGTGTGATGCCACTAACACACTAGAAGTCCTATGGGTGCTTCTGCAAAAAAATAGAGGAGCTCTGTGTGATGCCACTAACACACTAGAAGTCCTGTGGGTGCTTCTGCAAAGAAAATAGAGGGAGCTCTGTGTGATGCCACTAACACACTAGAAGTCCTGTGGGTGCTGCTGAGAAGAAAATATAGGAGCTCTGTGTGATGCCACTAACACACTAGAAGTCCTGTGGGTGCTTATGCAAAGAAAATAGAGGAGCTCTGTGTGATGGGACTAACACACTTCAAGTCCTATAGGTGCTTCTGGGAAGAAAATATTGCTCTGTGTGTGTAATGGGACTAACACACTTCAAGTCCTATAGGTGCTTCTGGGAAGAAAATATAGCTCTGTGTGTGTAATGGGACTAACACACTTCAAGTCCTATAGGTGCCTCTGGGAACAAAATATGGAGCTCTGCCTGCCTGCCACGAACACACTACAAGTCCTATAGGTGCTTCTGGTAACAAAATATAGGAGCTCTGCCTGCCTGCCACTAACACACTACAAGTCCTATAGGTGCTTCTGGGAAGAAAATATAGCTCTGTGTGTGTAATGGGACTAACACACTTCAAGTCCTATAAGTGCTTCTGGGAACAAAATATAGGAGCTCTGCCTGCCTGCCACGAACACACTACAAGTCCTATAGGTGCTTCTGGGAAGAAAATATAGCTCTGTGTGTGTAATGGGACTAACACACTTCAAGTCCTATAGGTGCTTCTGGGAACAAAATATAGCTCTTTGTGTGTAATGGGACTAACACACTTCAAGTCCTATAGGTGCTTCTGGGAAGAAAATATAGCTCTGTGTGTGTAATGGGACTAACACACTTCAAGTCCTATAGGTGCTTCTGGGAAGAAAATATAGCTCTGTGTGTGTAATGGGACTAACACACTTCAAGTCCTATAGGTGCTTCTGGGAAGAAAATATAGCTCTGTGTGTGTGATGGGACTAACACACTTCAAGTCCTATAGGTGCTTCTGGGAAGAAAATATAGCTCTGTGTGTGTGTAATGGGACTAACACACTTCAAGTCCTATAGGTGCTTCTGGGAAGAAAATATAGCTCTGTGTGTGTAATGGGACTAACACACTTCAAGTCCTATAGGTGCTTCTGGAAGAAAATATAGCTCTGTGTGTGTTATGGGACTAACACACTTCAAGTCCTATAGGTGCTTCTGGGAAGAAAATATAGCTCTGTGTGTGTAATGGGACTAACACACTTCAAGTCCTATAGGTGCTTCTGGGAAGAAAATATAGCTCTGTGTGTGTAATGGGACTAACACACTTCAAGTCCTATAGGTGCTTCTGGGAAGAAAATATAGCTCTGTGTGTGTAATGGGACTAACACACTTCAAGTCCTATAGGTGCTTCTGGGAAGAAAATATAGCTCTGTGTGTGTAATGGGACTAACACACTTCAAGTCCTATAGGTGCTTCTGGGAAGAAAGTATAGCTCTTTGTGTGTAATGGGACTAACACACTTCAAGTCCTATAGGTGCTTCTGGGAACAAAATATAGCTCTGTGTGTGTAATGGGACTAACACACTTCAAGTCCTATAGGGTGCTTCTGGGAAGAAAATATAGCTCTGTGTGTGTAATGGGACTAACACACTTCAAGTCCTATAGGTGCTTCTGGGAAGAAAATATAGCTCTGTGTGTGTAATGGGACTAACACACTTCAAGTCCTATAGGTGCTTCTGGGAAGAAAATATAGCTCTGTGTGTGTGATGGGACTAACACACTTCAAGTCCTATAGGTGCTTCTGGGAAGAAAATATAGCTCTGTGTGTGTAATGGGACTAACACACTTCAAGTCCTATAGGTGCTTCTGGGAACAAAATATAGCTCTGTGTGTGTAATGGGACTAACACACTTCAAGTCCTATAGGTGCTTCTGGAAGAAAATATAGCTCTGTGTGTGTAATGGGACTAACACACTTCAAGTCCTATAGGTGCTTCTGGGAAAAAATATAGCTCTGTGTGTGTAATGGGACTAACACACTTCAAGTCCTATAGGTGCTTCTGGGAAGAAAAATATAGCTCTGTGTGTGTGATGGGACTAACACACTTCAAGTCCTATAGGTGCTTCTGGGAAGAAAAATATAGCTCTGTGTGTGTAATGGGACTAACACACTTCAAGTCCTATAGGTGCTTCTGGGAACAAAATATAGCTCTGTGTGTGTGATGGGACTAACACACTTCAAGTCCTATAGGTGCTTCTGGGAAGAAAATATAGCTCTGTGTGTGTAATGGGACTAACACACTTCAAGTCCTATAGGTGCTTCTGGGAAGAAAGTATAGCTCTGTGTGTGTAATGGGACTAACACACTTCAAGTCCTATAGGTGCTTCTGGGAAGAAAATATAGCTCTGTGTGTGTGATGGGACTAACACACTTCAAGTCCTATAGGTGCTTCTGGGAAAAAATATAGCTCTGTGTGTGTAATGGGACTAACACACTTCAAGTCCTAAGGTGCTTCTGGGAAGAAAATATAGCTCTGTGTGTGTATGGGACTAACACACTTCAAGTCCTATAGGTGCTTCTGGGAAGAAAATATAGCTCTGTGTGTGAAATGGGACTAACACACTTCAAGTCCTATAGGTGCTTCTGGGAAGAAAATAGCTCTGTGTGTGTAATGGGACTAACACACTTCAAGTCCTATAGGTGCTTCTGGGAACAAAGTATAGCTCTGTGTGTGTAATGGGACTAACACACTTCAAGTCCTATAGGTGCTTCTGGGAAGAAAATATAGCTCTGTGTGTGTGATGGGACTAACACACTTCAAGTCCTATAGGTGCTTCTGGGAACAAAATATAGCTCTGTGTGTGTAATGGGACTAACACACTTCAAGTCCTATAGGTGCTTCTGGGAACAAAATATAGCTCTGCCTGCCTGCCACGAACACACTACAAGTCCTATAGGTGCTTCTGGGAAGAAAATATAGCTCTGTGTGTGTAATGGGACTAACACACTTCAAGTCCTATAGGTGCTTCTGGGAACAAATATAGCTCTGTGTGTGTAATGGGACTAACACACTTCAAGTCCTATAGGTGCTTCTGGGAAGAAAATATAGCTCTGTGTGTGTGATGGGACTAACACACTTCAAGTCCTATAGGTGCTTCTGGGAACAAAATATAGCTCTGTGTGTGTAATGGGACTAACACACTTCAAGTCCTATAGGTGCTTCTGGGAACAAAATATAGCTCTGTGTGATGGGACTAACACACTTCAAGTCCTATAGGTGCTTCTGGGTAACAAAATATAGGAGCTCTGCCTGCCTGTCACTAACACACTACAAGTCCTATAGGTGCTTCTGGTAACAAAATATAGGAGCTCTGCCTGCCTGCCACTAACACACTACAAGTCCTATAGGTGCTTCTGGTAACAAAATATAGGAGCTCTGCCTGCCTGTCACTAACACACTACAAGTCCTATAGGTGCTTCTGGTAACAAAATATAGGAGCTCTGCCTGCCTGTCACTAACACACTACAAGTCCTATAGGTGCTTCTGGTAACAAAATATAGGAGCTCTGCCTGCCTGTCACTAACACACTACAAGTCCTATAGGTGCTTCTGGTAACAAAATATAGGAGCTCTGCCTGCCTGTCACTAACACACTACAAGTCCTATAGGTGCTTCTGGTAACAAAATATAGGAGCTCTGCCTGCCACTAACACACTACAAGTCCTATAGGTGCTTCTGGTAACAAAATATAGGAGCTCTGCCTGCCTGCCACGAACACACTACAAGTCCTATAGGTGCTTCTGGTAACAAAATATAGGAGCTCTGCCTGCCTGCCACGAGCACACTACAAGCCCCTCTTTGTCAATCAATCTTTGTAACTGAATCTATCTAACTCAATCTCTGCAAGTGAATCTCTCTCTCTATCTATCTAAATGCAGCAGAGTGTCACAGGAACAGCCTGCTCAATCTGCGCCGGAACAGCATGTGACCGGCGCAGACGGCGTGGCGGCGTTTTATAGGGGGGGGCGTGTACTACAGCCCCTGAGCTGTAATTGGCTACAGGCGTCCTGCCTGTAGCCAATTATGGCTCTTCGAGTTTCCGGGGCTGTGATTGGCCAAGCATGCGGGGTCACAGTGCATGCTTGGCCAATCATCAGCCAGCAATGCACTGCGTCGGCCGCGCCGGCCGCAATGCATTGCGGGCCGCTCGCATCACACGAACGTGATGCGAGCGGCCAAAATAGTTCTGGGCTCGCCGAGCGAGCGAACGCCCGGTGCTCGATGCGAACGTGGGTTCGCATCGAGCACCGGGCCCATCCTTACTAGTAATGGTGGTGATCAGCGACTTATAGTGGGACTGCGATAGTATGATGGGCAATCTGACACTAATGCCGCGTACACACGATCTGACTTTTAGACGGACTAGGTCCGGCGGACTATCCAATGGAATTGGCAGCGGAGGTCCCCTGATCTTTCAAACCGCCAGACTTGACCACACACTATCACTCCAAAAGTCAGACGGATTTGAGCGTGATGACGTACGACCAGACTAAAATAAGGAAGTTCATACCCAGTAGCCAATAGCTGCCCTAGCATCGGTTTTCGTCTGTGGGACTAGCACACAGACGTACAGACACACAGACGTACAGATTTTTCGACCGCACTCGAGTCCATCGGAAAGATTTGAAACATGTTTTATTTCTAGGTCCGTCTGACTTTTGGGAGCCCGCACGCGATCGAATTGTTCGACGGATTCTGGTCCACCGGACCTAGTCTGTCAAAGTCCGATCGTGTGTATGCGGCATAACTGCCATTTTTGACACTAAGCCCCCGTACACACGGTCGGAAATTCTGACCACAAAATTCATCAGATTTTTTCCGACGGATTTTGTCCGACACTGGTGTTGCATACACACGGTCGGACAAAGTTGTCAAAAAATCAGATAATTCTGAACGTGGTGACGTTCGTTGCGTACGACGGAACTACGTAGAGGCTAGTGGCCAATAGCTTTGGTCTCGTAATTTGATCTGAGCATGCGGGGCACTTTGTCCGTCGGAATTCTCTACACATGATCGTAAAAAGTCAGATCGGATTTTGTTGTCGGAAAATTTGAGAGCAGGATCTCAAATTTTTTCCGTCGGAAATTCCGATGGAAAAAGTCCGATGGAGCCCACACACGGGCAAATTTTCCGACAGCATGGTCCGATCGGACATTTTCCGTCTGAAATTTTTGATCGTGTGTACGAGGCATAATACAGTGATCAGTGCTAAAAATATATGGTCACTGTACTAATGACACTGGCTGGGAAGGGGTTAACATCTAGGGCGATCAAAGGGTTAAATGTATGCCTAGCCAGTGTTTGTGTGTACTGTGGGGTGCTTTTACTAGGGGATGTGTTGGTTTTATTCCCTTTGCAGGGAAACCAAAACTGGCACATGCTGCTGACAGGACAGGGCTCTGTATTTTTTACATTTGACAGAGCTCTGTCCTGTCTTCCTCCTCGCTGATCAGCGGGTGCCGGCGGTCATCCATTGGCTGGCACCTGCTGATTGGCTTGTGCTGTAATGAACCACAGCACAACCGGCGTGTGTATGCCCCCCCCCCCCCACAGGGGAGTGCCGGATCACGTACTAGGTACATGATCCGACACATGAGAGCCGCTCTGCCACCTTCAGTCGGCAGTCGGCAAGCGGTTAATGTTTGCTGCATTTTGAGTGGGCTGCCAATGTATGAGGGCCCTTTATTGGTGGGTTGTTATCCCACACCAGGGGCCCCTTGTAGAACCGTGGAAATCGAAGGGTTTTGATTCTCGACCCAGCCAACGAAAGCAGCCGGTGATTGATACCCAGAAGCCGGCCGCCTGAAGATGTCAGAGGCCGGCGAGGAGCTCTGGAAAGCCGCATCACTGGACTGAAGGTGAGTATAGTTCCACTTTAACTGTCATTCCTTTACAAAGTCTAACCAGTGGCATAACAGTTCTCCAAATAGAATATTACATTACCTTGCATAGAAGGGTTGGTTACCAGTAGTCTCTGCATGACTACTCTCCCAAGGAAGTCCAGCCCACATGGCTAACCTCTTGTTACCATAATGCACCAAAAACTAGACATGTACCATAGCTCCCAACTGTCCCTCATTTTGAGGGACTGTCCCTGATTTGGAGCAATGTCCCTCTTCCCCCCTCATTTGTCCCTCATTTTGGTCTGATCTATATAGTTGTATATAAAATGCACTTTTTATCTTTCTAAAAGTGTTTCCCAGTGCTAAACCTTTCATCCAATTTCTAAACTGCTGCATTTGTACATTTTAAAAGCCAATATAAAGGGATAGTAGTGGTAAAAAAAAAAAAGCCCCTGTGGATTTAATTAACCTTTTTTTTGGTTAATTCTCCTTTAAGAAGGTGTGGCAGGGGGCGTGTCTTATGCCTACGTACATTTGCTAGTGGGTGTCCCTCATTCCCATCTCAAAATGTTGGGAGGTATGATGTACAGTATCTTTTTTTTCAATGCACCCGACATACACGGCACACAGACTGTTCCTGTCAGATGATCCCTGTACAAAGTATCTACGGTAATATTATTTATACATATTAATTGCCAATTATATTTTTTGCATTACGAAACATATCCAGCCTTTTTAAAAAATGTAACCATGATAAATCAAAGGTGACCAGTCCTTTAAATCACAACTGGAGTTTAACCAATTGCAACCCAGGCCAATTCTGACATTTCTCTCATACATGTAAAAATCATAATTTTTTTTACTAGAAAATTACTTAGAATCCCCAATCAGTATATATTTTTAAGCAGAGGCCCTAGGCGCTGTAAAAAAAAAAGTACATTTTTTTATTTATATTATTTAACCACTTCAGCACTTTCACCCCCTTCCTGCCCGGCAATTTTTCAGCTTTCAGCGCTGTCGCACTTTGAATGACAATTGCGCGGTCATACAACACTGTACCCAAATTATTTTTTTCTAATTTTCTTCACGTAAATAGAGCTTTCTTTTGGTGGTATTTAATCACTGCTGGGGTTTTTTTTTTTTCCAAAAAAAAAAAAAGACAGAACATTTTGAAAAAAAAAAAAAAGGTTTTCTTAGTTTCTGTCAGTAAATTTTGTAAATAAGTAATTTTTCTCCTTCACTGATGTGCGCTGATGAGGCTGCATTAATGGGCACTGATGAGGCGCCACTTATGGGCACTGATGCGGTGGCACCGATGAGCAATTATTAGGTGGCATTGATGAGGAGGCACTAATAGGCCACAGTGATGGGCACTGATAGGTGGCACTGATATTGTACAGTGACAATGCATATTTTTTTACCACTGATCACTGGTCCCCAAAAAGTGTCAAAAGTGTCAATTAGGAGTCAGATTTGTCCGCTGCAATATTGCAGTCTCTCTATAAGGCCCCTTTCACACTGGGGCGGTTTGCAGGCGCTATTGCGCTAAAAATGGCGCCTGCAAACCGTCCTGAAACAGCCATTGCTGTGTCTCCGGTGCGCTTGCAGGACGCTGAAAAATGTCCTGCAAGCTGCATCTTTGGTGCGCTGTAGGAGCGGTGTATTTACCGCTCCTAAAGCGCCCCCTCCCATTGAAAACAATGGGGCAGCGCTCCGAACCCTCCCGCAAAGCGCCGCTGGAGCGGCGCTTTGCGGGCGGTATTAACCCTTTTTCGGCCGCTCGCGGGGGGGGTAAGACCGCCCCGCTAGCGGCCGAAATGCGCCGCTAAAACGACGGTAAAGCGGCTCTAAATATAGCGCCGCTTTACCGCCAGCGCACCCAGCGCCTGGGTGTACAAAAAGCCTAAGTCGATGATTGCCGCCATTACTAGTAAAAAAAATGTAGCAAGGTCCCGGGCCTCTTTAGGCATAATAGTTACCTCCAGAGTTAGGGACAGCTAACATCCTTCTGTGTAGATTGGGTTACAAGGCATGGTGGGTGTAATGCAAGGTAGATTTATGGGCGCCAGACACTTCTTGGATGCAAATAGATTTATTTTTCTCTTGAACAGAACTGTGGGAGACTTTGTAGACGCGATAACTTTTGTGCAAACCAATCAATATACGCTTATTGGAATTATTTTTTACCAAAAATATGTAGCAGGTCACATATTAGCCTAAATTGATGAAGAAATTCGTTTTTTTACTGGAAATTTTTTTATAGCAGAAAGTAAAAAATATCGTTTTTTTTTCCAAAATTGTCTGTCTTTTTTTTTTTTTTTTTTTTTGCGCAAAAAACAAAAACCGCAGAGGTGATCAAAAACCATCAAAAGAAAGCTCTATTTGTGGGAAAAAAAGGATATCAATTTCCTTGCCTTGATTCTGGTCAAACTGTTGAGGGAAGAGCAGCCAGGCTATTAGCATTTTCAGCAGGATGTCAATAATGATAGCCACCATATTTCTCCCATGGCAGGTTTGCTTTAAAGAACACCTGAGCTTTGTCCATCCAGGTTTGTTATGAAGCCCAACTCCGGGCTCAGGATTTCCCACACTTGATTCGCTGGGCCAATCTGCACGACCACAAGCGAAGTCCATAGCCCTGTATAAGCTAATACCGGGTAATCACAGGGCATAACTTACACAGGTCTTTCCCTTCACTCTGGGGGGCTGAAAAGAGCTGGGGTGAACACGAGTACTTATAATTAGGGCTGAAACAACTAATCGATTAATCGACAACTAATCGATTATGAAATTAATCGATTACTATTTTCATAATCGATTGATCGGCCAGTAACATAATGGGGTTAAAAAAAACTAAAATGAGCCCTTTATAGTACAAAAAGAGCAAATAATCGCTACTGTAAATATTACTTTCACAGTTCTACAGTAAAAAAATTAACCCCTTACAGTAGTGATTATCTGCTTTTTTTTTGTACTATAAAGGGCTAATTTTCATTTTTTTAACCTCCATTATTTTACTAAATGTCTCAGGCCTGGTTCACACTTTTGGTGCTTTTTGCAGAAACGCTCTACAGTTCATTTACATGGTTTCCTATGGGACACGTTCTCATCTATGCTTTTTTCAGCCACTGCTGTTTGGAAAGGGTCGGGGACTTTTTTTTTTAAAGCAAAACAGTGTTTTTTTGGTTCAATATACTTCAATGTAGAAGCTGCATGAAATGCGTTTTTGCAGCAATTTGTGTTTTTTAATCTGCCCAACTAATTGGCCAAAAAAAAGTAAATCTCTTCTGTCTGTTATTCTTAAAGTGGATTAAATATTTTGCTCCCTAACCATATAGTTGGTTATTTATATTTACCACTATATAGAGATATTTAAGAATAAATTGCCTTTTTTTTTTTTAAACTTTACATAACTAAATTATACACCACACTTTTTTTTTTAAAGTTATTAATCGATTAATCGATTATTCGAAACAATAATCGGCCAACTAATCGATTATGAAAATAATCATTAGTTGCAGCCCTACTTATAATATAAAATAAATGTAAGTATATGCTCCCAGGAAGTGCATTGGCATGAGCCAAATCACAGGTTCACTTTAAGCATATCACTGTCTGAGGAATATCAGTGCAATGTCATTACACAAACACTACTATTCAAAAAATCATTATTTTAAGATGAGATGGTTTTAACACAAGAAGGAGTCGGTCTTTCCATGGCGGGATGCCGACACCCAAAAGAGGTCACGATTTTTTAGAAATACATTTTAACATTCAATTCAAATAGAAAACAAATGGATTTAACGAACAGAGCCTCATTAGAACACTAACAAAGTTATCCAGGATTATGCATTAGGACTAATTAAAGATTACATTTTTTGAAATGCTTTAGGCAACTTTTACACCCCTGCCGTTCCCTCCTGTCTTTTCAATAAATGTAACAAGTTCTAACAAAAGCCATGTGGGGCTGCGCTTATCACAAAGGAGAGGTTAGGAGTTGTGTTCCGCGGGTCTACATATGCTGCATAAGTCCCTTGTCGAGCTGTGCGATGTGAACTTTCAAGGTTGTAGCTAAAGTTGCGATTGCTTGTTAATTTAAAGTGGACCTTGTGTTAAAGAAAAATTATGTATTATTTCCAGACAGAGTTTTTCATATGAAGATAATGCCAGTGCAGCAATATGCAACTAAGGTAGTTCTTAGCAGCAGGTACCCAAAAGTCAGCCATGTCAATTCACTCTAAAACCCTGGGAATCACCCATATTTTACTTATCTCATTCTGTTATAATCTCCCATACTTCTCATTTACCAGGGACTTATGTAGCGCTTACCCCCAACAGAGCCACTGTTTTCTTTGGTCCCCTGTTCCCGTAAGCCCACGACCCTGCAAGCAACACCACACTTTCTGACACACCAGGACTGAAGGGTGGATATTTATTGCAACAACATATGTGTAGCAATATGGACTACAAGCATTAAGCACCGTACCTTCCATTATCTCAAAGTATTGCCTGTCTCTCTAGTGACCAGTGTATCAGGTGACATCATATTTGTGGGCCAAACAAAAGGATTGTGGGATGAATAGTCCTCCCATCAGATTTTTGCTTTGCACGATTATTTGCCAGGGTTACATACCCCAGGGGTCTTTGCTGCCATCGGAGGATTGCTGGGAGTAGCTATAAAAGAAGCAAAAGCCTGTGCGTAGCTATTTTCCTCCTAGGCCTGATGCAAGATGGACCTCTCTGTACAACAGGGAGAGAGAGGTTGTGGCCTACCACGTGGAGTACCACCTTCCAACCTGTAACCTGAGAGGCCTAGCTCTGCCGTTTGCTGTCAGACATTCTTCTAGCACCACCCTGGTAGCCTGCCAGTTGGTGTGTGTCAAGCTTCACATTGGGAGTTCGAGACAGCAGATTACAGTTAATGAGCTCCTATATGCCGGCGAAGAACATCAGATCTGCAACATGGACTTTATTACCATTACTGATAGAAAGGCACCTATGTTATCATTTCTAGACCTACTCTCCCTTCTCAGGATAGCAATATAGGCTGGCCAGGTTCCATATTCTACAGAATGGCAATATAATCATTTAACAGAAATAGCCATCTAGTGGGGTAACATTATCTCTCAAATAAGTATATAGATATACAGTATACAGTAAAGTATTCACCCCCTCCCTTGGCTTTTTACCTATCTTGTTACATTACAGCCTTTAGTTCAATGTTTTTTTTAATCTAAATTATATGTCATGGATTTGTTTAGAACACAATAGTCTAAGTTGGTGAGGTGAAATTAGAAATATATATACATAAAACTATTTTTCAGAAATAAAAAAAATTATAATTGCCATGTGCGTATTGTGATATTGGGGTGTTTAGCTTAGTGGTAGATGCGTCTTCACGTAGTAAGTCCACAGCAGTCAGTTATTAGGTTTGAGGGCATGGCAGCCCATTTTTATTAACAGGAACAAACTAAAAGTTTATACACAGGATTTCCCACACAGGGGTTCTTCTCCAGTAAATTCATACAACAGAAAATGCCAAGCCTCCTGGCTCCTAGGCTTACTTTGCCTTGCAGCTCCCTGCTGAACTGGCCTACTCCTGGCCTCAACAGGATTCTCCAGACCCATGGGTTTGCTTACTGTCCCCCAGACTTCAAGACTTCCTTCAGTCCCCCTTGGACTTGCTAGTCGCCTCGGCTCTCCCAGCCTCCCAGACCCTTCTCTGGTCTCACGGGCCCTTGTAGCTGTCCCAACCTTCTCAGTCCTTCAGACACGAAAGTCCCCCCTTACCAGGGATGTAGTCTCACACAGGGCGGACAGCTTTTCAGACACGGGTCTGTCTTGATACAGCAGCAGCAGCAGTAACAAGCTGCACACACTCCACCTTCCTCCACCCTCTGCTCTCCCCAGCCCCTCGTTATATGGGCTGTGTGTGTACACCTGGGCACACAACCTGCTAGCTATCCATAGGATCTGGACACAGGGTTGGAGATTCCATCCCACCAAAGACTCTGAGGAATCTTCAAACTACAGAGCCCCATCTGAAGATAGTAAAATCCGGAGAAAGCTGCCAGAGCAGATTTCTCCTCTCAAAATAATTGCTGTGTAGCCTTGCAGTCACCTGACATGCAAACTCTGTTTCCTTATTAATCCCATTTTCCCAGAGACAGGGACTCTCACTATTACAGTATGTATTCACCCCCTTTGTTATGAAGCCCATAAAAAGCTCTGGTGCAACCAATTACCTTCAGAAGTCACATAATTAGTGAAATGATGTCCACCTGTGTGCAATCTAAGTGTCACATGATCTGTCATTACAGATACACAACTTTTTGAAGGCCCCAGAGGATGCAACACCTAAGCAAGAGACACCACTAACCAAACACTGTGATGAATACCAAGGAACTCTCCAAACAAGAAGTACAAGTCAGGGTTAGGTTATAAAAAAATATCCAAATCTTTGATGACCCCTAGGAGCACCATCAAATGGAAAGAACATGGCACAACAGCAAACCTGCCAAGAGACGGCCGCACACCAAAACTCATGGACCGGGCAAGGAGGGCATTAACCAGAGAGGCAACACAGAGACCTAAGGTAACCCTGGAGGAGCTGCAGAGTTCCACAGCAGAGACTGGAGTATCTGTACATAGGACAACAATAAGCCGTACGCTCCATAGAGTTGGGCTTTATTTCAGAGTGGCCAGACGAAAGCCATTACTTTCAGCAAAAAAACTAAATGGCATATTTTGAGTTTGCAAAAAGGCGTGTGAGATACTCCCAAAATCTGTGGAGGAAGGTGCTCTGGTTTGATGAGACTAAAATTTAACCCTTTGGCCATCAAAGAAAACGCTATGTCTGACACAAACCCAACACATCACATCACCCAAAGAGCACCATCCATGAAACATGGTGGTGGCAGCATCATGCTGTGGGGATGTTTTTCAGCAGTCAGGACTGGGAAACTGGTCAGAGTTGAGGGAAGGATGGATGGTGCTAAATACAGGGATATTCTTGAGCAAAACCCGTAACACTCTTCCAGCAGGACAATGACCCCAAACAGACTGCTAAAGCAACACTTGAGTGGTTTAAGGGGAAGCATGTAAATGTGTTGGAATGGCCCAATCAAAGCCCAGACCTCAATCCAATAGAAAAAATCTGTGGTCAGACTTAAAGATTGCTGTTCACAAGCGCAAACCATACAACTTGAAGGAGCTGGAGCAGTTTGTAAGGAGGAACGGGCAAAAATCCCAGTGGTAAGATGTGACAAGCTCATAGAGACTTATCCAAAGCGACTTGGAGTTGTGATAGCCGCAAAAGGTGGCTCTACAAAATATTGACTTAAGGGGGGTGAATAGTTATGCACATTGGATTTTTCTGTTATTTTGTCCTATTTGTTGTTTACTTCACAATAATAATAAAAAAAAAACATCTTCAAAGTTGTGGGCATGTTTTGTAAATTAAATTCTCAAACAATCCATGTTAATTTCAAGTTGTGAGGCAACAAAACACGAAAAATGCCAAGGGGGTGAATATTTTTGCAAGGCACAGTATGTATGTATGTATATATATATATATATATATGTATGTATACGTATGTATGTGTGTGTGTGTGTGTGTGTTTATATAATATTGCCATTGTTAATATTTGTATTGTGTTCGGAGGAATTCAGTGGGCGCTGTTGCGATCCAGGCATTCTTGTCCAACATTAGTGCGTGACTTCACAAATGCGCTTCTGGAAGAATGCTCAAACATTCCCATGGACACACTCCTAAACCTTGTGGACAGCCTTCCCAGCAGAGTTGAAGCTGTTATAGCTGCAAATGGTGGGCCAACTCAATATTGAACCGACTAAGACAGGGATGCAATTAAATTGGGCATGTAAAGGCAAGTGTCCCAATACTTTTGGTAATATAGTGTAGTGTCACTTGTTCTGTCCTATATGCTGGGTGTAATTCTCAGCATCCACCCTTCTTCTCTATGCATGGATTCTTTCCTTGCCCTGCTGCTTACTGAACATAGGAGGTCACTTGCCCCGGCATAAGTACCATTCAGAGAACATTTTGCATTTTCTAAATGAATGCAAAGATTTCTCTGATTGGACATGGTGGAGATCATGTCATTGCCGCTCTGCATTTTAACTCATCCAACCAAATAATGTTTTACATTCATTGAGAAAATGCAAAGTGTTCCCTGTATGGTGCCGGTGACTAGCAGCCAACCTCCTATGTTCAGAATGCAGCAGGGCAGAGGCTCAGCCCCCGACCTGGATGCAAATGGAGTTCATTGGAGTAACGGGGTCTACTACAGTGATTTACAGCTTTTGTAGGGATCACAAAGGCATGGTGTATGCATAGTTACATTTAGTCCAAGCTAAAATGTAACGATGTAAAAATATTCATACCTGAAATTCTTCTTTAGTATCATCCTTTAATGAGTCATTAAACCAAAAGACGCCAAAAGACAATAAATATTACTGGCTATCCTCCCTTGCCTCCACCTTTGGAATTAGCCAAAACATTACTGTATATAGGGAAGGCACTTATGTGAGCAAAGAAACAATACTGCATACCCTGAATTGTATCAAAAAGGGAAGTGCCCCCCAGGAATGGGGTTTTCTAGGCAGCAATATTTGTAACAGTGACTCGTATAGAGTAAAATTTAATAGCTTTTATTAATATCGAATTGACAGTAGGTTAAAATATGAGCTCTGGTACCGGGAGTGGAAAGCCATACAATTGATGCAGACACATTAATACACAACATTAATAAAACACAACACTACACAGGGCTGAAATCGCATTCCTTTACACACAGTCTCTCAATCTTCACAGGCTGTTTCTGACTTTTATGTTGCCCTTCTGGCTTGTGAAATTCTCTGGTCAGAACGGCAGTGTAGTTGCAGTAGGCAGATACTCCCTATGCACATCATGGCTAACTGGCTGTGTTGTAAAGGAATGTGATGTCAGCGCTGCGGAGGAGGAGCAGTACAGAGTGCTGTAATGGGAAAGGAGCTCAGCAGCCGGGCATAGTATCCAGGGCAGAGGGGGTGGTCAGGGGGCTTTGGGGGGGGGGGGGTTTGACTTAGATCTGGGAGGGCAAAGCCATGTGACATAAAGTCTGGGGCCTGTAGCCCTTCAGGGGCCCTCTGAGGAGGTGTTAAGGGATTTGTTTAAGCAACTTCTGAAGGTTTCTCTGTCAGTGTTGGCAGGTGTTGGGGGAAGGTCACCTCCCGGAGGTGTGTGTCTTTTCCCCAGTTGTCAGGGAAGTGGGGTAAGTGGACCTCCCCAAGTGGGGGGGGGGGGGTACAGAGAATCCCAGCTGGTGACTAGAAGACACTGAGTGGTGTCTTACCTCACCAGTGACATCGGTCCCATCGTGGTTAAAGGACGGCACTCTCCTTCACTTGCCTCGCTAATCACGGTTACCATTCCATGTTGCCAGCACACAGCACTGACACTTCCCCATCCTGGGCTGTTCTCACCTCGTGCTCCTCTCCATTCAGGAAATACCTCACAGCTTCTCCCCAGCCAATGAGATTGGAGGGGTGTGGGGCCCTAGGGCAGATCGGAGCTGGACTTTGTGGAGGATATGATAATATGACAGGGAGGCTATTGGGGCACCCTGAAGCTAGGGGTGGGGTTGCGATTGTGATCCCTGCAACCCCTTATGCTACACCCATGGTTGCAGTTATGCACATTTACCACAACACAAAGGTGTGATTTGGCGCTTAAGCATAGCAGTTCACAGAACAATCCAAAACACTAAATTCCCCAGCATACTTACCAGATAGCCAGCATAATATAAAGAAAAAAGTCTAAACTGTTTCCACAATTTACATTGGATGCAAATATATGTGAAGCCGCACTGCCACGTCAAGGCCCCTCTGCAAAGTGCGGTCCCTAACTCTAACGTTTAGAAATATATAGCAAGAAATAAATTTAGTGTCTAAACTAGTTCAAAAATGTTAAAAACAGAGGTCTTTGTTTATATATTTGCATTCATAAGTGAAGCTACATAGAGCTCCCAGGGATCCCATTGGATCTTCCTTATGGCTTGTGCTTGGTCACAGTGAGACCTTGTATGATTGGGATTTCTGTGTCCCTCTAATGTAATGTTTCCAGGGTATATGCCTGTTACCCCTCTAAGTCTTAAGTGCTCGTAGTGATACTGGTGTTAGGATTAGAAAGTCTCTAGCACTCGAACAGATTATTTCCATTTATTGTGCAAAAATTTCATATTATTCCAGCCACTGTTTTATTGCTGGTTCGACAGTACCAGATGATTAAAAAAACTGGCCCCTAACCTCCTCTTATAGCCAGTCTAACACACGCCTAAAAAGTATCAGCCTCCAACCTCCCCTCATAGCTGGCCCAACACACGCCTGCAAAAAAACACTGTGGCACTCCTTCTGGGCCCTGAACGCCCCACCCTTCTGGGAGGCTGAAAGGCGCACTCTTCCTGAGCCTGAACGGCCTACCCTTTTGGGGCATTAACTGCCCACCCTTCTGAGGCCTGAACTGCCCACCCTTCTGGATCCCGAACGTCCCCCTTCTGGAGCCCGAACGCCCCACCCTTCTGGAACCTTAATGCCCCATTCTGCTGGAGCCCGAAAGGCCCATTCTGCTGGGGCCTAAAAGGCCCACCCTTCTGGAACCTGAATGGCCCACTCTTTTGGGGCCTGAACGGCCCACCCTGCTGGAGCCTGAACAGCCCACCCTTCTGGGGCCTGAACAGTCCACTCTTCTGTAGCCTAAATGGCCCACCCTTCTACTTGTAGTGATACTGGTGTTAGGTTTAGAAAGTCTCTAGCACTCGAAAAGATTATTTCCACTTATTGTGAAAGAATTTCATATTATTCCAGCCACTATTTTATTGCTGGTTCGAGAGTACCAGATGATAAAAAAAAAAAAAAAAACTGGCCTCCAACCTCCCCTTATAGCCAGTCCAACACACACCTAAAAAGTATCAGCCTCCAACCTCCCCTCATAGCTGGTCCAACACACAAAAACACGGTGGCCCACCCTTCTGGAGGCTGAATGGCCCACCCTTCTGGAGGCTGAACGGCCCATGCTTCTGGAGCCGGAATGGCCCACTCTTCTGGAGCCGGAACGGCCAGCTCTCCTGGAGCCTGAACGGCCCACTCTCCTGGAGCCTGAATGGCCCACCCTTCTGGAGCCTGAATGGCCCACCCTGCTGGAGCCTGAAAGACCCACCCTTCTGGAGCCTGACTGGTCCACCTTTCTGGAGCCTGACTGGTCCACTCTTCTGGAGCCTGAATGGTCCGCTCTTCTGAATGAATGAATGACTTGTATAGCGCTACCTATGCAAACTGAATCGCCTCAGGGCGCTTTTTGCCACTGGTGTCCATCTGTGGTATAGTGCGGTCCTTGCCCTGTGGGGTCCCGACATGCTTACAAACACATACACATATTTGGCCAATTTTTATCGGCAGGATCTAATTAACCTACCAGCATGTCTTTGGAGTGTGGGAGGAAACCGGAGTACCCGGAGGAAACCCACGCAGGCACAGGGAGAACATGCAAACTCCAGGCAGAACGTGTCGTGGTCAGGATTTGAACCAGCGACCCTATTACTGCTAGGTGAAAGTGCTAACCACTACACCACTGTGCTGCCCTGGAGCCAGAACGGCCAGCTCTTCTGGAGCCAGAGCGGCCAGCTCTCCTGGAGCCGGAACGGCCAGCTCTCCTGGAGCCGGAACGGCCAGCTCTCCTGGAGCCTGAATGGCCCACTCTCCTGGAGCCTGAACGGCCCACCATTCTGGACCCCGAATGACCCACTCTGCTGGAGCCTAAAAGACCCACCCTTCTGGAGCCTGACTTGTCTACTCTCCTGGAGCCTGACAGGTCCACTCTTTTGGAGCCTGAATGGCCCACTCTTCTGGAGCCAGAACGGCCAGCTCTCCTGGAGCCTGAATGGCCCATTCTCCTGGAGCCTGAACAGCCCACCCTGCTGGAGCCTGAAAGGCCCACCCTTCTGGAGTCTCAAAGGCCCACTCTCCTGGAGCCTGAACGGCCCACTCTTCTGGAGCCAGAACGGCCAGCTCTCCTGGAGCCTGAATAACCCATTCTCCTGGAGCCTGAACAGCCCACCCTTCTGGAGCCTGAACGGCCCACCCTTCTGGAGCCTGAACGGCCAACTGTTCTGGAGCCTGGATGGCCCACTCTGTTGGAGCATGAAAGGCCCACCCTTCTGGAGTCTCAAAGGCCCACTCTCCTGGAGCCTGAACAGCCCACTCTCCTGGAGCCTGAACGGCCCACCCTGCTGAAGCCTGAACAGCCCACCCTTCTGGAGGCTGAATGGCACACTCTTCTGGAGCCTGAATAGCCCACCCTTCTGGAGGCCAAACGGCCCCCCTTCTAGAGCCTGGACGGCCCACCCTTCTGGAGCCTTAATGGCACATTCTGCTGGAGCCTGAAAGGCCCACTCTGCCTGAGCCTGAAAAGCCCCCTCTTCTGGAACCTAAACGGCCCAGCCTCCTGGGGCATGAATGGCCCACCCTCCTGGGGCATGAATGGCCCACCCTTCTGGAGCCTGAAAGACCCATTCTGCTGGAGCCTGAAAGGCCCACTCTGCTGGAGCCTGAAAAGCCCCCCCTTCTGGAACCTAAACGTCCCACTTTTCTGGGGCATGAACTGCCCACCCTTCTGGAGCCTGAAAGTAACACTCTACTGGAGCCTGAAAGACCCACCCTTCTGGAGCCTGAAAGACCCACCCTTCTGGAGCCTGAACGGTCCACCCTTCTGGAGCCTGAATGGCCCACCCTTCTGGAGCCTGAATGGCCCACCCTTCTGGAGCCTGAATGGCCCACCCTTCTGGAGCCTGAACGGCCCACTCTTCTGGAACCTTGAACGGCCCACTCTTCTGGAGCCGGAACAGTCAGCTCTCCTGGAGCCTGAATTACCCACTCTCCTGGAGCCTGAACGGCCCACCCTGCTGGAGCCTGAACGGCCCACCCTGCTGGAGCCTGAATGGCCCACTCTTCTGGAGCCTGAATGGCCCACTCTTCTGGAGCTGGAACGGCCAGCTCTCCTGGAGCCTGAACGTCCCACTCTCCTGGAGCCTGAACGCCCCACTCTCCTGGAGCCTGAGCGGCCCACCCTGCTGAAGCCTGAGCGGCCCACCCTTCTGGAGCCTGAACGGCCCACCCTTCTGGAGCCTGAACGGCCCACTCTTCTGGAGCCTGAACGGCCCACCCTTCTGGAGCCTCAAAGGCCCATCCTTCTGGAGCCTGAACGGCCCACTCTCCTGGAGCCTCAAAGGCCCACTCTCCTGGAGCCTGAACGGCCCACCCTTCTGGAGCCTGAACGGCCCACCCTTCTGAAGCCTGAACGCCCCACCCTTCTGGAGCCTGAATGGCCCACTCTCCTGGAGCCTCAAAGGCCCACTCTCCTGGAGCCTGAACGGCTCACTCTCCTGGAGCCTGAATGGCCCACCCTTCTGGAGCCTGAACGGCCCACCCTTCTGGAGCCTGAATGGCCCACTCTCCTGGAGCCTCAAAGGCCCACTCTCCTGGAGCCTGAACGGCCCACTCTCCTGGAGCCTGAACGGCCCACTCTCCTGGAGCCTCAAAGGCCCACCCTTCTGGAGCCTGAACGGCCCACTCTCCTGGAGCCAGAAAGGCCCACCCTTCTGGAGCCTGATCGGCCCACTCTGCTGGTGCCTGAACGGCCCACTCTTCTGCAGTCTGAATGGCCCACTCTTCTTGATCCTGAACGGCCCACTCTGCTGGAGCCTGAAAGACCCACTCTGCTGGAGCCTGAAAGACCCACTCTCCTGGAGCCTGAATGGCCCACTCTTCTGGAGCCTGAATGGCCCACTCTTCTGGAGCTGGAACGGCCAGCTCTCCTGGAGCCTGAACGTCCCACTCTCCTGGAGCCTGAACGCCCCACTCTCCTGGAGCCTGAGTGGCCCACCCTGCTGGAGCCTGAGCGGCCCACCCTTCTGGAGCCTGAACGGCCCACCCTTCTGGAGCCTGAACGGCCCACTCTTCTGGAGCCTGAATGGCCCACCCTTCTGGAGCCTCAAAGGCCCATCCTTCTGGAGCCTGAACGGCCCACTCTCCTGGAGCCTCAAAGGCCCACTCTCCTGGAGCCTGAACGGCCCACCCTCCTGGAGCCTGAACGGCCCACCCTTCTGGAGCCTGAACGGCCCACCCTTCTGGAGCCTGAACGGCCCACTCTCCTGGAGCCTCAAAGGCCCACTCTCCTGGAGCCTGAACGGCCCACTCTCCTGGAGCCTGAACGGCCCACCCTTCTGGAGCCTGAACGGCCCACCCTTCTGGAGCCTGAACGGCCCACTCTCCTGGAGCCTCAAAGGCCCACTCTCCTGGAGCCTGAACGGCCCACTCTCCTGGAGCCAGAAAGGCCCACCCTTCTGGAGCCTGAATGGCCCACTCTTCTGGAGCCTCAAAGGCCCACCCTTCTGGAGCCTGATCGGCCCACTCTGCTGGTGCCTGAACGGCCCACTCTTCTGCAGTCTGAACGGCCCACTCTTCTTGATCCTGAACGGCCCACTCTGCTGGAGCCTGAAAGACCCACTCTGCTGGAGCCTGAAAGACCCACTCTGCTGGAGCCTGAAAGACCCACTCTGCTGGAGCCTGAAAGACCCACTCTCCTGGAGCCTGAAAGACCCACTATCCTGGAGCCAGAACGGCCCACTCTCCTGGAGCCTGAACGGCCCACTCTCCTGGAGCCTGAACGGCCCACTCTCCTGGAGCCTGAACGGCCCACTCTCCTGAAGCCTGAACGGCCCACTCTCCTGGAGCCCGAACGGCATACTCTTCTGGAGCCCGAACGGCACACTCTTCTGTGTGCCTTTTTTTACAGAAAGGAAGGGTCAGGTTACAAGTTTAGAGATACACAGGAGGTCTGGTGCCTGATATATTGTGCTTGCTCTGACATTCGCAGCGATACCTCACATGTGTGGTGCCATGGGTGTAGCATAAGGGGTTGTGGGGGTCACTTGCTCCAGGGGGCCCCAGCAGCCTCCCCGTCATGTTATCATATCCTCCACAAAGTCCAGCTCTGATCTGCCCTAGGGCCCCGCAGCCACGCTCCAGTCCTGGGCTTCTACTTTGCCTTCTACAGTTCACACCCTTCCAATCTCATTGGCTGGGGAGAAGCTGTGAGGCATTTCCTGAATGGAGAGGAGAACGAGGTGAGAACAGCCCAGGATGGGGAAGTGTCTGTGCTGTGTGCTGGCAACATGAAATGGTAACCGTGCTTAGCGAGGCAAGTGAAGGAGAGTGCCGTCCTATAACCACGATGGGGACGATGTCACTGGTGAGGTGTGACACCGCTCAGTGTCTCCTAGTCACCAGCTGATATTCTCTGTACCCCCCCCACTCTGGGATGTCCGCTTACCCCACTTCCCTGACAACTGGGGAAAAAAAGCACACCTCCGGGAGGTGACCTTCCCCCAACACCTGCCAACACTGACAGAGAAACCTTCAGAAATTGCTAAAACAAATCCCTTAACACCTCCTCAGGGGGCCGCTGAAGGGCTGCAGGCTCCAGACTTTATGTCACATGGCTTTGCCATCCCAGATCTAAGTTGCACCCCCCCAAAGCCCCCTGACCACCCCCTCTGCCCTGGATGCTATGCCCGGCTGCTGAGCTCCTTTCCCATTACAGCACTCTGTACTGCTCCTCCTCCGCAGGGCTGAAATCACATTCCTTTACAACACAGCCAGTTAGCCATGATGTGCATAGGGAGTATCTGCCTACTGCAACTACACTGCCGTTCTGACCAGAGAATTTCACAGGTCAGAAGGGTAACATAAAAGTCAGAAACAGCCTGTGAAGACTGAGAGACTGTGTGTAAAGGAATGTGATTTCAGCCCTGTGTAGTGTGTGTGTGTGTGTGTGTGTGTGTGGGGGGGGGGGGGGGGGTGGGGGGGGGGGTAGGAGCTGTATACAGTGCTGGGATGGGAAAGGAGCTTTGCCAAGTGACCTACCAGGGTCCCTGTCCTCTGATTCTCCAGTGCTGGTCCCTGTCCTCTGATTCTCCAGCGGTGGTCCCTGTCCTCTGATTCTCCAGTGGTGATCCTTGTCCTCTGATTCTCCAGCGGTGGTCCCTGTCCTCTGATTCTCCAGTGGTGATCCTTGTCCTCTGATTCTCCAGCGGTGGTCCCTGTCCTCTGATTCTCCAGCGGTGGTCCCTGTCCTCTGATTCTCCAGCGGTGGTCCCTGTCCTCTGATTCTCCAGCGGTGGTCCCTGTCCTCTGATTCTCCAGTGGTGATCCCTGTCCTCTGATTCTCCAGCGGTGGTCCCTGTCCTCTGATTCTCCAGCGGTGGTCCCTGTCCTCTGATTCTCCAGCGGTGGTCCCTGTCCTCTGATTCTCCAGCGGTGGTCCCTGTCCTCTGATTCTCCAGTGGTGATCCTTGTCCTCTGATTCTCCAGCGGTGGTCCCTGTCCTCTGATTCTCCAGCGGTGGTCCCTGTCCTCTGATTCTCCAGCAGTGATCCATGTCCTCTGATGTAAAGAGGAACTCTGGGAACTCAAAACTCTTAAGCCACTTTGAGTATCTTGACGTGCGGTGGAAATGGTGGGTGGTAATTTGGGAGGGGGGGTCCATGTCAACTTTTGCATCGGTGCCCACAACTTTAAAAGACAGCAAAGTGAGCAGTAATGATATGCAATGCACAGCAACCACTATAGTTAGATCATTTCTGATTGGCTGTTGCATATAATTACACTTTGCTTTATTCAACGATCACAGTTTTTGGTCAGGCCCAATCACAGGTTATCTCAATGCAGTTTGAAGCTTGGCTGGGATAAGCAGAATGTACAGCACAGCTAGGGGCTATAATAATAAAAATAATATAATAAGTTTGGCAGTTTTTCTCAAATGACATCTAATTTATCTAAAGCTATCATTACTGGAGGGCTTTGCCTTGTATGTGTCACTATTTCACTGAGCTACACTATAACATGATGATGGCTTTTTATTAATTTCTCAGTAATGCATGTAACATGGGTTTTGCTTCCCTGCTATTAGAAGCTGTCAGGAATGATTTTTATCTAACTCCATTTGAGGGTGTCAACTTTTTGTCTTGAAAATGTCTTTGTACATAAACATTGTCCAGACCATTGCTAAATCACAGTGACTAATTGTCCTTGTACTTTCAGGGACCGTCATAGATTATAAAGATTGACCCCTAGATAATTATGCGCCTGGCTTTCAGATCTAACCTGAGTTATAAAAAAACTGAAATATAAAAATGTTTTGAAATGTTAGATACCATTTATCATCTTTTTTTTTTGTAAACTTTGTTTATTGAGTTTAGTCATGGCAGTAGAGTTAGAGCCAGGTTCACACAGGGGCAACCTGGGATCCGACTTCAAGTCGCCCCAAGTCACGCGGTTGAGAAAATCAATGGAAGTGAATAGAGCCGTCTTAATGTACACTACTGCAGTCGCTCCGACTTCAAAAAAGGTTCCTGTAAGACTTCAATCCGACTTCAAGGTGACTTGTACCCATTGATTTCAATGGAAGTTAGTGTTTGGCTGAAGCCATTTATTATCAATCAACTGTGTTTACTCTTTTTAAATCATAATCAGAACAGAAACTACCCAAATGACCCTGATCAAAAGTTTACATACCCCAGTTCTTAATACTGTGTCTTGGCCCCTTTAACATCAAAGATAGCTTGAAGTCTTTTGTGGTATTTGTGGATGAGGCTCTTTTATCTTCTCAGATGGTAAAGCTGCCCATTCCTCTTGGCAAAAAGCCTCCAGTTCCTGTAAATTCCTGGTCTGTCTTGCATGAACTGCACGTTTGAGATCTCCCCAGAGTGGCTCAATGATATTTAGGTCAGGAGACTGAGATGGCCACTCCAGAACCTTCACTTTATTCTGCTGTAGCCAATGACAGTTCGACTTGGACTTGTGTTTTGGATTATTGTCATGTTGGAATGTCCAAGTACGTCCTATGCGCAGCTTCCTGGCTGATGAATGCAAATGTTCCTCCAGTATTTTTTGACAACATACTGCATTCATCTTACCCTCAATTTTTACCATATTTCCTATGCCTTTGTAGCTCACACATCCCCAAAACATCAGCGATCCACCTCCGTGTTCCACAGTAGGAATGGTGGACCTTTCATCATAGGCTCCTTACTCCTCTCCAAATGTAGCGTTTATGGTTGTGGCCAAAAGCTAAATTTTGGTCTCATCACTCCAAATTACTTTGTGTCAGAAGGTTTGAGGCTTGTCTCTGTGCTGTTTGGCATATTATAAGCGGGATACTTTGTGGCATTTGCATAGTAATGGCTTTCTTCTGGCGACTCGACCATGCAGCCCATCTTTCTTCAAGTGCCTCCTTATTGTGCATCTTGAAACAGCCACACCACATGTTTTCAGAGAGTCCTGTATTTCACCTGAAGTTATTTGTGGGTTTTTCTTTGCATCCTGAACAATTTTCCTGGCAGTTGTGGCTGAAATTTTAGTTGGTCTACCTGACCGTGGTTTGGTTTCAACAGAACCCCTTATTTTCCACTTCTTGATTACAGCTTGAACACTGCTGATTGGCTATTCTTTGGATATCTTTTTATATCCCTTTCCTGTTTTATACTAAACATTTATATTTAACTACCTTTTCCCACAGATTCTTTGACAATTCTTTGGCTTTCCCCATGACTCAGAATCCAGAAACGTCAGTGCAGCACTGGATGAAAGATGCAAGGGTCTGTCAGGAGTCCAGAAACTCATTGACCTTTTATACACACACACTAATTACAAGCAAACAGATCACAGCTGAGGATGGTTACCTTTAATAGCCATGACTAAAGGATTCGTCAACCTGGGTCCTTACAAATTTAGAAGATTGAGTGACATGGGTTTTATATGGCCACAGCAGCCAATGTTATTAACCAATGAATAAAATATCATAACATTAAAACATACCAATAAGTGCAAATTCAACAATGTAATGCCCAACAAGAGGTCTCTGAGTGTCCTTAAGGCACAATTTTAACTGGAATCGTCCATGTCCTCAGCCTCGCCCCAACCAGCTCGAAGACGTTCTGACATCACACATAATTCCATATTCCCCTCCCCATGGAGACCTCACTCCTGGGAGAACCACCGCTAACCAAGTGGAAGCCCCATACCTTAGATGGGCCCCACACTTTTGTAACCATGTAATTACTGACCCACCAAAGACCCCTTGACCCGCCAAATGCTGTGACAAAATGAGCAATGTACACATTTGGTAAATTATTATTATATATTGTTCTTTGTTTTTTATTTTATTATTATTATTATTTTTAAATTTTTTTTTTAATTGTATTATTTTTAATTTTTTTTTTTTTTCTGGAAATATACAACCACTTACCTATCTACCTCCTGACTCCTTGGAATGTGAGAAAACTACCTCACCGCAAAGACCCTCTCATCTGAACCTGGCCCCTCAACCTCTGCCTCTAATCAGGTAAGGGCTACACCCCCACCAACACACTGACCTAGCTGACCGTTCCCTGACCCTGGTCCTCCTTTAGTCATGCCGCCACCTCTGTCCATTCTCTCCTCCTGGTCTCACTTTCCAACCCCTTTGTGTCAACTTGTGTGCATGTTATTAGGCCAAAATCACCAGAGTATGTAAACTTTTGATCAGGGTCATTTGGGTAGTTTCTGTTGTCATTATGATTTAAAAAGAGTAAACACAGTTGATTGATAATAAATGTGCTGGAAGGTCTATTGATGATTGCTGCTGGGGGATCTATTGTTACTGGTGGGGAACTATTTTTGCGTGGAGGTCTATTGTTGCTAGTGGGGGGTTCTTATGTTTCTGTGGGGGTCTACTGTTGAGGGAGAGGTCTATTGTTGCTGCCTCCTGGAGGGTCTATTGATGCAGTCTGCTGGGACATCCCAGTAGTAAATTATTCCTAGAAATGATTTCAAAGCTACAATTCTGTCAACTATTAAGAGTGTTCATTATAACAGACCCGGGGACACTGTCTACCTGCTGAGTGTCACTAATTGGTATTGTATGTTTTGTTCCTGCTTTTGCAACATACAAAACTAATAAACTTCTGATAAATTATCCAAAACAGAGTCAGACAGAGGCAGAGACTGAAGTGAATGTACAATATATACTGTATATGTAAAGCTCTGCATAAATTGAGGTCACTATATAAGTACTAGACATGTGCAAATGGGTTTGGTCCGAACATAAATTCGGACACATTTTTGGTGATTTAGATGTTTCCAAATCTACAAATAAAATAGTAAAGAATTTCATTTAATTTTCGTTTTGTAACGAATTACAAATTTACCAAACAATTTGAATTCGGATCAGTTGAAAAATTATCGGTTGACTGGAATTTTAGGGAGTTAAGGAGCGCGTCGGGAAGCCGGCCGCCTCATTTTTAAAGAAGTACAGCCAAAGCTCGTTTGGCTGTACTTCTCCTGGGATCACAGGAATGCAGTTCGTTCTGCACTCCTGTGACCTGTTTTCAGCAGACAGCGGGCTGAAGATCGCTGTCGGCTGACGTCACAGAGCTGGTCCATGTTCGGGCAAGATCGCATTATTTATTTATATTGATCATATGTGTGGATTAGTTATTTTGTACATTTTTTCATTATTCTACATATATGGATTATTATTGTTTCCACAACAATATGTAAAGGTTTTGACAGCTTATATGTGTTTTAGCTGTCAGCTTTCTTTAAAGTTATTTACTTTATTGTGCTGGACATCATTCATATGTATACATATGGAACAATTCAGTACGACTGGTCGTTTCAGAGCCTTCATGGTGGTTTCCTGTATGTCTCCTTCCGTTGTCTGCATTTATGTTGGTTTTTTGACAAACTCTTTGATTGTTGCTACATTCTTTTTACAATGGTTGTTTTTTATATATGTAGTCAACTTTCTAGATATGTTTCTTGCATTTTTTGTATTTGCTTTTCTAACTTTTGTCTTAGGCAGCTCATTTAAAGTGGAGTTGCACCCAAAAAAAATTCAAAATTCAAAATAATTGCGTGGCCAATCACGGCGTGCGGTGCCGGTGGACAATCACTGCATGCACAGTGGGTGCCCAACTGTGAAGCCACAGCCGGACGCCCACAGTTACAATGCCGGCATCGCCGAATGGAGGGGGAGATGAACGGGGCTTCGATCCCCCGCATCGCTGGACCCTGGGACAGGTAAGTGTCCGATTATTAAAAGTCAGCAGCTGCAGTATTTGTAGCTGCTGACTTTAAAAAAAAAAATTTTTTAAATGGCAATACCACTTTAAGCACTTATTTGATTCAGCTGTTATTTGGATATATAAGAGTTAATCTCACATGTGCTTTGAGGGTTATAATTAACTGCTTCAGCCCCAGAAGATCTTACCCCCTTCCTGACCAGAGCACTTTTGCGATTCGGCACTGCATCGATTTAACTGATAATTGCGTGGACGTCCGACGTTGCACCCAAACAAAATTGACGTCCCTTTTTCCCCACAAATAGAGATTTCTTTTGGTGGTATTTGACCACCTCTGGGGTTTTTATTTTTTGCGCTATAAACAAAAAATAGCGACAATTTTGAAAAAAAAGCAATATTTTTTACTTTTTGCTATAATAAATATCCCCCAAAAATATATAAAAAAACTAATTTTTTCCTCAGTTTAGGCGATATGTATTCTTCTACATATTTTTGGTAAAAAAATCGCAATATTGATTGGTTTGCCCAAATGTTATAGCGTCTACAAAATAGGGGATAGTTTTATGTCATTTTTATTATAATTTTGTTTTTTATTAGTAATGGTGGCGATCTGTGATTTTTATCGTGACTGCGACATTAGGGTGGACACATCGGACACTTTTGACACTATTTTAGGACCATTGTCATTTATAGTAATTAGTGCTATAAAAATGAACTGATTACTGTGTAAATGACACTGGCAGAAAGGGGTTAACCACTAGGGGCGATCAAGGGGTTAAGTGTGCCCTAGGGAATGATTCTAACTGTAGGGGGATGGGCTTCAACTCACATGACAGCGATCACTGCTCCTGAAGACAGGGGGCAGTGATCTCTGTCACGTCACAAGGCAGAACAGCGAAATGCCTTGTTTGCACTTCCACGTTCTGTGGCTCTGTGACACGATCGTCGGGAGACCGGTGGACACCGAGTCCGCCTGTCCCACGGGCACGGTCACGCTGAATGCGGCAGGCGGATGCTCGCCCGCTAGCCACGCCAAATAAAATGTGACGTACAGGTACGCCCATTTGCCCACCGCTGCCATTGTGCCGACATATATCGGTGTGCAGCGGTCGGAAAGTGGTTAAGCAAATTTGTTTGTGAAACGAGTTAACCAGGCTGCTCTTGTCCTCTTGTTTCGTGTTCGTTTGATGTCTGATATGGATTTTATGAAATAAAGTTACACATTTTTCTGAAGATTGGAGTGCAGTCATCTCCTTTGCATATCTTTTCAAGCTACTCAGTTCACGGACTAGACCGGCAACTGATCATCAGCCTAGTGATGATATCACCTGGAGCGGGAGGCGTTCAAAGCTATAATTTTGGTCCACCATCTTCACCACGTCAGAGAGGTTGGGGGTGAGATTCGATTATAAAGCATTTTTTTGAAGATTAGTTTGAAGTACTGGGCACCTTTAACCACTTCAGCCCTGGAAGTATTTACCCTCTTAATGACCAGCCTATTTTTTGCAATACGGCACTGCGCCGCTTTAACTGACAATTGCGCAGTCATGTGACGCTGTACAAAATTGATGTCCTTTTTTCCCCACAAATAGAGCTTTCCTTTTTGATCCTATCCTATCCGATCCTATTTGATCACCCCTGCGTTTTTTATTTTTTGCGCTATAAACAAAAAAAGAGCGACAATTTAGAAAAAAAAACAATATTTTTTACTTTTTGCTATAACAAATATCCAAAAAAAAAGTAAAAAAATGAACTTCTTCATCAGTTTAAGCCGATATGTTTTCTTCTACATATTTTTGTTTAAAAAAATTGCAATAAGTGTACATTGATTGGTTTGCGCAAAAGTTATAGAGTCTACAAAATAGGGGATATATTTATGGCATTTTTATTATGAATTATTTTTTTTTAACTAGTAATGCCGGTGATCAGCGATTTTTAGCAGGACTGCGACATTGCGACGGACAGATGGGACACTTTTGGCCCTTTTTTTTGGGACCATTGACATTCACATAGCGATCAGTGCTAAAATTAGCCACTGATTACTGTATAAATGACACTGGCAGGGAAGGGGTTAGCACTAGGGGGCGATCAAGGGGTTAAGCATTCCCTAGGGAGGTGTTTCTAACTGTGGGGGGAGGGGACTGACTGGGAGTAGAGAGAGATTGCAGTTCCTGATCACTAGAAACAGAAGATCTCTCTCTCCTCTGTCAGAATGGGGATCTGTTTGTTTACATTGACAGATCCCCGTTCTGGCTCTCTGTGGAACAATCGTGGGTGGCCAGCGGACATCACGGTCGCGGCCACGCGTATTGGCTCCAGCGTCACGCCGCGGGCGTGCTTACCTGCTATTGCTCTTAAAGCGGCCGATGTACACCTACGGCGATTCACGCAGCTGTGCCTACTAGCCGCAGTATAATGACGGCGGCTGGTCAGCAAGCGGTTATAGTTATAGCAGACTTTTCAAACCTGTATAGATAAATTCTGACCATCTCACAATATACAGGACCAGTATCATTTCACATTGTGAAAACATCTCTGAGTCCATTGACTGTGCCCAGGCTGAGATAATACAAAAGGAGTTAGGGGCAAGGTGCTGGACATGCATCTCCAACCAATACAAATGGAAGTCCTTAGCTCAACTCAATGGCTTAGGTTTGGCACTAGGAAATATATACTGTAAGTGTGTCATCTGTGAGCCAGGGTCTCAGTACAGGAAGTAGATGGTGGCCATGGATGAAGCCTGAATAAACGTGGCTCCATTCTTCTGAATAGAAAAGCAGACAAAAGCATTGCCAGAGGGAGTACCATGATCACTGTGAATAAACCACTTTAATAATAAGTGTTAAACTTACATTGCCATGAAATTTACATGAAAAAATATATCAAAATGCCAGTTCCACTTTAAGCAAATAGGGTATAAATGAAAGGAAATCAGAACTGCCACTTCTCTCCTCAGGAGAAGAAAAATAAAAAATGTTTTACTATATACAATGGCTATAAAAAGTCTACACACCCCTGTTAAAATTTCAGGTTTCTGTGATGTAAAAAATTAGACAGAGATATATCATTTCAGAACTTTTTCCACCTTCAATATGACCTATAAACTTTTATAAAAATAAAAAAATAAAATAATGTGGTTGCATAGGTGTGCACACCCTCTTATAACTGGGGATGTATCTGTGTTCAGAATTAACCACTTTCAGACTGGACCATTTTGCTGGCTTAAGACCAGACCACTTTTTTGCGATTCGGCACTTCACTTCTGTATGCCATTCTTGCTACAGTAAACAAAGCTAAGCTGTTTCATCAGTACTGTTTAACCGCTTCAGCACCGGGCGATTTTACCCCCTTCCTTACCAGAGCACTTTTTGCGATTCGGCACTGCATCGCTTTAACTGACAATTGCGCAGTCGTGCAACGTTGCACCCAAACAAAATTGACGTCCTTTTTTTCCCACAAATAGAGCTTTCTTTTGGTGGTATTTGATCACCTCTGCGTTTTTTTTTTTTTGCGTTATAAACAAAAGAAGAGCGACAATTTTGAAAAAAAACACAATATTTTTTACTTTTTGCTATAATAAATATCCAATTTAAAAAAAAAAATAATCATTTTTTACTCAGTTTAGGCCGATGCGTATTCTTCTACATATTTTTGGTAAAAAAAATCGCAATAAGCGTATATATTGATTGGTTTGCGCAAAAGTTATAGCATCTACAAAATAGGGGATAAATTTATTGCATTTTTTATTTTTTTTACTTTTTATTCGTGACTGCGACATTGCGGCAGACACATCGGACACTTTTGACACATTTTTGGGACCATTCACATTTACACAGCGATCGTTGCTTTAAAATTGCACTGATTACTGTGTAAATGTGACCGGCAGGGAAGGGGTTAACACTAGGGGGCGCTGAAGGGGTTAATATGTTCCCTATGGGAGTGATTCTAACTGTGGGGGGAGGGGACTCACAAGGGGAGGAGACCGATCGATGTTCCTCTGTACTGGGAACACACCAACGGTCTCCTCTCCACTGACAGGACGTGGATCTGTGTGTTTACACACACAGATCCACGGTCCTGCTGTATTCCCGGGCAATCGCGGGTGCCCGGCGGGTACTGAGCGACACAGTGGGCGCGCGCGCCCCCTAGGCGGCCGGGAATGGGAGGACGTCCACCCAGGATGGGAGATCCACTTTGTGGACGTCATATGACAGTGGGTGGGGTTGAAGTGGTTAATGACAAGGCCATTTTTTGCGATATGGCACAGTTATAGCGTCTACAAAGTAAGGGATAGATTTATGGCATTTTTATAATTTTTTTACTAGTAATGATGGTGATCTACGATTTTTAGCGGGACTGCGACATTGCAGTGGACAGATCGAACACCTAACTGACATTTTTTACACTTTTTTGGGAACCAGTGACATTATTACAGTGATCAGTGCTAAAAATATGCACTGACATGCACTAATGGCACTGGCAGAGAAGGAGTTAACACCAGGGGCACACCTGGGTGTGTTTACTAACTTTATGGGGGTTAGGCTGCCTGGGACAACACACATGTTTGTCGGCAACTCGCAATTGTTCCCCGTAGAGACGGAACTGGGATCTGCCAAAGTAAACAAGGCAGATCTCCGTTCTCTCAGCGGATGACACACCGGAGATCTGCCTTATTTACTTTGGCAGATCCCTGTTCTGTCTCTGCGGGGAACAATTGCGGGTGGCCGACGGACATCGAGTCCACCGGACCTGCTGTTTGGCTCCCCCGTTGACCAATTGGCGCATGCCCACAGAAAGCCGTGTATGAGCCTGACGTACACCTACAGCGATTTGTGCAGCCGAGCCAACCTTTTCCTTTTTATGGGAATTCTCATAATTTACAGTAAAAAAAAAAAAAGAAAGCAACATTAATACAACCACAGAATGCGTTCATTTATCATTTGTATGTTGTTCAATGAGAAATGACAGTCAACAGTGAGCTAACATTTTCTTTTAGGCCCCTTTCACACTGGGGCGGGAGCCGCGGCGACGGTAAAGCAGCGCTATATTTAGCGCTGCTTTACCGCCATTTTAGCCGCGGGATTCGGCCGCTAGCGGTGCGGTTTTAACCCCCGCTAGCGGCCGAAAAAAGGGTTAAAACCCCCCGCAAAGCGCCGCCGTATGGCCGCGGTGTCCCATTGAAATCAATGGGTAGGAGCGGTATAGAAGCAGTGAATACACCGCTCCTATATCGCTCCAAAGATGCTGCTAGCAGGACTTTTTTTACCGTCCTGCTAGCGCACAGCTCCAGTGGGAAAGCCCGCCGGCTTTCACACTGGAGTGAATGGGGCCGGTTTTTTTCAGGCGCTGTACAGGCGCTATTTTTAGCCATGTACCGCCTGAAAAGCGCCCCAGTGTGAAAGGGGCCTTAGGCTGATTTCACACCGGAGCGGTGCGGGCGGCGGTGGTAAAGCAGCGCTATATTTAGCGCTGCTTTACCGTCGTTTTACCCGCGGTATGCGGCCGCTAGCGGGGTGGTTTTAACCCCCGGTAGCGGCCAACAAAGGGTTAAACCCCCCCGCTGCAGCCCCGCAGTGTCCCATTGATTTCAATGGGTAGGAGCGGTATAGGAGCGGTGAATACACTGCTCCTTCACCGCTCCAAAGTTGCTGCTAGCAGGACTTTTTTTACCGTCCTGCTAGCGCACCACTCCAGTGTGAAAGCCCTCAGGGCTTTCACACTGGAGACACAGCAGCAGCTGTTTCAGGTCGGTTTGCAGGCGCTATTTTTAGCGCAATAGCGCCTGCAAACCGCCCCAGTGTGAAAGCAGCCTAATGCCGCGTACACACGGTCGGAATTCTCGTCGGAAAAAGCTCTGATGGTTTTCCCGTCGGAATTCCGACGGAATTTCGCTCAAACTGTCTTGCCTACACACGGTCACACCAAATTCCGACGGTCTGTAACACAGCGGCATAAAACACGTTCGACAGCACTATAAAAAGGGAGTTTAATGCTTCCGAGCATGCGTCGGAATTTTGCGTGTCGGAATTGCCTACACACGATCGGAAAATCCGATAGAAAGGTTTTCCGTCTGAAAAATTTGAGAACAGGTTCTCAATCCAAAGTCCGTCGGAAATTCCGACAGAAAAAGACCGTTGGGCATACACACGGTCGGAAAATCCGATGAAAAGCTCCCATCGGACTGTTTCCATCGGAAATTCCGACCGTGTGTACGCCGCATTAGTGTTTATTTTTTCCTTTTTATGGGAATTATCACAATTTACAGTAAAAAAATAAAATACTCTTGCTACTGCAATTACTAATAAGAAAAAAATATAGACAATGAAATGTATACAATACTGTTCAAATATATGTATATTTTTGTATAATGTTTTATACAACATAATGGGGTTGATCGACTAAAGGCAAATAGACTGTGCACTTTGCATTCTGCAAGAGCTTAGTAAATGAGCAGAAGCTCTTCTGACTTCCATCATCCAATCATGTGCTAGCAAAAATTCATATTTTTTTTAATTTTCCTTGCACTTGTTTGGGTATTCTTTGCAAAGTGAAGCTTTCCTCATTTAGGCTGGATTCACACTTATGCATTTTTAGTGCTTTTTGCATTTTGCAGATTTGCACTACAGAACGTGTTCCATAGGAAACCATGTTAAATGGACTGTAGTGCAAATCTGCAAAAAGCACAAAAAATGCCTAGGTGTGAATCCAGCCTTACGAAGTCCTGGAGCCACCGCATTTGCAGAGTGCAACTGCACTTTGCAAAGTGCACAGTCTATTTGCCTTTAGTAGATCAACCCCATTACATTGTATAAAACATTATACAAAAATATACATATATTTGAACAGGATTGTATACATTTCATTGTCTATATTTTTTTTTTTTTTATTAGTAATTGCAGTAGCAAGAGTATTTTATTTTATTTTTGTATTACTGTAAATTGTGAGAATTCCCATAAAAAGGAAAAAAAAAAACACTAAAAGAAAATGTTAGCTCACTGTTGACTGTCACTTCTCATTGAACAACATACAAATGATAAATGAACGCATTCTGTGGTTGTATTAATGTTGCTTTCTAATCATGCTTTCCAAAACTGCGACATCTGATAACCTGTGATAAATGCCTTAATTACTATCACAGACAAACCGGGGGAAAAAAAAAGGTTTTAAAAAGTAGGGTCTGGCTTGGCTGCCTTTTAAGTAACACTTTAGTCAGAGTTCAATCAGCTCGACATTATATTTGCTCATCAGACGGAAAGCCTTCCCCAGCAGAAGGGGGATATTGACTTTAAAAATTCACTGGCGAGGCGTATAGAGCCTGCAGGAATGTCAGAATTCCAACCTGAATTCTGAGGCTTTCGCCTCAGGTTAGTCTTGACTGACATGCTTGGAGCTCTCTTGTTTGTGCTTCGGCATCCATTAACTGCCCTTGACTCAATGTTATGCCAGCCTAAAACGGCCATCTGAGTGAGTCTAATGGGCTCACTCGACTCGACTGGCACGAGGTGTAAGAAAAGCATACGCCTCTCTTTAAGAGATCACATTGACCGCTCCTGCCTTCGTTAAGGGGTGTTGTTTGATCCCAAATTAACGGGCGCCTGTTAATTATTATTCCTGTAATTGTACTCGAGGTGGGAGCGTGCCAGACAAGTGGCCTGCTAGAGGAAATCAAGTTTGACAAAGAGGAAAAATTATGTCAAGGTTGAGATGTCTTTGAGAACGTACTGCTTATGTACAAGACGCCCGTTCCAATTTAAATTCAGAGGCAGTCAAGAAAAAAAAAAAAAAAAAAGTTGAGGCTGTTCCTCAAGTGTATAGATTATAAAAGATGTATTTATCAAAAGGGAAACAGAAAAGATGGGAGAAAAAAGCTAAGAAAAAGGAAGAAGGGGAAGAACAAAGTAGCAAAAACTAAAAATGCAGAAGTCAAAAGGGATTAACTTGCACAGATTATCTAATGTTTACCTTATATTATTTAGAGCTTTGCAACTCTAAAATAAATTTGACTCCAGCAGCCTCAGCTTTCTGAGCATTATTTTATAAAGCCAAACAATGGGGATGAAGGTTCATTAAAAGAGATATTCAATAAAAATGTGCCTGCTACAATGAAGTCATTTGGTCGTTACTCCTAGCGCTATCTTACAGCACAGCTCACTGTACATTAATTACCAGAATGCCTTTTGGGATTTGGGATGAAAGGACTCCCGCAATCATGCTGGTCTAGCCAGTCATGTTGGTTGAAGATCCCGAACCTGAAAGAAGCTGGGGAGAAGATGTCAGCTCCAGCTGTTGTGTGGGTATGGTGCTCCTATATATGCCAGCTATGGGTGGAGTCCAGGTGGAGGGGAGTATGGGAACAGGTTAATCCTGGATAGCAACATGTAGAGCAGGACCCTGGAGCCAAGAGTAAGGGAGCCTGGCAGGGCTGAGCTGCTGAGTGGGACAATTTGACACAATGCATGGTGCAGATGGCGAGACCTTGCCACCTTTGACCTTCAACTGTGAGCCTGTGGCTTGGTGCGGAAGGGCCTTGGGGCCTAGGAATAAGGATCTTTATAGTGAGCTGTACCAACTTCAGTGGGACTTGCTAGAAAAGATTGGAACGATGGCTGAGACTAAATAACCAGTGTCCCATACTGTCTAGGACTACTGTCAAAATGTAATTTCATGATACTGGTGTTCCCCACTGCAAGAACCTGTTAGTAAGTCGGATATGATATTATGCTGTAATGGAGATGTGTACAAGAAGAGTTTAACAGATGCAGTAAAGTGTTTAAATGCAAAAGAGTGGACTGAGGCCAGGAATGTAGTGTGTTGGCCTATAGCCAGTAGACACGTGACACAAGATGGTGGAGTCACTCCGAAAAGACAAGTGTGTGGTTGCCCTATCACAAGTACACATGTGCAGAATGGAAAAATTTGTTTAGTTTCGGATAGATTCATTATGTTACTAATTTTGTTTGTGATTCATTTCGGAATTAATTTAGTTTAGTTTAAAGGGGTTGTAAAGGTAAACATTTTATGCATTAAGGTGAAAAAACATCAGACAATGCCGACCCCCCCAGCCCCCTGTTTTACTTACCTGACCCCTCGAATGTCCCGCGCTCACACCCGACATCCTCTTTGCCGATCAGCCTGGCCGCTGATTGGCTACAGTGGATGGATTGAGAGCAGCGCAGCCATTGGCTCGCGCTGCTGTCAATCACATCCAATGACACGTCGCACCGGGGGGCGGGGCCGAGTGATACAGCGAGCGGCTATGGCCGCCGGCTGTATCATGGGAGCGTGCCTGCAAGCACTTCTCACCATGCAAGGAAACTCGCATGAACGTGAGAAGTCCTTGCGGGGGTAGCAGAGACAGCCGCCGAGGGACCCCAGAAGACCAGGATCGGGGCCACTGTGTGCAAAACAAGCTGCACAGTGGAGGCAAGTATAACATGTTTGTTATTTAAAGAAAAAAAAAAAAAAATACCTTTACAACCCCTTTAATTCTGTTTCAAAGGAATTCCAAATTTTCGTAATGATTCAAATTTGGATCGGTCGAAAAATTATTGGGTGAAAAATAGCTGGTTGTTATGGAGCGGGTCGGGAAGCCGGCCGCCGCGTCCTTAACCACTTGCCGACCAAGCACGTCATATGACGTCCTTGACTTTGAGTGGTGATATCTGAATGATGCGTGCAGCTATTGGCATCATTCAGATATCATTCTTTCCGGCCGGCGATTCTGTGCACCATAAGAACGATCATAGCGGCGGTTCCGCCGCCTGATCGTTCTTATAGGCAGCGGGAGGGGACATCCCCCCCCTCCCGCCGCCATCCGGTGCTTCTCCGGGCTCTCCCGTGCAATCGCTCGCCGCCGGATGACGAGCATAGAGATTTCCGGTGACCAGATGGTCACCAGTCATCTCTATGACCGTCGGAGGCCCGGGCGCGACGTTATCACGTCACGCCCGGTACCCGGAAGTAAACAAAGCCGCGATCGTGGCTGTCAGCATGAGATCGGTAAAAAATGTTTTACCGATCTCATGCTTTCCAGCCTGGAGGAGAGGTGTGGGGTCTTATTGACCCCACATCTCTCCATAAAGAGGACCTGTCACATACATTCCTATTACAAGGGATGTTTACATTCCTTGTAATAGGAATAAAAGTGATCCAAAAAATTTATTTTTTAAAAAAAGTGTAAAAATAAAAAAACTTAAGTAAAATAAAAATAAATAAAAAAAAAAAATTAAAACGCCCCTGTCCCCTGTAGCTCGCGATCAGAAGCTAACGCACACGCAAGTCCCGCCCGCATATGTAAACGCCGCTCAAACCACACATGTGAGGTATCGCCGCGTGCGTTAGAGCGCGTGCAACAATTCTAGCACTAGACCTCCTCTGTAACTCTAAACTGGTAACCAGTAAAAAATATTAAAGCGTCGCCTATGGAGATTATTAAGTACCGAAGTTTGGCGCCATTCCACGGTTGTGCGCAATTTTAAAGCTTGACATGTTCGATATCTATTTACTCGGCGTAACATCATCTTTCATATTTTATAAAAAAATTGGGCTAACTTTACTGTTTTGTTATTTTTATTCATGAAACCGTTTTTTTTCCAAAAAAAAGGCGTTTGAAAAATGATTGCGCAAATACCGTGTGAGATAAAAAGTTGCAATGACCGCCATTTTATTCCCTAGGGTGTCTGCTAAAAAAAACGTACTCGATGTTTGGGGGTTCTGAGTAATTTTCTAGCAAAAAAATTATGATGTTTACATGAAGGAAAATAGGCCAAAATAGGCCCGGTAAGCAAGTAGTTAACGTCCTTAACAACCAATGACTCATCAACTGTCAGTGGGCTTCCCCACTGAGAGATGAAAGGTAAACAAAAGAACTCCAGCAATATAATTTTTTTTCTTAACAACCACTCCTAAACAACCAGCTATTCTTCAATTAAATTTGTTACAATTTCATTTGGAGATTTGGATGCATCCAAATTTCCAAATAACCAAAAATTTGTCCGAATTAACATTTGGACCTCGAAACAAGTTGCACATGTCTAATCACAAGAAGAAGCAGGGTGGGACCCGGAACAGCTTGTTCAATCCAGGTCCCTTACAAGTATAGTAACAATTTAAGTACATCTATAATAACAGGCTCAGAATTGCCATATTATTGTTTAATACAATGCTTATCCAATCTTAAACTGATTTTGGATAAGATAAGCTCTGGAATAGAAAACTTGAGGTTGGGATGCTGGTGAAGCTAGAGAGTACAAAGTTGTACTTATCCTTGAATGTAAAGAAATTAAAAGTGTTGTACCAATTAGACACAACAAATCTACTCCGTGCTTTGGAGAAATCTATGACACTATTTATGTGTCAAATTATATCTGTGTCACTGCTGCCACCATTTATACTTCAATTCCAAAACATAACACAAACAAGAATTAAAACATTCCAATTTGAGGTAGCGCTGTAACTCAACCACCCTCTAAGGCAGTGGTCATCAACTCCTGTCCTCAGGGCCCACTAACAGGCCAGGTTTGCAAGATAACTGAAATACATCACAGGTGATATCATTTGCTGCTCAGTGATTGCAGTATTCTAGTCTGCATATCCCCAAGGTAATACATAAAACCTGGCCTGTTAGTGGGCCCTGAGGACAGGGTTGATGACCACTGCTCTAAGGGATAACATATAATATCATGCTAATTTCAAAATACACCCCGTGTAATCACACATGAAGAAGTCCACATTTAACGTTCTTAATGTCCACAACTTGACATTAAATAATCTTGTGTGTTGAATAATCCTCCACAAAATCCATGAAGTTCTATTCCTCACAGGCCACATGCTCACCAGAATGCAATGCCTCTAATATTATGAGAGGCATATAGCGCTTTAGAATGAAAACCACTCTTGCTGTATCAATGGGCACATCATACCATCCACCATCCACTCCTCTTTCCCTTGGACGATGTTGTAAGGACGAAACTCCTTGGGGTGTGGCTGTACGGCAATCAGAAGTGATGTCATGCGCTGTTCTGGAAGTGACGGAATAGTGGCCTTACACAGAATAATGTGGACTTTTTCACGTTTGATTACATAGGGCGTATTTTGAGATTAGCGTGGTAATATATGTTAACCCTTAGAAGGTGGTTGAGTTACAGCGCTGCCTCAAATTGGAATGTTTTTTTTTTTTATTCTTGTTTTTGTTATGTTTTCCTTGAATGTTATCTCCTAATTTCTTATATTCACCAATACGGCAGTCCATACACTTAGTTTTCTTGTTTAATTATTCCAATTCTCAGTTTTTTAGCTTTGCTTATTTTATCTTTAGTTTAATAAATGTCTGAAAAACTGCCCAATGATATCCATCAGAATGGAACATGGCCTGGCTTTGTAACTTTAACATAGCGTCAGTATTTTTTGAGAGCAATCTGGGCCACTCTATTAACAATAAAATACCTACAGGAGCTTTGGCCCTGCCCTTCCCCTCCTGCCACCAATGGTCACCTAAGGATATGAGCAGACTCACTGGCTAATAACACGTTTAGGGAGGCAGCAGGTAGCTGGCCAGAACCAGCCTGATGAGTTTTAGTATTTAACACTGTGTTCCCGCATAACAGGTTACAGCAGGGGTCGCAAACTGGCGGCCCTCCAGCTGTTGCGAAACTACAAGTCCCATCATGCTTCAGCCTGTGGGAGTCATTCTTGTAACCGTCAGCCTTGCAATGCCTCATGGGACTTTCTAGTTTTGCAACAGCTGGAGGGCCACCAGTTTAAGACCCCTGGGTTACAGTAAACTTCTTGGCGAAAACTGAGGCTATATGAAACCACCTCTTGTATGGCAGTGTAATACCATTCAAGTCATTACAGATACACTTTATCCTCTGGTGTCAAATGCTTCTCAATATGAGCCAGAGGTTATATGTCTAATGTGTTTCCTTCTTTCCTGCTCTTTATCCCAGACTTTCCCTTACAAGATGATAGAGAAGAGAAAGTGCGACCTAATATCTTTAGAGGTTCAAAGACTTGACAAGGAAACTGGTCAATTGTCTATATAATGTCAGGATTCCATCCTAAAGGAAATATCTACACATAATACCATGAAAAACAGGAAAGAACAACAAGCTCCGAGACGTACTAACACAGACTCTGTCTGACCCGGAACAGAACTGCTCAATGTCTGGAGTTGAAGGTTGTTTGAAGAAGGACTTCGTCTGTCTTAATCCACAGGAAAACATAACAACCAAATTCGGTGTGTTCATGAGCCACAATGTCCTCCTTACCCTACTAATGAGAGAAATGGTGAAAAGGTCACAAAATACTACATGTCCTACATAAACTTTATAGATTATTGTTTCCTTACCCTTTCTACTGCGATTATAGACAGCCATTGCCCGAAAAAGTCAAGTCTGCAGGGATTAATGAGAGGGAAGGGAGGCGTGCTGACGTCATCGCTGTCTAGGACGGGTATCTACAAGCCGGCCAGCTTACTTCATTTTACATACAAGCGTTTTTAAAGATTTTAAATGTAAGTGCATTACTTTTCTATACAATAAATTGTTTCCTAAAATTGAGTTACACTATGGTGCGCTTTCTTTCCTTGCTGAGATCGTGATTGCTGCCTTTGGACTGCCTATCGATTTGGGACTCCCTGGTTTGCTCTCAGTGTATTCGCAAGAGGTGATCTGAGGTCTTGATGCTGTGTTGATACTACAGGCTCTATATCCCTTGCCTTCTGGTAAGCGCATATGCTGCATGGTGGTGGTTCACTCATTTGGTGGTGTTTTGTGTTAATCACACAGAATATAATTCATCCATAGACTTTTCCGTCACCTTCATCACTGGACTTTTTTATATATTTTTTATTTAGTACTTTTTATTATTTCATTTATATGAGTATTCCGTTTTTTTTGTTACTTGCTGGGTTTCATCTAACATTTTTTGCACATTGCAATATTGCATTATATACTTGTTGTATTGGTTTATATGGTCACATCAATAGTCACCTTTGGTATCATATGTTTTACATTTATTTAATTTGTGTGCAGCTTCCATTCTATTATAATATCTTGGTACGCGATAACATTTTTCTTATAACTATTACTAGAGACCATACTCACGTTTTCACTATTATAATATCAATGAGAAATGTCCTAAAAGTAGATGAAAACCCATCATTAAAATCTCATATAATCTTTATAATGTTAATTTAATTTAATTTCAAAAGTTGTAAAACAATGACAACTGAATCCCAACTGTGCTCCTGTGTTGTCATCTTGTCACAAGAGGCTGAGTTGACACACATTGTACAGGCATGATTCATTGTTATCACTATCAAAAAGCAATGCTGTGCAGCCAATACTGGAAGCAGTGTATCTAGATAGACGGGGAGGATTTACTAAAACTGGAGAGTGCAAAATCTGCTGCAGCTGTGCATGGTAGCCAATCAATTTCTAACTTCAGCAAGTTCAATTAAGCTTTGCCAATAAAACCTGGAAGCTGCTTGGTTGCACCAAATTTTGCACGCTCCATTTCAGTAAATAACCCCAAGTGTCAGAAAGAGACTGGAGGACATCAGCAGTCCTGAGATGCAAAAACAGAATTAAAAAGGTAAAAACAGTATTTTATGAAGGAAATAATTGGGAAAAGTTTAAAATACACAGTGCTTTTACAAACTAAATGCAACCCAGTTAGAATGTAACTCTACTTTACTCTATTTTTAGTCTTAAAAACAATGTCCTCCCAAAAATTATGTTTTGTGTATACATGGAGTCTGGTAGCCTGAGTCAGCCCCTGGCTTTTTATGTGTCTTGATGTAGAACATCCATGTCCCATTGGGGAGATGTATCTTCACTTCCAGGAAATCCCTGCATATTAAGATAATCCATTGGGGACCCCCAGGTCACCAGAACTAGTGTCCCCATTGCAAGGTTTCCCCTTTATTCTAGGGACCACCTAACAATTTTAGATTTTCTTTTACTCTCACTTTTGATGACAATGGTATACAGGATAAATAGAGAGGGTGACTCTCCCTAACGGGGGCGCAGATAGCAATAAAAACCTAACAAGTGTTCTAATCACTCTCCAATTTATACAAATGTTGACAACTTTTGCCTTTAGTTATATTTTTTATATTCCAACAATTGGATCTCCTTGTCTTAAAGGGGTTGTAAAGGTTCGTTTTTTATTTTCTAAATAGGTTCCTTTAAGCTAGTGCATTGTTGGTTCACATACCTTTTCCTTCGATTTCCCTTCTGAATGTTTTTTTTTTCTTTGTTTTCTTTGTCTGAATTTCTCACTTCCTGTTCCTCCTCAGTAAGCTGTTCAGTAAGCTGTTCTGGCTGACTAAACACCGCTCAGATGATGGTGTGAAGTTTACTGAGAAACAGGAAGTGAGAAATTCAGACAAAGAAAAAAAACATTTAGAAGGGAAATCTAAGGGAAAGGTAAGTGAACCAACAATGCACTAGCTTAAAGGAACCTATATAGAAAATAAAAAACTAAGCTTTACAACCCCTTTAATTTCAAGTTCCGTCCTGCGCGACTGGGAGTTTTGTGAGTTCCAGCACAATGTTATGTGTTCCAGATTCTCCTGTTAGGTTCTACATCATATAAAATAAATATAAATCCATTGGGGAGAGTGGAAGCCCTCATAATAGACACAGCAGGTATGCAGACCCAGGAAGTGGAGAGCAGATATCACAATGATATCACAAGCTTACCTCAACAGCATCTATCAAACACTAAAATATCAGACTGATTCTTTAGGGCAGGTTCACACCGGGAATCCCACAGGAACACACTGTACATTCCAGTGTGATTCACATGCAGTTCTGTGCAGTGCGATTGCAGCCCATTCATTTCAGCACAGATTGGCCCCTTACCTCCGCTTCTGGGGTTCCCAGCCAATGCTCTTGGCTCCTCCTCTACTAGGTGCACCCCCACAGCAAGCTGTGTGCGATGAGGGCACATGTGTGCTTTCGAGTTGGGCTGTGTGCATCCACAGACACACATAGCCCAGCTGGGCCCCGCCCCCCAGCTCCCTCTTCACAGTATTTGAAGTAGCAGGAGCCAACGCATCCCACTACCTTCAGTGAAGTTTAGAAGAGCTGGGAGAGAAAAGCTGTAGAGTAAGGCAGGCCATACATTAGCCACGGTTTGAAGGAAAGGAAAATCGCTCAATTCCCCCATCAACACAGTCAGTGTTGATGGGGAAATCGTTCCTGTGGAGCTCTTGTATTCTAACGGGAGGTTTACAATACAATGATCACTGCTTGTGACTATAGCTGCCGGCAGGGATTGCTTAAAAAATACAACAGACTGGTTGTACTGAAGTCGATCGTTGGATCAGCTTCAGTACAACCAGCCTGCCCATACATGGATCGACATTCAGCCGGTTCTTGCTGAACAGGCCAAATTTTGATCCGTCTATGGCCGGTTTTAGTGTTTAAGGGGGCACAGGGGAGGAATAGTTAGTGGAATTTTTTTTTTTACCTAAATGGACTTTAGAACTGCTTTAATTTTCAATTATTTAACCCTTTCCCGATGCCACCTCCCAGCCCTTTAAGAAATTTTAAATGCCGGGAGGCGGAGGCCTTCATTCAGGTCATGTGACCACTTGTGATTGGCTCTTACATCAGTCACATGATCGAAAAGCTTCCGATCACAGATATGCTTCGGGAGCTTTCCGGTCCCAGTCACGCAGGGCACAGGGCACATACTCTCAGCGCAGACAATGTTTATATATATGCGGCCTCTCGCTATTAAAGCACACCCACTGAGAGGCTGCATATATGCATACGGCCAGAGGGAAGGGGATGAAAAATAAATTTGTATTAAAATTTGTTAATTTCTACCACACATATCAAAACCAAGACAATTTCCAACCTGTTCAGACACTTACTTTTCCATTCAACCTAAAGTTGGAAAAAAACGCCCACAGATGCTTTTGTTATTTTTAGTTTGGACTAGAATCTTTAAAATCAAAGGATGAAAAAATGAAACGTGTATGATCCTTGGTTCTGTTTTTGTGCAGTCAATCTTTATTCCTCTTGTACTTGGTATCCCAGAATTAAAGTGGTTGTAAAGGCTCAAGATTTTTTACCTTCATGCATTAATATGCAGCAGCCCCCCAGTCCCCACTAAAACTTACCCGAGCCCATCTCGATCCAGCAATGTGTACGAGAGCCTCGGCTCTCCTGGGTCTCTTCTTCCTCATCGGATGAGACGGCAGTGGCAGCCATTGGCTCCCGCTACTGTAATTCAAAGCAAGTGAGCCATTAAGAAGAGAGCGGGGCTGAGCCGTGCTCTGTGTGAATGTAAACACAGAGCAGCAGCTTGGGAGCGAGCCTGCTCAGGTGCCCCCCTATCAAGCTATTTGCTAGGGGGGCATTTGGCAGGACACAGCAAACATGTGGAAGAAGGTGCTCTGGTCAGATGAGACCCAAATTTTTATTTTTTTTCTAAAAGCAAAACACTATATGTGGCAGAAAATTAACACTGCACATCATCCTGAATACACCATCCCCACTGTGAAACATGGTGGTAGCAGCATCATGTTGAGGGGATGCTGTTCTTCAGCAGGGACTAGGAAGCTGGTCAGAGTTGATGGGAAGATGGATGGAGCCAATTACAGGCAAAACCTGTTAGAGTCTGCAAAAGACTTGAGTCTGGGGCAGAGGCTCACCTTCCAGCAGAACAACAACCTTGAACATACAGCCAGAGCTACAATGGAATGGTTTAGATCAGGGGTAGCTCCGACCCTCCAGATGTTTTGAAACTATAAGTCCCATGAGACATTGCAAGACCCTGACAATCACAGGCATGACTCCTAGAGGCAGAAGCATGATGGTATTTGTAGTTTCACCACAGCTGGAGGGCCGAAGTTGCCTACCCCTGATTAGATCAAAGCATAGTCATGTGTTTGAATGGCCCAGTCAAAGTCCAGACCTAAATCCAATTGAGAATCTGTGGCAAGACTTGAAACTTGTTGTTCACAGAGGCTATCCATCGAATCTGACAGAGCTTGAGCTATTTTGCAAAGAAGAATAGGCAAAAATGTTACTCTCTAGATGTGCAAAGCTGGCAGAGACATCCCCAAAAAGATTTTCAGCTGTAACTGCAACAAAAGTTGGTTCTACAAAGTATTGACTTAGGGGGGCTGAATACAAATGCACCCCACACTTTTCACATATTTATTTGTAAAAACATTTGAAAAACATTTATCATTTTCCTCCCACTTCACAATTATGTGCCACTTTGTGTTGGTCAATCACATAAAATCCCAATAAAATAAATTTACATTTTTGGTTGTAACGTGACAAAATGTGGAAAATTTCAAGTATGAATACTTTTTCAAGGCACTGTGTATGTGTGATATATATATATATATTTCACTGAAATGTTACTGTATCTTGGTAGACTGAAGAAATGGCTCGGGCACAGTGTACAGTTCAGTCTCTGTGAGGCAATATCACTGACCTACTGTGCTGTGTCAAGGCACAGTGATTAAAGCTCTGACGAATGCGAAGCAACATCTGCTGTCATCTTAAGTTAATAGAGACGTTGTGGGGAAGCCTCTCGCTGCTCACCATCCACAGATCAACTGAGGCTAAAGCAGGCATGGACCATCCCTCCGGCTGACGAGGATCAACTACAAGTACCAGCCAACCACACCAAACACTGTAAGATAAAGAATAGAGGGAATGGAATTGCATGTAATACTTATTTTTAAAGTGTTTAATGTTCCCTTTTCAAGGACATATTTTAGGCTAATATTGTATCTGAATATAACATTTGATATGACTTTTGTGCTTGCTTTGGTGTTCTAAATTTAGTCCGTTTTTTAATCCACAGCCTTGTGAATCCTCCCTTTACTGGTCATCTGTAAACCACCTTAGGGAGTATAGAAGCCTTATTCCTTAAAACAACCTTGTCTCTGTGTAGAACAAGAAGGTTCTTTGCAAGACAAAGCTGCTGTTTCGGAAACTTGCCTTGCAGAGGTGATAATAATATAGAAGGGCACCTTGAGAGTGAGAGTAGTGATGAATATCTCTGATAGGTTCAAAGAGTTTTAGAAGAGCGAACAGGATCAGGCTGAGATCCCACAGAGTCAAAGGTTGATGTACAGATGGAACTATATGAGCTACACCCTGTACAAATGTCTTTACCAAGTTGGTAGAGGCAAGCAGTCTTTTGAAAAAGAATTGCTAGACTCAAGATTTGTCCCATGATGGTACTTAGGGCCAAGAGTTGGTTCAAACTGGATTGGAGAAAGGTCAAGATGTGACCCATGGAGTACACCCTGGGATGAAACTGCCTTGCCCTTTACCATGCCAAATATTATTTCCAATAGAAATGGTAGATCTTGTGGGAGGGGGTGTGACGGATCTCGGATGCCTCTGCTGAGCATCTCCGCCAGACCTGTGTCTCCTGTCCTCCAAACGCACCCGCAGCCTGCAGATTCGCCTTAACCCCTCAATCAAGAGACAAGCCACACAGGTGTTGAGGGTTAAACATCCAGAGCATAATTAAACACAGCAACAAGGGGGGGGGGGGGAGAAGAGATGCAGCATTACATTTCATTGTTTGTGGAATAAAAGTATATATTTATTTCCGATGAACTGGCGACTCCGGACACAAATGTCTTCTCCAGGTGGTGGGAGACAGCAAATAGCCCTCCAAATCTCATGTTCTCTGCTGGGCCATAGTCGGTGGGTAGGAGGCAAGCCCACAGTCCTTCCAAAACACACAGTGACCGTGGATTCTGTCACAGGGGGATTTCCTAGCTTTTAGGAGTGTAGGAATAATCATATCAGATCGCACTCTATCCCTTAGGACCTGGGCATCAACAACCAAGCCATCAAGCCAGATATTATGAATCAGAGTGGTAAACTGGTCTTTGGGACAGATGATCTAGAAGAGCCCATGAGGTGTCTATATGACATCTGCATGGGCAAATTTGGTGCAATAAGAACCACTGGTATGGCCTTCATCTATAGGGTGTCTGTCAGGAATCTGATGACATCAGAGTACCACATCCACCTGGGCCAATTCAGTGTAATAAGAATTTTCTGTAGCCCTCCACCTTGATCCTGCAGAGCAGGCGAGGCAGGTGCTTCAGAGAAGGAAAGGTGTAGATAAGAGTGAACTAATCTCAGGGGGTCACCAGACCACCTACTGCTATGCCTAAAGGACCCTTGGACCTGGATAAACTTGCTCAGTTAATTGTTCAATTTACAGGCCAGGAGGTCCATGTCCAGCATTCCCAACCCACGACAGAGGTCCGTCAAACACTACTGGGTAAAGACCATTCCAATTAGTCCAGATATTGTCAGTTAACCGCTTCCCGACCGCCTCCTGCACATATACGTCGGCAGAATGGCATGGCTAGGCAAAGGCACGTACAGGTATGTCCCCTTTAATTGCCTAGCAGTCGGGAGCTCCGTGACCCCGGCCGCGGGACCAGCGGACCCGATCGCCGCTGGTGTCCCGCGATCGGGTCACAGAGCTGAAGAACGGGGAGAGGTCGGTGTAAACAAACCTCTCCCCGCGCTTCCTACTCTGCCTGTCATTGATTGGCTGTTCCCTGTCATCGGAAAAGGCGGTCAATGACGTCAGCCTCGCCCCCTAATGTAAAAAAACACACACACACGTCACAGCCCATAACCCCTCCCCTCCCCCTAGTGGTTAACTCTTTCACTGCCAGTGTCATTTATACAGGAATCAATGCATTTAAATAGCATTGATTGCTGTATAAATGACAATGGTCCCAAAAATGTGTCAAAAATGTCCGATGTGTCCGCCATAATGTCGCAGTCACAATAAAAATCGCTAATCACCGCCATTACTAGTAAAAAAAAAAATATTAATAAAAATGCTATAAAACTATCCCCTATTTTGTAAACGCTATAACTTTTGCGCAAACCAATCAATAATCGCTAATTGCGATTTTTTTTTTTTTTTTTTTTTACCAAAAATATGTAGAAAAATACGTATCGGCCTAAACTGAGGAAAAAAAATGTTTTTTTTATATATTTTTTGGGGATATTTATTATAGCAAAAAGCAAAAAATATTGCATTTTTTTCAAAATTGTCGCTCTATTTTTGTTTATAGCGCAAAAAATAAGAACCGCAGGGGCGATCAAATACCACCAAAAGAAAGCTCTATTTGTGGGAAAAAAAGGACACCAATTTTGTTTGGGAGCCACATCGCACGACCGCGCAATTGTCAGTTAAAGCGACGCAGTGCCGAATTGCAAAAAGGGGCCTGGTCCTTTGGCTGCCAATTGGTCCGGGGCTGAAGTGGTTAAGGTAGTCTGCCCGCAAATTTTCCACACCTGGAACACACAGGGCTAAGGCCGCGTACACACGAGCAGACTTTCCCACGGGAATGTCTGCCGGACATTCCGCCCGTGTGTGGGCGCCGGCGGACTTTTTCCTCCCAAATGTCCAGCGGACTAAGTTTTAAGTTCAGACTTACAATTGTCCGCTGGACTCGGCAGTCTGCGGGCGGGGGGCTTATCGGAATCCGGGAGCCCCCTTTAATAAGGGGGCCCCCAGATACCGGCCCCCCACCCTATGTGAATGAGTATGGGGTACGATGTACCCCTACCCATTCACCTAAGGAAAAAAAGTGTAAATAAAAAAAACGACACAATTTTTAAAAATATTTTATTGCACAGCTCCCGGGGTCTTCTTCTGTCTTGGGGGGTCTTCTCGCCGGACTCCTCCACTCTCTTCCGCTTTTTTACCTAGCTCTTTCATGAGTGGAGAAGCCCGGCTTTCTCCTTCGTCGCCGCCGTCATCGTTGTCTGGGGGTCTCGTTCTGCCTTTGGGGGTCTTGTCCCGCTCTTTGGTTCTTCTTGCCGCTGTCGCCGCCGTGAGGATGCTGGGACTGTGACATCATATGGGGACGGGGTCACCATGTGACATGATCTGGTGGCCCCGCCCCGTGTCCCTATATAAGTCCCAACACCGTGTGTCTCTGCCATTCCGGCCAGAGAGAGCGACCAGTCAACATCGGAAGAAGAAGTAGAAGAAGACGACGACGCAGAAGGCGGCGATAGCGGCAAGAAGAACCAAAGAGCGGGACAAGCCCCCCGAAGGCAGAACGAGACCCCCAGACGACGACGGCGGCGGCGACGAAGGAGAAAGCCGGACTCCTCCTCTCGTGAAAGAGCTAGGTAAAAGAGCAGAAAAGAGCGGAGGAGTCCGGCGAGAAGACCCCCAAGACGAAAGAAGACCCCCGGAGCTGTGCAATAAAATATTTTTAAAAAATTGTGTCGTTTTTTTTATTTACACTTTTTTTCCTTAGGTGAATGGGTAGGGGTACATCGTGGTATTTGATCACCTCTGTGGTTTTTATTTTTTGCGCTATAAACAAAAATAGAGCGACAATTTTGAAAAAAATGCAATATTTTTTACTTTTTGCTATAATAAATATCCCCAAAAAATATATAAAAAAACATTTTTTTTCCTCAGTTTAGGCCAATACGTATTCTTCTATATATTTTTGGTAAAAAAAAATCGCAATTAGCGATTAGTGATTGGTTTGCGCAAAAGTTATAGCTTTTACAAAATAGGGGATAGTTTTATAGCATTTTTATTAATATTTTTTTTTTGACCATTGTCATTTATACAGCAATCAGTGCTATTTAACCACCTTGCGACCGCCGGCTGTCAAATGACGGCCAGGCGGCGCAGCTCTCAGCGCGGGAGGGCGTCATATGACGTCCTCCCCTTCAGTGCACTCCAGGGAGCGCGCCGCGCGGCCGCGATGTCCGCTGGGCACCCGCGATTGCCCGGTAACACAGCGGGACCGTGGATCTGTGTGTGTAAACACACAGATCAACGGTCCTGTCAGAGGAGAGGAGCCGATGGTGTGTTCTCTGTACAGAGAAACACAGATCGGTCTCCTCCCCTTGTGAGTCCCCTCCCCCCACAGTAAGAATCACTCCCAGGGAACATAATTAACCCCTCCCCGCCCCCTAGTGGTTAACCCCTTCACTGCCAGTGTAATTTATACAGGAATCAATGCATTTAAATAGCATTGATTGCTGTATAAATGACAATGGTGCCAAAAATGTGTCAAAAATGTCCGATGTGTCCGCCATAACGTCGCAGTCACAATAAAAATCGCAGATCGCCGCCATTGCTAGTAAAAAAAGAAATATTAATAAAAATGCTATAAAACTATCCCCTATTTTGTAAACGCTATAACTTTTGCGCAAACTAATCAATAATCGCTAATTGCGATTTTTTTTTTTTACCAAAAATATGTAGAAGAATACGTATCGGCCTAAACTGAGGAAAATTTTTTTTTTATATATATTTTTTGGGGATATTTAGTATAGCAAAAAGTAAAAAATAGTTTTTTTTTTTTAATTTGTCGCTCTTCTTTTGTTTATTGCGCAAAAAATAAAAAACGCAGATGTGATCAAATACCACCAAAAGAAAGCTCTATTTGTGGGGAAAAAATTAAAACAATTTCATTTGGGTACAGTGTTGTATGACCACGCAATTGTCATTCAAAGTGCGATAGCGCTGAAAGCTGAAAATGGCTTGGTCAGGAAGGGGGTGAAAATGCACTGTACTGAGGTGGTTAAATGCACTGATTCCTGTGTAAATGACACTGGCAGTGAAGGGGTGTAGAAATGCATCCAACAAGGGATTAACCACTAGGGGGCAGGGAGGGGTTAAGTGTGACGTGTGTGTGTTTTACTGTAGGGGGGCGTGGCTTGGCGTTCGACATCACTGATCGTCTTTCCCAATGACAGGGAACAGACGATCAGTGACAGTCTCACTAGGAAGCACGAGGAGAGGTTTGTTTACACATACCTCTCCCTGTTCTTCAGCTCTGTGACCCGATCGCGGGACACCAGCGGTGATCGGGTCCGCGGGTCCCACGGTCATGGAGCTCAGGACCGGGTTGCGCGCGACCCACGGCGGTCCTTAAGCAGTTAAGCTCAAGACATACTTTACAATCTGATTGCACTTTATCTCCTTTATAGCTACCAACATCTACAGTATGTTGTGTAAGCACCTTTGCCATTGGATACAAATTGATTGGACGAGTTAGGAAGGTCCTCATATTATATTGGTTTTGGATAATCTAAGATCAGATTGTAACGTACAGTATATAGTGACCTTTAAAATTGATTTTCTTAAAAAAAAAAAAGCATACAGGTATGTAAAAATTATTATTTTTATATTTTTTTTGGTCAAAGGGCGGAGTTTCACTTTAGGGAGCTTTTTCCAAAACAAAGTATCAGCATGGCTGAAAGTGCAGAACTTTGACTTTAAATATTTAATTTTACAATGGGGGGGTCACTTGTGCTAATTCTTTATTTTCTCCTTTGCTTGTCTTTTTACCCCCCAAAAAAAGAGAGCCCCTTTCCCTGCATTTGCTGGTCTTGCCGCTGTAAGTTGTGCGCTCTGCCTGCAATCAAAGCCGCCATTAAGTGGAGTCTTTCAGATTTTTTCGAGAAAATGATAATGGTTACAGAGATGACAGAACGTGGCAGCTGGTGACAAAAATCCCCCTTGATAAGACGACAGCGGTAAATCAAGCTACTGCCACTTTTTTGTGTTTCATGTTTGTTAATACCACCTCGGTCGTTTGAAGTTTAAAGCAAGGTTCAAAAGAGCCAGGTGCTGAATCATAATATTAAAGCGAAGAAGGAGCCGTATGAAAGAAACTAGATCTGAGAGGGGAAGGCAACAAACACGGCTTTCAACTGCCTTTTGTCGGCCCTATCTGCAGATGTCACCAGTTGTTATCCCCAAAAGAGATTTCAGGCTCGTAGCGGTGCCTCTGGCTGATTCCTAGTCAACGTTTCAAGTGTCAATCACGGCGGGAAGGATGAGGCAGCGGTCCTGGTCACTGTCCTGTAAAAAGAGCCAGGCGTTTAACATTGATTTAGCTCACTCAATATACAAAGATAGAGCGGGCTTTTGTGCAGCGAAAAAGGGCCGGTGGCAAGGTTGGTTGTAGAGCAATTGCAGGGTATCCGATGCTCCTTGGTGGAGCTGTCACCACGCGGTGTCTGGGGTCCTGTGAAAAGTTATTCAGAAAACAGCGAGCACAAATAAAAAAAAATAAAAAAAGAATTAGTGCTTCACCTAAAATAGCTTTACAAATAGGATTGTATTCATGGTGTTCTGGCCGGAAAAATATCACATGGAAATGTTAATGAATATCATATGGCGGACGTATACCGGCATCACTCATACAGGCAGGCCTCCCTTTCCTATTTTTACTATATTCAGTATTGTATGAGCTTATTATTTTTCTGTGTTTAAATTATAGAACCAAGAGATTGTATAATTGTATCTACATAGATATTGCATATAGAGAGAAACATAGATAGATAGATAGATAGATAATTAGATAGATATTAGATAGATATCAAATGGATAGATAGATAGATAGATAGATAGATAGATAGATAGATAGATAGATAGATAGATAGATAGAAAGATAGATAGATAGATAGATAGATAGATAGATATTATTAAATACATGACTATAGAGAAAGAGAACGGTATATAAATAGACAGATAGATATTAAATGAATAGTTAGATAGATAGATATTAAATAGATAGATAAATACTAGAAAGATAAATAAATAGATAGACAGATAGATAGATATTAAATAGATAGATATTAAATAGATGAATATAGAGAAAGAGGACGGTATATAAATAGACAGATACATATTAAATGAATAGTTAGATAGATAGATAGATATTAAATAGATAGACAGATAGATAGATATTAAATAGATAAATATTAAATAGATAGATAGATAGATATTAAATAGATAGATAGATATTAAATAGATGAATATAGAGAAAGAGGATGGTATATAAATAGACAGATAGATATTAAATTAATAGTTAGATAGTTAGATGGCTAGATAGATAGAAAGATAGATAGATATTAAATAAATAGCTAGATAGATAAATATTAGATAGATAGATATTAAATAGATAGATAAATATTAGAAAAATAGATGGATAAATAGATAGATATTAGATAGCCAGATAGATGGATATTAAATAGATAGATATTAAATGGATAGATAATAGATAGATAGATAGATAGATAGATAGATAGATAGATATTAGATAGATAAATATTAGATAGATAAATATTAGATAGATAGATAGATATTAAATAGATAGATAAATATTAGAAAGATAGATGGATAAATAGATAGATATTAGATAGCTAGATAGATGGATATTAAATAGATAGATATTAAATGGATAGATATTAGATAGATAGATAGATAGATAGATAGATAGATAGATAGATAGATAGATAGATAGATAGATAGATAGATAAATATTAGATAGATAGACATATAGATAGATATTAAATAGATGGATAGAGAGAAAGAGAATGATAGATAGATAAATAGATAGAGAGAGAGATACAGTGCCTTGAAAAAGTATTCATACTCCTTGAAATTTTCCATATTTTGTCATGTTACAACCAAAAAAGTAAAAAAAAAAAAATTTTTATTGGCATTTTATGTGATAGATCAACACAAAGTGGCACATAATTGTGAAGTGGAAGGAAAATGATAAATGGTTTTACATTTTTTTACAAATAAATATGTAAAAAATGTGGTGTGCATTTGTATTCAGCCCTCCTGAGTCAATACTTTATAGAACCACCTTTCTCTGCAATTACAGCTGCAAGTCTTTTTGGGGATGTCTCTACCAGCTTTGCACATCTAGAGAGTGATATTTTTGCGCATTCTTCTTTGCAAAATAGCTCAAGCTCTGTCAGATTGGATGGAGAGCGTCTGTGAATAGCAATTTTCAAGTCTTGCCACAGATTCTCAATTGGATTTAGGTCTGGACTTTGACTGGACCATTCTAACACATGAATATGCTTTACATAGTTACATAGTAGGTGAGGTTGAAAAAAGACGCCCATCAAGTCCATCAAGTCCAACCTGTGTGTGTAATTATATGTCAGTATTACATTGTATATCCCTGTATGTTGCGGTCGTTCAGGTGCTTATCTAATAGTTTCTTAAAACTATCGATGCCCCCCCCCCCCCCAGCTGAGCCCACCGCCTGTGTAAGGGAATTCCACATCCTTGCCGCTCTTACAGTAAAGAACCCTCTACGTAGTTTAATGCTAAACCTCTTTTCTTCTAATTTTAATTAGTGGCCACGTGTCTTATTAAACTCCATTTTGCAAAAAAGTTTTATCCCTATTGTGGAGTCACCAGTACGGTATTTGTATATTGAAATCATATCCCCTCTCAAGCGTCTCTTCTCCAGAGAGAATAAGTTCAGTGCTCGCAACCTTTCCTTGTAACTAATATCCTCCAGACCCTTTATTAGCTTTGTTTCCCTTCTTTGTACTCGCTCCATTTCCAGTACATCCTTCCTGAGGACTGGTGCCCAGAACTGGACAGCATACTCCACGTGCAGCCGGACCAGAGTCTTGTAGAGTGGGAGAATTATCATTTTATCTCTGGAGTTGATCCCCTTTTTAATGCCAATATTCTGTTTGCTTTGTTAGCAGCAGCTTGGCATTGCATGCCATTGCTGAGCCTATCATCTACTAGGACCCCCAGGTCCTTTTCCATCCTAGATTCCCCCAGAGGTTCTCCCCCCCAGTGTATAGATTGCATTCATATTTTTGCCACCCAAATGCATTTTTTTACATTTTTTTTTGCATTGAACTTTATTTGCCATGTAGTTGCCCACCCCAAATACAGAGATTAAACTGTTTACCCCATCCTCCAGGTCGTTTATGAACAAATTAAATAGGATTGGTCACAGCACAGAACCCTGGGGGACCCCACTACTCATCTCTGACCATTCTGAGTACTCCCCATTTATCACCACCTTCTGAACTCGCCCTTGTAGCCAGTTTTCAATCCATGTACTCACCCTATGGTCCATGCCAACAGACCTTATTTTGTACAGTAAACGTTTATGGGGAACTGTGTCAAATGCTTTTGCAAAATCCACATACACCACATCTACGGGCCGGGGGGGGGGGGGGGGGAACGGGGGACTTTTATTTCTGCTACAGTGGGGGGGGGGGGTAGGCTGTTATATCAATGGGGGAAGGGGAATTATTATATCTGCTACAGTGGGGGGGAGACTGTTATATCTGCTACAGTGGGGGGGAGACTGTTATATCGGCTACTGTGGGGGGACTTTTATTTATGCTACAGTGTGGGGGGGTGGCTGTTACATCAGTGGTGGAGGGGGATTCTTAAATTTGCTATAGGCGGGGGGCTGTTATATCTGCTATGGGGGGGACTGTTATATCTACTACAGTGGGGGGGACTGTTATATCTGCTATAGTGGGGAGCTGTTATATCTGCTACTGTGGGGGGGACTTTTATTTCTGCTACAGTGTGGGGGGGGGGGTGGCTGTTACGTCAGTGGGAGAGGGGGGATTCTTAAATCTTCTACGGGGGGGACTGCTATATCTGCTACAGTGGGGGGGGGGGCTGTTATATCTGCTATAGTGGGGGACTGTTATGTCTGCTACAGTGGGGGGGAGACTGTTATATCTGCTACTGTGGGGGGACTTTTATTTCTGCTACAGTGTGGGGGGGGTGGCTGTTACATCAGTGGGGGGAGGGGGGATTCTTAAATCTGCTACGGGGGGGACTGTTATATCTACTACAGTGGGGGGGGGCTGTTATATCTGCTACGGGGGGGACTGTTATATCTACTACAGTGGGGGAGGGCTTTTATATCTGCTACAGTGGGCGGGCTGTTATATCTGATATAGTGGGGGGACTGTTATATCTGCTATGGGGGGGGCTGTTTTATCTGCTACAGTGGGGCGGGGGGGGCTGTAATATCTCCTATGGGGGTGTTATATCTGCTACAGTTGGGGGATTACAATAGGGTAACTGTTATATCTCCTGCAGTATTTAGGAAGGGGGAATTGGGACTTTAGTTGAGGTGTGCCAAGGTGGGACCAATCAAATTCACAAAAGTCCAAACATATGTATGTTTATTGAGACCAATGATCGACATGGCAAGGAAAACAGCATTGCATGCATTCATTCATAAAATTAGTATATTGCAGTATAGTGGTGAACAACGTATATAACAACATGGCTTAGGTAAATAAAAATATAAATATACATCCTAATTCTCCATGTACTCAGGTAAACCATTACACAATAGAGAGACAGGTAAAACCATCTAAAATCGATCGATGTATGTAGAATGCATGAAGGAAGGCCCAACGCGTTTCATGGACTTCTGTCCACTCTTCAGGAGCCAAATGCATCCATATTCTGTAAAAAGATTGTATGAGTAACTATGTGTTCTGATTGGTGTACCCTTGAGGGTAAAAGGAGGAAGAATGGGTAAAGAATGTAGTAAGTGAGCTTGCCAAAATTGTACTCACATGAAGCCACACATGGAACCGTGCATGACCATATACCGGTGGTCGATCTAAAAGAGCTTGGCCCGGGAGTTGAGGAGGGGAAACAACCATAGGTCCGGGACTCGGGCACCATCCCCCACAAATGACTGCGGCTTCTAAGGTATATAAAGTAAAGAGGGTATGTATCTATGACGATATAGGTCAATATAATAGTCAAAAGCTGAAACTAACAGCAAATAAGAAGCCCATAGTCCTAATAATAAAGTAAATATTGTGGGGTTACCTTGATGTATATACAAGGAGTTGGAAAGCCAAATGACAAAGGCAGGGATCCAGGTATATAGACATGATGCTGGCTCAACAATGGAGCAGCAAAGGTGGGGAATGGAGTTCGGACCCAGCGCTCCAGGCGGTTCCCCCCCCCAGCGTCACGCTGATACTGCACGGAGGGAGAAATATCGCCGGAGTGACTCCCCACGCGTCAGCCAAGTTGATATAGCAGGCGCGTGCGTAACTGACCGCCCATATCTCCTGCAGTAGGGGGGCTGGTATATCTGCTACAGTGGTGGTGGTGGGGGGCTGTTATATCTTCTACAGTGGGGGAGCTACCATATCTGCTACAGTGGGGGGGGGGGGGGGCTGTTTTATCTCCTACAAGGGGGGACTGCTACAATTCTGTTAATAGCTCTTAAAAAAAAAAATGTATATCCAATGCATAAAATTAATCAACATTCCCGGAATTGTAGTTCCACAAAAGCCCTTTAATAAAATACATTTGTGAGCACAATAAAATGTTTTGTTTTTTGAATGAGTAGGTAGAGTTCCACTTTAGCTCCCCCTAACTAGGCCTATTCACTATTGGCTCCCAGTTAATGGCGGAGCTCATTGGACTAGAGGCATTAAGTCATTTTTAAATTAGACTCTGAATAACAATTTCCATTCTACAAGAGCAGAGAAGTGGTGGTATTTTTCCATAGAATATTCAGATTTTAGGAAGCGGTGGTCAGCACTGATAACACATTTTATTTTGAGACTGTTTTGGAAACTTTCGTATTTATTCTCCTTTCATGATCTTTTTCATCCAGCTGACCTTCTTCCTGCTAAACAGGGAGAAATATCAGTAAGTGAACATCAGGCTCCTTACTGTCTATCACATACTGTGACAGTCATAAAACACCATGAACAAATATATAACCTTCTTTTTTTCAGTATAAGGATTCCAAATCCACATCCCAGCAGGGAACTCCGATCTCATCCAGTTCTTGTCATTACAAACAAATAATCCTAAAAATTGAAGGTACATAGACAACTGATATCCTAATAGGGTACACAGATCACAGACTCATTTGTAAAGTAATGGAAAAATGTGTAGAAAATTATATTGGGGTGTAAAGAGCCTGACCCTAAACACTCCATCTCCATGTCCATGATCTCAAGTCGGCATTGAGAATTCCAAAGTGATAAGACAGTCCAGACATCCTAGTCATGTGATAAGGAATACGATTTTGTTGTAAGGATAATGTGAAACACTGAAGAAAAAATTCAAACAAACACTGTATATACTCGAGTATAGGCCGACCCGAATATAAGCCGAGGCACCTAATTTTACCACAAAAAAATTGAAAAACTTATTGACTCCAGTATATGCCTAGGGTGAGAAATGCGCAGCTACTGTAAGTCGAAAAGAGGGTCAACAATTTCCATTTGCAGCCTCACTGTGCCCATTTGCATGCCTCACTGTGCCCATTTGCATGCCTCACTGTGCCCATTTGCAGCCATAGGTCCCCCAAACTTCAAACTTGGTAGTTAAGGATTCCTAGATGTCCCCTATCTGCAGACAAAGGGTCCTGAAATAACATTGCTGCAGATGGACACAGTTGACTGATTTTGGGGCCCCGTATCTTGGGGCCACTTGGAGCTAGGAACCCTATTCAGTATGCCAACTCAGTCGAACTAGCACTACAACATATCCAAAGATGGGGTTCCTATTACCAAGTGGCCCTGAAATACGGGGCCCCAAAGTCGGTTAGGAAAATGTCAAGTACTTTTCTGCAGCAGAGAATGACATTTTCCGAACTGATTTTGGGGCCCTGTATCTCAGGGCCAATCAGTGCTAGGAACCCCATCTTTGGATATGTTGTGTTGGTTCCACTGGGTTTGCACACCAAATTTGGGTTCCTAGCACCAAGAGGCCCCGAGATACGGGGCCCCAAATTCGGGTCGGAAAATGTAATTTTCTGCTGCAGAAAAGTGCTTGACTCGAGTATAAGGGGCACTTTCAGCACAATAAAATGTGCTGAAAAATACTCGAGTATATACGGTACTTACTAAAAATAAACTTTACTTTACCCTAAAGGAGACACATGGTCAAAGGTATTTTGGCTGTACTTCTGTGGGTAACTGGAGTTCACTTAACTCTGCACTCCTGCGACCCGTATTCAGCCAACAGTGGGCTAAATTCCTCTGTTGGCTGATGTCACTCAGCCGGTCCAGGCTCTGGAGAGATTCTGACTTTCATGTCGGGATCCATCCAGATGCCTGGACCGGCAAGTAGGCTCGGCCTCTTAGCATGCTGCTGAGAGCCTGAGCCAGCTGTTTCTGCCCCCTCCATAGCCTGACGCTCCAGTGAGTTCTGGAGGGACTCAGTCAGTGTTTGCTCACTGAAGTCCGAGAACCGAGCAATCAGTGGTCTTTGATTGCTTGGTTCTCAATCTTTGAGGCATCGGACCGATGCTGCATCCACCTAGGTTTGTATAAATCTTTATTTTTTTAAATTCCCATGTTTCTCTTTTAAAACTATGTTGTTGTCTAGAAGGTCTCAGTAGTGGCAGTGGTAGTGGTAGTTAGTGGTGTGGGTGGTTGAAAGATTGGCAGCCTGATAGTCAAATCTACCAATTGGTCACACTTGGGTTGAGGAGCCAGTCAAATGGCTTATTGTGAAATACATGCAGAAAAAAACTGATAACTGAAGTTCACATTCGAAGGGTTATAGCAGATAGGTAATCTGTCAAAATACCTGAATACTGGCAGCACCTGCTTGGATGAAGCTGCTGTTCGCCTGAAAATTTTACGTCGGACTGACAGGGCCACCCACTTTGAATCAGTGTATAGCCAGCTTAAAGTAGAATTTCAGCTTTCCTATCACTTTTTTGGGCCAATATGTGGCTGCTGTGTGCACTGTAATATACTGTAGTAGCATTAGCTACATACAGTATGGCAGCACTGTGTTCTGACAGCGGTACAGGTGAGTTCCCATCTGCTGCCAGAATTAAAAGAGTCGGGCTGAGTGCTTCTCAGCCATTTAGAAGAAGCCTTGTATTTTTACCAATGAATACAAGGGTAAGGTGGAAATTGTGATACCATCCACCCACCTCCCCACCTTGGCGAGTCAGAGGAAGCCTTAAATGAATTATCAAATATAGCAGTGCGCATCCTGGTATGAGAGGGTGCCTAGTAGTGATTAGCTGATGGTTTGGTCCAAACTTTGCCCCTTCGGCCCCCGAGCCGAGCATCATACCTGTTCTCTCTATGACAGGTTCCCACTGTCAATGGTTCCTAAGGAAGCAGCAGTGTCCCTAGCAACCGTCTCCAGTACATTGGCTTACTTAACCTGGTCGAGAATCCCTAGTATGAGGGGATGCCTAGTAGGGATAAGTTGATGGTTCTAATGTTTGCCGATTCGCCCCACTGTTTGATGGGAGCTGAGCATCATATATAAAAGTGGCATTTCTACCGCTTTTCTCTATGACATTCCCACTGTCAGTGGTTTCTAAGGGAGCAACAGCTTCCTTAGCAACTGTCACCAGCACATTGGCATTAGACATGTGCGCCATCAATAAATTTGTTTCGTTTCGTTCCGTTTCGTATTAGAATTAATTCGTATTTCATAATTCGTGTCCAAAATTTCGGTTCGTTAACTTTTCGTAACAATTACAAATGTTCCCACCATCCCTGTGCTGTGACTTCCTGGGTTTTTAACTTTTAGGTTCATTAACTTTTCGTAACAATTACGAATGTTCGCTAGGAATTTGGATCCAAAATTCGTAAACGAAATTTCATATTTCGTACAGAATTCGGAAGCATAGCAATTCGTATTTCGGATCCTCCCGAATGTACGAATTTACAGAAATTCGTAGGAATTTTCAATTCGTACAAAACTAATCGCACATGTCTAATTGGCATACTATACATGGTCCAGAATCCCTGGCCATGTAAGCAAAGGTACGAGCATAGCAATGACTTCACAGCCGCAGTATGATCACTGGCCAATGATATCACTACTATTCCTGCCCCGTCCCTATTATAGCTGTCATTCAGCAAGTAGCACCATCTGGATTGGTCATGCACCATCGGGTTCATCTAGCTTTAATATCAATGAGTTGGAAGGCTGTGGGTATTGTCACTGATGGTTGATTTACTAGGGACATTTTAGTTTTTTTTTTGGGTGGGTGGGTTTGGGTGACTTTTTTTTTTTAGGAGAGACTACAGACAAAAGCTCTGTCAGCACCCACTGACTTTGCAGTAATTGTTGATAAAAAAAAAACACAAAACACTATCATCAATAAAATAAGAGAGAAAAAAGCACAAATTGTAACAGGTTTGGTCTCAAGTCAAATCTTAGATAATATAGCGCCCTCTCAGGAAGTATGCAAAATGGCATCCAGAGCTTCACATTCTGATATGACCCTCAAAGGTATCCCGTAAAAGAAAGCATTGGAAGAAAAAAAGATAATGTTTATCGACTGAAGGTTGCAAGGTTTATCGACTGAATGAAGCAATGAAAAAAAAAAAAAAAAATCTAAAATGCATTTGCATTCTTCACTATACAAATTTAATGAGTATTTGTGTTTGGAAAACTGAATACATTTGAATATCATACCTTTTTTTTTACCGTCTCCTGCTCACTACCTGCCTTGACCCCTCTACAGCAAACCAAATGACCTCCTATTGTCTTCAGCCCACGAGGAAGGCGCATGATGCAGTCTTCAGCTCCCATGTGACTGGAGACATTTCCACTTCTTCCTTCACCATGCTAACTCTTGCAGGTTACTAATTAATCGCTAAGATGCAAACTCTCGATTTCCACTGACACTTGCAGGGCAGAGTTGGTAATATACTATACTAGTAGCTGTTTATATGCAGTTGTCTAAAGAGTGCTTCAATTGTCAATATGTTAAATGGCCATCAAACTAACAAAGTTACATTATGATAAAAAAAGATTTGGCACTTTGCATGGGATAGTGACCAAATTCCAATAGGACATAAAACTCAGATATGTTCTTTTTCTGTGTAGTTTAAACACTTGTGTACAGTAGCAACTTTTTAATTTTCTGCACACCTATTAAATTTGGATTTTTTTGCTAGAAATACTGTAACCCCCCCCCCCAAAGAAAGTATATCTTTTCTGAAAGCAGAAACCCTGGAGAATAAAATACATACAGGCATACCCCACTTTTAAGTACAAAATTGGACCAGAGCATGTATCTAAAATGAAAATGTACTTAAAGTGAAGCAATACCTTTTTTCACTTCTGGAGAGTCAGGGGCTGTAGTGGGGCACAGAGGCTGTAGTGGGGGGATCAGGGCCTATTGTGGAGGGCCATGGGCTGTAGTGGGGGGTGTCAGGGGCTGTAGTGGGGTGGTCAGGGGCTGTAGTGGGGTTGTCAGGGGCTGTAGTGGGGTGGTCAGGAGCTGTAGTGGGGGTGTCAGGGGCTGTAGTGGGGTGGTCAGGAGCTGTAGTGGGGTTATCAGGGGCTGTAGAGGGGGGACATAGGCTGTAGTGGGGGGATCAGGGCCCATTGTGGAGTGCCATGGGCTGTAGTGGGGGGTGCCAGGGGCTGTAGTGGGGTGGTCCGGAGCTGTAGTGGGGGTGTCAGGGGCTGTAGAGGGGGGACAGAGGCTGTAGTGGGGGGATCAACAGTGCCTATTGTGGAGTGCCATGGGCTGTAGTGGGGGTGTCAGGGGCTGTAGTGGGGTGGTCAGGAGCTGTAGTGGGGTTATCAGGGGCTGTAGAGGGGGGCAGAGGCTGTAGTGGGGGGATCAGGGCCCATTGTGGAGTGCCATGGGCTGTAGTGGGGGTGCCAGGGGCTGTATTGGGGGGGGGTCAGGAGCTGTAGAGGGGGGACAGAGGCTGTAGTGGGGGGATCAGTGCCTATTGTGGAGTGCCATAGGCTGTATTGGGGGTGTCAGGGGCTCTAGTGGGGGGACAGAGGCTGTAGTGGGGGTGTCAGGAGCTGTAGTGGGGGTGTCAGGAGCTGTAGTGGGGGTGTCAGGGGCTGTAGTGGGGTGGTCAGGAGCTGTAGAGGGGGGACAGAGGCTGTAGTTGGGGGATCAGTGCCTATTGTGGAGTGCCATGGGCTGTATTAGGGGTGTCAGGGGCTCTAGTGGGGGGATCAGGGCTGTAGTGGGGGTGTCAGGGGCTGTAGAGGGGGGACAGAAGCTGTAGTGGGGGGATCAGGGCCTATTGTGGAGTGCCATGGGCTGTAGTGGGGTGGTCAGGAGCTGAAGTGGGGGTGCCAGGGGCTGTAGTGGGGTGGTCAGGAGCTGTAGTGGGGGTTGTCAGGGGCTGTAGAGGGGGGATAGAAGCTGTAGTGGGGGGATCAGGGTCTATTGTGGAGTGCCATGGGCTGTATTGGGGGTGCCAGGGGCTGTAGTGGGGGGACAGAGGCTGTAGTGGGGGGATCAGGGCTGTAGTGGGGGTGTCAGGGGCTGTAGAGGGGGGGTAAAGGCTGTAGTGGGGGGATCAGGGCCTATTGTGGAGGGCCATGGGCTGTAGTTGGGGGGGGGGGGGTCAGGGAGTGAAGTTTATAGTACTGTATATCACTGTACAGTAATCCAGTTACATTTAGGCAGTAACTCTGGGCTGGCTGACGGGAAACTCTGGGCTGGCTGGCGGGCATGGCTGGTGAGCACAGCTGGCGGGCAACTCTGTGCTGGCTGGCGGGCAATTCTGGGTTTGGCTGGTGGGAACTTTGCCTCTTCACTGGCGACATCTCTGGGCGGCAGCTCTGCCTCTTCTAGGCCATACTGCGGCTGCACAAGATGTCTGTACTTGCAAGGTACTTTACGTACACTCGTATGTCCGTACTCACGAGTGTACGTAAAGTCAGTGTACTTAGAAGGGGTATGCCTGTAGTGGGTGTATTTAAAAAAAGAATTGCAGCGCTATTTGTTATGTGAAACTGCAAAACTGTTCAGTTGGTGCGAATGAGTGTTTTTTGGAGTGATTTGGTAAAATACTGCATTAGAGCCACTAGATTGAGATGACGATTATAGTAAATAAATATTTATTTTCTATGATCATCAGCTCCATCTGGTGGCCATAATGCAGTACCCTCCTGATTCACGCTATTCTTATGGATGAAAAACATCTGACCTAGAAAGACAATAGCCTAGTAACATAGAGTGTTGCTGGCATTTGTACAGAACAATGTACACAGTTTCACAGGACAGACAGCTCTGTGAATTTTTTTTATATACAATACAATTTGTATATATTCACTTCTAGATGTGTTTTAATATTTCTCATTAGGCCCAGTTCACACTGATGCGACAAACGCTTCTGACTTTGGAGCACTTGTCGCATCAGAAGTCGGACCCCATTCAGTGCCATGGAATCATTCTAATTGGTGCGAATTGAGTCACTCTGACTTAGAAAAGGGTTCCTGCACTATTTTTGGTCTGACTTTGGGACGACTTGCATTGACTTCTGTTAAAGAAGTCAGCAGCAGGATGTCCCTTACACACGATCAGAATTTTAGTCGGAAAAACCTTGGATGTTTTTTCCAATGGAATTACGCTCAAGCTTGGCTTGCATACACACGGTCACACAAAAGTTCTCTGAACTTTCGACAGCAAAAGTCCGATGGAGTCAGCAAGAGTCCGATGAAGCATACACACGGTCGGAATTTCCGACCAAAAGCTCACATCAGACTTTTGCTGGCGGAATTTCCGATCGTGTGTACGGGGCATTACTGTTTATAATCCATGGCATTGCAGGCCCCTCCCCTATTGCGGCAGCTGTTCGGGTGCCTGTACCTTGTGTAATACCAACATTATCCCAGGAGCGGTAACCCCGAGCCAGACTCTGCATTGCAGGATACAGGGGGAAGTTACTTACCTTTTCCCCTGGATCCTGCGATGTCTCCCCGCTGTGTGAAAGTGAGGGATGTATACAAAAAATACACATCCCCTTTGTCCCTAGTGGTCTGCCCAGACTGTGTCCCTTTATGTCAAAAGTGGTTTTAGACCAGCTGTCAGCCAAATATAGCAATTTAAGTGTTATTTAAAAAAAAGCCAAAAATGCAAATGTATTTAAAAAAAAAGCTGGCACCATGGCAGGATCTTCCAAAAGTACAACAATTTATTAACCTATCAGGCCACTTCAGCTCCGGAAGGTTTAATCCCCTACATAACCAGGCCATTTTTTGGGATACTGCACTACGTTACTTTAACAATTGCGCTGTCCTGTGATGTTGCACCCAAATAAAATGTATGTCCTTTTTTCCCCCCATAAATAGAGCTTTGTTTTTTTCCCACAAATAGAGCTTTGTTTTGGTGGTAGTTGATCACCTCTGCGGTTTTTATTTTTTGCGCTATAAACAAAAAATGAGCGATTCCATTTTGAAAAAATATATATATTTTTTACTTTCTGCTATAAAACACATCCAATAAATAAAAAAAAAATCAAATTTCTTCATCAATTTAGGCCAATATGTATTCTGCTACATATTTTTGGTAAAAAAAATCCCAATAAGCGCATATTGATTGGTTTTCGCAAAACTTATAGCGTCTACAAACTATGGGCTCGATTTATGTAATTTTTTTTTTTTTTTTTTTTTTGCTAGTAATGGCGGCTAACACCGATTTTTAGCTGGACTGTGACATTGCAGAGGACAAATACGACACTAAGTGACACTTTTTGGGGACCAGTGCCACTAATACAGGCAGGGAAGGGGTTAACATCAGGGGCAATCAAAGGGTTAAATGTGCTCCTAGGGAGTTCTTTCTAACTGTGTAGGGGTTGCTCTGACTGGGGGGAAGACAGTGATCTGTGTTCCTGCTTAGCAGAAACACAAGATCTCTATCTTCCCCTCTGAAAGAATGGTGATCTGCCTTGTTTACATTGGCAGACCACCGTTTTGTCTGCCTCGTGGATGATCGGCAGGTTCTGGTGGACATCGTGTCCAGCGGACCTGCTGATTGGCTCCCGCTGAGTGGCGTGCCCCTGACCTAAAGAAAGAAAGCACGTACAGATACATGATTTCACACTGAAGGGCCACCCTGCCGCAGTATATATGCGTGGGGTGGTCTGGAAGTGGTTCAAATCTGGTATCTCAGACCTACTGATGCGTTTCAATCACACTGGCATTCGTTTAGTCATAGCTTAAATGGCTTTAAACATGCTTGGGACAGACATAGATCTATACTCATGTCTAATGCCTTGTACACACAGTCGGACATTCCAACCACAGAATCGGTCAGATTTTTTCCGACGGATTTTGTCCTAAACTGGTGTTGCATACACACGTTCAGACAAAGTTGTCGGAAAATCCGATCGCACCGAACGAGGTGACGTATAAAACGTACGACGGGACTACGTAGAGGCCAGTAGCCAATAGCTTTCGTCTCCAAATTTCTTCTGAGCATGCGTGGCACTTTGTGCGTCGGAAATTCTCTACACACGATCGGAAAAAGTTTGATAGGATTTTGTTGTCGGAAAATTTTAGATCCTGCTCTCAAATTTTTTCCGACGGAAAAAGCCAGCTAGAGCCCACATACGAACGGATTTTCCGACAACATAATCCGATCGGACTTTTTCCATCGGAATATCTGACCGTGTGTACGGGGCATAAGGCATAACAGAGGTAGTTTTAAATGAGGTCCCATAGACCTTTACAGTCCAGAATCCCCACTTTCCACTTAACACTAAAATGATACGACTGAAACACTTTTAGAATGAAATGGGCCCATTTATTAACAATAAACAATATCTCAACATTCCTTAAACAGAAATATAGAACAATACCAATAATGGCCTCACGTTGCCGATCCTTGGAGGCACTAACGAACCAACACAAAATTTGTATCTAGGGGACCACTTGAAGGCCCTTAGCCCCAGAACACCGGCTCGAGGACGGTACCAAATTTCCCGCTGACACCTCCATTTCCACCAATTTCTGTTAAACCACCATTAACTGGGATTAGCCATAGACACCATACCATAAACTGGTCCTTACTCTGATATTACACAGCAAAAATTTGGACGCCTTCAAGGACCCCAACCGCCAAACCCCTAAAACCACCCAACAAGTCCAACATCCACAGAGCGGTAGGGTGGGAAGCTTCTTTGTAATCCGTTTGCATCAAAGTGCCCCTGAGGCTTCACGGCCCCACCTCCACACCATCATTGGCCCTCCCTAGCATTACCTCCACCAATAAATGCCTCAACCCCTTAATCTAAATACTGACCCTACTACTATTAACCCACTGACTGCCTTACTACCCTGCTAGCCAAGTCATGCCTGCCCTTGCCTTGGGCCTCTCTGACAATAAAGATAACAAAAAAATAAATAAAAAAAAAACTAAAAATAAATAAAAAATGGACAGACTCGATAGACTACTCTGTCTTCTTCTGCCGTCACTTTTCTATGTTTCTATGTTCGTGTGGCTGAAACGCATTAGCAGGTCTGCTATCTCGGATTCTAACCTGATGTGTCAATAAATTGTTGAACTTTTGCAAGATCCTGCTGTGGTGCTAACTTTTTTTGTATGGATTTACCCCTCATGTGTGTGCCATCAGCAAACTGTTTTGTCTTTTGTTTAACCACTTGCCGACCGCTGCACGCCGAGATACGTCGGCACAATGGCAGCGGTGGGCGAATGGGCGTACCTGTACGTCCCCTTTAATTGGTGGGGCTAGCGGGCAGATATCGAGTCCACAGGACCCACAGGCACGGTCACACTGTCGCAGAATGGGGAGATGTAAGACAAGGCATTGCCCCGTTCTGCCTAGTGAAATGACAGAGATCAGTGATCGCTGTAATTTCAGTGGTAGCCCCCCCCCCCCCCCCCCAGTTAGAATCACTCCCTAGGACACACCTAACCCCTTGATCGCCCCCTAGTGTTTAACCCCTTCCCTGCCAGTGTCATTTACACAGTAATCGGTGCATTTTTATAGCCCTGATCGCTGTATAAATGACAATGGTCCCAAAATAGTGTCAAAAGTGTCCGATGTGTCTGCCATAATGTCGCAGTCATGATAAAAATGGCAGATCGCCGTCATTACTAATAAAAAATAATAATAATAAAAATCCCATAAAAATATCCCCTATATTGTAGACGCTATAACTTTTGCACAAACTAATCAATATACGCTAAAAATATGTAGAAGAATACATATTGGCCTAAACTGAGGAAAAAAAAAAAGTTTTTTTATATATTTTTGGGGGATATTTATTATAGCAAAAAAGTAAAAAATATTGCTTTTTTTTTCAAAATTTAAGCTCTTTTTTTGTTTAAAGCGCAAAAAATAAAAACCAGAGAGGTGATCAAATACCACCAAAAGAAAGCTCTATTTGTGGGGAAAAAAAGGACGTCAATTTTGTTTTAGTGTAACGTCGCACGGCCGTGCAATTGTCAGTTAAAGCGACGCAGTGCCGAATCGCAAAAAGTGCTCTGGTCAGAAAGGGGATAAAATCTTCCGTGGCTGAAGCGGTTAAACCTAGCAAAATAATAGGTCGCAACTAATGTCCTTTTCCCAGAAACGGCAGCAGAATAAAATAACACACATTTCTGACCTGATCTCCTACATTTCGCATTATTTTTAGGTCGAGCTGGTCCAGGGCACCGCAGAAGGCCCAGCGTTTTATTTCTTAGGAGTTATTTTATTTGCTAACGACATTAAATATTAGAAGCTACAACAGCTGGTGAGTTTATCCTTACTTGAGTGTATTAACCTCTTTAGCCCTTTTTTTTTTCCACTTGAAGGATTCAGCGGTACAGATTTGACTGTCAGCTGCAGTGCCTGGCGGCCCGTTGGATTGGCACGCTGACAGGATCTAAAGTCCACTGCCGCAAGTAAACATGGATGGCACTGCAGACAAATAGAGCCGGCTGACTTGGGGCACCTGCAGCTGCCTGCACCAGAAAGGAGGAGAGAGAGAGCAGGCAAGAGAGCTTGTGCTCACCGAAGCGGAAAAATATCAAGTTTACCTCTAGTTATTTAGCCTGGTGCTCGGCATCTCTGGCTTGTCTTGTATAACATTCATACCGAAGCCTCATGGTCACGTAACGGCAATACGACTTACACAGGATTAATCCTCCGGCAGCCTGAGCTCATATTTACAGACAGTGCTGTATTGTGCTGGTTATTCTATTAATAACCTATATAATATATAGAATATTAGTTGATTTGAGATATATATATATATATATATATATATATATATATATATATATATATATATATATATATATAATGAGCTACTGTATAATATCAATAGCGATACAATTATTAGAACTTTGCTCCCTCTCTATATTCGTCTTCGGATTTTTACTTCTGTCCTTCTCTCTTTTTTCTTCCCTTCTATCTAGTTTAAAATTATACTAAATACACAGGGGTTGATTTACTAAAGGCAAATAGACTGTGCACGTTGCTCCAGTAAATGAGCAGAAGCTCTGCTGACTTTCATTATCCAATCATCTGCAAGAAAAAAATTTATTTTTTATTTTTTTTACATTTTCCTTGCATGTGATTGGGTATTCTTTGCAAAGTGAAGCTTTACCTCATTTACTAAGCTCTGGAGCAACTGCACTTGAAAAGTGCACTGTCTATTTGCCTTTAGTAACTCAACCCCATACTGTTTAATTTACATTGTCCCTTCATTTTCTGTATATGGATGATGGCACTATCGTTACTTTTATAAAAAAATAAAAACATCTAAGTACCTTTTTTCCTAATTGATATACATGTCCCAGCCCTTTCCCAGCCGGTCAGCAGGGAAACATAAGCAAGAGGAGCTTCTAGTCCTCTACTGCTGGTCACATGTTCAAAATAGACATGTGCAATTTGTTTCGTTTTTTTCGTTTGTTCGTTCGTTTTCGTACGAATGAACGAATCGTACGAATAACGAATCGTACGAATCCGATTAACGAATCATTTGAATCGAACGAATCCGAAAAACAACGAAAATCCGAAAAAAAAAAAATTAGAAACAACGAATGTACTAATGAAGAAAATCCGAAAAACGAAAACGAACGAAAAAATTCGCACATTCGTAACTTTTTTTTTGTTGTTGAATTGGTAATTTTACCGTGTCCCTTACAATGGTGCTGCTAAACGTGCTTCGAATGGATTGAACAAAAAAATTCGTACATTCGTAACTTTTTTTTTTCGATTCGTAATTTTTTTTTTTTTTTTTTCGATTTGTAATTTTCCGTGTCTCTTTTGAACAAAAAAATTCATACATTCGTAACTTTTTTTTTTTTTTCGATTCGTAACTTTTTAAATTGTAATAATAGCATACACTTTACATAAAATGATGAATTATGCTCCGATTACGAATGTACGAATAAATACGAATGCGTCCGAAAATAAAAATATGAATTCTGCTCCGATTACGAATGTTACGAATGTACGAATGCGTCCGAAAATTAAACTAACGAAAAAACGAATCAACGAAAAATAACTTTTACGAATGTACGAATCGTACGAATCCGAACACCGACGACTTACGAATGTACGAATCGCTACGAATCAACGGAAACGAAAAAACGAAACAAAAAAAAAACAATTTTTTTTCAGAAATGAAAAAAACGAAACGAAAATAAACAAATTTTTTTGTTGTGCACATGTCTAGTTCAAAATAAAAACAAACAGCCTTTGGAATACAGAGTAAAATGAAATAATTAATATCAAAAAACTGTTTTAAATTGTCATAAAAATATATATTTTAAATTACCGTATTTATATTTATAACACGCACCCTAATTTTAGGAGGGAAGTTTCAGGAAAAAAATATTCCACAGACCCCTTTGCATTCCAAAGCCCCCCCCCCTGCACATTACACAGACTCCTCCTTTACATTAAACAGACCCCTGCAACTACACTATGCAGACCCCCGGCACATTACACAGACCCCCGCACATTGCACAGACCCCCAACACATTGCACAGACCCCCCACACATTGCACAGACCCCCCACACATTGCACAGACCTCCGCACATTGCACAGACCCCCGCCCCTTTACATTACATAGACCCCTGCAATTACACTACGCAGACCCCCACACATTGCACAGCCCCCCTGCTCTACCAGGAGACCCCCAGTCTCCTGGGACAGCACTGCCAGCGTACTCTAAAGTTTAAAAAAGGTCAGTGCCAGTCCCTTCTTATAGATTCTCATTGTAAACCAAAGCCTGCAAATACCTCCTTAACTCCATTCTTTCTGGCTGGTCACATGATCGCTGTCCTCTGATGTTTCATGTGACTGCTCTCCTCCTCCAATCTAAAGCTACACTCGTAGGAGGAGAAGCGGAAGGAGGAGAGCGTCCGGAAAGAATGGTGAGAATTAGGTATTTGGGGGTTTCGGTTTACTATGACACCTACACAGTTCACAAAGGGTCTATGTGAAGGGGCTGGCAGTGATTTTTTTTTATCTTTAGAATATGCCGGCGGGCTGTCCCAGGGCCAGAAGAGGTGGGGCGGCAGGCATGACCCCCCCCCCCCCGGTAAATCTTTATTATTTTGTGGCAATAACATGGTGTGGGTGGATGTCTGCCAGTCACAGGCTGTGTCAATGATGGAAATCACAAGACTGCTATATACTGCTGATGAGAAAAGGTATTTAGCATTTTTTTTTTTTTCATTTCTGTTTTTTTTAATTATTTTTTTGTGAAAAACAACAGCAGTGATTAAATACCACTAAAAGAAGGCTCTATTTGTGTAAAAAAATAAAAATTAAAAAATAATTTGGATACAGCGTTGCATGACCGTGCATATGTCATTCAAAGTGCGACAGCTCTGAAAGCTAAAAATTGCCCTGGGCAGGAACGGGATTTAAGTGCCCAGTAGACAAGTGGTTAAGGTGTCTTTCTCTCATGATATGATTTCCCCATTGTGTGCCTCCTAGGTATGAATCCCCATTGTTAATTGAGTCACATATTGTTTCTGTCTGTCTGCTAGTATTGTTTCCATTTCACCTCTTTACCAAACCATTGTGGGATGTTTATGTTAATTATATTACTGTTTGATTAGATCACTGTTAGCTGTTGATTAGCTTACTGTTTTCTCTTTATGTTAGCTGTCCATTACATGTACTGATATTACTGTTTACAGTTTGCAGTTTGTTTAGGATAATGTGATCAAGCTCTTTCCTGATTTTGTGTGGTATAAAGTCTGTGTGAATTTACAATAAAGCCAGTTCCAGTTTGCACCTAAGCTAGTGTCATCTAGTTCTTGGGTGCAATGCTCAGCTATAGTACCTTGTTCCTGGTTCCTGAGTGGAGGAAGCTGTATCTTGGCGGAGGCACCCAGGCTGGGTGCCAGGGGGTCCATCACATCTTCATGTAATACCCCACCCCCATTATGTTTAGCTGGTTATTGAGCATGGAGGAGGAGGAGGAAGGGGGGGAGTAGGCTGTCATTTACCACTGTGTATACGCCAACAGCATGAGGAAAGGAGAAGAGAGACAATAATCGGCTTTTGTAAAAGGGACATCTACACTCATAATCAGGGCAGTGAGTGCAGTCCCACCAGTGCTGCCAATCTGGGCCCACCAGTGCTGCCAATCAGTGCCTACCAGTGCTGGTAATCAGTGCCCATCAGTGCTGTCAATTGGTGCCCATCAGTGCCTCTTGTACTCCTCTATGGCTCCTCCGGTCCTGGTGATGTCCTCCGGTGCCCGGCTGATCAAAAGTACCCCCCAGTCCTGGTTTGGTTCTGATCAGCAGTAGTCCTGATGCTGATCTCGCCCCAGTCCAGTTATGGTGCTGATCAGCAGTACTCCCCCAGTCCTGGTTTGGGTATATATAGTATATTGGAGATGAGTGTAATAAGTCCTGAATGTGTGCTGAGCTCCTGTCCTGGTACGATGGCCTCATGTTGCTGGTTCTGCTGGCTGCAGGTGCGGTAGTCTCTGCTGGACCCTGACACCACTGCAGGTATTTCGCTTGGAGTTACAGGTATCGGGTGGGGGGATTACTGGCAGGGGAGGGTCCGCGGCATCTTGGTGTGCAATTGGGGGGGCCAGGGGACCAGAGCAAGGTCCGCTCCGCATGGCTCAGGAGCAGCCGGCATCCAGCCACGGGATATCTGGGGATGGCTTAAGTGCAAGGGTACCTCCCAGTGCTCAGCACCCAGGCACCCCATACACCTAGCATGGCTCAGGGGGTCACATGTGCACACACTGCATCCGGATCATCCCCGTCCAATCTCACGCCATCTACCACTCCTTGTTTGGCTGTGGTTCAGATACAGGAAAAAAATAAATCCTATCCTCACACTGTAGGTAGGGTTGTTTTGGTGTTAGGCGGGGAATTTGTAGGAGGAGTCGGGCTGTATTTAAGCCCACCCTCTAGCCTCCATTTTCTGTTTCTCTCTTGTCCCACCCATCCGTTCCCCTTTCTTTCTATTTCTTCTCTTTTACTTATACTTGGGTATGCCCCCTTTAGGCATACTGACCACGTGACTACGGCACACCCCAGGGTCATTTCCTGTTTTCCCTTCATACCTTTCCTAAATACGGTCTACTAGAGACTCAAATATAACTGAAATGAATTGATTTATTTTTTTTTTTCTGTATACAAAGACATGACAAGACAGACAGGATGACATTCACCAGCAACACGTGGCAAAGTTCACAGCCCAGCTTGTTTTTTATGTGGCATTCATGTATATTGTAAGAAAAGTTTGGTCTTTTATTTCTTTATTCTTTCTATTCAGTCGGCTGCTCATTTCCTGCTCTGTCTAAATAACTAGTCAACCTTTGCTCTTGTGACATCATAGAACAACTGGAGAATCCTCAAGGGGCTGTTTGTCACACTTGATGGAAATAAAAAGAGAGTCAAAAATGGTGTACTTGTCTACACAAAAAAAATACAAAGGCGATTGTGTTAACCCTATCAGAACTAGCGCACAATTATTGATTCTAAAAATGTATGATGGGGCCAGCGATGTTGAGTGACATATAAAACCTCTAAACCTCATAACCCCATCTTTGTACCCAACCCCCCAATATCTCGCCCTATGTCTCCTCTCCTCCAGGAGCTCTACAGCTTCTATTACTAGAAAATGTACTACAAGTAGGTGATCCTATCTTTTTGATTGACAGCTGTGTTGAAGGGTAACTTCACCCAAATGGGAAAAAAAAATAGCAAATAAAAAATATATAATTTAGCATATACAATCTAAACACAAGTCATATTGTAATTGACTGTTATTAAAAAATGACCTTTCCTTTTCAATCTGCAGCTCTGTAATTTTTTGTAAAATGCAATGCAATATGGCTACCTTGGGGTGTTCTGTACACAGATGGTGTACAGAACACTTCCCAGATATGTCATCAGTGGCGGCCCATACATTAGGGGCGCACGGGCGCCGCCCCCCCCCTTTCCATACGTCCGTCCCCCTTATCTACATGCAGGGCACCAGATGCATGGATTCGAAAGGGGAGGTTGTTCTTGAAGCACATGACTAGAGCCTGAGGCTCTAATAGGCTTCAAAAAAGGGTGGGCTCGGGGAGCAGAGCACTGTGCCCGAAGTCCACCCAGTTGTGTGATATTATCTAATTACTTTCAATAGATTTTTTATTAAATGTATCAAAGACAACATGTCGACACAGGTACAGAAAAACTGGTGGAGACATAAAAGAAAGTTAATAACAAATAACAGTTGCCAAATACTCTGTATTATATATCAAAATCCCACATGTTCTTGATGGAGTGTCTATCACAACCTCATAAAAGGGAGGAAGAGATGACACCCCCCTCCCAGCACCCCTCAAGGGATCTAGCTGTGCTGGGAAAGGGGGTTAGCCCCCCCCCCCCCCTAAAGATGGTAAATTAAGAAATAGAATTGCTATAGGTTTTAATCTATGACAGTATCAGAATAGACCAGTATTGGTTGCAGAGTGTGTGGGGTGGTGGGGTGGTCCTGAAAGTGGCCGTCCTAGAGTCGGGTCAGGAGACCCAACCAGCTTGAAATAACTCGTATTAATCGTGTCGTAAATCACAGGTGTGATGATAACTGTGCCCATATTAAAAGGACGTAGGTACACTCCGTGTGACGGCAATGCCCAGGCGCCCGACTGTCTGTTGTGAACCAGAGGAGGTCATTTATGTAGGTGTCTGCTGGCTAGAAGGTGTTAAGCTTAAAGTCAGGGCACCGATCAAACTGTGGTCCCAGAGGGCACCCTTCCATGGTGCCTCTGATTCAAGACAGACGGGGGCACATTTGTGTCCTTAAAAAGAGTCCTGTGTTTTGGCCGTGTAAGGCAACTTAACGAAAACCAATGGAGCAGTAAGCAAAGGTCAGAAGAGAGACCTAAGGAGGTGAGGAAATGAGGAGAAAAAAGGGAGAAAGAGATAGAAGAAGAGATTACAAGAATAGGCGAAATATAATCTTCCGTAACGGTGTGATACCCGTTCCTCTACACGGATCCATGAGAGGGAGAGATGGCAGGTGGCAGAGATATGTATCTAGTCCAAGGTTCCCAGATAGCGTCATGTTTGGCAACAGTATCCAAAAGGACGCTTGTTGTCTTTTCTTAAGTCATTTGATATTAGCTAATTAATATCCACTATTATCACACTGATTCTCTTCCCGGCCAATCAGGAAGCGGTCGTGAGACCTGTTTCAAGATTGGCCGAAAGGAGAAGCCATCTTATTGGCCTATGAGGAGGAAGAAGGAGACGTATGACCGAGGATATGCATGGGAAGCCCGACCGGCGGAGCCAGGACACGAAGGAGATTGTGGGGGAAAGCCGTCTCCACCTGTCAGCACAGGGTGGGGGTGAGTGAGCTAGCGACTGGGGGGGGGGGGGGGTGGGTAAGGTGCGGTGTGCAAGCTGGATTGGTGGGGGGGGGGGGTTGAGTCCGCAGTCAGGTCTGTCTGCTGCCCCCCCCCCGACCGATGGAGCACCAGCCGCCACTGTACGTCATGTCCTGCTTGTGTGATTGGCGCACTGATTCTCCCAGAAGTCTACACTAAGATACAAGTCAGGCATCCCCTGCAACAAAAATATAATTTTTGATGAGATGCTCCCAAAGGGAAATCACGTCCATGGATGCAGACCCTGCCACTTTCCTCATTAGAATCCTACTAGTGCAGCAGCTGATTGATAATTTTAAATTCACTCTGATTAGATTCACTTTCCACATAGAAACACAGAAACAAACAGCTATTTCTTCAATATAACAAAAGGTAGGAATCTGTAACAAAGTTTGTTAAAATCCTTGCAATGTACACAGATCACCCAGAGAGGAATGTTTTTTTTCTTAACAAAAGTGGAGTTACTCTTTAACCAATCACTGCTCAAAAACTGCTGTCAAGTTAATAGAAAAATGCAAAGATCCATGCTCAGGTTAACAGCAAAGATTACCAAAGTGGTTGTAAAGGTAAAATGTTTTTTTTTTACCTTAATGTATTCCCTGCATTAACCATGCCCACTGTACATATACTGCGGCAGGGCGGGCGCTCTGTGCCAGATCATGTACCTAGTACGTGATCTGACACTTCCGGGTCTGGGAAGTGCACGCGTGCTACCGGCAACCTGCTCCAGTTGTGATCACACACAGTGAGAGCCCAGAGGTGGGTACCGTGGACTCGGCGTCCGCCGGCACTAGGGCTGAAACAACTAATCGATTAATCGATTATGAAATTAATCGATTACTATTTTCATAATCGATTGATCGGGCAGTAATATAATGGGGGTAAAAAAAAAAAACTAAAATTAGCCCTTTATAGTACAAAAAGAGCAAATAATCACTACTGTAAATATTACTTTCACAGTTCTACGGTAAAAAAATATTAAACCCTTACAGTAGTGATTATCTGCTTTTTTTGTACTACAAAGGGCTCATTTTAGTTATTTTTTAACCTCATTATGTTACTAAACGCCTTAGACCTGGTTCACATCTATGTGTTTTTCGGTGCTTTTTGCAGAAAAGTACTACAGTTCGTTACATGGTTTCCTATGGGACATGTTCACAACTATGCTTTTTTCAGCTGCTGCGTATTTGGAAAGGGTTAGGGACTTTTTTTTTTTACGCAAAACTTTTTTTTGGTTCAATATACTTCAATGGAGAAGCTGCAGAAAAGCATGTAATGCGTTTTTTTTTTTGCAGCAATTTGTGTTTTTTATTCTGCCCAACAACTAATTGGCCAAAAAACAGTATGTCTCTTCTAATAGTATATACAGTATATGTCCTCTGTCTGTTATTCTGAGTGTGGATTTGATATTTTGCTCCCTAACCATATAGTTGGTTGTTTATATTTACCACTGCATAGAGAGATTTAAGAATAAATTGCCTTTTTTTTAAACTTTACATATTAACTAAATTATACACCATACATTTTTTTTAAGGTTATTAGCCGATTAATCGAAACAATAATCGGCCAACTAATCGATTATGAAAATAATCGTTAGTTGCAGCCCTAGCCGGCACCCGCCGATTATTCGGTACACAGGCAGAGCGTGATCTGCCTATGTAAACACGGAAGATTGCTGTTCTGGGAGGACAGAAGCCATTGATCCTGTGTTCTTGCAAAGCAGGGACACGGATCTTTGCCTTTCCTTAAGTAAAAGCATCCCCCCCACAGTATGCAGACACTGACTAGGAACACATTTAACCCTTTGATTGACCTTACCCCTTCCCAGCCAGTGTCATTAGTACAGTGACAGTGCATATTTTTTAGCACTGATTACTGTTTTAGTGTCACTGGTCCCCAAAAAGTGTCAAAATTGTCAGTTAATGTCCAATTTGTTTGCCGCAATATCACAGTCCCGCTTTTTACTAGTATAACATAAGAATATCCCATAGTTTGTAGACGCTATAACGTGGGGGGCTTTTTCGGGTCATTTGCAAGGTCTCAAAACCTTAGTTTTTTCGGGTCATTCATTGTGATAGAAATTTGTTATTTCTAATAAATTAATAAATTCGTAAAAAAATTGAATTTGTTATGTTCCATGCAGTTTTCGTTATTTTGATAATTTGAAAAAATCCTGAATTTGAAAATCTGAAAATTCGAAAATCCTGAAATTCAAAAATCCAAAAATAAAAACGTAAATCCGAAAATGTGAAAATCCGAAAATTTTAAAATCCCAAATAATAACTAACTAACTAATAATAACTAACTATTAAATTATAGGTATTGGAATTTCCTTTCAAATTTGGCTGTTAGTGAACCTAACAAATATATCCGAAGTTACGAATTATCCAAAATAACGAATGCCACATCTAAACAAATAGACCGTAACAATTAATAATAATAATAAAAAGTTTTTATTATTATTATTTATTATTATTAATTTGTTACGTTCCATTTGTTTAGATGCGGCATTCGTTATTTTGGATAAATCGTAAGTTCGGATAAATGCGTATTCTGTACGTTCACTAACAGACAAATTTGAAAGTACCAATACCTATAATTTAATAGTTAGTTATTATTAGTTAGTTAATTATTATTTAGGATTTTCGAATTTTCAGGTTTTCGGATTTTAGTTCTTATTTTCAGATTTTCATTCTTTAGAATTTTTGGATTTTCATTCTTATTTTCAAATTTTCTGATTTTCGAATTTCGAATTTCTGAATTTTTAAAAAAAATTCAGGTTTTCGTTAATTTGAATATTTCCGAATTAACTAATTTGGAATGAAAAGAATTGCACATGTCTAATATATAGCAGAATCCATATTGGCCTAAATTTATTAAGAATTATTTTTTTATTATTGGATATGTTTTAAAGCAGAAGGCAAAAAATATTGTATTTTTTTCAAAATTGTCAGCCTTTTAGAGCTAAAAATAAAAACTGCAGAGGTGATCAAATACCACCAAAAGAAAGCTCTATTTGTGGGTAAAAAAGGATATCAATTTTATTTGGGTACAGGGTCAAACGACTGCGCAATTGTCAGTTAAAATTACGCAGTGCTGTTTCGCATAAAATGGCCTGGTCATGAAGGGGGGTGGGTAAATCTTCCAGAGGGCAAGTGCATAAAATAAACAAATCTTTTCAAATAAAAAGATTTCTAAAATAATAAATTACAATTAAAAAACCTTTTAAGCTCAGCATAGCACTGCTTTAACCTCACATTAATAGACAAATTGAAATGTTGAACACAATGCAAAGTTCAGTATGAGACAATCTTACTATGTAACATTAACCTCCCTGGCGGTAAATTTAGTGTTTGATGACGAATTGTGATTCTAATTTATTAACGTTGTTTTCTAGCTGGTCTAAAACCACTTTTGTCATAAAGGGACACTTTTTGGTTGCTATGGACAATCTCCAGTTTCCAGGCAGAAATGTTTTTATTTATTATATAAAATGACATGCAGGGCACAGGGCAGACCACTAGAGACAAAGGGGTTATGTTTTTTTTTTTTTTATACAGTACTGCAATCTGTAAAATTACAGTACTGTATATGTATTGTCTGTTTTAACTTTTTTGAATTTGGCGCTGATCTCCGCTCCTGTGCGTCATGACGTCGCAGGGAACGGAGATCAGTGGCACTCGGCACTGTGTGAATCGAGCCAGCAGACGGCTCGCACACACAGCGTGGAGATATCGCAGGATCCAGGGGTCAAGGTAAGTAACTTTCCCTGTATTCTGCAATGCGATCCCGAGTCTGGCTCGGGGTTACCGCTTTTGGTACTGAAGTTTCCGTCCCGAGCCAGACTCGGGATTACTGCCAGGGAGGTTAATAGACAAATTAAAATTTTTAACACAATGCAAAGTTCAGTATGAGACAATCTTACTATGTAACAATATGAGCAAATAAATACAATATCAGTTAATAGACATGAACCTGACAGTGCATACCGTATGTCAGTGGAAAAAATTAGGCACTCCCCCAATAGGTGTATATTGTAAATAAAGTTCAACATAAGGTAAGCACTCCCAATAGTGTAAAACCACAAGGTGAACTTTATTAAAACACACAGTAAAACACTCACATTGTGCCAATGTATTAGCATCAACAGTATAGATACCGGGATCCTGCTCTGCTCAGTAATGTTGGCTGGCCAACATCCAAGATGGCATGCGTGTGTTCTAGCTCCGCCCAACACATTTTGTCATATGTGACGTCATCAGGGGCCTGATGTGAAGCTTCAATTTGCAAAGAATATCCAATCGTATGCAAAGAAAATAAAAAAACAGCATTTTTGCTTCCAGATTTTTGGATGGTGGAAGTCAGCAGAGTTTCCCCTCATTTACTAATCTCTGGAGCAAATGCCTTTGCCGTGTGCCACTGCAACTGCAAAGTGCACAGTATTTTTTCCTTTAGTAAATCAACACCTCTGTTTTCTTGGAGTCCATCCAAGTTTTTCTGTGCTATATTCAGGTGGTGGTGACGGCGGTCAAGAGGTTTGACAGATCAGCCTGAAAAAACATTAGAAGACCCATAGAGAGGCCCTAGGTATCCACTGGAAAAAAAAAGAGGGGAGAGTCAGGAGAGCCATTATAGTGTAGTATGTAACAAAAGATAAGTTTGTTAACATAAATTATTTAGGCATCTGGTTAGAGTAGGTTGCAGTGACCTAGGTGGGAGGAGCCACGCAACCTTCCATAAGATGCAAGTGGAGAAAAAAGCCCCATCTTCATGCGGGGTGAAGAAAGTTGATATCAATGCCACATGGGACCCAATCCTGGATCCTCTAAGGGTCCTCAGATAGGTATTACATTTCTAGGGTGGGAGGAGGTAAAAAATCCATCAGTGATGCAAATGGCAGATGTCTGGTGTGGTTTGTCTAAGGATGGGTCAGAGTTTTTGAGTTGGACAAACATCAAACAACTTTATTTCATTTTATTTTTGAAATTAAGCTGTTTGATGCTCAGCTAACTTGATGACTCTGACCCATCCTTAGACACACACTGGGTGCCTCTGTCATTCGGATCACCAACAGGTTTTTTACCTTTTCACACCTCACCTATCCTGTATTGAGCCCTTATGAAGGGAGAGTGTGTTGTCTCGGAAACATGTTGGATTTTTTTTTCTTTAAACAAAAAAAGAAACAATGCTTTATTGAAGCATTAGCAAAAGGAGTATACTGTATACAAAACATATAGGAATAATAAAAAAAAACAATCTGACAGTGAGGGACATCGAAAAATAATCCATACAGGAGTTCATCTAGTAAGGAGGCTAATATACAAAATCATATATCAAGGGCGCCCTCCAGGTATCCGTGGATTGGACTGTCTTTACCTAGGGTAGGTCGGGAAGAATAGAGTGGATAGTGCAACAGTGGAGGCCAGGACCCTCAGATTATTATTATTAACACAAAGATTTAGCGTATGATCAGTCGATCAAACCAGGGAGAGGGGAAAGAAGCTTTCATTGAGCCAATACAACTCACTGCCCAAGGGGGTCACCAACATGTGCCCGGATGCTATAGCCATCAATCTGCCCAGATGCTATAGCCATTAATCTCAGACGTTATTGTGCAACCCCTATGAACATAAATTTCCTTTTTGTATTGTAGGGTAGGGCATTATTGTCCTGGATCCACGAACCAGGTGTTGGAGGTGAGGCCTCATTCAACCCCGGGCTATAAACTTACGACTATAAATAAAGCTTCCTTTAAGAAAGTGTTAGTAAATTTATCTATATCATGGTTGGGGAAAAGCCCCAATAGACATTCCTTGGGGTGTAGAGATAGTGGACATCCCATAGTGTCATGGAAAAACTCTACTACTTGTCTCCAAAAGCCCTGTATAATGGAACAGGCCAAGAGTAGGTGAATAAATTTACCTAGGGCTGAAGAACACATGGGACAAAGTGAGCTACGATCCAGGCAAAATTTGGACAAACCAATAGGAGTTAAATAGGCTTTGTGCAGTACACAATTGCGTTAGCCAGTCAGAAAACTTGGGGGAAACCGATTTACAGTTGTCCAAAACCTCCCCTTAGTGTTCATCATCTATATCCACGTCCCAGTGCACCTTTGCTTTTAAATCCAGCTTGGTAGCTAGGGGAGTTAATAATATATCATAAAATGTGGAGATTAATTTTTGGGGCTCTTTACCCAGGAGCACATCTATAAGGGGATTTGGCAAGGGTGGTGGATAGGCAGTGGGGAATTGGTTCTGCATGGCGTGCCTTAGTTTGAGATACCGAAAAAACATGCCATTGGGGAGTGTAAATTCCCTTTTTAACTGGTCAAATGTTTTGAGACCTTGTGAGCTAACCAAATGATGTAGATAATAAATACCATGAAAGGCCCATATTTTCATGTTGGATGTAAATTTTGGTGATAGAGGAGTGGTGATAGAGGAGTGCATTGAATGTCAGTGTAGCACCCCCCTAGATAGGTGCTAGGTATTAGATAGGTAAATTTAGTTGCCATACTGTAGGCAGTGTGGATAATATCTGGCAATAGCATATTCTAGCTCACGGCAATCAGTGCAGCTACAATCTGCTAGTTAAGTCTGATCTCTCTGCTCTGCTGCTGCCAGTCTGCATACGCTTCCGCTGTATCCTAGAGACTGGAGACGTTTCTGGACAATAGGTGTGGAGCTATGAAGACAGCAGCATGAATATTGATGCAGTCCTGGCCTATCCTAGAGCGGCAGGCTCTGAATGTGGCCTGGGAGGCTGCATATATTCTTAGAGCCCACAGAGCTCTGGGTCTTGAGTAGAGAAGTCCAGAATGGGGAAGGTACACTGCCTCCCCAGGCACAAGCTGCTGAAGGAGGCCTCAGGTGGGCAACCTGAAGGGAGGAATGCAGAGATCTGGATGCTTTTAGGAAGCTGACTGAAGGGAGCTGTCTGCCATAGATCACTGGAGGACATCACTTGGAAGATTGGAAGGCAGCATCCATCTGTCCTTGGGCCTTGTGAGTACAGATATTGCTGGATCTTGGGGACCTTGTCCTCTAGCTACCCCTCTGGTGCCTAGTATAGTCAGCTGTGGGCCTATTTAAAGGTGACAATGGCTTACTAGGAACTGATAGAAGTCACACGGCTGATTTATACTGCTGATGAGAAAAGGTATTTATCAATTTATATTTACGAAAATAATTGCATTTTCATGTTCTGTGTACTGTGGGAGACCAGATGTAGCGAATGCAGGTTCTGGGTTTAGTAACACTTTAAGGCCGGCTTCACACTGGGGCGGTGCGGAGCGGCGACGGTAAAGCAGCGCTATATTTAGCGCTGCTTTACCATCGTTTTACCCGCGGTATGCGGCCGCTAGCGGGGTGGTTTTAACCCCCGCTAGCGGCCGAAAAAGGGTTAAAAACACCGCAAAGCGCCGCTGCAGCGGCGCTTTGCCGGCGGTCTCCCCGCGGTCTTCCATTGATTTCAATGGGAAGGAGCGGTATAGGAGCGGTGAACACACCGCTCCTTCACCGCCCCAAAGATGCAGCTAGCAGGACTTTTTTTACCGTCCTGCTAGCGCACCGCTCCAGTGTAAAAGCCCTCGGGGCTTTCACACTGGAGACACAGCAACAGCTGTTTTGGGTCGGTTTGCAGGCGCTATTTTTAGCGCAATAGCGCCTGCAAACCGCCCCAGTGTGAAAGCAGCCTAACTAAAAGTCCTATGAACGCAAAATAAAACACACACAAAAGAAATTAATATCCCAAATACCACTTATTTTTTTAAGGCAAGCTTTGCAGCAAAAAATAAAATAATTTAACCTCAAATAAAGGCACTATCAACGTAAAATAAAAATGAATATACACCTAAAATACATGAAAACCCCAAAATATGACTTCCTACAACAAAAGTTTTTAAAGTAAAGTCTTGTATAAAGCAATCACATTTCCGCTGTTGTTTATCTAGCACAAAACAGTAAAAAACATTAAAAAAAAAAATCTAATTTTTTTTTTCTAAGATAGGCTTTTCCAAACCATCTTAATGTTTAATGTAATTAAACCACAAAAACCACTATGAACTCTGCACATTTACTGAGAATGGGGAGCCAAATCTCAAAATTATTATTTTTATTGTTCTTATTATTTATTAAATATAAAAAGCATACTGCACCAAAACAGAACTATTCATTTTAAATTAGAAGCTTTTTTCCCTCGGTAGAAAATTAGCAGTAAAAGCACATCATTTTCAATTTTGCCCAAATTTTCACTGGGTCAGGGCAATTCTTTTTTTATCGGAACATTGGTAATTCAAATGAGAAATCACAGCCACTGTCGGAGGCCTCAACAAAAATAATGCATTTTTTAAGTATCAATATTAAGATATATTCTTATTTCCGGCCATTAATAATGTAATTTTCTTGTGTATTTGCAGAGTAAAATGTGGTACTCGTGTTGAGGAAGAAGTTCAGAAAATGCAATAGCCAAATATACAGTTTTCTGTGCACTAAATACAGTACTTTACTGAGGATAACAAGTGACATGTAAAATAGACATTAGAGGTTGTGTATACATAATTTCTGTGTACAGCTTCTGCTATGATAAAGAAGAACACAAGTGGAACTGAAACATCTTGTATTTAGAGCTACTTCAAGTAGTAGTACTATGACCAGGCTTTGGACATTCAAATATTTACAGTATATACAGTGCCTTGCAAAAGTATTCACCCCCTTGGCTTTTTACCTATTTTGTTACATTACAGCCTTTAGTTCAATGTTTTTTTTTTTATCTGAATTATATGTGATTGATGAGAACACAATAGTCTAAGTTGGTGAAGTAAAATTTGAAAAAATATATACATAAAACAATTTTTCAGAAATAAAAAACTGATAATTGGCATGTGCGTATGTATACACCCCCTTTGTTATGAAGCCCATAAAAAGCTCTGGTGCAACCAATTACCTTCAGAAGTCACATCATTAGTTAAATGATGTCCACCTGTGTGCAATCTAAGTGTCACATGATCTGTCATTACATATACACACCTTTTTGAAAGGCCCCAGAGAATGCAACACCTAAGCAAGTGGCACCACTAACCAAACACTGCCATGAAGACCAAGGAACTCTCCAAACAAGTAAGGGACAATGTTGTTGAGAAGTACGGGTTAGGTTATAAAAAAATATCCAAATCTTTGATGATCCCTAGGAGCACCGTCAAATGGAAAGAACATGGCACAACAGCAAACCTGCCAAGAGACGGCTGCACACCAAAACTCACGAACCGGGCAAGGAGGGCATTAATCATAGAGGCAGCACAGAGACCTAAGGTAACCCTGGAGTAGCTGCAGAGTTCCACAGCAGAGATTGGAGTATCTGTACATAGGATGACAATAAGCTGTATGCTCCATAGAATTGGGCTTTAGGGCAGAGTGGCCAGAAGAAAGCCATTACTTTCAGCAAAAAACAAAATGGCAAGTTTTGAGTTTGTGAAAACGCATGTGGGAGACTCCCAAAATGTATGGAGGAAGAGGCTCTGGTCTGAAGAGAGTAAAATTTAACCTTGTGGCCATCAAAGAAAACGCTATGTCTGGCGCAAACCCAACACATCACATCACTCAAAGAACACCATCCCCACAGTGAAACATGGTGGTGGTAACATCATGTTGTGGGATTGTTTTTCAGCAGTCGGGACTGGGAAACTGGTCAGAGTTAAGGGAAAGATGGATGGTGCTAAATACAGGGATATTTTTGAGCAAAACCTGTACTACTCTGTGTGATTTGAGGCTAGGAAGGAGGTTCACCTTCCAGCAGGACAATGACCCCAAACACACTGCTAAAGCAACACTTGTTTAAAACACTTGAGTGGTTTAAGGGGAAACATGTAAATGTGTTGGAATGGCCTAGTCAAAGCCCAGGTGCAAACCATCCAACTTGAAGGAGCTGGAGCAGTTTTGCAAGGACGAATGGGCAAAAATACCAGTGGTAAGATGTGGCAAACTCATAGAAACTTATCCAAAGTAACTTGGAGCTGTGATAGCCACAAAAGGTGGCGCTACAAAGTATTGACTTTTGGGGGATGAATAGTTATACACATTGACTTTTTCTGTTATTTTGTCCTATTTGTTGTTTTGCTTCACAATAAAAAAAAAAAAAAATCTTCAAAGTTGTGGGCGTGTGCTGTAAATTAAATGATGCAAATCCTCAAACAATCCATGTTAATTCCAGGTTGTGAGGCAACAAAACACAAAAAATGCCAAGGGGGTTAATACTTTTGCAAGGCACTGTATTCCCAAAGTGGAACGTCACTCAGAAAGTGAAGTACTGCTGGATTTCAACACCCCCGCCCCCTTCCTTTGCCTGTAAAGCCGCTCTGAATCGATGGCCCTGAAAAATTATATCTCCATCATTACTGCAGCTGTGATCCAAGGACGTATATATGAGGAGCAGAATGACTTGACTTCTTTCCTTTTACTTATATTTACTTTTATTCATCTGATTCCAGTTTATCATCTGATGACCAGAATACACTTGAGAATTTAAAGTAGAACTATGTGCAATTTTTTTTTTCATTTTGGATCTGACCCCTGTCAGCTTATTGTTTACCACTGTTCCCATTTTGGAGATATCCTATTCACCTCCTGTCCTATAACCAAACAGGAAGTGAGAGGAAATTATTGCAAATTAAGGGAATCCCTTGGGTACCCCCAGGTCATCAGAACTGTTGTCCCCATTGGAAGATTTATTCTCTATTACTTTTTTGATGTTGCACCCTCCAGGGTAGGTGCTAGGATTAGATAGATAGAATTAGTATGTGTTTTGATAGGTACATTTAGTTGCCACCCTGCCATGGTGGCTGTTTTTGTTTGGTTGTTGGCGAAAGCATAGTTTGCTCACTGTACTCAGTGTAGCTAGTCAGGTCTGCTCAGTATGTTTAGCTGCTGCCAGTGTGATCACTCCTTCTGCATCTAGAAAGTTTGAGAAGTTTCTAGATGATAGGTGTGGAGCTATGTAGATGGCAGCATGGAGATTGATAAGCCCTGGCCTATCCCAGAGAGGCAGGCTTTGAAGGCATGCTTGGAGGCTGTATCTACTCTGTGAGCACACTGAGCTTGAAGTATTTTCCTGAAGAGGATTAGACCAGCCTGGAGGGCACTCTGCCCTTCCAGGCACTGCTGTTGTGAGGCCTCTGGTGGGTGACCTGAGGGCCTGGATGCTGAGACCCTGGAGCTAGAGAAGGCTGACTCGAGGGAGGCTGTCCCCTGAAGATCTTATCTGGTATCACCAGAGTAAGGTGTCGCTTGGCAGTTGGAAGGAGGCAACCAGCTGTTCTTTGGGCCTTGAGTGAGTAGAGCTGCTTTAAGAGATCTTGGGGACCTTTGGGCTTTTGCCACCCCTCTGGTATTAGAGAGTCAGTTGTGGGTCTAGTTAAAATGGATACCAGCTGGTGTCTTGAAGAGCTTTATCCATCTAATCAACCTAAAGGGACTCTGCTCTTGTGGCTCTAAGAAGTTTATAGTAACCACTACTACTACTGCTACTACGGTAAATCTGAAGTTTACCATTTACTACAAGCACAGACTTTAATATAGCTTGTACTGAAAGAATATCTAAGTCCTCAAGTTGTACATAGCTCCTGTTTTTGGAGTATCCCACCCAATTCCCTCAACCCTATCCAAGTTCTCCTAAAATAAAAACAACAAAAACAACTCCCAGAGACTGGCTATTGAAGAACTGTGTGAATGAGCCGGTGTGCCTGGCTGTGGGGCACAGCTTGTGGGGACGACCTGGACAGTATTCCCACGGCTCATACGGGAGAAGCACAACACTGGGGACAACCAAAAATATGGGATTGTCTTTTACTATCACTTTCAATGATAATAGTAAATGGGACAAATAGAGAGGGTAAATCTCCTTAAAGCGGGAATGTACGTGAATTTTTTTTTTTAAAAGCCGGCAGCTACAAATACTGCAGCTGCTGACTTTTAATAAATGGACACTTACCTGTCACAGGTTCCAGCGATGTCGGCAGCAGAGGTCGATCAATCGCTCGGCTCTCTGCTGCTGCCGGCCCCATTCTCGGTGAGGGAATCAGGAAGTGTCGCCTTTGCGGCTTCACTTCCCAGTTCCCTACTGCGCATGCGAGATTTGCGTAGTGCAATGAGAATCGTCGACGCTGTCTGCCGGGACACGTGTGTGTCCCAGCAGACAGCGCGCCGGGACAGGAAGTGGCGTAAACTCCCGTGGGAGTTTATGCCCGTAAGTGGGTGTAGATACCTGTCTTAGACAGGTATCTGCACCCCCTCCCCCCTGAAAGGTGCCAAATGTGACACCGGAGGGGGGGAGGGTTCCGAAAAGGGTGGACTTTAGGGTGGAATCCCGCTTTAAAGTGTAAGTTCACCTTTACAGAAAATTCTGTAAGGTGAATTTACACAGGACCCCATACTCCCCCCACGAGTCCCACTGACCTGTTGCGCAGCGATCGCCAGTTCTGAGCCCTGGTATAGCCGCGTCCGTAGTCTGAGGCTTAGAAATCCCCTCGGCATTCATGTGTCTTCTTCCATGCTGACAGGACAGGCTATGCGGGTTCTGATTGATTGGTGCTGCCCATGTGATGGCACCGACCAATTATAATGCACCGAAATGTCCCTCCTTATGGGGTATGTTTTGGAGATTCAGCTGTGGGGATTTCTAACCCCTGAATCCCTGATGCGCTATACCGGGGCCTAGAACGGGAGATCGTCATAATACAGGTCAACGGGACTTGGGGGGGGGGGCGGTGAGGAGGGGGTCCTGTGTAAGTTCACCTTACGGATTTTTCTGTAAAGGTGAACTTACCCTTTAACAGGGACACAGACAGCAATAAAAACGGTCAGGGGTTCTAATCTATCTCCACTCTGTCCAAAGGTAAAAAATACGTTTTGCCTTTAGTTATACTTTAATAAAATAAAAATCCTTTAAAGTGAACAAGCGCCCAGATCATGCACACAATTTTGTTCATGTTCTGAACAAGCAGTAAGAGCACTCACTTATCTCTGTATCTATAGGCATTGTGGAGAAACTGTTAGAAACTGACTGAATCTCAGTTTAAAGACTTGTTTAATTTTTTAATTACTTGTTGTAATTTTAAATTGCTTGTTGTAATCTATAAGGATTGATTTTTGAGAATGAAGTGAGCGAGAGCTTGTTTAAAGCAATTTTACTGCTTGTTAAGAATTTCTAAATAGTTTAATCTCTGGGCACATGTGAATTTTAATACAATTGCAACTAAAAGCTTGTAAAAATACACCAAATTAGTTAAAGTGTTACTAAACCCACGACCCTGCTTTCACGATATCTGGTCTCCCACAGTTAGGGTTGCTACTTTTTCTTCAAACTAAACTAAAACTTTTAGCAAAAAATTTTTTTAGCATACACTATTGGATTGTAACAGACCTGGGACACCTTTGTGCGCTCCAAAGAGAATAGTAATGTGGCGTGCATAGGGCCCCCTCACCCTCTAATCAGGCCCTGTTCTGAGCCACATTCTTGTCTGAATATTGTGTCCTGGTTTCAGGTGGACTGAAACCTGGACACATGATTCAAAACCCAAACTGTCCGGGTGAATCCTGGAGAGGTGGCAACCCTACCCACAGTTCACACAACATGGAAATGCAATTATTTTAGTAACTATAAACTGCTAAATACCCTTTTTCATCAGCAGCATATAGCAGTCTTGTGACTTCTATCAGTGTCTGGTTAAAGCATGTAGGAGGAGTTTTCATTCTCCTCTGACTGCCCCATGAGGCTGCAAGACCCCTGACCCTCTGTCTGGACAGTGCTGATTGGCTCTGTGCTGATCACATGCACGCTCCCAAGAAAAATAGACTCTAATGCCGCGTACACACAGTCGGACTTTCCAACAGGAAATGTTGAATGTGAGCTTGTTGTCGGAAAATCCGACCGTATGTATGCTCCATCGAACATTTGCTGTCGGACTTTCCGCCAAATGTTGGCTAGAAGATTCTCAAATTTTGCCGCCAACAAAACTTTGTTGTCGCAAAGTCTGAGCGTGTGTACACAAGTCCGTCGCACAAAAGTTCACGCATGCTCAGAATCAAGCAGAAGGAACCGCACTGGCTATTGAAATTCCTTTATCTTGGCTCGTCGTACGTCTTGTACGTCACCGCGTTCCCACGTTCGGAATTGTTGGCCAACATTTGTGTGACCGTGTGAATGCAAGACAAGTTTTAGCCAACATCCTTCGGAAAAAAATCCACAGTTTTGTTGGCAGAAAGTCCAATCGTGTGTACGGGGCATTACAATACACACCAAACTGAGTATGTGCAGAGTGCCTTCAAGGCTTTGTTCTATCAGCAGATGGATTGGGGACAGTGGAAGAAGACAGGATCAGACAGCCTTTTTACACAATGCGCATGATTAACCCCTTAGGTTCCACAGTAAGTATAACAAGAATGCTTTACTGCATATACAGACTGATTTTACTATTGTGGGTTTAGTAACACTTTAACTGTTGCTACAGAAGCAGGGGCGGATCCAGGGGGGCAACAGGGCAATTGCCCCCCCCCCCTGAAAATATCACTGACTGCAGTGCAGTCCTAAGTCCAGAGTCTCTCTCAGTATCATCACCAGTCAATCAGCGGTGCCGAGAGAGAGAGAGACTCCGTGTAATAATTACGCCGCCACGCTGAGGAGGTGGGTGGAGCCACGCCCCCCGGCTTGGCCGCTGTCTGTATTCTCTGCACTGGTTGCTAGCGCCGAGCAACCAGTGACATCAGTGAGTCACTTTGCCGCTGCTGATGAGGAAAGCGAGAGAGAGCCCCAGCATTCAGAGCAGAGTTTATTCCGGCCGACTCCGCCCCTGAGTGAGAGTGTTGGCTCCACCCCCCTCGGCTCCTCCTCCCCCCATCTTCTCCACAGTCCATACTGCAGGCCTCCGCCCCTGAGTGGGTGTTGGCTCCACCCACCTCCTCCCTCCCTCTTCTCCACACTGCAGTGCAGAGCTGCGTGAACCCAGGACATCTAATGTCATCTAATGCTGCCTGTGGAGTGCGGACAGACTAGTGCAATTACCAGATCCCGCTCATCTCATTGCTCCTGCGACCTGCATGGGAGCCCCTCCCCCCAACAGAGGTCCATAGCACCAAAATATTTTACTAAAAGGGAGTAAAAGAAAAAAAGAATGTGTCAAATTGCAAAATAGATGTGTGCCATAACTTTACTTATGTATGAAAATACATATGAATAAAACTTGTTCAATGTTAACCCCTTGAGCTCCTGAGCTCCGGAAAGTTTTACCCCCCCCCCCCTTGAAGAGGCCATTTTTTTGCGATACTACACTGGGTTACTTTAACCGACTGACAATTGAGCGGTCGTGCGACGCTGTACCCAAATAAAATTGATTTGCGACATAACACATTTCTTCATCAGTTTAGGCCAATATGTATTCCGCTACATATTTTTGGTAACCCCCCCCCCCCCCCCCTCCAATAAGCGTATATTGATTGTTTTGCACAAAAGTTATAGCGTCTACAAAATAGGGGATAGATTTATGGCATTTTTATTTATTTATTTTTACTAGTAATGGCGGTGATCAGTGATTTTAAAATTTTCTGGCAGTGATCCTCCAGAGACTAGATTCTGGATCCGCCCCTGTAAAGAAGCCCGACATTTGGAATAACCCCTCTGTCATTAAAATCGGAGGTATCCTTAAAATCATCTGCCTGTTTGTGGCTTTTACAAGGTTACAGAAAGCCTTTCCTTATTGACAGAGAGATTGGGAGCCAAGATAAGATGACTTAATCATCTACCAAATTCTTGCTAAACACGGTTCCTTTCCACATACCCTAAAAAAATGAGAGTGAGACAGGAAACGATCCGTCACCCATGTTTGCTCATGGCTCCTACAAGTAAATAAGTAGCTGGGGAAATGACATAAGAACAGAACACGTTTTAGACTTTATTGGTGGGTATTGTGAATATATGAGATTTGGGGTTCCCATCTGCTCTACTTTTGTTTCAGGTTATTAGGACTACATTTTGTGGCAGAAATGTCAGTTCAGGTATTTAAAGATTCTGTAATTCCTAACAGTCAAATTCTCGTATTTAGTACTTTTTATCTTTAACCACTTCAGCACCGAGCGATTTTACCCCCTTCCTTACCAGAGCACTTTTTGCGATTCGGCACGATTCGGCACTGCGTCGCTTTAGACAAAATTGACGTCCTTTTTTTCCCACAAATAGAGCTTTCTTTTGGTGGTATTTGATCACCTCTGCGGTTTTTATTTTTTGCGCTATAAACAAAAGAAGAGCGACAATTTTGAAAAAAAAAACACAATATTTTTAACTTTTTGCTATAATAAATATCCCATTTAAAAAAAAAAAAAAAAAATTTTTTACTCAGTTTAGGCCGATACATATTCTTCTACATATTTTTGGTAAAAAAAATCGCAATAAGCGTATATAGATCGGTTTGCGCAAAAGTTATAGCGTCTACAAAATAGGGGATAATTTTATTATATATTTTTTTTTTTTACGAGTAATAGCGGCGATCTGCGTTTTTTTTTCGTGACTGCGACATTGCGGCGGACACTTCGGACACTTTTGACACATTTTTGGGACCATTCACATTTACACAGCGATCGTTGCTATAAAATTGCAGTGATTACTGTGTAAATGTGACTGGCATGGAAGGGGTTAACACTAGGGGGCCCTAAGGTAGTGATTCTAACTGTGGGGGGAGGGGACTCACAAGGGGAGGAGACCGATCGGTGTTCCTCCGTACTGGGATCACATGATCGGTCTCCTCTCCACTGACAGGACGTGGAGCTGTGTGTTTATACACACAGCTCCACGGTCCCGCTGTTTTCACGGGCAATCGCGGGTGCCCGGTGGACATCGCGACCGCCGGGCACGTGCACCGGGTCCCGAACGACGCAGCGCGTGCGCCCCCTAGGTGGCCGGGAATGGGAGGACGTCATATGACACCCACCCAGGATGGGAGATCCACCTTGTGGGCGTCATATGACTATGGGCATGATGTGAAGTGGTTAAAGTGGAGGGCCACCCAAAAAAAAAATGCATTAATATTCTTAAAAAAAAACTTTAACTTACCTGAAACCGCTGTTGCTCGGCAGTCTTCCTAATCTGGCTCCCCACTTTAGGCTCTGTGCCAGCAGGTCACCGCCCTCACTCAGGCAGTACAGAGACTCCAGGAAGGCTACTTTCAATTAGAGGGTCGTCTGCAGCACCTGACGGTCTCGCCAGCTCCTAAAGATTTAGGTCCATCATCTTCCAATACAGCATCCTCCTCTTCTCCACAAGACCGGGCAAGCTCAACTTCCGTAGTAACAGTGGCACCCCCTGAACCAAGAGTTCCTACACCTGAATGCTTCCAGGGGAATCAAAAATGCTTGTTCGTTGTATCTGTAGCCCTCCAGCCCAGAACCTTCTTCTCTGAGTCTGTGAAAGTGAAGTTCATCATCTCCCTGCTATACGAGGAACCCCAAGCATGGGCCCATAACTTGCTTGAACAAAAGAGCCCTGTATTGAACTCTGTAGACACCTTTTTCAAAGCAATGGCACAGCTCTATGATTATCCACAGCGCTCAGCAACGGCCAAAGCTTCTCTGCATACATTGCTTTAGGGTAAACGCCAGCTAAAAGATTATACCGTTGACTTTTGAAGATGGTCTGCTGACACTGGGTGGAACAAGGCTGCTCTCAAATACCAATACCGACAAGGCCTCTCAGAAACTCTCAAAGACGAACTGGCCTGAGTCGAGACACCCGCCACCCTAGAAGGTCTAATTCAACTTGCCATAAAACTTGACAGGCACCTGTGGGAGCAGCGGTCTTAACGCTTTCAAACCTCTCACCCTACTTGGATGTTACCCAGGATTCCACCTGTTCCTTCTCCTCGGCCTAGTTCTTATTCCACTCCTGTCTCAGAAGGTGAACCGAGGCAGTTGGGTCTGGTCCGTTCTCCACTCGCCCGATGAGAAGCAACACCGTCGACAGGCTAATCTTTGTCTATACTGCGGAGGAGCCAACCACTTTCTATGTAACTGTTCTTTGAGGCCTAGTAAGTCGCACCAATCACTTCCTATGAACTTTCAGGTTGCTGGTCCTTCCTCTTCTCACCTTATCCTCCCTGTTTCCCTACAGGTGTCTGAAGAGGTGGTCCGGCTCTTGGCCATCATTGATTCAGGGGCATGCAGCTGCTTCTTGGACTTCTCCCTAGCCAAAAGACTTTGTATCCCCCTCCAGGGCAAGAAGCAAAGCCTTCAAGTTCATTTAGCAGTGGTCTGGAAACCAGACCCATCCTCACCATCACAGATTCTGGTCACCAAGAGTTCATCTGTTTTGATGTTATATGCTCACCCATGTTCCCCATCATTCTGGGGCTTTCCTTGGCTACAGGCCCATAATCCTCAAATAAATTGGATCAAGAAATAAATATCCTTTTCCTCTGTCTTTTGTTTACAGCATTGCTTTGTCCCAGCTCCCAGCAACTCGGCCAACTGTTTGACTGTTCAGTCAATACCAAATACTCATCAGAATGTCCTCACGGCTTACCAAGAATTTATGACGTTTAAGAAAAAGCCGACAATCTTCCACCCCATCGAGCTTATGACTGTCCAATTGAACTGCTACCAGGAACTGAGATTCTGTTTGGCTGGATATTTGCTCTATCAGAAATCGAGTTGGAGGCCTTACGAGAATATATCAATGAAAACCTTGAAAAAGGGTTCTTCCGCCCTTCTTCTTCCCCACCTGGAGCTGGTATATTCTTCGTTGAGAAGAAAGATGGAACTCTCAGACCTTGTGTGGATTATAGAAATCTTAATAAGATTACCATTAAAAATCGTTACCCGCTCCCTCTTGTCCCAGAACTTTTCCAGAGATTCCGAACTGCTCGGATCTTTATTAAGCTGGATCTACGTGGAGCCTACAATCTTGTTCGAATTCGAGAGCGAGATCAGTGGAAGATTACAGTTTGGTCATTTTGAATACCTTGTTATCCCATTCGGACTATGCAACGCTCCAGTTACCTTCCAACACCTGGTAAACGACATCTTTCGAGAATTCCTTGACAACTTTGTCATCGTCTATCTAGACGACATCCTCATTTTTTCTGCCACATTGGAACTCCACCTAACCCATGTAAAGAAAGTACTTGCAACTTTCAGGGAACACAGACTTTACGCTAGGGCAGAAAAGTGCGACTTTGAGAAAACAATCATACAGTTTTTGGGACGACTTGTTATATCTACTGAAGGAATCGCAATGGACCCACAAAAAGTAAAGGCAATTCTGGAATGGCCAGCCCCTGTAGACAAAAAAGGTGTCCATCGATTTGTGGGCTTCGTTCATTTCTATTGGAGGTTCATGAAGGGGTTTCCACTATCATTTTGCCCATTACCCAGTTGACTCGCCAGCAGTCCTGGTTTCAGTGGTCTCAAGAGGCGCAAATAGCCTTTGATAAATTGAAAAATCTGTTCACCTCTGCTCCAATACTACAGCACCCTTGCCCTATGTGTTGGAGGTAGATGCCTCGGAGATAGCTACAGGAGAAATCTTGTTCCAACGCCAAGGACCTAAGGCTCTACTCCACCTTCTAGCCTTTGCCTCTCGGAAGATGACTCCTCCAGAGAGAAATTATGATGTGGGCTACCAGGAATTATTGGCAATCAAGTTGGCTTTGGAGGAATGAAGGTATTTGCTGGAGGGGGCTGCTCACCCTATCATGATTTTGATGGATCATAAGAACCTGGAGTACCATCAGTGCCGCCTATCATTTCCATCTATCAGTGCTACCTCTCAGTGCCGCCTGTCAGTGCCCATCAATGCCGCCCCATGAGTGCCCATCAGTGCCAACTATTAGTGCCCATCAGTGCTGCCTACCATTTCAGCCTATCAGTGCCACCTTTCAGTGCCGCATCATCAGTATCCATCAGTGCCACCTATTAGTGCCCATCAGTGCCGCCTCATCAGTGCAGCCTTTCAATGCCCATCAGTGCAGCCTATCAGTGCCACCTGTCAGTGATGCCTCATCAGTGTCCATCAGTGCCACCTATTAGTGCCCATCAGTGCCGCCTCATTAGTGCAGCCTATCAGTGCACATCAGTGAAGGAGAAAAATTACCTGTTTGCAAAATTTAATGGCAAATTTACAGTCTTTTTTTGGTTGTTTAGCAAAAAATAAAAAAACAACGGTGATTAAATGCCACCAAAAGAATTCTCTATTTGTGTGAAAACAAATGATAAAAACGGAATATGTGTACAACTTTGCATGATCGCGCAATTGTCATTCAAAGTGTGCCAGCGCTAAAAGCTGGAAATTGGCCTGTACAGGAAGGGGGTAAAAGTGCCCAGTAGGCAAGTGGTTAAGCACCTGTACAGGGTGCACCAATTTAGAGAAGCTCAAGACAACAAGATCCATAAAAGATGAAACGACTGAAAATTACGGCACATCCACCAACTTTTTGTTTCCGTAAGTGTTACCTTCACATCAATTCTCATGTACACCCAGCAGCCTGATTATAAAACTTATATCAGCTACGCCTGGAGCCATTTCACCCTTCGTACTAATGAAAGAGCCTGTTATTGTAGAAAATGTGTCTAATGTTTTGATAATAAACTTTGTGGTGCTACCTTGACATTTGTTTTTTGATAAAATCACAAGCTATTGTGTTTTTGAAGTACGAGACCATTAATCTACCATTACCATGACTTTCTGCCAATGTTACCCACTAAGTAGCAGGGAAAAATGGAGGCCAAATAGTTCAGACATATTCTTATAGACACCGTACAAAGAAAAAACACTTCCGGCCATTGTGCGCTATTCTCACATCCTTTTAGCACATAGAGTCATCGATTAGAGCAGGATTCGTTTTTCTATGGTTTATTATTATATATTTATTTGCAGCGGTATTGTCTGCCAAGGTGTACACAGATCAGGATACAATAAGAAGGTTTTTTTTTTTTTTCTATCCTGCAAAGTTTCAATGACACTGGCAAAAGCTTGCAATGTATCAAGAGAAAAAATGTTAAGTAAGTTGACTCAAGGAAGAGTCTCCAAATAGGTTAAACACAATATTATTTTATTGTATATTAAATGAAAGCTGCAACTTGTAAAACATATCTGAAACAATATGATTGTTGCGTTATTTTTTTTATTATTATTCCCTTCCCAGTTATATCCTCTCTCTTTTCATTTTCGCTACGACGTCCAGTTTAGTCGTGAGAAAACTGTCCATAATTGTCAAAGCAAGTTGCCATTGAAATGGAAACTAATCAGCACTGACTTGTTAAATAATAACCAGCCCATAGCGAGCTTCTTGTTCCCAGAATGTAAGAATCACTGTTGAAGAAAAAAAAAAAAACGCACCGATGGGACAAAGAGACTGTTAATACATCCGTGGCTTAAAATGTTCTCATGCTTTTTTTACTTTTTTTCAGGAATTATATTCAGTTATTTTAAAAGTTAGATAATTTAAAGGGAAGCTGTAAAAATATAGAAAGGAACTGCTTCATGAGTCAAAAATATTTGTAAAATAAGGGACCATTCACATGGGGTGGAAACCGCCAACAGTCCCCCTGCTTAGCGGGGAACCTGTCCAATGATCTCTGCTGAGCAGGTAGATGGCTTGTCTGTGACAGCCCTCGTTTCTCTATGGGCGATCGGATCGTAACACCCAATGGCTATCTGATCCGATCTGTCAGACAGATGGGAAACGGATCCCCCATCCATCTGTTTTTGGTGGATAGGATTGGATGTTGGCGGGTGTCGATGGACACATGTCCATCAACACCCACAACTCCATAGAGGACATAATGGGCGTCGGAGTCCAGGCTGAGGTTGCCACTCCATTCATCCCTGTAGGACACCATGGATATGCGACTTCCAAGGGTCTCTCCTATTCTTCCTTTAATGTTTGCAGGAGCCAGGATGAGCTCCATCCCATGTCAGCACTCTGGCAGCAGCTGCAGATGCACTACTTACATACCCCCTCCTCATCGAGCCTGAGTGGCACACATACATTTTCCAGGTAATATAGGGCAATGGATGGTCTGACCGGGCCTGCCTAAAAAACTGACCGATCGGTCCGCTGTGTGAAAGAGGCCTCAGGCATATGTGAAGCACTCTTGTGTAGTACCCTCTAGTGTAGTGCTAGGTAATGTGCATAGTTTTTTTCTGTAGTGTAGTTAAATTGTTTAGGCTTGGCTGGCATCTGGGTCAGGGTGAGTGACTCGTGGAGGCTGGATGACTCATCAGGCAGCACCTCTGTTACCTACCCCCAACTTAGTGGAACTTTGGAGAAACTTCCAGAAGAATGGGTTGGAGGTTAGGAAGAGCTGCCTGAAGTATTGATGAGGGCCCCAACCAATCCCTGGCTAAATGGGCTGGAAGGGGGAGGGACCTCCTAAATACTCTGGGTCAGTCCAGCAGGGGCAGTGGAGTTTGGGTGGAAGTTGGAGATGGAGTGCTGAGGAGGTTGTTGGAGGCCTTTGAGGGTAGCCCCCTAGTCTGGGGGGGGACCTCGGGTCTTGGGCTTGGGTGTTGGAGGCATCCTCTTTAAACACACAGAGGAGTCCTGTCCAGAGGCCCAGGAGCAGGTGTGAGTACAGCAGAAGCCAGCGAGCATGTCCAGGAGATCTCCATGGAGAAGACAGTTGGGTGGCTGGTGAGTGAGACAGTCGGGGAGGACTGAGAGATAGTCTGAGAGGACTGAGGAGTGGCAGTCTGGGATGGCTGTAGAGTCAGTCTGGGAGGACTGTGGAAGATTAGCCAGGAGGGGTAGTGAAAGGGGAAGCTGCAGCCAGCTGGGCTGGCAGTGCCTGAAAAGGTGGTGCTGGGATCAGTAGCCACAGGAAGTTAGCTGGACACCGGGACTTTTCTACACACCAAAGGGGTCGCGGTCCCTGCCTGTAATGGGCTTTTGCTGGATATGACAGAGTGCCCTGTCAGATTCCACCCAAACAGTGTTCCAGCTGGGCCTGAGTGTTTATGAAAACAGGTGATGTGCTGGAGGAAGAGTAGTGTACATAATGAATGTAAATAGTTGAGGATCCCTGAAAAGACTTTGTTCCAGTCAAATGGGCATCCCATAATACCCCTATCCGCATCCAAGTTCAATGCCCCTAATAAAAATACAAAACAAAGCTGCACAGACTGTTTCCTGTCTAAGTGAAGCTGTGGAAAATTCGGTGTGCCTGGATGTGCAGGGTGGGGGATCCCTATTCACCAGTGGCTCCTACAGGGGATGCGCTACACACGAATGCTTTACCCAAAGCCTACAGGAAGCCACTTATTTTTGCTCTCCTGTTACCCAAAATTAGTCAAGAGCCCACTGTCCGCTGATGTCACAGAGCTGCTCCAGACTCTGGAAAGATCCCAACCATATTTTTGGGATCCATCCAGATGCTTGATTGACAGCTGGCTCAGCCTGTCAGCGCCCTGCTGGGAGCCAGAGCCAGCCCCTCTCTGCTCAAAACAGGCCCAGGACTGAGCGATCAGAGGTCATGCGATTTCTCAGTTCTCAGGCTTAGAGCCAATGCTGCTTATGTGACGGGGCGGGGGAACATACAGCTATTGCAATGAAAGCTTTGATGTTCCCTGCTCTGATAATCCAGCTGGCGGCTCCCCTCTCTTCCCCTCCACAGGTAGGCGGCATGGTGGGCACAGGCTGCATTGGACACAGGCTGCATGGTAAACAGGCTGCATGGTGGGCACAGGCTGCATTGCACACAGGCTGCACGGGACACAGGCCACATGGTGGGCACAGGCTGCATTGGACACAGGCTGCATAGGGGGCACAGGCTGCATTGGACACAGGCTGCATGGTGGGCACAGGCTGCATGGTGGGCACAGGCTGCATGGGAAACAGGCTGCATGGTGGACACAGGCTGCATTGGACACAGGCTGCATGGTGGGCACAGGCTGCATTGGACACAGGCTGCATTGTGGGCACAGGCTGCATGAGGGGCACAGGTTGCATTGGTGGGCACAGGCTGCATTGGCTGGCAAAGGCTGCATTGGCTGGCACAGGCTGCATTGGCGGGCACAGGCTGCATTGGTGGACACAGCAGGCTGCATTGGTGGGCACGGATAAAGTTGTTAATATTTTTATAACTTAATTCTGCATAAAACATTTAAGTGTAATTTCAAGAGACAATTTATGAGGGCGGGTTTAGGGGTGAGGCATGGTAGGGGTTGGGCGGGGCAACTGGTGGCGAGTAACCCTTGAGGCCTGGCTAGTAGCTCAGGACTTGAAATTTTGAGCCCTGAGCTAAACAAAATATTTACGCTGTAGAACCACTTTAACCACTTCCTGCCCACCATATAGCAAAATGACGGCCGGGAAGTGGTTTCATCCTCCTGACTGGGCGTCCAGCAAGATAGGCCGCGTGCAGCGTGGCGATCGGTGGTGTGGTGTGTCAGTCTGACACACCGCATCACCGATTGAGGTAAAGAGCCTCTGATGGAGGCTTTTTACCACATGATCAGCTGTCTCCAATCCCAGCTGATCACAGTGTAAACAGGAAAAGCAGTGTATCGGCTTTTCCTCTACTCGCACTGACAGACACAAGTAGAGAGCTGATCGGCTTCTCTCCTGACAGGGGGGTCTGCACTGATTGATTATGAGTGCAGCCCCCCAAAGATGCCCACCCAGGACCACCAGGGATGCCCACCCATGACCACCAGGTAAGCCCACTGTAGCCCACCAGGGATGGCAATCATTGCCCATTAGGGATGGCACTCTGTGCCCATCAGTAATGCCTGCCAGCACCTCTGATCAGTGCTGCCTATCAGTGCCGCCCACCAGTGCCCACCAGTAACCAACATGGGCACCTATACGTGCCCTCCAGTGTCACCTATCAGTGCCACCTATGAGTGTCCATCAGTGCCACCTATGAGTGTCCATCAGTGCTACCTATCATTGCCCATAAGTACTGTATATCAGTGCCCATCAGTGCTGCTTATCAGTGCCACCTATCAGTGCTGCATATAAGTGCCACCTCATCAGTGCCAATCAGTACTGGCTCATCAGTGCCCGTCAGTACAGCCTCATCAGTGACCATCAGTGAAGGAGAAAACATACTTATTTACAAAGTTTTTTCAAAATTTTCACTCTAAATAAAAACCCCAGAGGTGATCAAATATCACCAGAAGACAACTTTATTTGTGGGAAACAAAATGATAAAAATTTGATTGCGCAATTCTCATTCAAAATGTGATATCGCTAAAAGCTAAAAATTGGTCTGGGCAGGAAGGTGTATAAGTGCCCTGTATTGAAGTGGTTAAAGTGTAACTATGCTCTCAAAATAAAAAATGCTTTAAAACTGCTTTATGCAGTAGATCTATGAGATGCTGAGAATAGAACAGAGGCAAGTCCTGGGACAATGTAACTCCAGCATGCCTGCACTGGAGTCACATCATCGAAGTGTGCTCATTGGAAGAAGAAATAGGACCTAGAAGAAAAAAATGAGAAAATGGCAGTGCTGGCAATAGAGTGACTATGGATAGCTCTAGTAGGCAGGTTGAAGTATGTATGGTTTGGTGAACCAGCAGCCGGGTCAGGCTGGGAAACGGGTTAAAGAGGTTGTAACCCTAAAAAAACAAAAACAGAAAGAGATACTGTTCCCTTAGGCCCCTTTCACACCGGGGCGGTGAGCCGCGGTGACGGTAAAGCAGCGCTATATTTAGCGCTGCTTTACCGTCGTTTTCACCGCGGTTTTCGGCCGCTCGCGGTGCGGTTTTACCCCCCGCGAGCGGCCGAAAAAGGGTTAAACACCCCCCGCAGAGCGCCGCTGTAGCCGCGGTATTGCCGCGGTAACCGCGGTATTGCCGCGGTTTTACCACGGTCTCCCATTGTAATCAATGGGAAGGAGCGGTATAGGAGCGGTGAACACACCGCTCCTATCCCGCTCCAAAGATGCTGCTAGCAGGACTTTTTTTGTCATCCTGCTAGCGCACCGCTAGCAGGATGAGCCGCGGTGACGGTAAAGCAGCGCTATATTTAGCGCTGCTTTACCGTCGTTTTCACCGCGGTTTTCGGCCGCGCGCGGTGGGGTTTTCCCCCCGCGAGCGGCCGAAAAAGGGTTAAACACCCCCCGCAGAGCGCCGCTGTAGCCGCGGTATTGCCGCGGTAACCGCGGTATTGCCGCGGTTTTACCACGGTCTCCCATTGTAATCAATGGGAAGGAGCGGTATAGGAGCGGTGAACACACCGCTCCTATCCCGCTCCAAAGATGCTGCTAGCAGGACTTTTTTTGTCATCCTGCTAGCGCACCGCTCCAGTGTGAAAGCCCGCCGGCTTTCACACTGGAGTTAAAGGGGACGGATTTTTTCATGCGGTGAACAGGCGCTATTTTTAGCGCTGCACCGCATGAAAAACGCCCCGGTGTGAAAGGGGCCTTATAGCAGATTAAACAGCACAGTGCTTGTGCTGTCTAATCTGTCCCTTTCTATACTGTAAAAAAACCTAGTTGATCCTGCCTGTTCCTGTGTTCCCCTTAGTGTGCTGACCATGGTAATCCTGGCTGCTGATCAGGGATACCGTGGTCAGTTTATGTGCCTCCATCATTCCGCTGCCTGTCATCTCCTGTGTGTGTGAGCCAATCTCATCCCCCCTTAGTAGCTGGCAGTAAAGTTAAAGAAAGGTTACTGCCAGCTCCTCTGTTCTATCCAGCCATACTACACTGTGTACATGTGTGTATAAAATTATGCCTCTAAATACTTTATTTCAGTTTGTTTCTGTCCGGTCACATGACCTCCGGCCGCTCTCATCCCCCGGTCTAAGGGCTACAGCCGGGGGGGCTGAGCAAACAGCACATCGATCACGTGACCTCCCCGGCTGATGTCAGAAGGGGTCTCTGCCCCTCCGGCTGTAACCCTTAGATCAGGGAAGGAGAGCAGTCGGAGGTCACGTGACCGGACATTAACAAACTGAATTAAGGTTTTTAGACCCCTCTTTTTTTACAAACATGTACACAGTGTAGTATAGCTGGATAAAACAGAGGGCTGGCAGTAATTTTTCTTTAAGTTTACAACCACTTTAAGCGTTTCTTGTTTTGTTTCTGTGCTATGACAGCATGGCACGCTTCCTGGTGATGTTCCAGAAGTGACAAAACGCGTAGGGGCAGGGATTTTGGCTACCCTGCTTCTGCCTATTGGAACGTATGCCGGATCCCGTGTGGGTCGAAGCAGAAGCGCTTCTACACAACATATTGGCAGATCATTCTGAGTGCCAGGATGGGCACTGAGAATTGTGAGTGTAATATATGTTTTTAGCTGTATTTGGTTTATTAAAACATTAGTACCTTAAGAAATCCCTCTCTTGGTTTTCTCTCTGGATGATGGGAAGGATTATGAGGATAGAGTATTCATCTTGATTGACGGTATCATACACAGCGGAGCTGGGTTTTAAAGCCTTCATTGACTTCCCTCAGCATAAGCCTAGGGGGTCAAAAACCTCTGGTGAGTTGGCACCCCGCTGGGGACATGAGTGAGCAATTGAAGGGGAGTGGAATGAATTTAAACTGCATGGAGAACCCACTACAGTTTTTAAAGAAGACTTGCACAATATTCGTTTTGCACGTTTAAATAGATTTTATATTGCATTTATTAGATGGGTAGGGTAAGCGCAGCTTTTTCTTTTTTTTTTAATTTACAAGTCTGCAATCATGCTTTGCGTTTTCTGAATGAGTTCTGTGACTTGACGAGGTGGAGAGCGTGATGTCACCGTCCTGCCTCTCCACCGTGCCTGCTGTTTCCAATGCTCATAGCATACCTCCAAAATTTTTGAGATGGGAACGAGAGACACCTATTAGCAAAAGTATGTAGGCATGGTACACACCCCTGCCAGGCCCCCTCCAAGAAGAATTACAGACAAAAAAATATTAGTTAAACCAACAAGTGCTTTTTTTTTTTACCACTTCTATTCCTTTATACTGGCCTTTTAAAATTTACAAATGCAGCAATTTAGAAATTGGATGAAATGTTTAGCACTGGGAAATACCTTTGTTTGACTTTGTTACACATCAGGGACAGTCCCTCTAAATCAGGTACAGTGTAAAAAAAAAAAAAAAAACAGGACACAGCTGCATCAGGGGCTGTATTTCCATCCGTATTTTACGCTGTACAAATGTAAAGTGAGACCTGGAGAAGAAAATGGACGGAGGGGCTTCATGACTAGGAGAGGATCAGGGTCAGGGAACGGTCAGCTAGGTCAGTGTGTTTGGTGGGGGTATAGCCCTTACCTGATTGGAGGCAGAGGTTGAAGGGGCAGGGTTCAGATGAGAGGGTCTTCGCGATGAGGTAGTTCTCTCACATTCCAAGGAGTCAGGAGAAGTGGCAACTTCCCACCCACCCTGGTGTTATGGGTTCCCGCAGTGATAGGCAGTGGTGGTGTTTTTTGTGTCTCAAGTTTTTCATCGAGTTTATACAAAAAAAAAAAAAAATATATATATATATATATATATATATATATATATATATACACAGTTGTGCTCAGAAGTTTACATACCCTGGCAGAATTTTTGATTTCTTGGCCATTTTTCAGAGAATATGAATGATTACACAAAAACATTTCTTTCACTCATGGTTAGTGTTTGGCTGAAGCCATTTATTATCAATCAACTGCGTTTCCTCTTTTTAAATCACAATGGCAACAGAAACTACCCAAATGACCCTGATCATAAGTTTACATACCCTGGTGATTTTGGCCTGATAACATGCACACAAGTTGACACAAAGGGGTTTGAATGGCTATTAAAAGGTAACCGTCCTCACCTGTGATCTGTTTGCTTGTAATTAGTGTGTGTGTATAAAAGGTCAATGAGTTTCTGGACTCCTGACAGACCCTTGCATCTTTCACTGCACTGACATTTCTGGATTCTGAGTCATGGGGAAAGCAAAACAATTGTCAAAGGATCTGCGGGAAAAGATAGTCGAACTGTATAAAACAGAGAAAGGGATATAAAAAGATATCCAAGGAATTGAGAATGCCAGTCAGCAGTGTTCAAACTCTAATCAAAAAGTGTAAAATGAGGGGTTCTGTTGAAACCAAACCACGGTCAGGTAGACCAACTAAAATTTTAGCCACAACTGCCCAGAAAATTGTTCGGGATGCAAAGGAAAACCCACAAATAACTTCAGGTGAAATACAGGACTCTCTGAAAACATGTGGTGTGGCTGTTTCAAGATGCACAATAAGCAGGCACTTGAAGAAAGATTGGCTGCATGGTCAAGTCGCCAGAAGAAAGCCATAAATGCCACAAAGTATCCCACTTAGAATACACCAAACAGCAAAGAGACAAGCCTCAAACCTTCTGGCACAAAGTCAGTTGGAGTGACGAGACCGGAATTTTGCTTTTTGGCCACAACCATAAACGCTACATTTGGAGAGAAGTCAACAAGGCCTATGATAAAAGGTACACCATTCCTACTGTGAAACATGGAGGTGGAGTGCTGATGTTTTGGGGATGTGTGAGCTACAAAGGCACAGGAAATTTGGTCAAAATTGTTGGCAAGATGAATGCAGTATGTTATCAAAAAATACTCGAGGAACATTTGCATTCATCAGCCAGGAAGCTGCGCATGGGACGTACTTGGACATTCCAACATGACAATGATCCAAAACACAAGGCCAAGTCGACCTGTCATTGGCTACAGCAGAAAAAAGTGAAGGTTCTGGAGTGGCCATCTCAGTCTCCTGACCTCAATATCATTGAGCCACTCTGGGGAGATCTCAAACATGCAGTTCATGCAAGACAGACCAATAATTTACAGGAACTGGAGGCTTGTTGCCAAGAGGAATGGGCAGCTTTACCATCTGAGAAGATAAAGAGCCTCATCCACAAATACCACAAAAGACTTCAAGATGTCATTGATGTTAAAGGGGGCAATACACAGTATTAAGAACTGGGGTATGTAAACTATTCATCAGGGTCATTTGGGTAGTTTCTGTTGTGATTATGATTTAAAAAGATTAAACACAGTTGATTGATAATAAAGGCCTTCAGCCAAACACTAACCATGAGTGAAAGAAATGTTTTTGTGTTATCATTCATATTCTCTGAAAATGGCCAAGAAATCATAAATTCTGCCAGGATATGTAAACTTATGAGCACAACTATATATATATATATATATATATATATATATATATATATATATATATATATATAAATATAAAATCTACTAAATGGTGTACATTGCTCATTTTGTCACAGCAGTTGGCGGGTCAAGGGTTCAGTAATTACATGGTTACAAAGGTGTGGGGCCCATCTAAGTTATGGAGCTTCCACTTGGTTAGCGGTGGTTCTCCCAGGAGCGAGGTCTCCTGGGGGAGGGGAATATGGAAGTATGTGTGATGTCGGAATGTCTTTGAGCCTGTTGGCGCACGGCCGAGGACATGGGCGATTCCAGTTAAAATCGTGCCTTAAGGACACCGAAAGACCTCTTGGGCATTACATTGTTGAATTTGCACTTATTGGTATGTTTCAATGTTATGTTATTTTATTCTTTGGTTAATAAAATTTCCTGTTGTGGCCATATAAAACCCATGTCACTCAGTCTGTGTCTTTATTCTATATTTGTAAGGACCCAGGTTGACGAATCCTTTAGTCAAGGTTTGTGCTAATGTTTACATGCTTACAGCAGGCAGGGTTCAGGAACACTATTGGCTGCTGCTCCTAGCTTACATGTCAATATCAACAATGTGTAATCAGTGGCACCTGTCAGCCTGAATAGATGGCTGATACACTGATGGTGCATGCGCAGAATGACCTTGGTTAGCTATTCATGAATGCCTGTCCTAGGTAATTCTGCACAATGACACACACTCGCACATAATAATGTGTATAGGGGTTGCTGCCTGTGTGGGTGTGTTGCTGCCTGTGTGTAGGGGTTGCTGCCTGTGTGGATGTGTTGCTGCCTGTGTGTAGGGGTTGCTGCCTGTGTGTAGGGGTTGCTGCCTGTGTATAGGGGTTGCTGCCTGTGTGGGTGTGTTGCTGCCTGTGTGTGGGTGTGTTGTGTAATGTTTGGTTAGAAAAACTGGATGTGCGTTTTTAGTAACATTTGTGTTTTTGGTCTTTTGTATTGCCATTACTAACAAAACAGAAACAAACATGTCAGCAGCCCAGTATAATCCATTCAAGGACCAGCAGTTCATGTCCGAATTCATTGCGCTCTACAGAAAAAATACCAACCTGTGGCAGCTCAAGAATCCTTTATATGGCAATAGGGATGTCCGGAAGGCAACACTGGGGCCACTTGTGGATTTTGTGAAGACTCAAGTCCCCAACGCAGACACCAAGTTTGTGGAAGCCAGAATTTCAAGTTTAAGGCACATGTACAAGCGGGAGCGCAAGAAGATTGAGGAATCAGTCAGATCAGGAGCAGCAGCAGAGAATGTTTATGTACCCAAGCTGTGGTACTACAACCAACTGGCTTTTATAGGTGACCAGATGGAACCCAGGCAATCACTGTCCACTCTTCCCTCCACCCTTCCCTCCACTCTTCCCTCCACTCTTCCTCCACCCCAGCTGAGGCTTCCACGGAAGGAGAAGACCCCTCCACCTTGGAGCAGGCTGATGCGCCCAGCTGGAGCCAGGTATATATTTAGTATCCCAAATTGTGATTGTGTGAATATTAATGGTGTAAACGTTAAAATGTGAAACAATTAACACCCTGAACTCTGAATTGTGAAAAAAGCTGACAAAAATTGCGCAAACTTCGAAAAAGTGTGGGTGCAACATATCGATACATATATAGTGTATACATACATCCAGTAGTGGCAAAAAATGCCTTATACAACATTGGTGATCTGCTTGGAAAATGCAGGGGTCCAAATGATAGCCTTTTGGATCTTTTTTAACAATTATCTGCTCCTTCATAAGTTTACAATTGGATGATTGAGGAGGCCATAAACCAAAAACCAGGTGTTTGATTTTTGTTTTTATTTGCACACAGGATGAGCTGACCCAGGATGATGCCGGGACAAGTGGTATGGAGGAGGAGGAGGACATGACCAGCGAGAGCCAGGAGGTGGCTGGGCCCAGCACGAGCCAGAGTGACAGCCAGACTGTCTTAAGAAGTGTACCTCCACCCCTGCCCTTACCCCCAAGAAGGCCCAGGAGGATGACCATTGTTGAGGAGGAATCACTCCAACTTATTAGGAAGGCTAGTGCGATTCTCGACAAACCCCCCATTCCAGAAGAGGCCTATGCCACCTACTTGGCCAGCAGGTTGCTGGAAATGGAGAAGGGCCAACGGCACCTGTGTGAGGGCCTCATATTTGAGGCTATTAAGGGGGGTTTGAGGGGTCAATTACGAGAATCAACCCGCCTGACCCATGAAGGGCCGACACCAACTTCTCCTCCTCCTCCTCCTCCTCCTCCTCGTCTTCCTTCTTCTCCTTCTCCTCCTCCTCCTCCTCCTCCTCCTCCTCCTACCACAAGTCAGCCTCCAAGGAAGCGTGCAGGGAAGAGTGCAGGGCAGCGTGGTGGGAAGAGTCGGAAGTGATTGCCTGGCTTCAGTCTGGTCTCACAGAAGACACAGGCTGTTGTAGTGCCACAGCTTGGGGACATAGATGTCATCTGCTGCTGTTCCTGGTCTGTCTGATTCCTGGTCAATCTTCTTGTGCTCCCTATATTGTATGAAATGTGCCCAAGCTTAATTTTTGGCTTCACAAACTTGATGTCTGCCGTTGGGGCAAAAAGTCTTCTCAAAATCGCAAAGTGGCTCCAGTGTTGCCTTCCTATTTTGTTTTGCCTTGTTTGTTTAAACCAGAATAAATGGTATTTTTATTTTCTGAAAATAATGATATACGTGCTTGTTATTCAAAAACATAGTTTCTTTAGGAGTAGGCAGGTACATGTCTAAACATTCATTTGACAATACAAGTGTAAAGTGCAACTTCAATGGAACTGCAAGTGCAGTCGCTGGAAAGGTGAGGGTTAAGATCTGAATTAAGGGCAAGCTCTGCTGACTCCACAATTGTATCATGTGTAATAACAAATCCTTTTGATAACCAACAAATAATAAAATATATCTAAATAGAGATATATGTACATATATAATATATATATATATATATATATATATATATATATATATATATATATATATATATATATATATATATATATATATATATATATAAATAGATATATATATCTATATATATACACGTACACGTATATATCTATATATCTATATATATAAATATATATATATATGTATATATAGATATATCTTTTTTTTGGTTTTTTGAGAAATATCGATATAGTTTTCATTTGGTGATTTGGATATATATATATATCTATATCTATATCTATATATATATATCTATATCTATATATATATATATCTATATCTATATCTATATATATATATCTATATCTATATATATATATATATATATATATAGAGAGAGAGAGAGAGAGAGAGAGAGAGAGAGAGAGAGAGAGATAAAGATAAATATATATATATATATATATATATATACAAATATATAACTTCACTAAAGAATGCTGAAGAAAAACGTTCGGGAGTACTCGGCGTGAATATACAAGCAGCAAGGCAAAATCATTCTTCAAGTACGATAACATACAAATCCCGCTGTCAGAAGAAAAAAAAAAAAAAAATCAGCAGCGTGACGATTGTGCGACCTTCAAAACGAAGGCTAGTTTTACCAGACCGAGCGAGTCCGTGACATACTAGCTACTGAGCATGCGTCCTTTTTGGTACGCCGGACCATACTACACACGTCCGGATTATCCGCTGGACTGCCAAGTCCAGCGGATAATTTGAAAACAAAACTTGAAACTTTAGTCCGCCGTACTTTGGCCAAAAAAGTCCGCCGGCGCCCACACACGAGGGGATTATCCGCTGGACTTCGGTCCAGCGGATAATCCCGCGGGATAGTCCCTTCGTGTGTACGCGGCATAAGGCCCCTTTCACACGAGGCGGACTCCGCTTCCACGGAGCCCGCCTCTGTCCGCCGGCTCAGCGGAGATCACTCCGTTGATCTCCGCTGAACCGGCGGATGACAGGTCCCTCTCTGCTCACTGAGCAGGGAGGGGCTTGCGAGTGGCGCTGGTCTCTATGGAGAGATCGGTGAAAACGGACAGTGTGTCCGTTTTCATCAGATCTCACCCGATCCGATCCGCCAGCGACGGATCTGGACGTAGAGCCATACGTCTGCTTTTGGCGGATCGAACCGGGTCGGATGTCAGCGGACATGTCTCCGCTGACATCCGACGCTCCATAGACTAACATGGAGCGGCCGTTCAGATCCGCCGTCAAAACTGACAGGCGGATCTGAACGGTCCGATCGTGTGAAAGGGGCCTAAGACTGGGATGCCATTAAAGTTCATGTGTGTGTAAAGACAGGTCTCCCAATACTTTTGGTAATATACTGTATTTTGGATACGTCTGTGTTAATGAGCCCTATAAGTGTAAACATTACTGATAATAATACTCATTCTTACTGTTAGTGCTCCTTCCACAGAAATTTCGTTTTGACAAGGTTTTGACCCCCCCCCCCCCCCCGGTCACTCCGGTCTCTCTTGGTGGAACGGAAGAGCCTGGGAGAGGTGAGGAAGCTAGTAAGGCTAGTAAGCTGCTCCGATTGCTAGAGCCGACTAGCTGCGGGCATCATCCCTATACAGATGCCACTCCCCTGAAAAATGCCGCCCCAGGCAAATGTCTTTTTTGCCCCACGATAAATAGGCCCCTGGGTCAGTGGTTAGTTATCTGAGAGGTAGAAATATCTCATTGCTCAAGGAACTCCCAGCAACTTTTGGAGGAACCGTAGAGTTCCATGGAACCCTGATTTAGATCTTCAGTCAGCAGGAGCAGTCAACAAGTGCAGAGCTAATGCAGGGCTTTCTTATTAGACATCCAACACATAGGGGTTTATTTACTAAAGCTTCTTCTGCAGAGAAACCAATCAGCTTCCAGGTTATATTGCCAAAGCTTCATTGAACAAACTGAGGTTAGAAGCTGATTGGCTACCATGCACAGCTGCACCAGATTGTGAGTGCTCCAGTTTTAATAAATCTCCGTAGAGCACACAATGAAGCGTGGAAACGTGGAAGCAAATTGTCTTACTGTTTAAGTAAAAGAAGAATTTTCTACAAATAATATAAAAATCAAGTTATAAGATTATAAAAGAGACACAATTAACCATAAAAGCACCTAATCACAAAATCCCAAAAGCTTACCCATGGGGAAGCTCCGGTGGGCAGAGTGAAATGCATTGGGGGCATGGCCTGGCTGAGACTGCCATTCACTATCATACAGCAGGTCTTTACTTGATGTGCAGCTTCCAAGACACCTTGTCACTCTCTACGATTACTATTGGCAGTCATAGCCACTAGCAATATTCACTGTGTTCTCCCAGCCAAGACAGCTTCCCATGCAACCCCGCAGGGAGAGAACAATGGGGTTGATTTACTAAAGGCAAATAGACTGTGCACTTTGCAAAGTTGCAATAGTTGCTCCATAGGTTAGTAAATGAGGTAAAGCTTCACTTTTGCAAAGAATACCCAATCACAAGCAAGGAAAATTTAAAAAACAGCATTTTTTCTTATACGTGATTGGATGGTGGAAATCAGTAGTGCTTCTGCTCATTTACTAAGCTCTGGAGCAACTGCACTTGCAAAGTGCAACTGCAACATTTCAAAGTGCAAAGTCTATTTGCCTTTAACCACTTCAGCCCCGGACCAATTTGCAGTTAAAGGACCAGGCCCCTTTTTGCGATTCGGCACTGCGTCGCTTTAACTGACAATTGTGCGGTCGTGCGACGTGGCTCCCAAACAAAATTGGCGTCCTTTTTTTCCCACAAATAGAGCTTTCTTTTGGTGGTATTTGATCCCCCCTGCAGTTTTTTTTTTTTTACGCTATAAACAAAAATAGAGCGAGAATTTTGAAAAAAATGCAATATTTTTTACTTTTTGCTATAATAAATATCCCAAAAAAAAATATATAAAAAAACATTTTTTTCCTCAGTTTAGGCCGATACGTATTCTTCTACATATTTTTGGTAAAAAAAATCACAATTAGCGATTATTGATTTGTTTGCGCAAAAGTTATAGCGTTTACAAAATAGGGGATAGTTTTATAGCATTTGTATTAATATTTTTTTTTTTACTAGTAATGGCGGCGATCAGCGATTTTTATTGTGACTGCGACATTATGGCGGGCACATCGGACATTTTTGACACATTTTTGGGACCATTGTCATTTATACAGAAATCAATGCTATTTAAATAGCACTGATTCCTATGTAAATGACAGTGGCAGTGAAGGAGTTAACCACTAGGGGGTGGGGAGGAGTCAGTGTGACGTGTTGTGTTTTTTTTACAGTAGGGGGGCGTGGCTGTACGTCTGACATCATTGATCGGCTTTCCCGATGACAGGGAACAGCCGATCAATGACAGGCACAGTAGGAAGCGCGGGGAGAGGTTTGTTTACACAGGCCTCTCCCCGTTCTTCAGCTCTGTGACCCGATCGCGGGACACCAGCGGCGATCGGGTCCGCTGGTCCCGCGGCCACGGAGCTCCCGACCGGTGGCGGCGCGCGCGCGACCCACAGCTAGGCTTTTGAAGGGCCATGTACCTGTACGTGGTTTTGCCTAGCCATGCCATTCTGCCGATGTATATCGGCGTAAGGCGGTCGGGAAGCGGTTAATAAATCAACCCTTATGGCTCCCCGGGAGGGAGTCCCCCAGTGACTGCATACCTTTAAACTTTTTGAGATGGGAAAGTATTAGCAAAAGTATGTAGGCATAGGACACACCCCATGCCACACACCCTTAAAGCAGAATTATACGGAAAAAAAATGATTAGTTAAACCCACAAGTTCTTTTTTTACCACTATTATTCCTTTATATTGGCTTTTGATGTTTACAAATGCAACAACTTAGAAACTGGATGAGAGGTTTAGCTCTGGGTAACTGAAAGAAAAAATGTGCACACTATATACAACTATAGAGATCAGACCAAAATGAGGGACATATGAGAGGGAAAGTGGCACTTTGTTCCAAATCAGGGACAGTCCCTCGAAATCAGGGACAGTTGGGAGCTATGTGGCTGTGTTGATGGGGGAATCAAGCAATTTTCCACAGGTTGCAGGAAAGAGAATTGCTCCCTCTATGGTCAACCTTAGATTTTAGTGAAGCACAGTGATCTCACCCAAATATCCTACGCTCAGCTTTCTGCAAAGAAAAGTAACGTGCCGTTATACTGACACTGCAAGTGCTGAAAATATTATGTACTCAGCCTTCAATCCTTGCCTGTAGTATAATTCAGCTTTTAAACTTAATGTCAGTCAATTGGAACACACGGTGTTCCTAATATAAGATCATTTGGTTCATCAAGTTGAATAACGCTTAATGTAAAACTATTAGCATAATATATTGAATACATATGACCCTTGTCCATCAAAGAAATGCAGTTAATAATTAATTGAATGCCCAGATGGATAAAGAAGATGAATCGTATGGAACGTTGAAGTTAAACTAGCATTAATCTTGGGTTGTATTTACAAGTGCGTGAAGAAAAATAGATCACAAAGGACCTGCTTGAAGGTGACACAGCTGTAAGGAAAATGTGCAGGTTTATTTCTAAAGTTTTAAAGGTATACCATTATACGCCTCAGAATGATATATAAAACTGACTATATGCACATACTTGCATATTCATTGTAATAAAAATCTGCCTATGCCGTGTGTGTGTGTATATATATATATATATATATATATATATATATATATATATATACATATATATATAAATATATATATATATATATATATATATATATATATATATATATATATATATATACATATATATATACATATATATATATATATACATATATATATATATATATATATATATAAACACACACATATATATATATATATATATATATATATATATATATGTGTGTGTGTGTATATATATATATATATATATATATATATATATATATACACACATATATATACACACACACATATTTATATATATATATATATATATATATATATATATATATATATATATATATATATATATATATATATATGTACGTATATATATGTGTGTGTGTGTGTGTGTGTATATATATATGTATATATATATATATATATATATATATACACATATATATATACGTACATATATATATATATATATATATATATATATATACATATACATACACATATATACCCATGTATAAATATAAATATATTGAGGAGAAAGTCTTAAGAACATAGAGAGGCGGCTCGTGAGCCAGCACTCATGAGTGCCTCCATAGGAAGCAGCTTGGTATAGGGTCACTCGGCAAGGGGGAAGGTCAAAAAGCACCGGTGGGGGAACCGAGAAGAGGAGGATCAAGAAAACCGCGCCACCCTTTACTGTTGTTACCCATTTTTTTTTTTTTTAAAGTGCTATGTGCTCAAAGAAAATATAAGTTACTTTGTTCTCCCTAACTAGGCAAAGTAAAGTATTAGAATTCTAGTTAGTAGTGTGTTTTTACTATCCCTTCATATGGGTACAGAGTGCTAGGTGAAAAAATGCCATGTGCTATTAGCTATTTTCAAATTTAGACCGCATCAATCATGCGTTTTATAAAAAATATATCATCATGGTGCTTTTACAATATTTCAAGATCCATACATCTATAACAGTGATACCGTCAATAATGTTTCACATGTATTCAGATTTTGGATTAGCCACTCTTAACAATTAGACCCTATATCAGTCCCCCTTAACATTCAGACCTCAGATCAGCTCCTATAAAAATTCAGACCCCGTATCAGCCCCCATTAACATTCAGACTGCAGACCAGTCCTCCTTAACATTCAAATTTTCGATTAGTCACTCATAACTATTACACCCCATATCAAACCCCCTTAACATGCAGACCACAGATCAGCCCCTCAAAACATTCAGACCGCATATCAGCCCCTCAAAACATTCAGACCGCATATCAGCCCCCTTAACATTCAGACCGCAGATCAGCCCCCTTAACATTTCGATTTTGGATTAGCCACTGTTAACAATTAGACCCCATATCAGGCCCCCTTAACATTCAGACCCCATATGAGCCCCCTTAACATTCAGACTGCAGATCAGCCCCCCTATCATTCAGACCCCAGATCAGCCCCCTTAACATTCAGATTTTGGATTAGCCACTTTTAACAATTAGACCCCATATCAGCCCCCCTTAACATTTAGACCGCAGAATAGCCCCCTTAACATTTAGATCCCATATCAGCCTCCTTAACATTTAGACCGCAGATCAGCCCCCCTTATAATCAGATTTTGTATTAGCCACTCTTAAAAATTAGACTCTATATCAGTCCCCCTTAACAGTAAGACCTCAGATCAGCCCCTCTAAACATTCAGGCCCCATATCAGCCCCCCTTAACATTCAGATAGCAGATCAGCCCCCTTAACATTCAGATTTTGGATTAGCCACTGTTAACAATTAGACCCCATATAAGTCCACCTTAACATTCAGACCTCAGATCAGCCCCTCTAAACATTCAGACCCCATATCAGCTCCCCTTAACATTCAGACCCCATATCAGCCCCCCCCCCCCCTAACATTCAGACCCCAGATCAGCCCCTTTTAACATTCAGATTTTGGATTAGTCTAATAATTAGACCCTATATCAGTCCCACTTAACATGCAGACCTCAAATCAGCCCCAACTTAACATTAGGACCTTAGCATTCAGACTTGAGATCAGCCCCCTAACATTCAGACCTCAGATCAGCCCCCCTCAGTTTCAGAGCTCAGATCCCCCTCCCTTTAGAATTAACACCTCAGATCAGTCCCTCTTAACATTCAAACTTAGACATTAGACTTACTTTGTGGCTCTGAGTCTTGTCGTGACAATAATGTCACATAACCAGAAACAGAAAGTGGGCATAGGTTTACTGACACCAATCCAGCACCTGGCGCTGAGACATGGCATGGATCTGCAGGGCCCTGTATGTGGTTAAAATCCAGGACATTCCTGTGGAAATTGGGACGGTTGGGGGGATATGCTATGAAACAAACCAACACTATCTGAAGAGACTGTGAGAAAAGATCCCTTTTTAGGAAACCACCCATATCTGACTAAAATAGGATCAGATTGGTTTTCACTGCTGGTTGATATGTTCCCACATTATAATCCAGTGTCTTGTATCTAGGGTTGCCTCCTGTCTGGGATTCACCCGGACAGTTCGGGTTTGGAATCATGTGTCCGGGTTTCAAACTGCCTGAAACCCGGACACATTATTCAGACTGGACTATGGCTTCCCAGCAGGGTTGCTGGCTGCAGTTGTCTAAGCTGAGAGTGTCTGTTACAATCTCTTTCACACTGCCCAAAGCCAACACTAACAATTGCCCCCATACACACACACACAGATGGGAGAGGATAGAGTGCTCAATCTGCTCCTCTCCCTCCCACCACTACCCCTCTGTGTCTGCCAAAACTCAAATCCCTAGTGCCTCAGAAAAGGAAAGTGGGGGCAGGAAATTTCAAGTCCAGCAGCCTCAGATACATCTGGATGAGAGGTGCTGACTGCCAAGGGGTGAGTGAGCTCATCATCCTTCCCCCTACTGCCTCTGAGTGAAGGTAAATCAGGGTTCTCAGAGAACCCCTTACATCAGAGTACCCCTTTACACCAGAAGTCACAGTGTTCCTCTTACATCGGAGTCCCCTTTACCCCAGAAGCCACACTGTTCCTCTTACTTTAGAGTTCTCAGTGTCCCCCCTTAAATCAGGGTTCCCAGAGCATCCCTTATGTTAGAGTCCCCAGAGTTTTCCCTTACATCAGAGTCTGCAGAGTCCCCCCTTACAGTGTAAGTTCAGACGTAAAAGGGGAACTCTGCAGATTCAAATGTAAAGGGGAACTCTGCAGATTCAAATGTAAAGGGGAACTCTGTGGATTCAGATGTAAAAGGGGAACTATGTGGATTCAGATGTAAAAGGGGAACTATGTGGACTCTGATGTAAAGGGGGACTCTTGTGATTAACTTCATATGATTAGAAATGTTATTTAATTGCAAAATATATGTATAGTTTATACGTGTATTCTTAAAAAAAAAAAATTGCTGTGTGCCGCTAAAGTGTTCAGGTTTGACTTGAAGAAAAGGTGGCAACCCTACTTTTATCTCTACAGGTGTGTTTCTTCTCTGTAGTCATGACTAGGTGATCCAAGCACGTATGTGTTGAAAGATCCTTTGTGCAAAAATCATATTTCAGCATTTGGACCGCGCTCAGATTAGTTCCAGCATGTCTGATCGCCGTCCGATGTCTGCTGGCTTTAGCGTACCTGGAATTATCAGGCTCAGCGGCTGGGAAGAGGTTAAAGACACAGCTCTAAAAAAATAAATAATAATTAATAAAACATCAGAACTTTGTACAGGAGCAATTCAAATGTAATTGTGTTTTGTTCACTTTATGTATTAGTCAGTCAGTTCCTCATTCTGCAAATAAAGAACCCGCGGAAAAGAGATCAAAGATTTGGACGGCTGCTCACCTTTGTTGCTAAAGACTCCTTAGTCTTCATACAAACATAAGAGGTTTTCTTTAAAAAAAGATCTGGCAAACATTTGCATAAAACATCTTTACAATTTCCTTTGATCCGCAAGGTTCAGCGTCGGTACAGGAGAACGTATTGCCGGCTAGAGCCGTCCTCTTCTTTCTTGCCTCTATAATGCACTTGTATTGTTTGGAAAATTGCAGGATAACATGTTTTGATGAACCTCGGCGGGCAGACAGGAGATCAATGGAACCTGAGGACAGCCAAGGAAGAAGTGTCACAATAGGAAACTTATTCAGGGGACAAGTCTACAACCAGATGTCCTATCCCGTACGAGGCTACCCCAACACTGAAATGAAAAGAGATGTGATCTAAAGTGTATTAAACCCAAGACCAAAAATGAAATATATTGCAACTTGCCAATCATTGGATGTGGTGGCCGCATCCTTTAAGGCTTTTTTTCCTTCTGTTTTCACCCAGTGATCTGGCCAGTAACACACCTCCTGTATTAGAGTGCCTCACCTCTGGATAAAGGAGCACAGGGGCACTTTTGGACAGAAGCACTGCTAATCTGGGAGGATGGGAGTGTCAGATGCACTAGCAGATTTAAAGGGGATGTACAACCAACGCTTGTTTGTCTGTACTTCTCCTGTGGATTACAGGAGTGGAATTCGTTCTGCACTCCGTTTTCAGCAGACAGCGGGCCGAAGCCTGCTGTTGGCTGATGTCACAGAGCCGGTCCAGGCTTGGGCAAGATCGCAACCATATGGTCGGGATCCACCCACATGCCTGAACTGGCACCCAGCTCAGCCTCTCAGCGAGCCACTGAGAGGCTGAGTCGGCCGCTTCCGCCTCGTCCACAGGCCATCGCTCCAGTGAGTGCAGGGGGGGGGGGGGGCAGAGCAGAGAGCGGTGACCGTCAGTCACCAGATCTCTGCTCAGGGAGCTCTGAGAACTGAGCAATCGGCAGTGTTTGGTTGCTCGGTTCTCAGCCTTACAGTCTGCAGGGGACAGATGCAGCATCCACCTAGGTAAGTGTGATTGTAAAATAAAAAACAATCCCATAATTCTCTTTTAAAAACACAAAAAAATGAAAGCTGAACTCCAGCTAACACTTTATAGGCCTCTTAGACACGATACTGATGTTTGAGCATGTTTGATACATTGGCATTTGTGGACGTAATTTCAAACGCTTGTTTTGTGCCTATTCACACGTATGCGCATTCACGATACATTTCTTTGCAAAAATCCATTAATATTAGGGCTGTGGAAATTAAAGATTAATTCCTCGATTAATCGATTCATTTTTTACTCACCTCTCCGCTGGCTTCCGGGTCTTCAAGAGGGCCGTCGGAGATCCGGTAACGTCAAAGACATCAACGTCATAGGACTCCTCCCCCCTTCCCTAAATGTGACTCCGTCTGCTAATGAAGGGAAGGGGGAGGAGTCCGTGATGTTGAAGTTCTGATTGAACATAACACGTACAGGGGAGGAGCTACGCATGACGTCACCCGCTGCTGCCCTACGGAACTAACACTACGGAACTAACACGACGCGCAAATGCACGCATTTGCGCGTACAGGCACAAAATACTGACTGAGAACACATATTTTTCTATATTTTTTTACTCAAGACTACGCAGCGCTTTTTTACACACCTGTGTGTACAGGAAAAAAATGGACTGAATTTTAGATCAGTAAAAAAAAGGCTTTAGCCTACGTCAGTGATGGCGAACCTTGGCACCCCAGATGTTTTGAAACTACATGATGCTCATGCACTCTGCAGTGTAGTTGAGCATCATGGGAAATGTAGTTCCAAAACATCCGGAGGGCCAAAGTTCGCCATCACTGGCCTAGGTTCACATTGGAGCAGAGCGATTCGAGAGATGAAATCGCATGTCAAGTCGCAGCCTGTTGGCAGCAATGGCACTGTTCCAAAGAGGAGTGGGATAAAATTCCTCCTGATATGCGTGCAAACCTGGTGGACAACTACAAGAAACGTCTGACCTCTGTGATTGCCAACAAGGGTTTTGCCACCAAGTACTAAGTCATGTCTTGCGAAGGGATCAAATACTTATTTCACTCATTAACCACTTTCAGACCGGACCATTTTGCTGGCTTAAGACCAGACCTCTTTTTGCGATTCGGCACTGCGTCACTTTAACTGACAATTTGCGGGGTCATGCTACGTGGCTCCCAAACAAAATTGACGTCCTTTTTTTCCCTCAAATTGAGCTTTCTTTTGGTGGTATTTGATTGCCCCTGCGGTTTTTATTTTTTGCGCTATAAACATAAAAATAGCGTCAATTTTGAAAAAAAACGCATTATTTTTTACATTTTGCTATAATAAATATCCCCCAAAAAATATATAAAAATCCTTTTTTTTTCCTCAGTTTAGGTCGATATGTATTATTCTACATATTTTTGGTAAAAAAATCGCAATAAGCGATTATTGATTGGTTTGTGCAAAAGTTATAGCTTTAACAAAATAGGGGATAATTTTATAGCATTTTTATTAATATTTTTTTTTTTACTAGTAATGGCGGCAATCAGCAATTTTTATTGTGACTGCGACATTATGGCGGACACATCGGACATTTTTGACACATTTATGGGACCATTGTCATTTATACAGCAATCAGTGTTATACAAATGCACTGATTCCTGTGTAAATGAGACTGGAAGTGAAGGGGTTAACCAGGGGGTGGCAGTGTAGGGGTTAAGTAATCTTAGTGGCATGTTACTAACTGTGGGGGGGCGTGGCTGTGTGTTAGTGAACACTGATCTCTGCTCCAATCACAGGGAGCAGAGATCAGTGTCACTTGTTGCTAGACAGAACAGGGCGATGCTGTTTACTTCCGCATCTCCCCGCTCAGCCTTCCCGTGAGACGATCGCGGGTATCCCCGCGGCGATCGAGTCCGTGGGACCCGCAACCGGACTCAAAGGGGCCCCGACCGGCGCGCGCGCGCGCAATGTCATGGCGGCATTCTTAAAGGGACGTACATGTACGCCCTTATGCCTGTCCGTGCCATTCTGCCAACGTACATTGTTTCTTTGCACCGGGTTCGATATTCCTTGCAAAGTGAAACTTCACCATATTTACTAAGCTCAGGGTCATATATCCTTTAAAGTGCAACTTCCCTTGCAGAGTTCACAGGTTGTTTGCCTTTAGTAAATCAACCCTACACTGCATTTTTTTTTATCTTTCTCTGACATACAGGGGTTGATTTACTGAAACTGGAGAGTGCAAAATCTGGTGCAACTCTGCACAGAAACCAATCAGCTTCCAGGTTTATTTTTGTCAAAGATTAATTGAACAAGCTGAAGTTAGAAGCTGATTGGCTACCATGCACAGCTGCATAGTTTATTGTGGATATCTTGGGTTCATTGTATAAAGCACGTCAGCTCAGAGTCCTACAGGCAGGCATCAAGTCTATTTAAAGTGGAACTTTAGTGAGAAAATGTATTCCTGCTAGATCACTTCAGGCTGGCCCCTTTTGCTATAACTATGTAAAACATTAAAAACAATTGCCTATACTGTTCAAAATCCATTAATAAACGATCTCACCCTGCTCTGTACATGCTCAGTTCCGCTCTGTGCTGAAAATGTAGAGGCCGATCTGCTGACAGCCTAAAGATTTACTGCTGCTCAGGGGCCCTGGGCTTCAGCAAAATGGCAGCCACCAGCAAGCAGAAACAGGAACAATGCTGGATGCGATTTACAGCACACCCTCATTTTGGTAGCATAATTATTAATGGGGAATGTATGTTCCTTGCTAAAGAATAATATGTTTTATAAAGTTGTTATGGTAAAGTTGCACTTTAACCGCTTCCCGACCGCCTCACGCAGAGATACTGCGGCAGAATGGCACGGGCAGGCAAAAGCACGTACCTGTACGTCCCCTTTAATTGCCTGCCCGTGGGTCGCGACCCGTGACTCTGTGACCCCGGCCGCGGGACCAGCGGACCCGATCGCCGCTGGTGTCCCGCGATCGGGTTACGGAGCTGAAGAACGGGGAGAGGTATGTGTAAACAAACCTCTCCCCGCGCTTCCTACTCTGCCTGTCATTGATTGGCTGTTCCCGGTCATCGGGAAAGCTGATCAATGACGTCAGACGTCAGCCCCGCCCCCTAATGTAAAAAAACACACACACGTCACAGCCCATAACCCCTCCCCTCCCCCTAGTGGTTAACTCTTTCGCTACAACTGTCATTTATACAGGAATCAATGCATTTTAAATAGCATTGATTGCTGTATAAATGACAATGGTCCCAAAAATGTGTCAAAAATGTCCGATGTGTCCGCCATAATGTCGCAGTCACAATAAAAATCGCTGATCGCCGCCATTACTAGTAAAAAAAAAAAATATTAATAAAAATGCTATAAAACTATCCCCTATTTTGTAAACGCTATAACTTTTGCACAAACCAATCAATAATCGCTAATTGCGATTTTTTTTACCAAAAATATGTAGAAGAATACGTATCGGCCTAAACTGAGAAAAAAAAATGTTTTTTCTATATATTTTTTGGGGATATTTCTTATAGCAAAAAGCAAAAAATATTGCATTTTTTTCAAAATTGTCGCTCTATTTTTGTTTATAGCGCAAAAAATAAAAACCGCAGGGGCGATCAAATACCACCAAAAGAAAGCTCTATTTGTGGGAAAAAAGGACGCCAATTTTGTTTGGGAGCCACGTCGCACGACCGCGCAATTGTCAGTTAAATTGACGCAGTGCCGAATCGCAAAAAGGGGCCTGGTCCTTTGGCTGCCAATTGGTCCGGGGCTGAAGTGGTTAAATACATACTGTATATACTCAGATTACCTATTGAGAATAGACATTGCTGCTTGTACTTCCAGGTAAGAGAAGGGGTTAAAATGTCAAGTCAAGTGAGAATGCATCTGTCAATGGCATAGCTAGGAATCTCTGCATAAAAACAGGCAACAAGGTACGCCCAAAGACGATAGGAAAACTGATTACCTCCTTACAGGAGAATGGCTAAAGCTCTCTCCTTAAGCTGAGTTTATCTGAGTTATTGCTGCCCATTCAGAAAAACACAGAGCAACAGATGTTCACCTGGCCGCCCGAGCCTCTTGAAAGGGAAGATATCCATATGTCGTGGGAGAGCGGAGCGTGATCTGACTCTCAGAAAGAAAGCTCCTTGTTTCCGTCTATTTGTTGAGGCTGAATAGGGAAGGTAAAATTGAAAGGGAAATAAAAGATAAGGTAAACAAACGTGGAAATGTAAATCACACAAGGAGCTAACGGATCGTCCTTAAGAAGCAATCAGAGAGAAAAGAAAGACGGGCCTGAAAGATAAAAGTGAATTTACAAGAGGCCCAGACAAAAGCACCGGAGAAGAAAGGGCTTTTATGGACAATATTTCAAAATGAAGTACGCAAACAAGGCCAGCCCTATGCCGTTTCTTTTGTTTCATGTTTCTTTCGTGTTTGGTTGTTTTCTTTTTCCTTTGGTACGGGAGCATGTTTGCACATCAAACCACGGGTCTTGATGCCCAGAATCAATATTTAAATTTCCTTTCCTTTACCTGCCAAAATGTTTATTATTATTGGTTCTATTATAATTACTTATTAATAAAGCTATCTGCATATGAAGTGTACGAGGAGGAGGAGGCGGCGGCGGTGGTGGCGGTGGTGGGGGGGTTTAGTGCAACATTTGATGTCCACCAACCTTCTTCATCCACTGATTTGCTTCTCAAAATACTGAGTTTAGGCATCTCTGAGGCTTACCATTTGGTCCTCCATCTACCGGGAAATTCTATATCCTGTAGACCAGGGGTCTTCAAACTATGGCCCTCCAGTTGTTCAAGAACTACAATTCCCATCATGCCTAGTCATGTCTGTGAATGTCAGAGTTTTACAATGCCTCATGGGATGTGTAGTTCCGCAACAGCTGGAGGGCCGTAGTTTGAGGATCCATGCTCTAGACTGTTATGAGCGAAGCAAAGTGTGGGAAGGCCAAATGCAATATGATTAGATTCCCTCAGAGTCATGAATGTTCTTCAAGAGGAACTTAGATTGAAACCCCCAAAAAACTGAACAGTTTCCAAACCCTCACCAGCTGTGCTCCATCACCAGTCATACAATCTTTTCACCTCTAGATATTGACTCATATACATACAGGTCATAATGCGCCTTGCCCTTTAATTCAGGCCTTTAGCCTTTGTGGATATCTCTAATGCCGCGTACACACGAGTGGACTTCTTGTCGGACTGAACTCCGAAGGACTTTTTTCGACAGAGTTCCGCCGAAACTGACTTGCCTACACACCATCACACCAAAACCTGATCGTTTAGAACGCAATGACGTACGACGGGACTAGAAAAAGGAAGTTCAATAGTCAGTAGCCAATAGCTGCCCTTGCGTCGTTTTTGGTCCGTCGGAACAGCACACAGACGAGCGGTTTTCTCGATAGGAACTGGTTCCGGCGGAAAGATTTGAAACATGTTCTATTTCTAGGTCCGTCAGAATTTTAGCAAGAAAAAGTCAGATGAAGCCCACACATGATCGGAATGTACGACAGAATGATTCTGTCGGACCTTTTCTGCCGGAAAGTCCGGTCGTGTATACAGGGCATAACTCTATCTCCAAATGTATCATCAGCTATAACAGCCTCATGTCTCCTCTCACCAGGTATCCGGGTAATCTGCAATGGCTCTTCCACTAGCCAATTTTAGCTCAAAAATAATAAAGTGCCATCACCATATATTATATTATGCCCAATTACCTTTATTTTATAGAAGAAATACTCTTACAAGCAAAGCGCACTCACTTCCAGTGGTTTAGGAACAGGATTTAAATGTCTTATATTGCCCTCTTAAAAACAAGCATCCCACCATAAAATATACCATTGGCTTCCTCTTCCTGGTTTGTGTGATGACGTCACATTGCTCCGCCACTGATGCGTTTCGCCACGCCCATGTGACTTTCTTAAAAGGGAAAAAAATATTTATTATATGCTATAAAATTTATACACATTGTCAACTAAAATGTATTATTTTTTTATTCCAAATTAGCACAGGACACCATTAAAGGCTCTGATGTATTGTCCACTGTAATCAGATTATGCATGCCAGCAGTTTGTCATGTGGTTTGTGCTAATTTGGAATGAAAGAAGGGTTCTTTCTTTCTGGATGGATGGATGTGGATGGAATTGGGTGTTTACAAGACTGGGAACAAGCATAGATCTGCACCTAAGTTCTGCCGGGTTGCCTATGTACAGACCATACATATATTTATTTTTATGAAATATGGGCCTGATGAATTCAAAAGCAGTTGGATGATCCTGGAGATAACCACTATCAGTGCAATTCACTGGGGTCAGATGCAACTACATATTTAAGGTAGACACATAGGTAAATGTATTAACACTAGCCTTACCTCTCCTTATATATGTGAATGCAGGGCCGGCCCAAGACATTGTGCTGCCTGGGACCAAGAATGAAATGCTGCCCCCCACGCCCACCAAAAGGCCCCCACATTCATTATTTTATATTATGATAACTAAAGGGGACCGGTCATGGCGGTCTAAATGTATAGGAGTATAACGAGGACCTGTCATGGCTCTATGCATGTATGAAGGAGTATAAAGAGGACCTGTCATGGCTCTATTCATGCATATAGGAGTATATAGAAGACCTGTCATTGCTCTGTATAAAGCAGTATAAAGAGGACCTGTCATGGCTCTATACATGTATATAGGGATAGAAAGAGAACCTGTCATGGCTCAATACATGTATACAGGCATACTCCACTTTTAAGTACACAATGGGGTTTATTTACTTTAAAGCTGGAAAGTGCAAAATCTGGCTCACTTCTGCATAGAAACCAATGAGCTTCCAGGTTTTATTACCAAAGCTTAAAGGGGTTGTAAAGGTTTGTGTTTTTTCACCTTAACGCATCCTATGCATTAAGGTAAAAAAACATCTTACGATCACTGGCCCCCCAGCCCCCCCCCCCCGTTTTACTAACCTGAGCCCTGGGAACGCGCTCTTCCTTTGCTCGGTCTTCTCGGCTTGGCACAGCCATTGGCTCACGCTGCTGTCAATCAACTCCAATGACGCAAGGGTCGGGGGGCAGGGCTGAGTCCTGTAGTCGGCGGCTATGGACGCCGAATACAGGTCTCGGGAGCGTGCCTGCAAGGTAACCCCCTTGGGAAAGTGCTTCCCAGAGGGGGTTATCAAAAGTGGTGAGGAGCCGAGACAGCTGCCGAGGGACCTTAGAAGACAAGGATCGGGGCCACTCTGTGCAGAACGAGCTGCACAGTGGAGGTAAGTATGACATGTTTGTTATTAAAAAAAAAAAAAAAAATATTCAAACCTTTAGTGTCACTTTAATTGAACAAGCTGGGGTTAGAAGCTCATTGGTTTCTGTGCAGAAGTGAGCCTGATTTTGCACTTTCCAGCTTTAGTAAATAAACCCCATTATGTACTTAAAAGTGGGGTATGCCTGTATAGGAGTAAAAAGGACCTGTCATGGCTCTATACATATATAGGAGTATAAAGATGACATGTCATCGCTCTATACATGTATGTAGGAGTATAAAGAGGACCTGTCATGGCTCTATACATGTATATAGGAATATAAAAAGAGGATCGGTTATGGCGGTCTACATGTATAGGAGTATAAAGATGACATGTCATCGCTCTATACATGTATGTAGGAGTATAAAGAGGACCTGTCATGGCTCTATACATGTACATAGGAGTATATAGAGGACCTATCATGGCTCTATACATGTTTAAAGGAGTATAAAGAGGACCTGTCATGGCTCTATACATGTATATAGGAGTATAAAGAGGACCTGTTATGGCTCTATACATGCATATAGGAGTATAAAGAGGACCTGTCATGGCACTATACATGTATATAGGTGTATAAAGAGGACCTGTCATGGCTCTATACATGTATAAAGGAGTATAAAGAGGACCGGTCATGGCACTATACATGTATATAGGGGTAGAAAGAGAACCTGTCAGAAACTCCAATAGTGCATTATCCTTAACCACTTGTTCGGTTTATTCATAAAAAGTACATACAAAAAACTTATTATAAAAATGATCTGCTGGAAATAAAAGATACAGCGATCACCCGTGCTTCCGGGGTCACGTACAGCGCAGTGACGTCAGTGCGTGGCTTAACCCTGACATGTTTCGTCACACGTGATGTTCTACAAGTTTTTTGTATGTACTTTTTTTTTGAATAAACTGAACAAGTGGTTAAGGATATTGGAGTTTCTACCATTTTCTACCCTCCTATGTGGCCCGTTCCAATGCTGGGTGAGTGTTTTGACTCCCTTTGTTGGTAAGCGTGTTCTCTCTGCATAGCGGACGGAAGTGTGGCATTCCGAGTGAGGAGGTATCTGGTGATACGAACACCTAGGATTGATGTAAAGACCCTGCAGAGGGTTATATCCGCAGGCGCTGACGACCTCGCTATAAACAGGAGGTCCACTGCATCTGGTAAGGGTCCTTAACATACTTTTTGTGGTGTGCACCTGAAGGATAGAACCACCCTTTACCCTCTTGATGGTGACGGAATCATCTTTCAACTTGCCCTTTGAATCCCTATTCACCTTTCTTTATACTGTGGAATTGGATTCAACATATAATATATGTGGACTTTACACTTTACGATTTATTTCGTTTAATCATTTAATTTATTTTAATTATTTTTACATCATCTGTGGACTTTGTTGCACCTAATGATTATTTTGTTTTAATCACTTGATTTATTTGCACTATATTAATTTGCACTATAGCAATTTACATGGACATTTTTCTCAACTATATTGTTGTCTAATATTTAGAGTGACATTACTTCTATCCATTTAACATGTATTTAGGACATCTGCCCTTTTATACATTGAATTTTGCACATATTTATTAATTTGTGATTTTGTTTAGGGAATTTGACATTTTTCCGACTAGCGTGACTATTCCCACTGTATAAATGGTCCCAAAAATGTGTCAAAAGTGTCTGATCTTTCCACCGCAATGCTGCAGTCCCGCAAAAAAACTCAGATCGCTGACATTACTAATAAAAAATATATATATATAAAAATGCCATAAATCTATCAGTTCCAGATGAGAGGTGATTCGGGAGGAAGTAGAGAGGAGAGGTTGCTGGAAGTGACAGCAGAGAAGCTTTTTATAAAGCCTTTCCTGGATACATCCAATCCTGAGCGCCTGCTCCTTTGGAGTCCAGAGACGGAGAACCGAGGTCCCCTCACCAGGATCCATCCAACCAACGTCCACACACAGTACCCGATTGGGACCAATCGGGATCTCAAGCCTTACTGACTCACTGTCGTATGACATGTGTGTCCAACTCTATTGGTAAGAGTACCCATCTTTCTATCCACGAAAGGTCGATTGTTGATGTAACTTCAGACAACTTTTGCCCATTTCTGCAGTTTTTTCTGCCTTGTACAGTCTTCTCTCCTGTTTGGTGTTACCCCACAGGAAGACTTCCATTTATACATTTGTATTTCATGTGGACTGCCTTACTAGAAGAAATATTGAAGTCTATTCTTTCAGTTTGGACTATATATATTCAGCTTCATTTTGGATTCCATACTATGTATTAATCTATATGCTTTTTTAATATTATTTAGTATTTTTTACCCTGTGTGTTTAGTCACACCTTTACACATTTCTTGCACATTATTTAGCTCTACACTAATTACCCTCCATAATTGTATCCCCTATTTTATATACGCTATAACTTTTGTGCAAACTAATCAATGTAAGCTAGTTAATAGTTTTTTTTACCACAAATATGTCTTTTTTTGTTTATAGTGCAAAAAATAAAAACCGCAGAGGTGATCAAAGACCACCAAAAGAAATCTCTATTTGTGGGATAAAAAGGACATTGATTTTATTTGTGTACAGCGTCTCACAGCCGTGCAATTGTCACTTAAAGCGACGCAGTGTCGTATTGCATTAAGGGGCAAATCCTTTCCGGTCCTTAAGTGGTTAATCAGGGCTGGGAAAGGCAAGGCCCTCTCAGGCTCTCATGTCTTGTGATGTGTTGTTTGTACTTACAGTTTTGATTTGGACTCCACCACCAGATGCGGATTGTCACTTGCCACACGTTGTGGATTGTCACCTGCCACAAGTTGCAGATTGTCACTTGCCAAGTCACCTGCCGCACGTTGCAGATTGTCACCTGCTACATGTTGTGGATTGCCACTTGCCACGTCACCTGCCACACGTTGCAGATTGTCACTTGCCACGTCACCTGCCACATGTTACGGATTGACACTTGCCATGTCATCTGCCACACGTTGCGAATTGTTATTTGCCATGACGTCACCTGCCACACGTTGCGGATTGTCACTTGCCACGACGTCACCTGCCACACGTTGCGGATTGTCACTTGCTGAGTGAAGGCTGGCAGCAGAGAGATGATGTAATCTCTCTGCTGCCCGCGGCTGCACAGTGAGAGCAGAACTGCAGTGAGGCAGGGCGGGCAGTGAGAGATGATGTCCCCCACCCACTCCTGTGAGCACTAACAGCAGCTGCGCCGGGTTCCCTCACAGTGGAATAGGCAAGGGAACAGGTGGAACGGGCTGGCTGGCGGGCGTCATTTTGCCGCCCCCCCCCCCCCTGAAAGTGCTGCCCGCTACCCATGGTCCCACTGGGTCCCATGATAGGGCCGGCCCTGTGTGAATGTTGCTTACTGTAAAAAAAAAACTCTGTTATTATGTAGTTAATGTACGAACAACTCTACTGCCAAATCTTAAAGAAATCTCATCAATTGATCCCAGATTTAAGAAACGTCACAACATGTACCAAAGGCCTAAGAGGTTATGTAGATGGATACCCAGATTAGGGAGATTTTGGGTGAGCAAAGAGTTGCTGTATATAAACACAGCTGGTACACATTGTTGACATTTGAATGGATTATCCTGGTTCTGAACATCAGCTGAATGCATTGCAGAATTTTAGAACTGTGAATTTTCAGGCCAGGCAGAAACCAGGCTTCTTTAATAAGATCTGCTTCTTCACAGTGTGAGAGGTCATTCCTAAAACAACAGTTGGTCAAAGGGACTTGAATCACTGAAAGTTGCCTTAAGAACCTCCTTTGATAAATATTTGATCAAAGAAATTTGTGTCATCAGAGAAGAATCTTATTTCAAAATGTAAGTGAGTCTCCCAAAAAGACACTGTTCAATATTGAGGAGAAGAATCTCCACATTCTCTAAGGAAGTGCAATCAGAAGCTATACGTGACTAGTCACTGTAAAACACTTATTTAGGCCAAAATTTGATGCATTAACTGCAATCAACAAATAATCTGGTTTAGAACTAGGATGATACAGGTAGTGTTGCACATGAATAGAGAGACAGCTCAATGATTTGCAACCAAGTCCAATATCAAAGGAAAAGAGTCAGGTACTAATGAAGCTGAAACTACACTTACGACCATACCATTTCTCAAGACTACACCATTTAATGTGTCTTGAGACTACACCATTTAAAAGAGAAGTTACGTTATTGTTTTTTTTTTTTTTGAGAAGTCAAACTTACCTAGGTGGGTGCAGCATCGATCTGATGCCGCATCTGTCCCCCGCCGCATCTAAGGCTGAGAACTAAGCGAACAATCGCCGATGATCGTTTGGTTCTCAGTGCTTGGTGAGCGGAGAGCTGGTGACTGTCATTCACCACTCTCTGCTTTGCCCCTCCAGGGCTCACTGGAGCGCTGGGCTGTGAAGGGGGATGAGAGCGGCTGACTCAGGCTCTTAGCGGCTTGCTGAGAGGCTAAGCTGGGTGCCTGTCCAGGCATCTGGGTGGATCCCGACCAGCTCTGTGACATCAGCCAACAGCGGCCCACCGTCTGCTGAAAACGGGTCACATGATTGCAGAATGAACTGCTCTCCTGTGATTCATAGAAGTACAGCCAAACGAGCTTCCTCGGTCCTCAATTCTAATATGCACTTTATTTAAGGCAAAAAATCTTGTAAAAAGCAGGTCCAATATAAAAGCAACAAAAAAAGAATAATCCAATTTACTACAACAGGAAAAAAAATCCTTACTAATTTCCTAAGGCAGGAACACATAAGAAACTGAGACTATTGTAGAGGGCAGAACTTAAGCCAGTCATACATGGATCGTAATTGGGCCAGTTCAGCAAGGACTGGATAAATTTCGATCCATGTATGAGCAGGCTGGTTGTACAGAAGTCGATCTACCGATCAACTTCTGTATAACCAGCCTGTTGGAAAATTTTCCAGTGATCAGCACCGACGGCTATATCTAGCAGTGCTAATCACTGTATTCTGACAACAGGGAAGTCTTACCATGGTCAAAATACAATACCTCAGCGTGAGTGACATCAAGTGTGTGGATGGGGGAATTGAGTCATTTTCTTTCCTTCAACCATTGGGTTGAAGGAAAGGAAATGACTTGTGTATGGCCAGCCTTATATATGTGTTCTCTCAGATAAAAGAGGGCTGGTGGGGGGTCCATTGCTGAGACTCCTCCTGACTGGAGTGCTGTTACTGAAGCCCGAACCTTTAATCTACTGCAGAGAGAAGGACAAGTGAGGAGGTTGCAGGGGACAGGCAAGGAGGGCATGAGACAGGTGCAGATGGCAGGCAAGGAGGACAGGTAAGGAGGAGAAGAAACAGGTGCAAAGGATAAGTGAGGAGAGAAGGAGTCAAACACTGGGTACAGGCAAAGTGGGGAACATATGAAGACAACCATCGTGATCCACACATATGACTCAACTCCCAGAGTCCCGGTGGGCAGCATCCCCATCCTGTCCTTCTGGCTGCTGATGTGCCTGTGATTCATAAAAGGCACCAAGGGGCTCCATGACATCACCACATGCAAGGTCAGCCAGGCTCGCCCGATCCTGGTCAGCTTGGGAACTGTGCATGCACATATACAGAGTCGGCCGAATGCCATTTTTTTATGGGCAGCCGCCACCCGAAACGAACATTTTTGGACAGCTTGTAAATCAGCCAAAGTCTGCACATTGTCCATAAATTTACGAATGGTTGGCAACCCTGGATGACAGACTGACAGAGTCATTCAGAAAGTGCAGGCATTGAGGGGGACAGCCAAAGGGCCCTGGGGCCGCAATTTGCCCGGTTCTGTCTTAAGTCAATTGTATACTCTCTGCCAGTGGTGGCTGGTGGGGCAAACAAACCTCAACCCCCTCACTTGCACCATCGCCATCCCTGCCACCCCCCCAGTGAGAGAGGGACAGGAAGGCGGTCTTACCTTAGGAGATGACGAGGACGAGGTGTAGGGCTGCTGCTCCTCGCTCCAGCTCAGGGAAGAGCTGGGGGTTTGGCCGGGAGTCCTAAGACCCGCTTCCTGATTGGCCGGTAGGAGAATCAGGAAGACAATAGCGAATATTAATTTGCTATTGTCACACAACTGGGTGGGCTTAGGGCACAGTGCTCTGCGCTCTGAGCCCACCCTTTTTTGAAGCCACTTAGAGCTAATCATGTGCTTCCAAAAAAAATAAAAAAATAAAAACCCATTGAAATCCATACTTCCAGCACCCTGCGTGGAGATTAGTGTCTGGGCGCATGGATTGGGGGGGTGGCCCTTTATGGACAGGCCACCACTGCTCTCTGCAGCAAAGATCTACAGTATAATTTCTTAGGAATATAAATAGCCAGTTATATTTTGTGCATTTAAAAAAAAAAATACAACATTTCCTAAAGTGTAACTAGTAGCAAAACCTTTTTTGTTTTGTTTTGGATAGAGCATAGAGGGATTTGCGTTGCTGTTTCTGTGCCCCCCATTAGAGAGAGTCACCTTTTTGTTTAGTCCTGTTGACTGTTATCATCAAAAGTGAAAGTAAAAGAAAATCCCCAATTTTGAGTTGGCATCAAGACACTAATAGGGGGAAATCTTCCAATGGGAACACTGGTTTTTGTGACCCTGGTGACACACTAGGATTGCCTAATTTTTTAAGATTGTCCCCTTACTTCCGGTGTTGCCTATATACTGCTTATGAGAAAAGGTATTTAGCATTCACTTGAGCTATGTCCAGTCATTTTCATATTCCCCCACTGGATAGCGCCCTATATAAGGCATCCATGCCCCTGCAGCCATATGAAAGAAAAAATGCAGCTCAAAAAGCTCCAGACCTGTTAAAGACACCCGCCCTATTACGATCCTGCAGGTGCTGGCTCTGATCAAATTTGGAAGAAAGGAAAACATCCTGGACGGCCGCACACCACTAAAGGCATCTTTATTTAATTGATTAAAATCCAAAAACAGTCAAATCTTGTGCATAGAAGACAGGGAAAACCTGCTTACGCGTTTCACATCATGGATAGATGCTTAGTCATAGCTAGCTATGACCAAGCATCTATCCATGATGTGAAACGCGTTAGTTGGTTTTCCCTGTCTTCTATGCACAAGATTCAACAGTTTTTTGGATTTTAATCGTTTAAATAAAGATGCCTTTAGCGGTGTGCAGCCGTCCAGGATTTTTTCCTTTACTCCCCTGCAGCCATAGCTTGAGAAAGGTGCATGCCTGACCTTGTCAACATCAGTGAGCACACTCAGAATCGCGTTGCGGCCATTTCCACTGACATCACACGCCTGCCGCTGCGGTCCACGTGTGTTCCAGCCCTCTATCCTGGTCTGATTTACACACAGAGCCGGCAGACGGCTCCTGCAAGGGAAACAGCAGAACACTGCCCAGACCAGCGTGTATGGGGACTCACCTCTGCAGGACTACCTGATGTGCCTGATTTTACTTACCTAAATGTGAGCGGTTTTATACCTTTGTCCAATAAATGTTACACAGTCTACACTTAGAAGGCACCTCTATCTCAGTTTTTTTTACACGTTCCTGGAATCTGCTTCTACTTCCCTCAAGAGGCTTGCCCTGAGCTCTGGAATGTCCACCATCACTGCAGGGACTTACCGTATCATCCTCTTAACTTTAATTCAAGATTTTTATCATCTCCCCATGTCTTATTACTCCCACCTACAGACTTATGGTTCTCAGCATCGGTAATCACAATTTTGCACCATAACCATTCCTTTTGTTTTAAGGTAAGAGATAACTGACATGAGAAGCCCCGCCAGAGACCATAAGGAACTGGAATCGGGACATACAGGAGCCAATAAATAGTTGACATCTATGGGCCAGACCAGTCAACAGACAGATCAAGAATGGGGAAGGTAAACAGTAAGCATATGTAGACTGTCATTAAGTACAAAGAGGAACTGACACACTGAGGATAAAATTAAAAAAGTAACTAGAATATAACAGGAAGTAAGTGCTGGACAAGGGTGGATTGGCATGTAGAGGTGGACAAAGATTAAGGCTTTGCATGATGGTGGCAGACCAGACATACAGGGAGAAACTCGGGCAGAAAACAATGATAAAGATGAAGAAAGCATTAAAAAGATAAGTAAGGAAGATCAAGACAGGAGCAAGAAAGGACAATGATAAAGGCAAATGAGGCAAGGAAGAATATGAAAGAGGTAGAATATAAAATATGTTTGGCAGATAGAAGGTGAGAAACAACTGTGAGAATTGGCATGTACGGAGCTGATGGGAGACTTAAAGGAACAAAGTGAGCGTTAGCATGTTGAGAACAGATGGGAGACCTAAAAGAACTGGCATGAGGACAGACGAGAGAGAAGGAGGAACTGGATATGAGGAAGGACTAGCATAAATAGGGCATATTGAAGACAAGCAGGAACTAGAATGGGAAGGACAGAATAGATAAAATGAGAGCTTGCCATGACGATGGCAGACAAAATACAAAGAAGGACAGCACATTGGCTTAGTGTGGTTAGTGCTCCTGCCTTGCAGCACTGGGGTTCTCAGTTTGAATCTCAGCCAGGACACTACCTGCATTGGGTTTGCACATTCTCCCCACGCTTGTGTGGATTTCCTCCGGATACTCTGCTTTCCCCCTATAGTCAAAAGACATGCTGGTAGGTTAATTGACCCCTGTCTAAAGTGGGCCTAGTATGTACATGATGTAGAGACCTTGAACTTTAAGCTTGGGGAAAGGAACTAATGTCGATGTAAAGTGTTGCATAAACTGTTGGTGCTATATACATATCTGTAACAAATTATAGAATGACTATTGAGAAGAATAGGAATAACAGACCTAAAGTTGCCCATAGATTACTTGTTTACTTAAAAAAAACTGTATGGATTCCTTCATCCACACATGTGAGGTGGATACAGGAGAGCATATTCTGACAGCAGGACTCTCCATTGTCAGAATTCACTGATTAGTGGCTGCAGCAGGTTGATTGAGAAAAATGTTCCAACACACCCATACAACAAAAATCAATCCAATGATTGACCTCTGTTAACAGGCATAGCCACACATAGTTTCAAATTTGTCAGATCCCTGTAGCACTGGCCGAAGTTCGATCCATCTATGGTATCTATGGCCATTTAGACAAACAAAAATACTTTGCCCATCCACTTCCACCATTCAAGAGCCCCTTTGACTATGACTCAAGGACCCGTTTATGTAAATGCTAGACAAGGAGAAACTAGCATGAGAAGAGCAAATGTTTTGAGGGAAATGTACACTAAAGATGGGGGAACTGGCACAGAGAAGGGATACAGAAGACAAAAAAGAAGTGACATGAGGCAAGGGAGAATTAGCATAATAGAGCGGTAGAAGAAAATAGAAAACAGACATGAAGGGGGGGGGGGGGCAGAGTATGAGGGAAAACCAACATAAGAGGGAAAATAAACAACAACAAATTTAAGGGGTTTAGTTGCCCATGAAAAGTGTGGTTGTACTTTTTGTTGCCTAAGGCGAACCGTTAGAATCCTTGCTGCATTATGAAGTCTATATTACAATACAGATACAACTGTTGGGAGCTGATTTTTAGGGGGGACAACAAATGTTTTCTTTAGCTCTCCCTGATACTTTTGCTTTTCCATTTATTACAGTGAATGGGGCTTCTCTTGGTTTGGAGTCCACATGCAGAGGGCACTTTGATAAAGCACTATGTTCAGCTTTATAACTGTACCTAAAGATACATTTTTTAAAAGCAATGGTATGGCCTTACCACTTGTGAGCAAGAAGCAGCTTGGAGTGTCGGGCAGTAAACACACAGAGTCCAAGTTAGGAAATAAAGTTATAGAAAGGTTCAACACAACTTATTCTGGCCCGGCAGGTAGGCACACCCTTCTGGAGCCACTTACGGACTGTGACAGCGGTCTGAAAACTTGTGGAGGGGAATGTGGCCTGGCTGGTCCACAACCAAATGGGAGGCTTCCTGAAGAGAGGTTGACGTAGTCCTTGCACTATACCTACTCCTTTGGAACCTTTCCCTACCTCTAAGCATTGTTCCTACATAATGTTTAAAGCATGCCAAGCCTGGGAGCTATAATTTTAAAAGACCCTGCCTGACCCAAGATGGCGTCTGGAGTCACATGTGGCGCCAGTGTCTAATCGGACATCTGTCTACTTGTGACTGGAGAAAGTCATGGAGTAACCAAGTTTTTCAAACCTTTCGCCCCCTTCTGCATTGCTGTATTAGTCGAGCTCCACCTGCCGTGGGAATACAGACTGCACCGCCATACGTGCTTTATAAGTCCTTATTCACACTGCCACGGCTTCAAAGTCTACTTTCACATGACTTTGAATCTGATATCCATGCGCAACTTCATCGTGGCTTGTATACGACTTTTTTAACAGAACTACTGTACCTTAGGGCCCATTTATACCAGAATGCAATAAATAATTTGGATGTAACATACTGTGGCCTTTTTTGCAGTGTAGTGCAATGCAACACACATTGTGGGTTGCTACGATGCCCTGTAATGCAGCTATATTCTGGAGGTGCTTTGGAGTGCCATTTAAAATTAATGGCACCACAGTACACTAATGTATGCACAGTGAGATTGTGGAAACATTGTGGTAACGTGCAGTTTACCAAGCATTACTGCAATGTGCAAATTAACCTATATACACTTTGGGGCTACTGCATGCAGTACTTTTCTTTCAGCACAGCGAATCAGGACACAAACTACCGCATTGCAATGCAGTTGCAGCGAATAGAACTGTATCAAAATGTTATTCATGACCACGCACACGTTCAACGTGTGAAAGAGTCCTAAGTGTTTAAACTGGATATTGCCATATGTATAATTTCTTGACATTAAATGGCATACCAGCCTGTTGTCTTAGAATAATGTTTGCACAACCTCAGACAATATTTCATTAAACATCACAGACGTAAATGACAATTCAGAAGACAAAACATAATGGGATCGGCAGCTGTTCAGCAGCTGAACAATCAGAATACGCAGTTTCTGTGCAATAAAAACGACTTCCAGCTTGCAGGATGATGCGGCAGGTTTCCTGAACACAGGGCTCCCGTGTAAAGATTTTTCTGTGACAATTTAGTTTAGTTTCTAAAATATTAAAAGCAATTGTTGCTCATTATATATTTAAATCCAACTGCAAGTAAAGTCTGAAAAATCATTTATACAACAACAAATATTCTTGCTGTAACTGCTATTATAGTGCAATTGATGTAGTTAGACTTTAAACATAACAAGGAATTACTCAGCCCCATTTATCAATTTTTAGAAAAAGAATAGAAAAAAATTATATTTTTTAATTACATTTTTAACAGCATTTTTTAGTTTCTCTCTTTTATATTTATTTTGCTGTCTGGGACTAGCTATTAAAGTGCATTTAAACTCAACAATAAACTTTTCTTATTTGTTCACATTTGGTCAGTTAAAAAGATATTTAAGGCTATTTTTATTTTTTTAAATTAAAATAAAAAAGATATTATACCTACCTGCTCAGGGATACTGCACATTATTGACTTATGACATGCACACTACTTAGTTTAATGTTATCCTACTAGAGCGCACGCACAAGAAACCTGCAAACCTGCAAGGGGGGCCCCAAGGTTTCGACTGCTTAGGGCCTCCACCGAGTTTAATCTCTTCAAAGGATACACAGAGCATCATGGGTTAGCCAGCAGTTTAGGCCAAAGAGACAGCACAGCAAAGACAGTTGCGACCCGGTTTGCTGAACTCTGACATACTACCACTGATCTGCTCTGTTTCAAAAGATGTTAGGTCTGAAATATACCACTATAATAACAGACATTTACAAACTGGCGAATGGACAATATGCAGGCTACAAACGGGCATTCAGCCGAAAGGCAGCTGAAGATGTGCAGTGTGTCTTAGCAATCAATAACTATTTTTTTAGGTGCACATTGACTGCACACTTACCAGCCAGTCAGAAACCCTGTGTATAATGCTACGTTCACATGGGTAGAAGGGGACCGATCATTTGCTGCATTAGTGCATTCAAAAGCCCCCTCTGGATACAGGTACAGCTACACTCTTTGCTTTGGCACTAGACAAACTGGCCAACTAGCAGCATGCCAGTTTGTTTTCTGCCCGAAACCCTGCACCTGGATGCACACTGTCCTTGTCCAGGGTCAGTCAAAGGCTCCTTTTGCATGATGAGAAAAGCAGTTACATGTGAACAGTGGTGGCGCCGGCCATTGATTAGTATGGAGTAGTGATGGGCTAAACACCCCCTGGTTCGGTTTGACACCAGAACTTTTGAACTTCGGACGCAAACCCAGAACCATATTAAAATCTATGGGACCCGAACTCGACTACCCATTTTGAAGGCTTATATGCAAGTTATTGGCTGTAAAAAAGGGTATGGGGGCCTGGGTACTGCTCTGGGCATGTATCGCTGCAAAAACATGTTTTTTTTAAATATTGTTTTTAAAGGAGACCAGATGCAAATCAGCTGCTGGTTTTCCAGAATACTCGTTTGACAGAAGCCGGTCGTGAGATCGGCTTCTGTCAGACAAGGAGTTGTATACACGGGTCGACAATCAGTTGGTGTCTACTGTAATGGCTGATTTTGGCCGCTACTCTGCACATGTGTACCATGCTTTAGGGACCATACATAACAGGGAAGCCTTGGGGAGACATTGTGGTTTCCACATACCGGTAGATCTTCAAATATATAAAATTAGAAAAGTGATGTAGATCATGAGTACCACATCCCCCAAAAAATAAAAAAACAGAAAAAAGAAGCAGTGTGGGACTTTACAGGTGCCAACGACCTCAGGAATAACACACAGCCAACTCAGGTGTTAAAACTTCATATATTTTATCTCACAGCAATTATTTTAAAACCATTTAAAACACAAGAGAATTGTCAAATCACCAATCCATATATGGAGAATAATACTCCCACCATCATAGGAAACCTCCTTAAATATCCCCCAAACAATGGGGATTGAAGATCACCAAGAGACCTTATTAAGGAACATTCTGGACTTAAAAAGCAACTATAATGAAAATGATTAAATTAATTTCCAGGGTTGGTCTCTGTGGATAGAGTGATTTACTATTGGAATAATCTCATCCTTTTTATACCACTGTCTGTGTATGAGCCCATGTATCCCCATAGACTTTTTGCAGTGTGGACTGTGTGTGGTGGTGTATGAGGTGTGCTGTTGGCAGATATCTGAGTTGCTTGACAACGTTGTCATTTTTTAATTGTTGCAAAATGTTTTAAATGTTTGCACTAGTGGTAGTTTTTTGTATAAATTAATTTAATAATTTTCATTAAAGTTGTTTTTTAAGTCCAGAGTGTTCCTTAATAAGGTTTCTTGGTGATCTTCAATCCCCATTTTTTTCAGGTTTTTATATAGCGTCAGGTACCCCCATATATTACCTAATAAAGGTTTAACCCCCTGATTGCCCCTAGTTAACCCTTTCACCCCCTTTTGCCAGTGTCACTAAGCGATCGTTTTTCTGATCGCTGCATTAGTGTCGCTAGGTAACCAGTTTTTTTTTAGGTTAACCGCCATGTTTATATAGGTTCATAAATAGGTTTATAGGTCAGGTACCCCCATATTACAACCTAAATAAAGGTTTTTAACCCCCTGATTGCCCCTAGAGTTAACCCTTTCACCAGTGATCACCGTATAAAATGTCACTGGTGACGCTGGTTAGCCAGTTAGTTATTTCGTTATTTAGGTTCCCCGTCAGGTTTTTATATAGCGTCAGGTACCCCCATATATTACCTAATAAAGGTTTAACCCCCTGATTGCCCCTAGTTAACCCTTTCACCCCTTTTGCCAGTGTCACTAAGCGATCGTTTTTCTGATCCCTGCATTAGTGTCGCTAGGTAACCAGTTTTTTTTTGTATTACTGTTACGGGTGACGCTGGTTAGTTAGCTTGTTTTTTATACTGTCAGGGCACCCGCCATTTATTACCCAATAACGGTTTAACCCCCTGATCGCCCGGCGGGTGATATCAATTAGGTTTTAGGGTCAAATAAGGTCTGCGTCGCCCCAGGTTAGTGCCAGTACCGCAAACACCCACGCGCAAAGCATACACCTCCCTTAGTGGTATAGTATCTGAACAGATCAATATCTGATCTGATCAGATCTATACTAGCGTCCCAGCAGTTTAGGGTTCCAAAAAAACGCATTGTTAGCGGGATCAGCCCAGATACCTGCTAGCACCTGCGTTTTCCCCCTCCGCCCAGCCCAGCCCACCCAAGTGCAGTATCGATCGATCACTGTCACTTACAAAACACTAAGCACACATAACTGCAGCGTTCGCAGAGTCAGGCCTGATCCCTGCGATCGCTAACATTTTTTTTGTGGTAGCGTTTTGATTCAGTCGCTAACAGTCAGGAGCTTTTTTACCTGTGAATCTCAAAAAAATAAAAAAAACAAAAATAGTTGTCGTTTTATTGTTCTCTCTCTCTCTCTATTGTTGCTCTCTTTTTTTACTCCATTCTATTCTGCAATGTTTTATTATGTTTTATCATGTTTTATCATGCTTGCTTTTCAGGTATGTAATTTTGTTTACTGTGTTTTAGTGTTAAGCATTTTTTTGTTTTCAGGTGCGCCATTCAGTTGCAGCGCGGATTTATTTATCTTGACAGCAACAGCGTTTGCTCCCACGATACATAAAGCCGCGACTCCAACGCTGTAGGAGGTGATTTCACCACCACAGTTAAAAAAAAAGAGCATATATGCCGAAGCATGGGGGCAGCAGGGGGCGGGGAGGAGCGATTGGCTCCTAATGCCACGTACATACGGTCGAAATTCCGACCGTGTGTACACGGCATAACTTTTGCGGGAGGATGCCCCCATGCATCGGCATATATAAATGGTGCATGTATGCCCATCATTAGAAGTGGGGTGGATGAAGGGAGGTATTCTAATGGTAGGCATACCCACCAATCAATCTCTTTTTTTTCGTTCAGCCAAGAGGCTGCATGAAAAAAAAAAAAAAAAAAAAGATTACAATACATGTCCAGTATGTTGCTGGACTTTGAATGGTTATACCAGAATGATGCCTGCAGGTTTAGGTATCATCTTGGTATCATTCTTTTCAGCCAGTGATCGGCTTTCATGTAAAAGCAATTCTAGCGGGTAATTAGCCTCTAGACTGCTTTTACAAGCAGTAGGAGGGAATGTCCCCCCTCCCGGATATAAACCGCGCCATTGGGAAATTGGGAAAGCATTTTATCACACCAATCTTGGTGTGGTCAGATGCTTTGAGGGCAGAGGAAAGATCTAGGGTCTAATAGACCCCAATTTTTTCAAAAAAAGAGTACCTGTCACTGCCTATTGCTATCATAGGGGATATTTACATTCCCTGAGATAACAATAAAAATCATAACAAAGAAAAAAAATGGAAGGAACAGTTTAAAAATAGAATAAAAAAGCTAAATAAATAAAAAAAAAACTAAAAAAAAAAAAAAAAAAAAGCACCCCTGCCCCCCCTTCTCTTGCGCAAAGGCGTACACAAGCGTTGGTCTGGCGTCATATGTAAACAGCAATTGCAGCATGCATGTGAGGTATCACCGCGAAGGTCAGATCGAGGGCAGTAATTTTAGCAGTAGACCTCCTCCGTGAATCTAATGTGGTATCATGTAAAGGCTTTTAAAGGCTTTTAAAAATGTATGTAGTTTGTCGCCACTGCGTGTTTGTGCGCAATTTTAAAGCATGTCGTGTTTGGTATCCATGTACTCGGCCTAAGATCATATTTTTTATTTCATCAAAAATTTGAGCAATATAGTGTGTTTTAGTGCATTAAAATAAAAAAAAGTGTATTTTTTCCACAAAAAATGCGTTTGAAAAATCGCTGCGCAAATACTGTGTGGAAAAAAAAAATGCAACACCCACCATTTTAATCTGTAGGGCCTTTGCTTTAACAATATATATAGTGTTTGGGGGTTCAACGTAATTTTCTTGCAAAAAAAAAATATGTTTTCATGTAAACAAAAAGTGTCAGAAAGGGCTTTGTCTTCAAGTGGTTAGAAGAGTGGGTGACGTGTGACATAGGCTTCTAAATGTTGTGCATAAAATGCCAGGACAGTTCAAACCCCCCCCAAATGACCCCATTTTGGAAAGTAGACACCCCAAGCTATTTGCTGAGAGCAATGTTGAGCCCATTAAATATTTTTTTTTTTTGTCCCAAGAGATTGAATAATGAAAAAAAAAAATATATATATATTTTTTTTACAAAAAGTTGTCACTAAATGATATATTGCTCAAACATGTCATGGGCATATGTGGAAATACACCCCAAAATACATTCTGTTGCTTCTCCTGAGTACGGGGATACCACATGTGTGGGACTTTTTGGGAGCCTAGCTGCGTACGGAACCCCAAAAACCAAGCACCGCCTTCAGGCTTTCTAAGGGAGTAATTTTTTTATTTCACTTCTCACTGCCAATCACAGTTTCGGAGGCCATGGAATGCCCAGATGGCATAAAACCCCCCAAAATGACCCCATTTTGGAAAGTAGACACCCCAAGCTATTTGCTGAGAGGTATTGTGAGTATTTTGCAGATGTCGCTTTTTGTCACAAAGTTTTGAAAATTGAAAATAAAAAATAAAAAAAAAATTTTTTTTTCTTTACTTTCTTCATTTTCAAAAACAAATGAGAGCTGTAAAATACTCACCATGCCTCTCAACAAATAGCTTGGGGTGTCTACTTTCCAAAATGGGGTCATTTGGGGGGGTTTTGTGCTATTTTGGCATTTTATGGCCTTCGAAACTGTGATAGGTAGTGAGGAGTGAAATCAAAAATTTGCACCCTTAGAAATCCTGAAGGCGGTGCTTGGGTTTCGGGGCCCCGTACGCGGCTAGGCTCCCAAAAAGTCCCACACATGTGGTATCCCCATACTCAGGAGAAGCAGCAAAATGTATTTTGGGGTGCAATTCCACATATAACTATGGCATGTGTGAGCAATATATCATTTAGTGACAACTTTTTGAAGAAAAAAAAAATTATTTTTTATTTTTTGTCTTTATTCAATCACTTGGGACTAAAAAAAAAAATATTCAATGGGCTCAACATGCCTCTCAGCAAATAGCTTGGGGTGTCTACTTTCCAAAATGGGGTCATTTGGGGGGGTTTTGTACTTCTCTGCCATTTTAGCACCTCAAGAAATGAAATAGGCAGTCATAAATTAAAAGCGGTGTAAATTCCAGAAAATGTACTCTAGTTTGTAGACGCTATAACTTTTGCGCAAACCAATAAATATACGCTTATTGGCATTTTTTTTTACTAAAGACATGTGGCTGAATACATTTTGGCCCAAATGTTTGACTAAAATTGAGTTTATTAGATTTTTTTTTATAACAAAAATTAAAAAATAAGGTTTCTTGGTGATCTTCAATCCCCATTTTTTTCAGTTTATGAATGACCTTAGGGAACCACAACTGTTAATTTAGGTGGGGGCCCCAGCATAGGGATAGGGTTCTGACCTTGAACCACCCTGTGCATCAACTAATTAGCGGTCTGCCTGGGTGTCTTTTTTATACATTCTTGACTCCTTAAATAACCCGTCCACCATATAAACACCCCAAAAAACTTGTGTTAAATATGGTACACAAAAGAAAAAAATTGGTGTTAAACAGGTGGTACAAGGTATAGTTAGACTCAATGCTTTTCGCGGGTTAGGCTTCTTCAAGAGACTCTCGGGGTGAAATGGTTCATATACATGAAGATAGATGGAACAGCAGAAAACAGAGGAGAGGCACAAACATTGGAGTACCAAACAGGTGGAGCGTATATTGGGGTAGGTTATTGAACCAGGTAGGGTATTATATCCTCACCACTCAGGATTATGGGTCTCCTGTCCCAAACACCCCTGACAATGGACCAACCAAAAGATAAAGAAGGACACTGATGTGATGTAACAGCATTCAAGCATGGGACCTTCTTCAAGCCACATGTGAAGACTAACTATCCCTTGCACTACCTGTTTAACCATAATTTTTTTCCAATTTGTTACATATTTAACACAAGTTTCTTGGGGTTTTTGTACAGTGGGTGACATATTTCAGGGGGTTTGTGCCGAGTATTATTCTCTGTATATGAATTGGTGATTTGACATTTTTCTTGTATTCTAAATTAAATAAAGTATTTGAAGTTTTAACACTTGAGTTGGCTGTGTGTTCCTGAGGTTGTTGGCACCTGTAAAGTCCCACACTGCTTCTTTTTTCTAAAATATATGAAACTAAGTCCATCTACATAGTCTTTAAGAAAATGTCTGGATTCGTAGAACGATCATAGAGATAGAAGACTGCCTAGTTTCATTATCATTTTTCTATGTAAATTTCTAGTAGTAAAATTCTGTAAATTTATATTTCAGAAAGTGTCAAATATAATACTTAACGTGTTTTAGAGCTTTTTGACTGCAAAGATCTGTGATCAGAGGCATGCACTCTTCAACCAGGTTCCCTCCAGAGGTGGCTAAAGCCTTGTACACACGATCAGATTGTTGGACCTACAGAGCGTCAGACTTTTGTCTGAAGGGCGTGTGCCAGGAACTTGTCTTGCATACTTAAGCCTCTTACACACGATAGGATTGTTGCCCAAGAAAACCGTGGAATTTTGTCTGAAGGGTGTTGGCCCAAACTTGTCTTGCATACACATGGCCACACAATTTTTGGCCAACAAACACAAATGTAGTGACAAACTACGTTGTTTTTCAGCTCTTTAGCGCCACCCTTTAGGCTCTTTCTGCTAATTTCGTGTTAGTAGAAGATTGGTGAGTGTTGATTCATGCTTTTCATTTCGCACTTTTCATTTCGCACTTTTCAGTTCACGCTTTTCATTTCGCACTTTCCAGTTCGTTCCTGAACGGCCGTTCGTCAACCAGCCATGTTGTGGAATCGGAGGAGATAACGTGTTATTTATTATTGGCCTTGGATTTATAGCTTTGACATTATTTTTTTTTGGTTGAATAATGATTTGATTTGGTATATTTTCTATATTTTTGGATGCATAGAATGCACTTTTTGGTTAAGTTCTATTGGCAGATAGCATGTCTAATTTTATTTGTTTTCTTAAAAAAAAAAAAAAAAAAAATAAATAAATAAAAAAAATAAAAAAATTGTGTAGAATAATAGTATAAAAGTATAAAACTTAGTAATGTGTTTTACTTCAAATGATAGTTTGGGAGTAGGCAGTTACATTTAAAAAAATACAATGTAAAATTGACAAGGGACACCACCATAGTTGTATCTTTGATCTTAAAAACTACGGGATAATGGTGTTGTGGTAACTTGCCCAAATAAAAAAAAAAGCATAATAATATTATTCTTGATATCACTAGAAAAAAAAAAGCCTTTGAAAATTTGTTTGCAATAACTCCATCAGTATCACCAGCAAAGCAGCTTCATTATTATCCCCTTAAAGAAGAAGAGAATATGCGCTGTATTTCGAGATTTCATAATTTGCCACGTCACGAATGTTAATTCTCCCTTACGAACGCTAGTTTACAAGACCGACCACTACTGGCTCGTCCTTGCTTCCGAACATGCGTGTTTGTACTTTGGACTTTTGTCTGACGGACTTGTGTACACACGCTCGTAAAATCCAACATTTGTTTGGGGAAAATTTGAAAACCTGCTATCAAACATTTGTCCGCAGAAAATCCGACAACAATTGTCCGATGGAGCATACACATTGTCGGATTTACCGCCAGCAGCTTGTCATCAAACATTTCCCATCGGAAAGTCTGATCGTGTGCACGAAGCTTTAGTGTTCCTTGAGCAGTGAGCATAGTGCAAAAAGTTCCTATTATCAATTTCCCTTGGCAGAGCCAGCATTGTGGAACCAGTAGAGCCTCTCTTTCTATTAAAGAGACATTTTGCCTACTTGCTCCCAGTATAGTAGAACATTCTTCCTACTGGCCATCAATGTAAGGGGGCACTAACTTGACCACCAAATGTGATTGGGCATATTTCACCATGACCACCTTTGTAAGGGAGAGATCCATCGCTCCAGGATGATCCACCCAAACTCAATCCCACAGCTGTTCCTATGGTTAGAGAACCCAGGTGCAGGCACGGCACAAGCTGATGAAGACGCAAACCAAGGAATCTGAACGGCCGCACTCCAAGAAAAGTTCAAAAGCCTTTATTGGTAAAATATGGAATCACACAAAAATAGGTCACAGCAAAGCAAGAAAATAGCTAATGCATTTCACACTACCAAGAGTGCTTACTCATAGCTGAGAGTGCCTGTGCTATGAGTAAGCACTCTTGGTAGTGTGAAATGCATTAGCTATTTTCTTGCTTTGCTGTGACCTATTTTTGTGTGATTCCATATTTTACCAATAAAGGCTTTTGAATTTTTCTTGGAGTGCGGCCGTTCAGAGTCCTTGGTTTGCGTCTTCATCACCTTTTTAAGGGAACCCTGTTGAACACCAATGTAAGGAGTGACCTTTCCCTCTGACCACCAACATAAGGCACTCTTCCAACAGACACAGGGCCTTCAGAAAGGGACTACCAATGGTTAAACACAAATCATGCAGGCATGGTTTATTGTTGTCTCAATCAGGAAACCTTCCCTGAAAATTGCCTTTCAGCCATTGCTGGTGTGCATGCTTGTAAACAGGAAATGGGCACAAAGGGGTCATGGCAGATCAGCAGAACTGAGATGTAATAAAGAACAAAAAAAGATAAAAATGTTTATTTTTATACAAAAAAGGAATGGCATTTAGGTAAGACACACAGCTATTTTGCAAAAGAAATGTAATTCAATTAGGGTTTACACAATATATCTACTTTAAATGACCACGTTTTCTACCTGTTAACCCTTTTATACTCATCTACTGTTAAGAGAAGTCATACTATGCTGTTGCCCCAATTAAAATGTTGACATTTTACCACTATGTGTACTTGAAACAGAGTAACCACAGCAGAGAGATATCCAGGCTAGAAGCTTATAGAGCAAAACTCCCACACAGCAAACCCAATGGAAAGCAGATTTCAGGTAACTGATAGCCGATTTAATGACTTTTGAGCGTGTAAATAAAAGACCGTTTTAATACATTTACTTTGAAATCTCTTGTAACAGTAACACGCAGAGGAAAATTCATCTATAGATTGAAGACTGAAGAATTATTATTTTAGATCGTGGTATTACCAACCATCGACATAAACTGCATATGTTGCTTCATTCAGCAAAGGAGGTTTAAAGATTACAGCCATAAAGCAGTCATTATTACCCACACAGAATATTGCAGCTCAGATTGATGGCAATTTAGAGAAACATCTGGGAGAAGGAAAATATTCAAATCCAGCTGCTGCTTCCAGATATTCCTGGAGAATTGCTCCAGGATTATAGTTATGGATTACTGCTACAGAAATAATAACTGTTTCTAGTGCTTAAGACTCCTACATTTTGTCCTAGGTTTGTTTGTTTCATTTCATAAAGTGTAAGGATGAAGCCATCCCCTCCATATGGATATGAAAAGTACACACTACATGCAGTAACAACTATGGTTATTACAACGTATTTACTTTAGGTAAATTAATGAAAGTATATCTAAGTCCAAGAACACAAATGTAATATATACCGTATTTATCGGCGTATAACACACACTTTTTCCCCCTTAAAATCGGGGGAAAGTCGTGGGTGCGTGTTATACGCCGATACCCCAAAAAAAAGTGCCCAAAAAAATAAAACGGCGCCGAAAAACAGCGGGCGCCGCCGAAAAAAAAAAGAGCGCCGCCGGAAAAAAACGAGCGCCGCCGAAAAAGACCGATCTGTCTGTTCCGCTCTGCTCGCAGTCCCGCCTCCCTGCGCTCGCTTCCAAAACAGCAGGGAGGTGGGACTGAGAGCAGGAGCCGAACAGACGGCTCTGGCTTTTCCGGCTCCACTCGCAGTCCCGCCTCCCTGCGCTCGCTTCCGAAACAGCAGGGAGGCGGGACTGAGAGCAGGAGCCGAACAGACGGCTCTGGCTTTTCCGGCTCCACTCGCAGTCCCGCCTCCCTGCGCTCGCTTCCGAAACAGCAGGGAGGCGGGACTGAGAGCAGGAGCCGAACAGACGGCTCGGGCTTTTCCGCCGACGCTCAATCTTTTCCGGCCGCGCAGACTTCTAGGCGGCAATTTTAAATGTGGAAAAGATGGAAATGACGCTGGCAAGCTGCAACTGACACTGACAAGCTGCAGATCACACTGACAAGCTGCAGATCACACTGGGCAAGCTGCAGATCACACTGGGCAAGCTGCAGATCACACTGGGCAAGCTGCAGATCACACTGGGCAAAGCTGCAAATGACGCTGGGCAAGCTGCAAATGACGCTGGGCAAGCTGCAAATGACGCTTAAATGTAAGTGTTTTTTTTCCCTAAACTTCCCTCCTAAAACTTTTTTTCCTTAAAATGCCCTCCTAAACTTGGGGTGCGTGTTATACGCCGGTGCGTGTTATACGCCGATAAATACGGTAGTTGTAACCATGTTGTTAGCTTTAGTTTTCTTTTTTAAGGCGATTTTTTTTGCTAGTACAGATAATTACTATTTGATAAATACCTGTCAGAACTCCATTGTAATTGTAACTTGCTGTACACTGAACAGCTATCTCAAACAATGTTATCAGCGTGTCCTTCTGCAGAATAAATTTGGGGAAAGTCACACTCCTCCCTGATGGTATGGCATGATGGATAAGGGCTCTTTCACATGGGGCGGATCAGTGCAGATCCGCCCCGTGGATATCCGCTTGCTCAGCGGGGATCGCCGGAGCGATCTCCGCTGAGCAGGAAGATGACAGGTCCGTCTCTGCACACTGCGCAGGGACGGACCTGTCACAGCGCCGCTCTCCCCTATGGGGGATCGGGTGACGACGGACCATAGAGTCCGTCGTCATCCGATCCGCTCTGCAGACGGATGGAAAAATAGGGTTTTCCTCCGTCTGCAGAAACGAACCACAGCGGGCACGGACGAGAGCGGGTGTCAGCGGATGCTCATCCGCTGACACCCGCTATCCCATAGGGATACATGTATGTCCGTTTTTCATCCGAAAACAGATGGATGAAAAACGGACATACGGACCATCCGTGTGAAAGAGCCCTAAGTGTCTGCCTGTGTTTCTCAGCATTGATGACACCATTGATCCTGACCAAATCTCCAACTCCATTTGCAGAGATTCAGTCCCAAACTTGCAAGGAACCTCCACCATGCTTCACTGTTGCCTGTAGACACTCATTATTGTACCGTTCTCCAGCCATTCGCTACCAAATTGCCTCCTGCTACAGCCAAATATTTCAGATTTTGGCTCATCACACCCGCTGCCATTTTCTGCACATCGGTTCCTATGTTTTTGTGCATAGTTGAGTCGCTTAGCCTTGTTTCCACGTCGGAGTTATAGCTTTTTGACTGCAATTCTTCCATGAAGACCACTTCTGGCCAGACTTCTCCAGACAGTAGATGGGTGTACCTGGGTCCTACTGGTTTCCGCCAGTTCTGTGCTGATGGCACTGCTGGACATCTTCCAATGTCAAAGAGATGTAAGCATGATGTGTCTTTTATCTCCTGCATTGTTTCCTTGGCCGACCACTGCATCTGCGTTGCCCGATCAATGGTGTCCTCATTGCTGAGAAATACAGGAAGATATTTATTTATCATGCCATACCATCAGGGAGACATGTGATTGGCCCCAAATGAATTCTGCAGCATGGCAATGACCCCAAATGTGCAGCCAATGTCATTAAGAACAATTTTCAGGGTAAAGAAAACAAGAAGTCCTGGACGTGATGGTTTGGCCCCCACAGAGCCCTGATCTCAACATCATGGAGTCTGTCTGGGATTACATGAAGAGGCAGTAGTATCCGAGGCAGCCTACATCCACAGAAGATCTGTGGTTAGTTCTCCAAGATGTCTGGAACAACCTAGCTGTTGAGTACCTTCAAAAACTTTGCAAGTGTACCTAGAAGAATTGATGCTGGTTTGAAGCCAAAGGGTAGTTTAATGTAGCTTTCTCTTCTGTTCGCCCACTGTGAATTTTGTAAATTGATGCAAATAAACAATTAAAATATATATTTTTAAAAGGATTCTTATGCCACGTACACACGATCGAAATTCTCGTCAGAAAAAGCTCTGATGGTTTTCCTGACGGAATTCCGACAGAATTCCGCTTAAACTGTCTTGCCTACACACAGTCACACCAAATTCCGACCGTCAGGAATGCAATGACGTACAACACTACAACACTACGTACAACACTACAACGAGCCGAGTTCAATGCTGAATTTTGCATGTCAGAATTGCTACAGACGATCGGAATTTCCGATAGAAACCTTTTCCGTCTGAAAAATTGAGAACCTGCTCTCAATTCTTTGCTGTCGGAAATTCGGCCAGCAAAATTCCTATGGAGCCTACACACGGTCGCATTTTCCGATGAAAAGCTCTCATCGGTCTTTTTCTGGCCGGAATTCCGATCGTGTGTACGCGGCATCAGTTTACAGCATTTCCCCCCTAATACAAATAAATTAGTGCTGCCTACCTCATAAAACACTATGGGGGTTATTTACGAAAGGCAAATCCACTTTGCACTACAAGTGCAAAGTGTATTTGAAATTGCACTGAAAGTGCACTTGGAAGTTTTATTATACAATCATATGCAAGCTAAAATGCTGTTTTTTATTTTCCTTGTATGTCCCCCTCGGATCTACAGCAACTGCACTTCCAAGTGCCCTTTTAGTGCAATTTCAAGCGCACTTTGCACTTGTAGTTTGCACTTGCAGTGCAAAGTGGATTTGCCTTTAGTAAATAACCCCCTGCGTGGTGACTAGTGCATCATATTATACAAATTATTTATTTTATAATAATTGTGCAATTATAAAATAAAAGTTAAAATTAAAATAACAACACTTCCAAAATATATTAACAATTATACTTCCATATATTTTACTTTATAATTGCACAATTGTATAATTTGATGCACTAGTTAACACACTATGGGGTTGATTTACTAAAGGCAAATCCACTTTGCACTGAAAGTGCACTTGAAAGTGCAGTCGCTGTAGATCTGAGGGGGGCATGCAAGTCAAATAAAAAACAGCATTTTAGCTTGCACATGATTGGATGATAAAATCAGCAGAGCTTCCCCTAATTTCAGATCTTCCCTTTAGATCTACAGAGACTGCACTTGTAGTGCAAAGTGCATTTGCATTTCCTAAATAACCCCCAGTGTGTTATGAGGTAAGTGCTGCACTAACTTATTTGTATTATATGTTACACATTTAAAGGAGTGTGGTGGGTGCTGGCAGCTTTAATTAATTAATTTATTTACTTTTGTTTGACATGTAGCTGCTACACAATTTTTTTCACACCTGTCTAAACCTTTTGCTCAGTAATGTACATTTGACATCAGCTGCATCAGCTGATTTTACATTCCAATAGAATGGGATGAGGAGTGAAACAGTTTGGAAGTGAACAAAAGCCCATAGACATGTGACGCTAAAGCCTCGTACACACAATCTGATTTTCCGACGGGAATTGTGTGATGCCAGGCTGTTGGCAGAAAATCCGACCGTTTGTACGCTCCATCGGACAATTGTTGTCGGATTTTCCGTGGACAAATGTTGGATGGCAAGCTTTAAAATTTTCCGCGGACAAATTGTGTACACAAAGTCCAAAGTACAAACACGCATGCTCGGAAGCAAGGACGAGCCGGAAGCGGTCAGTCTTGAAGTTGAATTGAAATTGAAGTAAAACACATAGCCAAGTATTATTCTCCACAATTTTTTTATTGTGCATTAAAAAAAGAAAACAAATAAAATTAGACATGCTATCTGCCAATAGAACTTAACCAAAAAGTGCATTCTATGCATCCAAAAATATAGACAATATACCAAATCAAATCATTATTCAACCAAAAAATAAAATAAAAGCTCATGCATGTATCCTGCTTCTTAATATAGGGGGTCGACAATGCCAAGAGTTGATGAAAGCAGGGGTCCGTTATCCGGACATAATTCTGAAAATCATCTGGATTATTCTTCTGGAGCTCCCGCAGCAAAGGCATATGACATAATTGGTCACGATTAATAGAGCAACCAATTTTTGGTGCAAGAAATCCTCCTCCTCCTGTTCCTGGACTGGATTTGGGTCAAAGCAATAACTCCAAGGCCAATAATAAATAACACGTTATCTCCTCCGATTCTGCAACACGGCTAGTTGACGAATGGGCGAATCAACACTCACCAAACTTCTACTAACAAGAAGTTAGCAGAAGGAGCCCAAAGGGTGGCGCTAAAGAGCTGAAAAACCACGTAGTACATCACTACGTTCGTGTTTGTTCCTGTTTGTTGGCTGACAATTGTGTGCCGTTTGTATGCAAGACAAGTTTGGGGCCCACGCCCTTCGGACAAAAGTCCAAGGTTTTTTCTGCAGAAAATCCGATCGTGTGTACGAGACTTTAGGCTAGCCATACATCTGTCAGTTTTATAGAGCGATCAGACTTTCAATTCAATATTTTGTCAAAATGGCAGAACAATTGAAGACATAAAATGGTGGTTTTGATCAACTACAAAGAGATGTGAACAAACATGTCTGATTGCATCTTGTGGAAAATCGCTTTCGAAAGTGAGATTGCCTAATGCCCCGTACACACGGTCGGAAATTCCGACCACAAAATCCGTCTGATTTTTTCAGACGGATTTTGTCCGACACTGGTGTTGCATACACACTGTCAGACAAAGTTGTCAGAATCCGATCATCCTGAACGTGGTGGCGTTCGTTGCGTATGACGGGACTACGTAGAGGCTAGTAGCCAATAGCTTTGGTCTTGTAATGTGATCTGAGCATGCGTGGCACTTTGTCCGTCGGAATTCGCTACACACGATCGGAAAAAGTCCGATAGGACTTTGTTGTCAGAAAATTTGAGAGCAGGAGATAAAACTTTGTCCGTCGGAAAATCCGACGGAAAAAGTCCGATGGAGCCTACACACGGTCGGAATTTCCGACAACATTTTCCGATAGGACATTTTCCGTCTGAAAATCTGACCGTGTGTATGGGGCATTAGTCTTTTTTGTTTTCATTCTAGCAATAAACTACATTGCCATTTTATTGCCTGGTTTTGAATTTACAAAAAATCTAGTTTTGGTGGTCAATTAAACTCATGGATGGTAGATTGCTTAGTCTCTGGTGATTATTTGTAAAGGTTGACAACACTGATTGGGATTTCAGTGCAGCAGCAAAGATGTTTTCAGCTCACTACAGGGAGTTATGAGCTCACTGGATTTCTAGCAGAAGCAACAGATATTTTTCAGTACTAGCATTTTATAGGGGAAACACTATATTTAAGTATTGCAGAGATGTACTGAATGTAAATGGTTTATTTTGCTCAGGTATACACCTTGAGCACAACGCCGATACCCTCACTGCAATTCTGGGAAGCAATAGCAATTGACCAGGAAGACCTAACTTCACAGACAGCATTAGCCCAACACACCACAGACTGCATCCAGTCATCTTAACCTTTACGATAAATATCACATTTCGAATCATGTACTTTAGTTTCAACATCCCAAACCTAAGCAATGGACTAATTTGAACTTTCAAGGACTTACGGCTTTTTGATGGTGTACAACAGGCTGGGTGATCGTCATCACTGCAATTTAATGCAATGAGTAAATAATTGCAGATTACAGCATGGCCATGAACTTGATTCACATTTCCCATTGTACTCTTCAAAATCATGTGTATTAAGATGAAAAAAAAAACACACACACATACCCTATCATCGCAAATAAAATAACAATAGAAAGGTTTTGTGAAGTAGTGACACCTAACTTGTAGAATGTACATGACTGGGGTACCATTTATTTCTCTCTCTTCCTAAATTATATTAAAATAACCAGACCACACAATTTCCTTAATTTTCAACTGGGTTGAAAATGTAACATGTATCAGCCATGTCATTGTTTGTTTTATATTTTGTGTACGTGCTCACACAAAGCACATTAATCTGGGTTTCCATCAGTCTGACCCCCCCCCCCCCCCCCCCCCCCCCCCGAAGAATGTTCCAATCAACAAAGCTCCTGTTCCCTGAGTAGCATTGTTTATTGCAATCTGTTTGATAGTGGGTTTTACAGACCCGACTGGGACAGGGGCTTTTGGAGGGGGCTACAGGGTAGCCTCCTGCCTACTGACTATGGGCCCTAGTTTTTGCGGGGGCTCTATTCTTTGGAAGGTGCGTTCCTGGGGGACCTTTGGAGTGGTTATGCTTCAGATTTGGGTCCATGTCTCCCCATGACACACAGACTCTGGGAACCTAGGACCTGGATACAGATTTGGGGCCTCTATTTCCAAACCAGCATTGACTGCTTTAACCCCCCCCCCTCCTAGAATCAGAGACTCAGAGCAGATTTTAACATAATCAACTCAAAGCAGCCTGATCCTGGGGTCTCCTACTATAATCTGTTTACTAAGGTGTCTTTCTCTCGTGGTATCATTTCCCCATTGTGTGCCTCCTAAGTGTAAATTTCCATTGTTAATTGAGTCACCTATTGTTTCTGTCTGTCTGCTATTCCACTTGGAGATGTGACTAGCATTGTGTCCACTTTACCTGGTTACCGAACCATTGTGGGGTGTTTATATATTTATGTTAATTAGATTACTGTTTATGTTAGCTGTTCATTATTGTACTGATATTACTGTTTATAGTTTGCATTGTTTAGGGTAATGTGATCAAGCTCTTACCTGATTTTGTGTGGCATATACTGTATTATTTTAGAATTTACAATAAAGCCAGTTTAAGTTTGCAGCTCGTGTTGTCTAGTTCTTGGGGGTAATGCTCAGCTATAATACCTTGTTCCTGGTTCCAGAGGGGAGGAAGCTGTATCTTGACCTAGGCACCCAGGCTGGGTGCTAGGCGGTCCGTCACAGCAGGGTCTGGCTTTCCAGTGTGCTCCTGACCTTGTTTACAGTACAAAGCATAAGCATACAGTTAAAATGATAAAAATGCTTCTTCAGTTATACAGTCTGACTGCATAACATCTAAAAAAAATCTATGTTTTTAAAAGAATATAGTTATATAAGAAAAAAAAAAACAACAAGCATCATATGTGTAAATCACAATAAACACAGGAATATGAAAGAATATAAAATCTCTTTGCAGTGCTAGGGGTACCTGTCCAACACTACCTTGCGACCATACTTCTAATACATTCAGCCCCACAGCTGCAAAGGTTGAAGGGTTTAAGTGGGCTTTTTGTCGTTGATGACTCAATAAGCTAATACTGAATAGTGAGGTCAAAGTAGAATTGCGTCAGCTCTAGTTGTCAGCACACAAATGACGTTACTCCATCAACCAACCTGTAGCTTTGGCCCGCAAAGGGCTGTGATATGAAATCTGCAAGAAAAGAGAGAATTAGACACTACAAGTTACCGACACTGCTTCATAAAATTTGTAGAAGCTAATCTACAAACTGGTTAATAAACTTAATCAAATGGCGCGTACACATGGTCGGAATTTCCGACGGACTTTGGATTGAGAACCTCAATTTTTCCGACGGAAAACCTTTCTATCGGATTTTCCGATTGTGTGTATGCAATTCCGACATGCAAAATTCCGACGCATGCTCGCAAACAATTCGACGCATTCAACGTGTTTTATGCCGCTGTGTTACAGACCGACGGAATTTGGTGTGACCGTGTGTAGGCAAGACAGTTTGAGCGAAATTCCGACGGGAAAACCATCAGAGCTTTTTCGGACGAGAATTCCGACCGTGTGTACGCGGCATAAGGAACACTTGTATCCCCTGGCCTCCTGGCTGCCATGACTTGCTAAACGTCCCATTACAAAATTCCAGCACCTCTAACATGGGCGGGTGGGAGGAGACTTTTCTCTTGTTACACATTTGCATACTGAGAAGAATGTTATCCATGAGGCAATAGCATAACCCTCAATCCTTACTCACTCTAGCACCTTCTACCAATTCTATTACCCCCTACTCATAGGCCAACCCTTTATCCCTTCCTTTTCACCTTAACCAGTCCCTGACTGGAACAACTAACAACAGCAAATAACAACAACAAATGAACACACGGCTCCAGTCACCATCCACGATGTGTTCAGGACACATGATATCACTATATAGTCAGTATTATCGATGTTCTTGTTAAAAAGCTGAAGAAGACAACTAAGGGCTCATTTACACTTCAAAACATGGCTTCACACACGCTTTTTTAAAAGCATCTTCCACTAAATAAAATTGCTAGCTTACAGTCCTGTTTACACCTTGCCTTTGGTTTGCTTTGCTTTGCTTCACTTTGCTTCAAAAATTATACCCCATGTCACTTTAGTGGTGCTTCAAAGCATCTTTAAAGCTTCCATAGAAGTCCATAACAAAGCTCGCTCGAAGCACCTGAAGCTTTTGAGAGTAGGTGCTTTAACGTGTGTTGAAGTTGAAGCAAGTATAAACAAGCCCTAATGGTTAGCTACAGGGTACAAGTTGGGATTCTGCATGGATCTCAACAAATCAGGCATCACCGAGTGACATCACTGTGTGCCTAAGGAAGAGATTAAAGTGGAGCGCCACCCGTTTTTTAAACCTATAAAAAAAAAATAATATTCACCTTCCTCGATCCGAAACGGTTGTTTTTTTTTTTTTTTTACTTACCTTTAGTTGTTTTCTTCGCTTCCTGGTTCTCCTTCCCTCAGATATGGGCGGGGATATTACGGCTATTTCATAATATCCCCTAGCCCGCACTGTCTCCTGGGAGCTTGTGTCATAGCTCCCAGGAGTCAGTGCGGTGGCCTGGCCCGAGATAGCGCGAGACTTCAAACTGAACGTGAAGTCATCACGACAGTCACGTTCGGTGGGAGTTTCAAAAAACGTCACTTTCGACGCCGCCGCCGTCGCCGTTGTGATGGCAACAGGAGATGCTGACGGCGCATGCGCGAGATTTCAATGAATGGGCGTCAGTGAAATCCAGGAAGAGAACGTTTTCACTCGCCCACAGGCAAGATGGAGAAAACAAAGAGACTTTTTATAAAGTAAATTTTGAATAGAAAAAACGAAAGGCTAAAGTGCAAGAAACCGGACTGGTGAGTGAATCAATTACCAAAAAGATTATTTATTAAGGACCTTTGAAAAAAAAAACGTCAGGGGCAGTGTAGCTCCGCTTTAAGAGGTTGATTTACTAAAAGCTAATAGACTGTGCACTTTGCAAAGTGCAGTTGCACTCAGCAAGTGTAGTTGCTCCAGAGCTTAGTAAATAGGTAAAGCTTCACTTTACAAAGACCACCCAATCACATGCAAGGAAAATAAAAAACAGCATTTTTGTTTGCACATGATTTGATAATGGAAGTCAGCAGAGCTTCTGCTCATTTACTAAGCTCTGGAGCAACTGCTCTTGTAGAGTGCAACTGCACTTTGCAAAGTGCACAGTCTATTTGCCTTTAGTAAATCAACCCCTATGTGTTACAAAACATTACTTTACACTGTGATCAATAAATAGTTTGCAAGCAATGTACTGGTCAGACGTGGTGTTTTGATGATTCCGGATAGCATGACACCATCCACTTTGCAACACTACAACACTCAATATCATTAGGCTGGGAAACCATCTAGGGTGCACCATTCTTTTTCTCTATTCCCCATAGACCTGACATGAAGCTTTGGGTAACTTACAACAACATCCTTGCATTTGATTATAAACCTCAAAGCTCAGACGCTCATCCTTTGCTATTATCCTCTCTGCGCTGCACATTTTTTTATTTTTTTATTTGTTACGTTCAAGTTGTCATGAAAAAAATGTTAATGAAATATTTGCTTAGAAGTCCTCTCTGGGCCAGGCTGATAACCTATCTGTGTTTGAGTTCGGCTTCGCGTTTTCTAAATACTCATCTTCTGTCTGTTTAGCTTATTGATTAGTTTGGCAGGAAAAGCAGCCTTGTCATCAGTGTGCAAGGTCAAACTAAACAAAAAGGGACAGTAGTCAGAGACAAAAAAAAAAAAGACAAAAAAAAAAGAAATGATAAAATGAGAGAAGGAAAAGGCGATAAGAGTACAGATAGAATTCCAAACATGCAAGGACTCAACCTGAAGGATGACTCTGGGCAACAAGTAAGATCAGTCAGTGGACTGTTAAGTTATATGTATTCACCTTCCCTATTTGTTCTGGTGATTGTTGTCACAAGGATAGGAAGTGATAGGGAAATCTACAATTTTGCAGTTGTCACCAGAGCAGGAATAGAGAAGAAGGCTTACATGGGTGACACCTTTTCCAGTAACAACTGTCTTAGGCCAGCCATAAACGGTTCGAATCAGGGCAGGTTCAGCAGAAACCATTAATTGGCAAGCTGAATGTACCAAGTTGATCGATCGATCAACTTGGGTACAACCAGCCTGTCGGATTCTCTTGCGATTATCACTAGCGGTCGCTATAGCAGCCACTGATAATCACCATCTTCTCTCAGCGGGGATGGCAAGGAGAAGACAAATGCTTGGCAAGTGGGATTCCCATGTCAACACTGTCTGTGTTGATGGAGGAATCAAGTGAATTTCTTTCCTGCAATCCGTGGATGCAGAAAATAAATTTGCTCTGTGTATGGCCGGCCTTTGAAGGGATTTGCCTCTCAGTTTGAGGAGATTTCCTCTCCCCTTCTGTTGTATCTGCTTTCTCTTGATAACCTGCAGTACTCTGGGAAATCTTTGTCATGTACTTAAAGTGGATTTAAACCCCCCATTTTTTTTTTTTTTTGGTGATGTCATAATGTAGATAGTAATAAGATTTCCTTTCATTTGAGCCCAGTCTTGCCACACAGATTTACTCGAGGCCTGAGCAATCCTCTTTTATTGTTCAGTTAGAGAAATCTTGACAAAGTCTTGAAAACTTTGTTAAAAATGCCCCCTTGCTGTGAGTGACAGGTGATTTACATATCTCATGCACTAGCCTGAGACAGGCACATCCTGTGTAAAAAGTTCACAATTCACATCCCCCTTCCCTCCCCTCCCCTCCAGCTCTCCCAGCTTTGCTGTGTTTTGACTGGATGTTTCTCATCATGGGATGCAGTGAACAGTCAGCAGACTATAGACAGACAAGTGATTTAGGGGACATGTATGTAGTCAGAGCTGGGTAGAGTAGAACATCCAGTGATCTGATGATAACCTGTCTCAGGCTAGTGCATGAGATATGTAAATCACCTGTCACTCACAGCAAGGGGGCGTTTTTGACAAAGTTTTCAAGACTTTGTCAAGATTTCTCTAACTGAACAATAAAAGAGGATTTCTCAGGCCTCGAGTAAATCTGTGTGGCAAGACTGGGATCAAATGAAAGGAAATCTTATTCTCTACATTATGACATCAATTTGGGGTTTACATCCACTTCAATGTTTATTTGGAAAACAAAGATTGTATATAGTGTATAATAAAAACACAATGTAAAGTGCAACTGAACACTTTCTTCAGCATCCACAAGTTTTTTCCTAAGGCAGGCATGCTCAGCCAGTGGTCCACAGGCCAAATGTGGTCCGTGGAGCCGTCTGATGTGGCCCGCATCCCCAATATGCACAGCCTCCTTCAGATGCACAGAACTCCACTGAATGTTTATTTGTCCTCCATATGTTATATAAAAAACGCTATTGCAGGCGACTCCCCGCTCTTCTCTTTCTTTCCTAACACAGAGGCACAGGGTGAGGAGCCTTTAGCCGAGTGGATTACATCTAGTAGCATTCATACATGGGTTTTGAAGGGGGATTGCTTAAAAAATACTGTATATACTCGATTATAAGCTCAGTATTTCACCACATTACTCGAGTCAAGCACTTTTCTGCAGCAGAAAATTACATTTTCCGACCGACTTTGGGGCCCCGTATCTCAGGACCACTTGGTGCTAGGAACACATAATTTGGTGTGCAAACCCAGTGGAAACAGCACCAGCTGGGGTTCCTAGCACCAAGTGGCCGCGAGGTACGGGGCCCCAAAGTCGGTTCGGAAAATGTAATTCTCTGCTGCAGAAAAGTGATTGACATTTTCTGAACCGAATACCTTTTGATATGTTGTAGTGCTGGTTCCACCCGGTTTGCACACCAAATTTTGGGTTCCTAGCACCAAGTGGCCCCGAGATACAGGGCCCCAAATTCGGTCAATTGTGTACATCTGCAGCAATGTAATTTCGGGACCCTTTGGGTCCAGAGACCAAAAAACTGTGGCTGCAGCTAGGAAGCATCTAGGAACCCTTAACTACAGAGTTTGAAGTTCGGGGGACCTATGGCTGCAAATGGGCACAGTGAGGCATGCAAATGGGCACAGTGAGGCTGTAAATGGGCATTGTTGACCCTCTTTTCCACTTACAGTAGCTGCGTATGTCTCACCCTAGGCTTATACTCGAGTCAATAAGTTTTCCCAGTTTTTTGTGGTAAAATTAGGTGCCTCGGCTTATATCCGGGTTGGCTTATACTCGAGTATATACGGTAAGTTTATTGCACAACTAGGACTTACGCTTCTCTGGTCTATTGTTTTTTTTGTATAGCTTGTCCACAGTCCTTGTTTTGGCAATTCAAGGGATGGCTGCAAAGACCCTGGTATAGTGAAGGCTGCAACACTGGTTTGGAGATTTTTTGACTGGTCACACCAGTGCGAGAGTGGGATTAATGGTGATCTGGTTAATACATTTTTTTATTTTTGTGATTAAACAGTGGGTAAACATCCAACGGGGATTGGTCCCACGATAAAAACAAATGGCCCCTGCCCCCACCAAGGAGCACATGGAAGGGTGACGTATGTCAAACAAAACCAAAGAAAATTCTCAGCTTTACTTACCCACCAGTCTGCAACCAACTGAATTACCTGTCTAACAATATGCGTTAAAAAACAGGGTTTAGTTTGCACACCTTTGCAAATACATCCGTAAGCTGCAGAGCCACTTCATGCATGTATCTGCAAATGTGTGCAAACGAAACCTCTGTTTTTAATGCATACTGTTAGACAGGTTAATTTGGTTGGTTAGCAGGCTGGTTGATAAGTAGAGCTGGGAATTTTTTTTGGCTTTGTTTGACATGGGTCGCCCTTCCATGAGCTCCTTGCTGCAAAAGCCAGTTATATTGTGCCTTTAAGGAGGGGTGGGCTCCCTCCAGGCTCACCTGCCCTCTGCCTTCCATTATAATGCATGTGCTTCTACTATGGAGGCTCTCAACATTTTGAGTCAGGACTGCAGATAATATTGGGGTGCCGTGAACAGGCTCTGCAGCTTATACATGTATTTGCAAATGTGTGCAAACTAAACCCTGTTTTTAACGCAGGTGAACTCGGTTAGTTGCAGATTTCGTCAGATTTCGTCAGTAGAGTTGGGGATTTTATTGGCAAGGCATTCCCATGAATGCCAGATTTAAAACCAGAAATAAGTACATACTTGTTATACTGCAGGATGGAATTTTTAATATTAACCCCCCTGGCGGTATTCCCGAGTCTGGCTCGGGGTGGGAACTTCAGTACCAAAAGCGGTAACCCCGAGCCAGACTCGGGCTTGCATTGCAGGATACAGGGGGAAGTTACTTACCTTGTCCCCTGGATCCTGCGATATCTCCGATATGTGTGCTAGCTGTCTGCTCGCTCGATTCACACAGTGCCCGAGTGCCGCTGATCTCCGTTCCCTGCGACGTTATGACACACGGCAGCAGAGATCGGCGCCAAATTCAAAAAAGTTAAAAAACACAAAACACATACAGTACTGTAATCTTACAGATTACAGTACTGTATAAAAAAAATACACATCCCCTTTGTCCCTAGTGGTCTGCCCAGTGCCCTGCATGTCATTTTATATAATAAATAGATTTTTTTTCTGCCTGGAAACTGGAGATTGTCCATAGCAACCAAAAAGTGTCCCTTTATGTCAAAAGTGGTTTTAGACCAGCTAGAAAACAGCGATAATAAATTAGAATCACAATTTATCATCAAACACTAAATTTAATGACAGCGACTATTCTGCAACTGAGCAAATTTCTGTGTTTTTGATTTGATTACATTATTGAATAATTTTTATATATATTTTTATTATATTATAATTTATGATTTCATGTTTCAAACTTTATCATGCCCGGGATGTCTACTAGACTCTGGTTTGGACTGATTTAAGTGAGTTATTCATAAGAATTGCATGCCTACAATATAAAAACGCCAAATTTCCATGCAAAATAGTTGTACCGCTTTCAGCACAAAATTCCAGACAGAATCATACCGCCAGGGAGGTTAAAGGGTGGCTGTTATTCACATATGTGCAAAAGGGCTAATAGGTTTGTTTGTCGTATGCAGATAAAGCATTCTTGGACATCCCAAATCTTTCTGACGAAAACTGGGAACTTCTTAGTACATATTTTGTCACCACAATTTCCGCTAGGGACAGGATGATACAACTACATATCTTTCATAGAATATATTATACTCCATTAAAGCTCTACCGAATGCACAAAAGGGACCGTCCAACATGTCACAAATGTCACGGGTGATTTACTCCAAAATGCTCTGGAACTGCAAAACAATATGACCATTTTGGTCACAGGTAACCCATTTTATAGCTACTGATATTAATTTACTCAATGTGTGCAGTCCAAAGTGGTGTATATTAGCAGTGCTCAAGGACGTAGATTTACGATCATATCAAAAACAATTCCTACGCTTCTTACTGTTTAATGCTGTGTTGCCAGGAAAACTGCAGTGTTGCAATGAATATTTTCTACACCAATATCCCTCAATCCATAGAAGACCTTGCTTAATCAGGTATTGCCAACTTATAAACTCACCTATGAAGCTAGGGGATGTCTTAGTAAATTTGAGAAAATTTGGGGCCAGTGGACCGAACTTTCTGATACCTGTGTATTCCCTGACCTGTGATTCGGACTCACAACGTATGGGCAGTGTAGTGGGTTTAATAAGGTTCAATGAGGCTTAGAAACCTTATTTCTATGTGGTACCTGATTAATAAGACTTTTGTCTTCAAGTTTCTAATGTGCATTACTATATATGCATTACTATATGTGCTTAGTTGTTTACGTTTTTGCTTAGTTTAGAGCTGTTTGATATTCCCGATAGTTCAGGAATTATCTAAAGATTTAACCTATTACAATAATTTTCTAAATATAATTGACTTGTTATATTGTCAGAAATGATGTTGATGAGTTATCGGTACGCTTATACTGAATATTATCTGTACCATGCTTCTAATGTATTCTTTGTGTTGCAAATATTAATAAAACACTAGACATGTTTTCGTTTTTCGTTTTTTTTTCGTTATTTTCGTTCATTCGTTTTCGTACGAATGAACGAACGATTCGCAAAAAAAATTTAACGAATAACGAATCGTTCGAATCGTTCGAATCCGAAAAAAACTAATTAGAAACAACGAATGTACGAATGAAGAAAATCCGAAAAACGAAAACAGGAACAACGTAAATGAACGAAAAAATTCGTACATTCGTAACTTTTTTTTTGTTATTGAATTGGTAATTTTCCGTGTCCCCTACAATGGTGCTGCTTAACGTGCCTCGAATGGATTGAACGAAAAAATTCGTAAATTCGTAACTTTTTTTTTCGTTTTGTAATTTTCCGTGTCTCTCACAATGGCGTTGCTTAACGTGCTTCGGATGGATTGAACGAAAAAATTCGTAAATTCGTAACTTTTTTTTTTCGATTCGTAATTTTTCGTGTCTCTTAAAATGTAATAATAGCATACACATTACATAACATTATGAATTATGCTCCGAATATGAATCTACGAATGTTACGAATGTTACGAATGTTACGAATGTACGAATAAGTACGAATGCGTCAGAATTTCGAATAAACAAAAGTTAAACTAACGGAAATACGAATCAACGAAAAAATAACTTTGACGAAAATACGAATCGTTACGAATACAAACACCGATGACTTAGGAATGTACGAATCGTTACGAATACGAACACCGATGACTTACGAATTTACGAATCGTTACAAATCAACGGAAACAAAAAAAACGAAACGAAAATAAACAAATTTTTTTATTTATCTATAAAACACAGTTTAAAAGAAAAAAAAAAAAAGCTCATTCTTGCTGGCAGGTTTCACTGGTCTTTCTTATTAATAGCAGTCAGATGCAAATGATCCTGAATATGACTTCCATAAAGCAAATACAATACCAGAAAATCAAGTAGTTAGATTTCAAAGAAAGCTTTATTTTTCACTCCAAGGGCTCATTCACATGGGCAGGGGGGGGGGGGGGGGGGTCGCAGGAGGTTAAGCCATGGTTTTACTGCCCCCCGAAACTAGGGCATGCAGGCACTCAGGGCTGTACACATGCCATGATGGCTGTAATCTTTTGCTTCATAACCACAGTAAGAATTAAACATCATGTCACATTTAGTGGACAGTACCACTGCCAAACGTGACACATTCATTCAGTTGCTTTTTGGTGGGTCAGCATTTTGAGGGTTGAATCAGTCAGTGAGGGGGCGCCCTCTGAAAATGCGTTTCAAATGAGCAAGTGTGAACAAGCCTTGGAAGTACTTTCGCTTTTTTTTTTTTTTTTTAGAAAACTGATATTGTATCTTGATTTCTTGTACTTTCTTTCTTCGGGAAAGGTAACCGTAAAAATCTGAACAAGCTAAAAAATAGGTTTTTATTAATTTAACATTTGCATGTCATTTGTTTAAAAAGATATAAAGATTTTGCTAATAGAATATGTGCACATATATAAGTTTTCCTGTTTTGTCTGCATGGTGAGACCTTTGACCTTGTGATGCAAATAATGGCTGGAAAATAACAAGTCGAGTATCATTTCCCTTGGGCGGCAATATCAGTAGAAGCATTGACAACATTCATGAGGTCCCTGTGGGACTTACTTCCTAGCTATAAGAATGTGTATGTATAGACATGCCACCAAGTGACTTGCCATGCCCATCATTTAACAAGGGAAACAACTTAGAATTATGGCCTCTTAGATGTGTTTCAAGTGCTCTTTTGTAAGATACACACAAGTCAAAAATTAAATTAAAGTAACCCCATTTACTAAAATTCCATACTGATGTTAATGTAACATCAAAAATGGTTTTCAATATTTTAAAATCTGAAGCTCTCATTAAAATAATTCCTGTTGATCTTTCCATGGAGGTCCTACTTCAGGCTTTTACGTTTATAGGGTGAAAACAAGATATTTTTTCTCAATTGCAATTGTGTATTATAAACAGTGTTTTAGCAAACTAAATGTCATTAAGCATTAAATAGGGTTTACATCTGCTTAAAGTAATTTCTATTTTAACCAGCCTTTTTTTAAATGAATGCACCACCCACTGAGTTTTAAAGTATTGTATCACACTGACTTTACTGAACCAGGACAGTGTATCTCATCAACATGGAGCTCGTGGTTCTGGTTAGCCTCTGAAGTGTGACAGAAGCATCTTCACTCTTGTTCCACATTCAGCTTCCATTTTACGAATCAGACAGCCCCGGGTTACAAAGTCTGAAGGTCTGCAAAGGTAGCAGTGAGTGATGATTGAATCTCAGCAAAGGCCCCCCATCTCCAAAAAGACCATTAAAACAGCCATTAGTGGTGGATGTGTTCAATATGCCCGGATTGTTGATTAGTACGATAGTGATTGGTACGATGGACTGGAAAATTTTAAAGAACACACAGTTCAAATAAAAAATTTAATAATACAAGACAATCCAATCTGGATAAGATTTTGTCTGATCTGGTTTGTTCATTTTTAGTAAGCAGCATATTGTAATTATGATCATACAGATATTATAGCACATTTGTTTCATTTGAAAATAACATAATGGAATGCCCCTTCCTGGGTTAATAACTGTCTTGCAAATGTTTACCCGCTCTCGACTTTTATCTGGATCTTCATCTTTTATTTTGGCTTCTTTCCCTTAGTGGACCTGTACTACATAACAACCCTTCTGCTGGCTTTAACCACTTGCCTATTGGGCACTTTTACCCCCTTCCTGCCCAGGCCAATTTTCAGCTTTCAGCGCTGTCACACTTTGAATGACCATTGCACGGTCATGCAACTCTGTACCCATATGACATTTTTATCATTTTTTTTTCACAAATAGAGCTTTCTTTTGGTGATATTCACCACTGTGCTTTGTAATTTTTCTCCTTTACTGATGTGCTCTGTTGAGGCTGCACTGATGGGCACTGATGAGGTGGCACTGATGAACACTGATAGGTGGCATTAATGGGCACTGATCTGGCAGCACTGGTGGGCACTGATTATGAGGCACTGGTGAGGCTGCACTCATAGGTGGCACTGATTGGTGGTACTGATTGGCTCTGACAGGCTGCACTGAAGGGCACAAATAGGTGGCACTGATAGGCGGTACTTATGGACACTGATAGGTGGCATTGATGGGCACTGATTGGCACCACTGATGGACTCTGGAAGGTGGCACTGATGGGCACTAGTAGGTGTCAATGATGGGCACTGATAGGCAGCACTGATAGGTGACACTGATGGGCACTGATTATGAGGCACTGATGAGGCTGCACTGATAGGCGGCACTGATTGGTGGTACTGATTGGATCTGACAGGCGGCACTGATGGACACTGATAGGTGGCACTGATGGGCACTGATAGGAAGCACTGATGGACTCTGGTAGGTGGCACTGATGAGCACTGATGATCACTGATTGACAGCAATGGTGGGCACTGTTGTGAATGCACTAATAATCAGGACACTGATTATCAGTGTTGATGTCCCTTTAACACAAGCTGGTTATCGGCTGGCTTTTTCTCTCCTCACGCTGTCACACTGTTTTTAATGTTAGTGATAAGCTTATTAGCTGATGAGCCGCCTAATCGCCTCTGCTTCTTTTGTGTAGGACAACCACACTACATTGAGTGGAAGATTGTACTATACTGTGATAGATGTGTTTGTGCTTTGCACCATGCAGCATACCGCCATCTTAATAGCGGGCTCTTGGGAGTGCATGTAAGTACAATCGATGGACACAGCGGGGGTTATTTACGAAAGACAAATCCACTTTGCACTGAAAGTGCACTTGGAAGTGCAATCACTGTAAATCTAAGGGGTAGATCTGAAATGAGTGGAAGCTCTGCTGATTTTATCATCCAATCATGTGCAAGCTAAAATGCTGTTTTTTTTTATTTTCCTTGCAACAAATTGGAAAGGTTTAGTGAGCGCTGTTACCCACAAAATGCTGGACTTCAACCTGTATGCTCTCTGTGGGGAAAATGGGTTTGATATCCTGGATGGCAGCGGGATCTGTGTGACAAGCTGGATACAAGGTGGGCTGACACTTCCTGCAGGTGGAACGTAGGCCGCGATCGACAACCAGGCTGATAAGGTCACTTCCGGGAGTGAGAACGAATGAACATAGGCGACGCGTTTGCGGAGCTATGCTCCTTCCTCAGGCCTAACGTGAGTTGTGATAGGGGCAAACTTATGTGGCCGGAAGCTGTTCTCATTGGTCAAAAGAACGAGCGGCTGATTGGATGACACCGCAGACGTTCATAGCAATAACAAACATGGGGGATTTGATGTATTTACATAATGACATACAAATTATGTTAGTTGAAGGAAATACTAACATAAAAATCCAACTCATAATGAAAAAATGAAAATAGATTACTGGTTGCATGTTCTAATTTAAAAATTAGATAGTTCATTTTAAACATTTTTAAATTAGGACATGCAGGATGGAGAAGAACGGCCCAAATTCAAAAAGTAAAACACACAATACATATACAGTACACTGTAATCTTACAGATTACATTACTGTATCAATTTATTTCACATCCCTTTTGTCCCTAGTGGTCTGTCCAGTGCTCTGCATGCAGTTTTATATTGTAAATACTGTTCTTTCTGCCTGGAAACTGGAGATTGTCCATAGCAACCAAAACCGTCCCTTTACATCAAAAGTGGTTTTAGACCAGCTAGAAAACAGCGCTAATAAATTAGAATCACTTGCAGAATTGAGCGATAGTGATTTGTGGGGAAATTCGTTATCAAGCACTGAAAGTAATGACAGCGACAATTCTGCAACTGAGCAAATTTCAGTGTTTTTGATTTGATTACATTATTGAATAATTTTTTATTATTATTATATCATTATTTGTTATAATTATTTATAGTTATTTATTATATTATAATTTATGATTTAGTTTTTCAAACTTTATCATATCCGGGATGTCTACTAGACTCTTGTTTGGACAGATTTAAGTGAGTTATTCATAAGAATTACATGCCTGCAATATAAAACGCCAAATTTCCATGCAAAATAATTGTACCGCTTTCAGCACCTAAAATCAGAAATAATCATACTGCCAGGGAGGTTAAGCATTCCCTATATGGTTTTATGGATGTTTTTTTTTTTTTTTTTTTTTAATGTACTGCAAATGTGTTGACAGTTGAAGAACTAGATATCAATCAAATGTTGTGAACAGATACAGTATTTGTCCCTAAAAAGATTGTTTGGGGTAAAGATCTGTGCATCTGGGCCCCTGAACTAATTCAAATTCTTTTTTTTTCCTATTTCTATTTTTATTGCTAGCTTTCATGACAATAACAGATGGTGATATTGATATGGAGGTCCTTGTTTGGGGATTTCAAATTATGGTGGTGCTCTGCTCCTTTCACCCACAATCTCCTGACTGTAATACACCATGCCACATTCTCTCCCAATCCTGCAAATAACATAATTCATATAGAGTGGCTAAGTTCATCCTTCTATTATATCTATGAAATGAGCCCTGGCAGTACTTTAATTATCTTTATTACATACATGAGAGCTGATGGGATTAGTTTTTTATAGATAAGGTTGTTTGTGCTTTCTGCATTTGCTGAACATGTTCTTAAATCTTAGCGTGGAAACCACGCAAATGTCAATAAAGTAACTAATATTTTAAATGAACAGTGTAAAGCAGCATCTTAACCACGTGATATCAACACAGTGGAAGCAAGTGTAAACCAACAAAGCCGCGCTAAATACAAATATGTTTAGGTGAAAATGCAATATAATAAATAAAGTCCACGTGAAATGGTGAAAGATGATGAAGAAATCTTCTTTAAAAGTTCATTTAAAAATTAAACACCTCAAGTGATGAACATGGGCGTCCGCATAACTTTTTTCAGGGGGGACGGGATGGGTGCTTTGGCAGCGGCGATGCACATTCGCATTTAACCCTTTCTTCAACCGCTAGCGGGGGTTAAACGCGCCCTGCTAGCGGCCAAATAGCACCGCTAAAACAATGTTAAAGCGCAGCTAAAACTAGCGGTGCTTTACCGATAATGCGGCCAGATGGCAGTGTGAAATAGCTCTTGAGATAATTCAGCTTCACTTTGTATGGACGTTACTCAGTCTCAGGCATACCATGTCCATATACATATTGCCTAGAAAATGTAAATTTTTCTATATTGCAATACAGTATAGGTTGTTTTCATCAAGATCAAAATATGGCCACAACAGATGTATTGCAATACATTGCAAATAAAAAGATGTACATTCTCTAGGCTATATTAATATAGGCATGGTATGCCTGAGAGTAACTTCCATACAAAGTAAAGAAGATTATATAACAAAAATATATTTTCCAGCAATAGCTTAGCTGTCCAACTTTCCAAGATATATTTTATATATATATTATTATTATTATTATTATTATACAGGATTTATATAGCGCCAACAGTTTGCGCAGCGCTTTACAACATAAGGGTAGACAGTACAATTACAATACAAATCAATACAGGAGGGATCAGAGGGCCCTGCTCGTTGGAGCTTACAATCTAGGAGGGAGGGTCAATTGGGACAAAAGGTAATACTGTGGGGGGATAAGCTGATGGAGAAAATGAAAATACAGTTGTTGTTAGGTGTGGGTAGGATATGCTTCTCTGAAGAGAAGGGTTTTCAGGGATCGTCTAAAAGCTAATAAAGTAGGAGATAAGCGGACAGATTGGGGTAAGGCATTCCATATATATATATATATATATATATATTCTCCTCCTAACTGGCACTGCTGTTACCTGTGGTTCTTCAGGATTTCCTCCTGTGATGCGATAGGCCCAGACACTGGCAGCGTATTCTAGGCCACTGACTGATTGCACGCACCTGTGGGAGGAGCCGGCGCCAGCCAGATCTGCATAGCGACGTACATACACAGGCAGACAGCCAATCACGAAACAGCCGAGATGTCAAGCAGAGGCCCGAGCATCAGAGCCAATTCCGATGATCAGGCCAGGGGTAAGGGAGGAAGGGACGGATGTCTATATCTGTGATAAGTCAGAAAAGAGAACAGCCCCAGGCCAGCAGAAAAAAAAGTCAATGGTGGAGGCGATGGCCATTGCAACACAGGCAACTGTCTTCAACACCTTGTTACGATTCCGGGGGGGGGGGAATTGCCCCCCCTTGCCCTATGCTGCGGACGCCCATGGTGGTGAAGGCTCCTTTTGTGAATACCACCACCTCAGATAATAAGGGTGTTTACCATATCCTATTGACCTTCTATCTCTATCTCTATCTCTAGAAAGGTCAAATGAGCAATGATTATAACCATCGGTAAGATGTTGTATGCCCCTCTATGAAACCTTGACTGCCTCTCCTTATCTCCAAACCAGTTACATCCATTACAACATAAAATAAGTGCAGTGCAACAGGTATAAAAGTATGTTATACAAAAACAAAATTAAAATGATAGTGCTAAAGAGAAGTGTACCATAATACAATGTACATGTGAAGTCAACTCCTTGATCCAAAGAAGCCAAGCTCCCCTGACCCTGTCCGGGGGATTAGTAAGTTGATTTGAATTGTTGTTTTTATATGCCATGTTATCCTTTTGGATGTACAGTATGTGATTTTATGTGGCTCATTTACATCTTAATAAATTACTACACTATATGAGACCCTCTGGTGTGGCTGAGTACCCTCTTTCTATACAGCCCTATGCACAGTGTGATAATTCCCTCTGCAAACATTGGAACTTTGGGCACCTGTGAACCTATCTAGCATTTGGATCAATCTAGCAGTTGGATGGTTGTGTATGAGAGGCTGGGAGTTTCTATCTGATATGAAAACACTGCTTGCTGCTTATGGCAGCATAGAATCCAGTGGCGGACGGTGGTAATTTTTTTTGGGGGGGGCAAACAGGACTCCCCCGGCTGTCGGACGGTCGGCGGGCGGGTCAGATGCACTTACCCCATCTATGCAGCACTTCACCGGCAGCTTCCCTTGCTCCTCGGCAGCGGCGGCGGTGACGGTTCTCCCTTCCCCTGCTCTCCACGGGCATCGGTGGCTTCCGTTTCCTGCCTCATCCTCGGCAACCAATTGGGACTCTTTTCTTTTTGGCCAATCGGAAAACAGGTCTCAGACCTGCTTCTGATTGGCCGGATTGAGGATCAGTGTTAAAACATTGAATATTAATTCGCTGTTGTAACCCCTGGGTGGGCTTATGGCGCAATGCGCTGCGCTCCGAGCCCATCCTATTTTGAAGCATATTTAAGGCCTATGGCTCTAACCAGGTGCTTAAAAAAAACACCCCAGCTGCTGTAATTCAGGAGCCCAGCATCCTGAAAGGTGACGGACGCCAGAATTGGGGGTGGCCAGGGTGGGCATGGATAGATTCATGCATCTTTCCATTATTCATATAGGGGGTGGCATGGAGAGAGGGGGCAGAGCCCAGGCGCCCCTAATGGACCGGCCACCACTGATAGAATCTAGTGGGTGCATTATTAGCATTGAGAACAAGTGGTGGTGTGATAAGATGCAAGGTGGAAGGTTTTCTTTGAACAAAGGAATACACCTTTTTTTTTCTCATTGATATCAATTTTTTCTGATTGGAATACACTTGGGACTTGTTTGATTCAATATATCATCACAGTTACTAGGACTTTATTGCTTTACATATGATTCATATAAACATTTTGTTTTTTTCATATATACTGTATACAAGTTTGTATAGAGTATTATTGCATTATTGTTAATATTCATTAACATAGAGCTGCATTATTTTATATCTATTATATCTACTTGAAGTTAAGTGGATCTCTGTCGCATGCAAGTTTAAAAAGAATTTTTTTTTTAAAAGATTACAGTACCCCTTTAATATACACATCAAAATATTTGATTATACGGCACAAATTAAAATACAGGTTAAACTAACGGTTAAAAAGTCTGACGGGCAATTTAATTTCATCCGCTATCATTTAATTATCATTAGTGCTTCAATTTAAGTAGCTCTTGTCCATGAACTTAAGTCTTGTTAGAGCGAACCTTTCCGTTAATATGTTAACCATCAACTCATATTGATCAGTCCATGCAATATCTTAAACTGTCATGTCAATTGATCAGCTGCAAGGTTGCAAGAGCTGTTTGGTTCTAATTAGGTTAGTGAGCCAAAGTAATTAGTGCCAATGAAGCCATTCTTGACACAGACACAATAATAGGTGATTCCTCTGCGTGTGTGTCCCTACGAGACAGAAGGAAAGGGCTGGAGGGGAACAATTAGAGGTGACCTTGCAGTATCGAGCCAGCCAATTGTTCTGGATCAGCGCTTTAGGATGGATCAAAGTGTATCTAGTGCCCGCGTGATCATGCTTCTAGTTACCTCAATCAAAGATGCAAGGCAAGTTTGTTGTCAATCATCTATTGCAGCTGGAATTATGGAAAATGTTTCCGTTAAAAGTATGATCCTCCATTGTTCAGTGTAATTCCATATAGTTTTCAGTATTCTTATCTAATGAAAAGTCTAATGCGGCGTACACACGGTCGGAATTTCCGATGGAAACAGTCCGATGGGAGCTTTTCAACGGATTTTCCGACCGTGTGTATGCCCATCGGTCTTTTTCTGTCGGAATTTTCGACGGACTTTGGATTGAGAACGATCAGATTTTCCGATCGTGTGTATGCAATTCCGACACGTAAAATTCAAACGCATGCTCGGAAACAATTCGACGCATGCTCGGAAGCATTAAACTTCCCTTCTATAGTACTATCGAACGTGTTTTATGCCGCTGTGTTACAGACCGTCGGAATTTGCTGTGACCGTGTGTAGGCAAGACAGTTTGAGCAAAATTCCGTCGGAATTCCGACGGGAAAACCATCAGAGCTTTTTCCGACTAGAATTCCGACCGTGTGTACGCGGCATTACTCTTAGCCTTCAAAAATACAGGCCGGACTCTGTTAGCAGCCTTAGCCACATGCTTTAAAACGCAAAGTGATTTAGGGGTTCAGATATAATCGGTTCACCCAAAACAATTAAAACAACCTTAAGCGAATGAACCATCAAGTCTATCCCAAAGTTTTGCATATTATGCATGTTTAGTACAAAGCTTTCTATATTCCTTGCTTATGATGTCCCTCTATCAATGAATTCCCAGCCAACAATGACTTCAGTGGTCATTGTGTTTGCTGTGGTTTTTGGACACTGATGTAAGGAACATGTTGGAGGTATAAACTGGTTGAGGACATGATAGTGACAACAGTGGACCATGCCCATGTGTTTAAATGGCTCTATGACATGTTTGACAACACACCAGCAATATTAGGAAATAAGGACCGAATGTTGGCACCCTATAAAAGAAAATACCTGACCAAGGACCCTCATGGAAGGTTAGCACTACCTCCGAAGGAGCCCCTTAGTAGATTGGGTTCTCTTCTATTTGCCTCGACTCAGTGAATGACCTCAGCCCCTCTGGCTCAACTGGTTGAATGAAATGTGCTGAAAGCATTTATAAGAACACCAGTATGCATACCTTTAACTGGCAACCTGGTTACACAAGGATCACTAAGAATTATTTGAATGACAGTTGAACATTTAAAAAAAATATTGACAATGATTTTTAAAATGACATTGACATATTAAAACGTATAAAACTTGTGAGCAATTGGGTTTACATATACAGGTCCTTCTCAAAAAATTAGCATATTGTGATAAAGTTCATTATTTTCTGTAATGTACTGATAAACATTAGACTTTCATATATTTTAGATTCATTACACACAACTGAAGTAGTTCAAGCCGTTTCTTGTTTTAATATTGATGATTTTGGCATACAGCTCATGAAAACCCAAAATTCCTATCTCAAAAAATTACCATATTTCATCCGACCAATAAAAGAAAAGTGTTTTTAATACAAAAAAAGTCAACCTTCAAATAATTATGTTCAGTTATGCACTCAATACTTGGTCGGGAATCCTTTTGCAGAAATGACTGCTTCAATGCGGCGTGGCATGGAGGCAATCAGCCTGTGGCAGTGCTGAGGTGTTATGGAGGCCCAGGATGCTTCGATATCGGCCTTAAGCTCATCCAGAGTGTTGGGTCTTGCGTCTCTCAACTTTCTCTTCCCAATATCCCACAGATTCTCTATGGGGTTCAGGTCAGGAGAGTTGGCAGGCCAATTGAGCACAGTAATACCATGGTCAGTAAACCATTTACCAGTGGTTTTGGCACTGTGAGCAGGTGCCAGGTCATGCTGAAAAATGAAATCTTCATTTCCATAAAGCTTTTCAGCAGATGGAAGCATGAAGTGCTCCAAAATCTCCTGATAGCTAGCTGCATTGACCCTGCCCTTGATAAAACACAGTGGACCAACACCAGCAGCTGACATGGCACCCCAGAGCATCACTGACTGTGGGTACTTGACACTGGACTTCAGGCATTTTGGCATTTCCCTCTCCCCAGTCTTCCTCCAGACTCTGGCACCTTGATTTCCGAATGACATGCAAAATTAGCTTTCATCCGAAAAAAGTACTTTGGACCACTAAGCAATAGTCCAGTGCTGCTTCTCTGTAGCCCAGGTCAGGCGCTTCTGCCGCTGTTTCTGGTTCAAAAGTGGCTTGACCTGGGGAATGCGGCACCTGTAGCCCATTTCCTGCACACGCCTGTTCACGGTGGCTCTGGATGTTTCTACTCCAGACTCAGTCCACTGCTTCCGCAGGTCCTCCAAGGTCTGGAGTTGTGCAGCGTTTTCTGCCACACTTTTTCCTTCCCACAGACTTCCCACTGAGGTGCCTTGATACAGCACTCTGGGAACAGCCTATTCATTCAGAAATTTCTTTCTGTGTCTTACCCTCTTGCTTGAGGGTGTCAATGATGGCCTTCTGGACAGCAGTCAGGTCGGCAGTCTTACCCATGATTGCGGTTTTGAGTAATGAACCAGGCTGGGAGTTTTTAAAAGCCTCAGGAATCTTTTGCAGGTGTTTAGAGTTAATTAGTTGATTCAGATGATTAGGTTAATAGCTCGTTTAGAGAACCTTTTCATGATATGCTAATTTTTTGAGATAGGAGTTTTGGGTTTTCATGAGCTGTATGCCAAAATCATCAATATTCATCAATCAATATTCATCAATATTAAAACAAGAAAAGGCTTGAACTACTTCAGTTGTGTGTAATGAATCTAAAATATATGAAAGTCTAATGTTTATCAGTACATTACAGAAAATAATGAACTTTATCACAATATGCTAATTTTTTGAGAAGGACCTGTACTTAACTTACATATACTACTGTCTTGAAGCAGGATTTCACCTCAAGTACTGTATGGATGTATACCACTAAGGCTCCATGCACACTGAAGCTCAAAAAAGCTTTTTCTGGACACTAGATTGCTGGCAGAAAACGCTGGTGGAAAAATGTGCTTGTAACAGCGTTTTGTACTAGTGTTTATGAGCTTTTTATAGCGTTAGCGTTTATGAGCTTTTTATAGCGTTAGCGTTTATGGGCGTTTTTAATAAAAATACACAGAGGACACTCCAAAAATCCCACAATGCATTCCAAACTCCTACAATGCATTGAAAAAATTTGGCGTTTTTTGGCGGTGAAAAACAGCACCTTGAACGCAAATTTCTGGCGTTCAGAAAAAAGCCCATAAACTCCAAAGCTAAAAAAACGTCAATGTGTGCATGGACACATAGGCTAACATAGAGTGGAGTTTATGAGCTTTTAAAAAAAATGCCCAAACTCCAATAAACTGCAGTTTATGAGCTTCAGTGTGCATGGAGCCTTATTGGACAAAATTGCATAGGAGATACCAGAGTAAAGTCTTTTTTTATATGACAATATGTGACATTCCAGCTCAATTAGGGGGGAATTGGATCCTCTTCATGTGTCTCTGCCCAGTTATACCAGTGCTTTCAGAACATGCAACAGTTCCTGATTTCTTTAGATGGGTCCCAATCCCTGGATGACATTCATGCCCAATATCACCTGCGGTCATTCCCTCTTGGAGGTACATGTGACCACTATGTCTTCTGGCCGAGATCCTGCCCCACAGCTTTGGTCAGGTCAATGCACAACAGAAGAGTCAACCACCACATCTGCATTTCTTGTAAAGAGAGTTGTTGCACTTTGCTGTTCCACTGTTTGATTCCTGGTGGGACTTTGTAGTTTAACAGGTTCTTCTGTGTATGGTTGGGGCCGTCTCTCTGGAGATGTCCCAGCTCAACAGCTCCCCTGAGAAGGTACTTGCCTTCTCTATGAAGAGGCATTCCCACCTCACCCCTGTATGATCATGACTGCTTCTAACAGTTTATATGACTTTTATATCTCCATTGCAAGGTTTCTTTGACCTTGTCAGACACCAGTCAATCTACAAATTGTTATGTTAGCCATTTGTCTGCATCACCCTTGTTGGGCCATCCTACTCAGCCTTCTTTCATGTAGTGTATTTCTGTTACTACATATTGTAATTCCAGTCAGTACTGAAGAGGGAATTCTCCCACTTCCCACCAAAGAAGTGGGTCCTAAGGTCCTTTAATTTTAACGAATGGCTATACATTGCTTCTTTATGGTAACTACTAACTATGTCTGGGTGGCTGGTCTCAGACGATCTTGGAGGTGAAGATGCTGGATGTGAAGGTCCTGGGCTGGTGTGGCTACACATGGTCTGTGGTTGTGAGGCCGGTTGGATCAGTATTGCCAACCTACCAGATTGAAATTTCCTGGCACCACACCCAAAAAAAAAATTGTTGTATTTAGGCTACAAACAAGTACAATATGCAATTAGCAATGTGATTTAAGGAAGATATTAGGACAAAAAACATATTTCTTCTTTTATTTTCGATATAGCAAGTAAGTAGCTCAGGGAAAGGACTCAGGTGGGCAAGATATTAGAATAGGAAGGCACACACACACAAGAAGTTGACTCTCACAGTGACAATGACAGAAGTGTGCAGCAGCAGAGATGATGCTGACTTCTCACCAGCACGACGTGTCCCTCTCCTGAGTCACAGTGACAGTCTCTCTCCAAGCCAAGTAGTCCCTCCAGTCCACTCCAGTCTAAACAGCACTGACGGTCCCACTCCTGACCTGCCCTGCTCTTTTCCTGCAGACCCACACACAAGGTTCTGGCCGCTCTGCTTGGCTCTCTTGCACCATGACATCAGACGACATGCATAAAACATAAACATAAAACTGCACATTTTAAAGTTTACTTCTATTGTGGCCTTCCCAAGGCACACCTGTGCAATAATCATGCTTTCTAATAAGCATCTTGATATGCCACACCTGTGAGGTGAAAGAATTATTTCAGCAAAGGAGAAGTGCTCACTAACACAGATTTAGACAAATTTGTGAACAATATTTGAGCGAAATAGGCCTTTTGTACAGGCATTTTGGGCTTACCGTTACCTCACCTGTTGTAGCTCCGTCTTGGGGATCCCGTGGAAAGTAACCCAGAGTAAACTGTTCCTGAATCTTCTTTCTTTCAGAAAATAGAACACAGTCTCTCAATAAGGGTAGAGGGTTTAGGGGTGAGTTCAGGTGCTTAGATTGCAGGGTGAAGATACCAGATGAATCCATAGATTTAACTGTTTCACAAGTGGATTCAGCACCCCCGGATAGGTCTCTCTCACTAGGCCTAGCAGCCGTTAGGATACTCGGTACAGTCTCTGCCACAGACTGGTAGTTACACTTTAACATCAATGAACTTTAAGTAACTGACATATGGTACCAGGTTCTCTCAGCCGATATTCGATACCATATGAGGGATGTTCCAGGTTGCGTCCTTCAACTAAGCCTCCAGGCTCCTTCAGAGAAACCAGCCTTGTGCATGGCCTTCTCCTAAAAGGGTCCTCCCCTGGGGTACTTCAGTTGCTGGGCCTCTCCATTTCGTTGAGATGGCACCGGACCTTCCTTGGATCAGTAGGCTCCGAAAGTCACTCGGGCCTACCCCTGCAGTTGCATGGTTCGCACCCCAGGCCAGGAGGGCCATAAGGCTGGGTCAGGAGGACCACCCGAACCACGCGGACAGGAAAAAACTTTTTCTCTTCTTTTAGTCACATGGTGTCGGTACCTTAAATACCCCCGCCCAGAAAGCACAGCGGGGGAACATCCCACTGGGCTGGTTCCGAGCGGTAAGTGGCACTTAATGCATCCAACTAGACTGCTTTCTACTCTTGCTGACGGTGACAGTGACACCTACGGTCAAGGAGAACCCAGTACAACCCAGCTAGACTGGTACTGAAACCAGAAATTTTAAAAGAATTATTCTGAAGCCCAACTGTGGCTTCAGGCAACTTAATTTTCAAAAACAATAGCGCCTGCTCGTCAGGACCCAGCGCTACATACACAATGGGGTTTATGAAAAATGAGAGTATCCGCGCTTAGGAATATAAGAACTGCTGCCCCCCTAAGGGAACTACACGTGAGTGTAGCAGGGATAAATAAGAGTAGATAAAAGGGGTGTTGGCGCTGTTCAAAGTAAAGGATGTAAAATATATATATATAAGTGATAAAACCTAAAACCTACAGTGAGTATAAAACGTGGATAGCGATTCCATGTGGTAAAAGTACGTAAAAGAAGGTGCTATAAAAGTAGGGTGAGATAAAAAGCACATAGGTTTCAGGGTGTCCCAAACAACAACAGCTCAGGGTACAAATAGAGAGCACATAGGTTTAGGGGTGTCCCAAACAACTACTAATGTACTGTGAACCTGAGTATTAATAGGTGTTTATAAAAATGACATCTATTAAAAAATATTGCTTATAAACAAAGTGCAAGTGCATACATATAATCTGTGCAACAAAATGCATGTGCATACATATAACCTTTGCAACAAAAGAAATAAAGAGGCTCAGATTAAGATCAATCAGGTGCGCTACCAATATAGATATGTGGACGGCACGATAAACATAGGAGTGTAGGGATAATGATCCAATAAATATTCGTATTGCTGGGTGATATTATGTGGAGTGGATTAGATTCAGTAAGTCTATATTGGTCATATATACACCACTTCACATCGCCCAGAATAACATAAAGTCCACCATATAATGTATATGGGACAGTGTAGAAAAAAACACAGTCCGTGTTTTAAATGCAGTAAATGAATTTCAATCTGGTGAAAAAGTTGATGTGTGATTGGTCTCTGTGGGTTATCCTGTATCAGCAGCTGTGGGGGTCCCGTACTCCCCTCCTTCCGATCGTGCCCCTAATGTGTTTGCACTCACCGGAGTGCCCAACCCCTGCAGGGGTAATGGGCATAAAAGTAGAGTTCCAGTTGTCCTTGTTTGGTCGTCCTCCGTCTGTGGGGGGTTGCTGTCAGCTGGGCTTTTATTCCTCCGTGTTGTGCTCGTTCAGGGCAGATAGGAAAAAATATGGGGAAGGAGTATATTCATAGCGTGACTCCGTTTTTGTAAAAGTTACTTCTTTTATTTGAAGGGTAAAAAAAAAAAAAAAAAATGATCAAGTACATAAAAGGGGGGTTATCCACCTGGTGGATAACCCCCCTTTTATGTACTTGATCATTTTTTTTTTTTTTACCCTTCAAATAAAAGAAGTAACTTTTACAAAAACGGAGTCACGCTATGAATATACTCCTTCCCCATATTTTTTCCTATCTGCCCTGAACGAGCACAACACGGAGGAATAAAAGCCCAGCTGACAGCAACCCCCCACAGACGGAGGACGACCAAACAAGGACAACTGGAACTCTACTTTTATGCCCATTACCCCTGCAGGGGTTGGGCACTCCGGTGAGTGCAAACACATTAGGGGCACGATCGGAAGGAGGGGAGTACGGGACCCCCACAGCTGCTGATACAGGATAACCCACAGAGACCAATCACACATCAACTTTTTCACCAGATTGAAATTCATTTACTGCATTTAAAACACGGACTGTGTTTTTTTCTACACTGTCCCATATACATTATATGGTGGACTTTATGTTATTCTGGGCGATGTGAAGTGGTGTATATATGACCAATATAGACTTACTGAATCTAATCCACTCCACATAATATCACCCAGCAATACGAATATTTATTGGATCATTATCCCTACACTCCTATGTTTATCGTGCCGTCCACATATCTATATTGGTAGCGCACCTGATTGATCTTAATCTGAGCCTCTTTATTTCTTTTGTTGCAAAGGTTATATGTATGCACATGCATTTTGTTGCACAGATTATATGTATGCACTTGCACTTTGTTTATAAGCAATATTTTTTAATAGATGTCATTTTTATAAACACCTATTAATACTCAGGTTCACAGTACATTAGTAGTTGTTTGGGACACCCCTAAACCTATGTGCTCTCTATTTGTACCCTGAGCTGTTGTTGTTTGGGACACCCTGAAACCTATGTGCTTTTTATCTCACCCTACTTTTATAGCACCTTCTTTTACGTACTTTTACCACATGGAATCGCTATCCACATTTTATACTCACTGTAGGTTTTAGGTTTTATCACTTATATATATATATTTTACATCCTTTACTTTGAACAGCGCCAACACCCCTTTTATCTACTCTTACAATGGGGTTTATTTACTAAAGCTGGAAAGGGCAAAATCAGGCTCACTTCTGCATAGAAACCAATGAGCTTCCAGGTTTTATTACCAAAGCTTAATTGAACAAGCTGGGGTTAGAAGCTCATTGGTTTCTATGCAGAAGTGAGCCTGATTTTGCCCTCTGAAGTAAAGCCTCAGATTTTTTTTTTTTTTAATGGAACCTGCAAGGCAAAGGCATAATGAGCCAGTATGCATAGCATACTAGCTCATTATGAATAACTTACCTGAGAACGAAGCCCCCAAAGCGACCCTTGTCCACGTCCTCCTCCGCCACCATCAATCCTGCACGGGAGCCGACAAGAGCGGCATATCGCCGTGATTTGCGGCTTTCTCAGTGCGCCTGTGCGCCGCTGTCTACGGCGCATGCGCCGTAGACAGCAGTGCCTATCTTTTTGTAAATATCTCCTAAACCGTGTAGGTTTAGGAAATAGTTATTGGACCTACAGGTAAGCCTTAATCTAGGCTTACCTGTAGGCCAAAGTGGTTTGTAAGGGTTTACAACCACTTTAACAGACAAGAAAACAATGAGAAGCGTTCAATGTTCAGGTTTATATCCACCGTAACTTACAAGGCATTGCATATGACATATAATATATATATATATTACTTGAAAAAAATCTTACTACAACCTTGTGCTTCTGCTACAGTAATCGGAAATGTTCTTCAGAGGCGAATCTTGTTTTTCGGAACAAATTGCTAGCGCTTCAGAATAATGTGCTAAGTACAATGCTTGATTTCTAATACAGGAGCAGATGGAAATGAAATTAAAAGCAGACCGGCCTCATCACACGGACCTTAAGATGTATTATTACTTCAGCATTTATTTGTCTTTCTTTCGATTATTCACCGTTCCCTGTCCTTTGTGAACACTATAACAGCAGCCTGGTTTTCAGGCAGGGAATTATTATTATTATTTATTTATTTTTCCTCTAATCGTAATGTACTTTTTAGGAGACTACAATTTCCTGGAAAATTAATTCAACAGCAGTAATCAGGAGTCCCCTAGTGGTTTGCTGCCTCGCTGGAAGTTTTTGCAGCCCTAAGCCTCCCGAGCATTAGGAAATCACATGAGGTCAGCAGAGCAAGCGTGTCATCTGTTGTAACATGTCTGCCTTGATTAGCAATGTAAAGGCTTGTATTACATTTACTTGCTATGCTGAGGCCGTGCATTACTCAGTATTTAACAAATATATGGGGCAGTTCCTTGTTTAACCCTGTTTTCTGCAATTTACCTGCTACACTTCTCCAGGTCATGTAATCAGATGATTCTGATCACTTGCGAAAATCCACTTTCCTTTCCAGATATAACATGTTACAAACCAAGCTGCTTCTGCGCCTCTTGCACACTGGGCATAAAAAATGCTGCTTATACAGGTGTTTGCCATTTTTTTATTTCAGCCCGTAAAAACAACTCTATTTTAGCCTATGTACATTTGAATGTTTACAGGCATATTTGAAGAGGAGCGTATACAGGCTGAAAAAAAAACCCATCACAGGCATGTTTTTGAGAGGAGCTTTTGGGCAGAAAAACTGCTTGACATGCATAAATGTTCAAAGATGTGCATAAATGTGTTTTCAAGTGTAGATTGAATATACAGTGGAAGCTCGGATTACGAGCATAATCCGTTCCAGGAGAATGCACGTAATCCAAAGTACTTGCATATCAAAGCAAGTTTCCCCATTAAAGTCAATGGAAACGAAAATAATTTGTTTCCGCATTGACTTCAATGGCATGCAATACCGCATGCGGCCAGAGGTGGGTGGGGGGTGTCAGAGAGCCTCGGAAATGGCTCTCGGCTGACCTCGACAAACCTCGGAAAGATTCCGTTCCCAAGGTTTGCTAAGGTCAGCCGAGCTGTCCTCGGGCCTTTCCATGCATTTCCGAACAGCGGCGATCAGCTCCGGCGCCCCCCCCCCCTCAGGCCAAATGCGGTACTGCACGCGGTTTGACCTGAATCATGCTCGTTTAGCGAGACAAACAGTTATGATTTTTAAAAATACAGTGCTCGTATTGCGAAATGCTTGTTAACATGCTTGTTAACCGCGTTACTCGCAATCTGAGGTTCCACTGTATAGTGAAAACTATTTTTGAAAAATACGCTTATGAACACAAACGCACATAAACGTGCATAAACACATATTAGCCTTTATAAGCATTTTGTGTGCTGCTTTTTTTCTTCATTTTTTTCAGGTTCCTAGTGTGTATGGACTCTTAAAGCAACTTTGTCAATCAAAATAAAGCACATATAATGTCTAGGCATCTCTGTGCACAGTCTGAGGAGGATTGCTTTGCTTTGTTTTGGGCCAGATCTTGCTTCAAAGTCCCATTGGACCAGATTAGATATCCTGGAGATCATACCTTTAAGCTGCCGAGCGTCTGTCCCTCTGTTGTCACTAAAAGGTTGATTAACCGCTTCAGTCCCGGAAGATTTTACCCCCTTCCTGACCAGAGCACTTTTTGCGATTCGGCACTGTGTCGTTTTAATTGACAATTGCGCGGTCGTGCGACATCACACACAAACAAAATTGACATACTTTTTTTCTCACAAATAGAGCTTTCTTTTGGTGGTATTTGATCGCCTCTGCGGGTTTTATTTTTTGTGCTATAAACAAAAAAACAGCGACAATTTTGAAAAAAACGCATTCTTTTTTACTTTTTGCTATAATAAATATCCCCCAAAAATATATAAACATTTTTTTTTTCACTCAGTTTAGGCCGATATGTATTCTTCTACATATTTTTGGTTAAAAAAATCGCAATAAGCATTTATTGATTGGTTTGCGCAAAAGTTTAGCGTCTACAAAATAGGGGATAGTTTTATGGCATTTTTATTATTAATACTTTTTTTTACTAGTAATGGCGGCGATCTGCGATTTTTATCGGGACTTCGACATTATGGTGGACACATCGGACAATTTTGACACATTTTTGGACCATTGGCTTTTATACAGCGATCAGTGCTATAAAGATGCATCGATTACTGTAAAAATGTCACTGTCAGAAAAGGGGTTAACACTAGGGGGTGCTCAAGGGGTTAATGTGTTCCCTAGTGTGGGTTCTAACTGAAGTGGGGAGTGGACTGTGTAGGGGAAGAGATAGATCGCTGTTCATACTCTGTATGAACAGACGATATGTCACTTCTCCCCTCAGAGAACCAGAAACTGTGTGTTTACACACACAGATCCCAGGTTCTCCATGTTCCCCCGAGCGAGCCCGGGGGTGATCGCGACCGATGGGCACTCGTATCGGCACTCGTATCGGCTCCGCGGGCGAGCAGGGGGCGTGCGTCTAGTGGACAAAATGGGAACCGACGTAACATGATGGCGATTCGCGCAGCCAAGCCATGTTGCCGCAGTATAATCAGTATCATCAAGAGTGCCTGATTATGCCAACCCTTTCTGCCCAGCTGCTCCAGTCATAAAAGCTGTGCTACAGCTTCTATAAAAGCAACAGGATCTATAAATGGAGGACGGGTGGATGATTCAAAGGTCCGTCCTCTCCATTCATAGATCATAGTCCCATCATTTTTCATCATTTACTCTCACCTGAACTTGTTAACCTATCAATGTAAGCAATAAGTCAATGTACCTTCCCTTAAGGGGTCTATTCCCAGGGCTTCACCATTCTCTCCCTCCTGCTGATCTCTCCTATGGCTCCTGTATGAATCACCACCAATTTGCAGTCCCCACTAAGACAAGAAGGTATAGCTTGGTGCTTTATATATACCATAAAATCTCTTATTAAAAAACTTAAAATATGTACACTCACAAGATAGGTGCACTCAGATAGCGGTGCACACTTTAAACGCTTGCCAAAATATCTGAGTACAATGTCCCCTTACGGCCAAATCCCAGCATCACCTATTTCTAGTAATCCAATGGCACTTCCGGGTTGTCGCGATGATGTCATAGCGATTTCATAAGCCCCATCCAGACATGTTTCATCACTCCCACGTGACTTTATCAAAGGGTTATTAATGAGGGGCCATATTTTGGCACAAGAACAGGTCAAGTTGAAAGGAGCTTCAGCAACCCTGAAAAGATATTTAAAGGCCACTGCACCCTTACGAACCACCCAAGACCATCTTAATTTACCTCACAGAAATGGTGAAGTTTCAAAACAATTCCAAACTCAATTTTACTCATCCCTATATACTGTACTGAGTTTGAGCATCTCTATAGCCTAAAATTAATATAATTAAATATCTCTATTCTGAAGAAATAGGTGTTTCCAAAGCCAAAAGCATTTTTTACTACAGTTTGGCATTCCCTACCACCATCACAATCTTAGAGGGCATGACTGGGCTGACAGGCCATTGTTCTATGTGGTCAGAACTTGTCTCTTTCCATTATGAACACCTTCTATGTAACTGAGTTCCATCCCTGTGTTTGTTCCCTAACAACAATAAGCAGTATCTATTTATCAAACCTATCCTCATAAAACCTGTGTCAATTAATGCAAAGCATGCATATAATGCTCTGATAGGCTTCCAGAAAAAAGGCATTGTATTGAAAGGCAAGGATGAAACTTCTTTCCGAAGCTGTGTCACTTCTGTTTTCATCGCTCGTGTGTTTCTCTTGGACTATTTTTGGCCACCAGAGGATAGTCGAAGAAATGTTCTTAATTCCTAGTACTTTGATTCACCTCCCCAGACTAAGCTTTGTTCTAGGTGACTTAGGCTTCATGTGATCTGCCTATTATTAGAACACAATGAGCCTTCCAACCTCAAACTCCTGCTTTTCCCTGTCCTTATATATCTGTCTCCAAGCATAAAGCGACACATGACCTCTTATCCTCAAGAATACTTGGCACAGATCCCCTGGTATCTCAGTCTATTGTTCTAAGAGGGAATGGCACAGCCGGCTGAGGGTCTTGCTGACACTTTTCAGCTTTAAACATGGAATGCTATTAATCAATCAGCTGCATCTGTTAGGAAAATATATCAGGGCAAGTAATCCTTCGAAAATCTCAAGTAGGAACAGACTAAAGATGTGCCAGTTTTTCTTCTATGATTTTTTTTCTTCTGCGTAAGATAATGTTATCTCTAGGCAAAACCCTTTTTTTTTTTCCTTTTGGAAAAAGTGGGGATAGGAAGGGTTTACCCCTCTATTTGATCTGGTGACCATTGTCACTGAGAAAGAAAGTGACCAGAATCCCAAATTTCAGAATTGTCCCCGAACAAGAGGAAGGAAAATGGACAGGTGTGAATGGACCCTAACTGGGGTTTAACATCATTTTGGAGAGAGGCCGAGGCTGTCTATACCCCCACTAGGTATACACAGCCTCTCATTTTTTTCTGGTGACCATTGCCACTGAGACACAGATGGAACATTTTTTGAGTTGGCCCCAGAACAAGAGGTATGGTTAAATCTTCCAATGGGTACAGCTGTTCCAAGGACAACTGTCTAAGGCCCTTTTCACACATACGGACCGTTCAGATAAGCCTGTTAGTTTTTTAGGCGGACCTGAACGGACACTCCATGTAGGTCTATGGAGCGACGGATGTCAGCGGTGAAATCTCCACTGACATCCAATCCGCTCCAATCCGCTGAATCCAGACAGATGGAAACCCTATTTTCCATCCGTCTGGCGGATCAGATCGGATGAAAATGGACAGGCGTATTCCGTTTTCATCCGATCCCCCATAGAGGAGAGCAAGGCTCTGACAGGTCTGTCCCTGCACAGTGAGCATAGACGAACCTGTCATCAACAGAGCGATCCCTGCTGAGCAAGCGGAGTCCGTCAAAACGGACATGTGTGTGTGAAAAAGGCCTAAGTGAGGAATTTCCCTCAATCGAGAGTTCCTCGATCTTCCTGTTGTCTCTATCTCCCTGCTGTCTCAGAAACAGAAATGTAACACTACCCCGTAGGAGTTGCAAATGTCAGGGTTCCCCACTGCTGCACAGCCAGTCACATAGCATTTACAACTTGCATCCAGACACAGAAAACAGTCCTTGAGCTTTGTTTTTGTTGTTTTATTAGGGCATAATAACTTGGATGGGAATAGGAATTATGGGATGCCCAACTTGACAGTAACAAAAAGAACCAGGGACAACGTCCTCCTTATTTACAGCTTCCAATTGATCCTCCTTACAGCTTGACTTGATCCTCTGTACAGCTCCACTTGATTTACTCCTTTTTGGAAATGAACAGTCTTTCGTTAGCTTAGCAACAGCCCCTTACAGGCTAGGAACTCTCAGTCACTTAGGAAAGTAGCACACGTGTTTGTGAACTGCATCCTAGAGCACCTCCATTCCCTTGTAGACACTGGTCCAAGCTCTACTTCTGAAGGAAATTCTAACCCACCTGGCTGCCTCTTCACCAGCCCACCTGGCTGCTTCTTCTTCCCAGTCTACCCGACTGACACTCTTCACCAGTCCACCCAACTGACACCCTTGAGATCTCCCATAAGACTTAAGCACTCCGCTGTCTGCAAGAGAGACCTGCTACCTGTCATAGTCTCTCCCTTTGTCTGTCCCTGCACCGTGCTGATGTACTCACACTGTCCTTGCTCCTGCTGCCTCTCAGGAAAGCCTCCTCCAACTTATTCTGTGGTAGGATCCTTCCAGGCCAACCGCCTGACCCCCGACTCAAGGTAGAGCCCCTTTCCGGCAGGGTCACTGACAGTCTCCCTCAGCACTGCATCTCTATCTTTCACCCACTTCCCTCCCAGCTTGTCCCATCTCTATTTAATGGCTCACTTAGTTGCCTTTCAGGCCCAACTCCTGGGGATTGGCTAAGGACCCTAAAATATACAGAACAGCTCCTCCTCACCTCCTCCCACTAATTCCAGAATATTCTTCAACTTTCCATAGCCAGGGGGAGGTACCAGAGAGCTGTCTGAATGAATAATGCTGGCCTAAACTCTAATAACCCTGAGCCAATTACAGTCTCACAGGAGTCAGAGTATAGTTTGTCTACTCTCACTCTAGTAGCAGACATCTAGGGGGGTTACACTAAGTAAAAAAGGAAATTCACCCAATGATAGAAACAAAAAAAAAGGTTGTAGGGGTTGTAACCTTCCTCTACTCTATCCAAAACAAAAGAAACAATTGGCTTTACATACAGCCCATTTACTTTTTTGAGTGTATGCATGTATAGCGAAGGAGCTGCTTTTGTTTGTTCAGTCCGTTATTGTGCCTCTTAAATCCAAAGAACTGTCCCAGCCCCTCTGGCACACCTAGCAATGTGAGTAATGGAATAACCCAGCAATAACACACAAACTCAGTTCTGCTCTCTCAAGTTTACTTGGACCAGAGAAAAGAAAATAATATTAGTCAGCCTGTATAAGTAGCCAGGACTTGAATTAGTTCTCAAAACAGTAAATAACACTATGCAACAATAAAAGAATAATAACAACATACACAGATTAAATGGACTCCCCAAACAAGCTACTGATTGATGTAGCATACTATGGCTAAAGGGGAACCCCCAGTCGGCCTATAGTACCTCCAATGCACACACAATGAAGTAAAACAAACACCAGTGGCGTGTCCCCTTTAAGAGCAACAACTATAATGTTCTAGGAGCAAAGCTTTGCATTTGTTCTCTCCTACCGGCAAGGAGCTCTGTGGACAAGGGTCCCTCAATGTAACAGGGTAATGAGTAGGGATGAGCTGAACACCCCCGGGTTCGGTTCGCACCAGAACCCACGAACGGACCTAAAGTCCGTGCGAACATAAGAACCCTATTAGTTACAATGGATGCGAACGTTCGAAATCAAAGTGCTAATTTTAAAGGCTAATACGCATGTTATTGTCATAAAAAGTGTGTGGGGACCTGGGTCCTGCCCCAGGGGACATGTATCAATGCAAATTTAAAAAAAAAAAAACAGCCGTTTTTTCAGGAGCAGTGATTTTAATAATGCTTAAAGTGAAACAATAAAAGTGTAATATTCCTTTACATTTCGTACCTGGGGGGTGTCTATAGTATGCCTGTGAAGGGCGCATGTTTCCTGTGCTTAGAACTGTCCCTGCACAAAGTGTCATTTTTGCAGGAAAAAAAGCTATTTAAAATCACTCACGGCTAATGAATTGACGGCTCCCGTAACACAGAGAACTGTCGTTCATTGAAAGTCATTGATAAAAAAAAAGTAATTTTTGTCACTTTTTTGGTGAAATGGTAGGGGTACTTTTGTACCCCCTTACCATTTCACACAGGGGGGGGGGATCCGGGGGTCCCCTTGTTAAAGGGGGCTTCCAGATTCCGATAAGCCCCCACCCGCAGACCCCCACAACCAATGGCCAGGGTTGTGGGGAAGAGGCCCTTGTCCCCATCAACATGAGGACATGGTGCTTTGAGGGGTCACAGACCACCAAAGCACCCTCCCAATGTCGAGGGCATGTGGTCTGGTACGGTTCAGGAGGGGCCGCTCTCATCCCCCCTCTTTTCCTGCGGCCTGCCAGGTTGCGTGCTCGGATAAGGGTCTGGTATGAGGGGGACAGGATCTCTTGAGGCAGGCCAGATAAGTCTGTGGTCATTTCCGCCAATCATACAATGCCAGTGCTCGGCTGGCTGACATTCAAAGGGAATGCAACCTGCCCACCAACTGCCTCCTTTGTGACATGACCACCAGGTGGAACTGAAAGTTGGCAATGCTGCAGCGGCTGCACACACAGCAGAGGGCCATCAATGAGTACCTGTGCGAGTATGGCACCAGGACAGGGTCAGGGGAGCTTGGCTTCTTTTTGCCCACGCCAGTGGCTACTGACCAAGAATGCATGCACTGTCCTGTCACCATTTGAGGAGGCCATAAGGATGGTGAGCAGCGACAATGCATTCATCAGTGACGCTCTTCATCTAGTCTTCCTGTTGGAGCACACGCTTCCTGGAATCATGGACAGGGCACTTGAGGCAGAACAGCGGGAGGAAGAGGAGGACTTCTTTACCTCTCAAGGTCCCCTTTATCCAGATAGCATTCCTGTAGGCCCGCCAAATACACAGGAAGAAGAGGAGGAGGATTGTGTCTGCATGGATGTAGAGGATAACACTCAGCAGCAGTCTTCAAGGGATGGTTTTCAGTCCCTAGAAACCCAAGGAGTTGTACGTGGCTGGGAGGAGGTAGTTACGGATAATGTGATCCTTAGTGACCCAGAGGACTCAGAATCAAATGCCTCTGCAATCTTACACTGCATGGCCTCCCTGATTCTGCAAATCCTGCGAAAGAACCCTAGGATTCATGGTATCAAGTAGACATGTGCACTGTCAATAAATTTGCTTAGTTTCGTTCCGTTTCGTATTAGAATTAATTTGTATTTCGTAATTCGTGTCCAAAATTTTGTACGAAATATGAATTTTCGTTAGGTTCGTTAACTTTTCGTAACAATTACGGATGTTCGTTATGATGACTTTATCATTATGAGGGGCTCCCACCATCCCTGTGCTGTGCTGACTTCCTGGGTTTTTAACTTTTAGGTTCGTTAACTTTTCTTAACAATTACGAATGTTCATTATGATGAATTTATCTTTATGAGGGCTCCCAACATCCCTGTGCTGTGCTGACTTCCTGGGTTTTTAACTTTTAGGTTCGTTAACTTTTCGTAACAATTACGAATGTTTGTTATGATGAATTTATCTTTATGAGGGGCACCCACCATCCCTGTACTGTGCTGACTTCCTGGGTTTTTAACTTTTAGGTTCGTTAACTTTTCGTAAAACAATTACGAATGTTCGTTAGGAATTTGGATCCGAAATTCGTAAACAAAATTTTGTATTTCGTACAAGATTCGGAAGCATAGCAATTCGTATTTCGGATCCTCCCGAATGTACGAATTTACGGAAATCCTTACGAAACTAATCGCACGTGTCTAGTATCAAGGAGAGGGATCATTACTGACCATGTTACAAGGGTAAGGTTGCAGAACTCATCCTGCCTTTGCAGAGGGAGAGCAGAGGATGAAACATCTTCAGGAAGCCTTGAAGAAAAGGTTTGTGCAACCCATTTCCAGACCCTGGGAGGTTACAATTACCTGGTGCTGGACAATGTGTTGCTGAGGCTTCGTTCAGTCAGAGGAAGAGCAGGGGAGAAGGTGGCTGGCTGACCGATGCCTTTAAACAATTTTTCAGTCCTCAGCGCCAAGGCCTGATCGGTTCAAGCAACCATCACCAGCATCTACATTACATGGTGCAGGAATATCTAGGGGCAAGAGCAGACTTGGAGACCTTTCCAACAGAGCATCCACTGGGTTACTGGGTCTTGAGGATGGACCACTGGCAAGAACTAGCTCAATATGCAATTGAGCTACTGGCCTGTCCTGCATCCAGCGTGCATTCTAAACGCACATTCAGTGCTGCTGGAGGATCTGTAACAGATCAAAGAGTGCACCTGTCCACAGACTCGTTGATAGGCTCACATTCATAAAAATGAATCAGTCTTGGATCAGCAGCTATCAAGCACCTGATGCTGATGTAATTGATTGAATTTGCTATGGATGTGGGATCCCTTGAAGACTGCCTATGCTGACTATCCTATTCCTCCTCAATCTTGATGATGCTAGCTTCCAACAATATTTTTGGTTTAGAGCACCACCACCACCTAAGGCCCAATTTTTCTGCCCCTGTTTAACAGGGGCATGTAATTACAATTTTTGATCTAATATTTCACTGCAGGGCCCGTTCCTGTGCCCATCAAGAGTATCTGTGAGGGCTTACAGTGTTGTGGCACCACCACCACCCAAGGCCCAATTTTTATGCCCCTGTTTAACAGGGGCATGTAATTACAATTCTTGATATACCATTACACAGCAGGGCCGTTGCTGTACCCAACAAGAGTAAATGTGAGGGCTTACAGTTTTGTGGCACCACCAAAGGCTCAATTTGTTTGCCCCTATTTAACAGGGGCATGTAAGTACAATTCATGATATAATATTTCACAGCAGGGCCTGTTCCTACACCCACCAAGCGTAACTGTGAGGGCTTACAGTGTTCTGGTACCACCACCACCAAAGACCCAATTTTTCTGCCCCTGTTTAACAGGGGCATGTAATTACAATTTTTGATACAATATTTCACAGCAGGGCCCGTTCCTGCGCCCGCCATGAGTAACTGTGAGGGCTTACAGTGTTCTGGTACCACCAACACCTAAGGCCCAAATTTAGCTACTTTACAGGCATACTAAGGACACCCCCCCAGGTATGATATTTAAAGAAATATAAAATTTTTATTGTTTCACTTAACAATTAAAAGCATTATTAAAATCACTGCTCCCCAAAAAACAGCCATTTTTAAAACTTTTTTTTGCATTGATACCCCTGGGGCAGGACCTGGGTCCTCAAACACTTTTTATGGCAATAACTTAACTATAAGCCTTTAAAATTATCACTTTTGATTTTTCACGTTTGTGTCCCATAGACTTTAACGGTGTTCGCGTGTCCGAACCGAGTAACAGCCATTAGACAAAATCCTTTGATTAGTGGGATATCAATAGACGGACAGGAGGAGAAACTGGCGGGATTCGCTGATGACCTACTACTTTATGTCACCAATCCGCATGTGTCTATGCCCTCTATTTTGTATGAATTTCAGCGTTTTTTGAGCCTTGAGTAACTTTAAAGTAAATTTGTCTAAATCAGAGATTCTTAATGTATCTCTGTCATCACATCAAGTTCAGGCTCTTGGGAATAATTTCCCATTTAAAATCTGCACTTTAGCACTTAAATATCTTGGAATTTGAATTCCCTCAGATCTTACTAAACTGTATGTGGAAAATGATCATCCTCTTATGCAGTGTACAATACAAGATCTCAAGAAGTACGATAGAGCCCAATATTCATGGTTTGGGAGGATTAATATATTAAAAATGGACATAGTACCGCGTTTTTTTTAATCTCTTTCAAACTATTCCTATTGTGGTCCCCCGCTCTTTCTTTGTTATTTTACAATCTGCTTTTACAAAGTTTATTTGGGGATGTAATAAACCTAGACTACAGAGGAGAATTCTATCCTTCACTAAAAGGAAGGGAGGTGTAGAAGCTCTGGACTTACATTGTTATGCTACAGCAGTTTTAACTAGGCTAGTGAATTGGTTTCATCATTCCCATTCTAAACAATGGGTTCATATAGAGCAGTTGATTGCTCCGCACGATCTCCACTTCCCTGGTTAGAGATATCTGCTAGAGGTCCACTTTCCTCTCTATCCTTTCTCACAGCTCACCTAGTGCGCACCTGGGACAAATTGCAAATCCAATTGGGACATTCCCCTAAAGTGGGACTGACACCCCTGCTTGGCAATCCTCGTTTCTCTCCAGCAGAGGTTCGAATGCGTTTTTTGTATTGGAACAAGAAGTCAATACGCAGAATATCCCAAATCTTGTGTCAGGGAAATCTCCTACCGTTGTCAAATCTGATTCCTATGCAGCAGCAATCAATTACACACTGGTGCGAATATTGGCAATTATCTTTTCTATCCTCCTTTTCTTTAGGAGATGTATTCAATAAAGAACCAGATACTTTTGAGTCTCTGCTCTTACAAGACACTCCAGAACATATTCTCTCTGCGGTATACAGGATTCTAATTTTGAAACTTCATCCACACCTTCTACAATTTACAAATAAATGGAATGAATTTATAAATGGAATAAATTTCAAGCTTCTATCTTGTAGGTATAGATGCCCGACGCTGCTTCATTGGATTTATCTGAATGTTTCAGATTAATGTTGCCGTTGCCCATATTGAGAGGATGGAGGCACTCCTGTCACGAGAACTGGTCACGAACAATGTTGTTAAAATTGGCTCCCCTGGAAGTTGTTCTGGGAATCTACCGAAATGCAAAATGTTCTTGCAGGTTCATCATAAGATCTGAGCCTGGTGCAGAGTTGGGATGAGGGAGGTGAGGTCAGAGTGCCTATGTCGGGCCTATGTCGGGTTGCTATATTTGAATTATTCTTTTATGTTCCCCTTCTTATTTTTTTCCTTTATCTTTTTGATTTTAGTATTTTTTGTATTTTTATTTGTGTTTTTTTCTCTTCATTCTTTCTTTTTTCCTACCTACCTTTTCCATGGGATGTGCTTTTACAGGCATCAAGGATTGGGATTAGTAGACAACGGACTACAATCTTGTTGGTACTGAAGGGACTTGACATGGCTATCACGAACATGGCCCAAAAATCTGAATAGTTCGTTGTAGCACTTTTTATTTTTACTAGAAACTGTTTTTTGCACTGGTATACCATGCCCAACAATTTTTTTATGAGTGCATGCCACATATGGGTAAAGTTTTTTTGTGGGATGTTTATATGTTATATGTTTAGACATTATGTAAAAAAAAATTATTTTATTGCAGTATGCTTATTTGATTGTTTTTTGCATATGTATACTATCTGTTGTTGTATATTTTTTTTGTATAGAAATTAATACATTTAGATTAAAAACAAAATTTGCTTAGTGGTTGGTTGGCTCTGTATGACATAATCCAATAGTCCAATTGACTTTTGTTGAAGGAACCTGTTGAAAATGTTTCGACCCACAGGGTGAACAAAAGAAGTCTAATGCCCCGTACATACAAGCAGATTTTCTTTCAGAAAAACCATCCAAGTTTCCGACAGAAAATCCGCTCGTATGTACGGGGCATTAGAATTCCGCTCAAGCTTGGCTTGCATACACACGGTCACACAAAAGTTCTCTGAACTTTCAACCGTCAAGAACACCCGCCAAGAACGCGGTGACGTACAACACTACGACAAGCCTGGAAAATGAAGTTCAATGCTTCAGGGCATGCGTAGGAATTTTGCGCGTCGGAATTGGTACAGGCGATCGGAATTTCCGATCGGAACTTTTTCCGACCCAAAAATTGAGAACCTGCTCTCAATCTTTTGCTGGCGGGAATTCCGCCACCAAAAGTCCGATGGAGCATACGCACGGTCAGAATTTCCGACCAAATGCTCACATCGGACTTTTGCTGGTGGAATTTCCAATTGTGTGTATGGGGCATTAGACCCCTTTCACACACACAAAAAAGCACCTGAATAGCTCATGAAAACCTATTTCCATTAAAATCAATGAATGCTTTAACACTGGTGCAGTGCTCTGGCAGGGCGGTAAAAAACAACAACGCCCCTCTCCATTGAAATGAATGGAAAAGCTCTTCAAAAGCGCCTGAAAAGCTCTTCAAAGGTGCCTGAAAAGCTCTTCAAAAGCACTCAGTGTTTCACTGGCAGTTTAGAAGCGCCTCAGTGTGAAAGGGGTCTAACAGTGTATGGCCAGCTATGAGGGAAGAGCTCTGTAGACACCTTCAAAGATGGTTTATTCGGTAAAAACCATACAAATCAGACAAGGCTTTTTTCAAAAACTGTTCTGTCAGCATCGGCTCCTTTCCAATTGATCTAAAGTCTAAAATAAACCCAAATAAATGTTTTGTAACACAATGTTTTAGAACAGCAGGAAATAGTGGATTCTTGACTTTGAGGTTCTAAATTTAGGTTCCAGCAGCTGTCCACAAGGGAAGGGAATATTTATGAGTTTTAAATAGCGATACATTACGCGTAACAAAAATTGTGTCAAGTTTCATTGCTGTTGCAGTATTGAATTTCATGGGAGCAGTGCTGGCCTCATTATTTCTTTGCGGTCTTGTTATTGCTTTCACTAATTTGTTAGAGTGACAAGTTATTGCTACACTTATCATCGCATTTAACTGGCATAAATCAAAACTTTGTGAAGTTCAGCTGTGCATGCTTTTCACAGGTACAGACGTGAGAACTGGAAGGGCAGCAAAAAAACATGTGGATGGACTGAAAATACAATGATTTGTGTGTCTGTAAGGTGTACAGTAGTTATTACACAGAAATTTACTTGAAGAGATTCAGTCACAGCTGGGCTTATGACGTCTATAAATAATTAGTCTTTAAGTGATTTTAAAGGTTCTTTTAAAAAAAAAATGTAAACATGTACATTTAAACAACGTACCTGCTATGTGCAATGTTTTTTTTGTTTTGTTTTTGGCAACAGACCATATGAAAAAAATTAAAACAATCCACATAATGTGGAAAGGATACATGCTTTATACTGCAAAGAGGCCAATCAATGCTGAGAAACAGTTAATACAACTTAAATAAAACAAAAATAAAACAGCGCTATAACAAATAATCAATAAATTAGGCTGCTGCTCAAGGTGGGATACACACACAAAAACACATGTAAAGAAAAAAAGCTGCGCCAAAAAAGAAGAAACATACACAAATAACTATTGTGGTTTAAACAGTACAAAATGCCCCACACAGTATTATCCTTAACGATGAGAACTTGTACTGTCCTCAGAAACCCTAATGTCCCCTTGGGTTGACAGTCTCTGATAGGACAATGTCCTAGAGATAGAGATAGGGACAAAGGCGAACTGTTCCCCAATGTCCAGGTGGAGACATGAAGGAATAGTAGTGGAGGAGATGATCCTGATGTTCAAAGGTAAGCAGAAAAGGCACCCGGTGACTTGGAAATGGCAATAATGTTGAACACAGTGCCCGACACCCTTAAAAAATGGCTGCTTACCAAAGAGCAGAGGTAAGAAGGCTCTGCTAATATGCTGGACGACCAAAGGCTGCGATTCCTCCTGTTTCTTTGAGGCAACAATCGATACTCCAAATGACATGGGTATAGGGGACCACTTGCTCACATGGGGTCCATATGGGAAGTAGAGGAAAAAAGGGAGCCCATAGCGTGAATCCAATAAAACAATTTATTAAAACAAAGTAAGAAGCACTTACATTTATCCAAATGTTAAAGGTGCAAATAAAAAAAACAGTTAATACAACTGCCTTGATTGAGGAGGCTGATTTCCAGTTCCCATCCATCCAGAAGTCCAAGAGCTTAAATTTATTAGCCATCACGAATTGGTATCTAACAGTTCTGGTAGGAAATCTGGGTTCCCTGGGACAGATGACATCAAAGAATCTGGGCCTGGGTGAAGGACAGTTGAGAAAATCCTAAGCAAAATTCTGAAAGTGGTACCTAGAATGGATGACCAAAGAGGGGCAAGAGTTTGTCAGCCAGGGAATGGCCTTTAGGCTGGGTTTGCAAATTGGATGTGGGTTTCCCTGCATCCAATTCGCATGACAGGAGATTGTGATCGGCTCACATATCTCCGGGGCGGCTGCGGAGCAGCTTGCACAGAGGTCCTGTGCATCTTTGGCTCCGTTTCAGGGCCAAATTCAGGCAAAAATTTGGCCTTGCATGACAGGAGATTGTGATCGGCTCTCAAAGCCACCCATTTCTTGGAGGTGGTATGTTTGCACCAGTCTAGGATCCTCACCAGATGTGTGACTTGGTGGTAGGGGGACAGCCCTGGCGAGTGGCATTTACCAGGGATTAGCTCTGGGAAAGTGTTTTTTATAGCCACTGTTGGATGGTCATATAAAGTGTTGATCCACATGTAGCTCATATTCAAATGTATTGAAGCATATGCTTCATAAACCCTGTGGACAGCAGTTCCAGAAAAAAGTTCATGTGGGTGTAAAGGCAGGCATCCCAATACTGTTTGGTAATATAGTATACACCCCTCACATTTTTGTAACTATTTTATTATACCTTTTCATGTGACAACACTGAAGAAATTACACTTTGCTACAATGTAAAGTAGTGAGTGTACAGCTTGTATAACAGTGTACATTTGCTGTCCCCTCAAAATCACTCAACACACAGAAATGAATGTCTAAACTGCTGGCAACAAAAGTTAGTACACCCCTAAGTGAATATTTCCAAATTGGGCCCAAAGTGTCAATATTTTGTGTGCCCACCATTATTTTAAAGCACTGCCTTAACCCTCTTGGGTATGGAGTTCACCAGAGCTTCACACTTCAGTATGTCACAGTGCATATTGGTATTCATGGTTCCCTCAATTAACTGCAGTTCCCCAGTGCCGACATCACTTGTGCAGCCCCAGACCATGACACTCCCACCACCATGCTTGACTGTAGGCAAGACAGACTTGTCTTTGTACTCCTCTCCTGGTTGCCACCACACACGCTTGACACCATCTGAACCAAATAAGTTTATCTTGCTCTCATCAGACCAAAGGTTTTGGTTCCAGTAATCCATGTTCTTAGTCTGCTTGTCTTCAGCAAACTGCAGGCTTTCTTGTGCATCATCTTTAGAAGAGGCTTCCTTCTGGGACGACAGCCATGCAAACCAATTTGATGCAGTGTGCGGCATTTGGTCTGAGCACTGACAGGCTGACCCCCCACCCCTTCAACCTCTGCAGCAATGCTGGCAGCACTCATATGTCTATTTCCCAAAGACAACCTCTGGATATGATGCTTAGCATATGCACTCAACTTCTTTGGTCAACCATGGCAAGGCTTGTTCTGAGTGGAACCTGCCCTGTTAAACCGCTGTATGGTCTTGGCCTTGCTGCAGCTCAGTTTCAGGGTCTTGGCAATCTTCTTATAGCCTAGGCCATCTTTATGTAGAGCAACAATTCTTTTTTTCAGATCCCCAGAGAGTTCTTTGCCATGAGGTGTCATGTTGAACTTCAAGTGACCGGTATGAGAGAGTAAGAGCGATAGCACCAAATTTAACTCACCTGCTCCCCATTCACACCTGAGACCTTGTAACACTAATGAGTCACATGACACCGGGAGGGAAAATGGCTAATTGGGCCCAATTTGGACATTTTCACTTAGGGGTGTACTCACTTTTGTTGCCAGCAGTTTAGACATTAATGGCTGCGTGTTGAGTTATTTTGAGGGGACAGCAAATTTACGCTGTTATACAAGATGTACAATCACTACTTTACATTGTAGCAAAGTGTAATTTCTTCAGTATTGTCACATGAAAAGATATAATAAAATATGTACAAAAATGTGAGGGGCGTATACTATATTACCAAACAGTATTGTGAGATACTGTATACTGTATATATATATATATATATATATATATATATTTTTTTTTTTTGTAGGCTTGCATCCTTTTCTGTATTTTTAGACCTAAATGTGGTGGATCAGATGTAGTCTGATGTAAACAGAAACAAAGCTCCTGTTTTTAAATGCAGCAGAGAAATGAACAGACATTGATGTCACAAAAGGTGGGCAGCAGGTTAGTGTTGCTATCCTACAACAGGAAGTGCTTTTTACTGGCTGGATCTCCATGTAAACCTTTGTAACAGTTTCAACAGGGTCACACAAAAAGGCATTATTGTAAAGAAGAATACCTATATTTTCCGGTGGCCCCTGTCCAGCCATTGCGGATTTTCACCCTGCTCCCCCAGCACAGTGAGTTGTTCCTCCCACATGCTCATATATCCTGTAGTGGCATACAAGCCAACCAAAGGAACCACTAAGTCGGGCAGGGGGAAGCAGGTAATAAACCCACTGGACAGGGTGGAAAACCTTCAGCAGCTGGGGAGCAGTGAAGTGGTGGAGCTTTAAGTCAGGGGCTACTGGAAAGGCAAGAAAGATCTGCATTACAGGGTCACTCCCTTTTTATACGTGACCCTGTGGTGATGAGGTCACGTCAAGAAAACTGTAAACAGTTGGGCATGATGCCAAACACATTGAAAAACAGATTTGGGGTTTATATGCACTTTAAAAAACATTATTGTTTGGGGTGGGTCCTTCTATCAAATTAATTTGCATTTGCCAGTATTTTTTTCTTCTAGAATAAGTATAATATCACTACACAAAGATATTACAGCAAGGCTTGAAAAATAGAGATCCTGAACAATGCCGCTTATCGACTTACAGAAATAATTTGCAATGCAATATACTATTGTTTGTATGCCAAACCCCGGCACTACACAATGTGCTGCAAACGTAAGATCACTCTAATGGAAGTAAAGTCAGAAGGTCCTCCCTCAGATCTATGCGACTTAGCCGAGCAATAAAAGAGAACTAAAATCATTTCATTTGATGTTTTCTTAGCACCTACAAGCCCTCTAAGCTGCAGGACGCACAAGAATAGCATGTTTCCAGTGCAACAATGGGAAAGAAAGCCACAATTAGTTGTGCCTGGCCATGGCCAGTAGTTTAATTAAGTTTCAAGGATAAAGCAGAAACTTCAGAATATAGAAAGCACAATAAAATAAAAAAAAATCAACAAAAAAAGGCAAAACCTTAGCGGATTGTATTGTTAGATAGAAATGTCCAAAATGTATTCATAATGTTCTTAACATTAAAGAAATGCATCTTTGTGATAAAAATAAAAGTTTAACTATTGCTGGTTAAATCAATGAACCACCAAAACGATTATTTCTATACAGGACAGACCTTCAATAACATTACTGGAGCCATGTGCAAAAAGGAAATATGGTGGGAGGGAGGTCAAGAGGTTAAAGCGTTTTTACACTTTTACAGCCAAATTGGAATAACACAACGTTATGTTTGTTACGTGTTCCCATTAACATAGCATAATCTAAAAAAATATAAAAAAATTGCTGGTTACCTGTAGTTACCTTAAGTGCTTTTTACTTGATAAAATTCCTTACACGCTCTCCCTGCTTAATAATGTTTAGGAGGGGGCAGAGGAGTTTAACATAATGAACCCTGTCTGTACTAAGTTTGCGGTTCTTCATTATCATCTGTAGATTTGGACACTGTCTGTCCTAACAAAAGCTTAAAAATGTAGAAACCACCCTTCTGCATTTTATGTTAATGAGGTATAGATGGAGTTTGTATAGGGACAAAGACACTGTAAGATTTTCCAGAAATTCGTATGCCGAACACACGATCAGAATTCTCGTTGGGAAAAGCTTTGATGGTTCAAACTGTCTTGCCTACACACGGTCACACCAAATTCCGATTGTCAATAACACCAAGACATACAACACGTTCAACAGTACTATAAAAGGGAAGTTTAATGCTTCCGAGCATGAGTCAAATTGTTTCTGAGCATGCATTGGAATTTTGCGTGTCGGAATTGCATACACACGAAAATCCGATAGAAAGGTTTTCCGTCTGAAAAATTAAGAACAGGCTCTCAATTCAAAACTGTTTCCATCGGAAATTCCGACCGTGTGTATTGGACTTAGCCATGACACCTTCTTCTTAGAAACATATAAAAGGTAAGAAATATATTTATAACTATAAAGGGTGGTCAGTTTGGTTAAAGGGTACCTCATCCATATATATTACCATCTACCAAAAAACCTTTTTGTTTCGGACTTTACTGGTACCAGAGAGAGACGGTCACAGAGATATTGAAATCATATATTTATTACAAATTTTCAATAAAAAATTTAAAACCATAGCAAAATATTGAAATGCGGTGTAAGCCAAAACTGTGACTGCAACAATGATTCTTTGCTGTATGATCCAAGAGGTCGACGCGTTTCACAACAACAACTTCCTCAGGACCTCTATAACTTAGTAGCAAAGAGACATGGCACATCACAATAAGAATATAGCTTTCAGATGGTGGAAGGATATGCAGAGTTGATATCATCTTTAGTTCAATTAGTAGTCAATGGAAATGTATAAATAGATAGAGTGGGCCAATGGCCAATGTATTTCCATCTGAGGTCCCCTGTCAATACTTAAAGATGTTGCATGTAAATCATGCTGTTATTGTTGTCCACAGTCAAAACCATTGCTCGGCATAGGTGGAAATCAACAGAGATAGGCAGCGACCAATCAGCGATGCTGCAGCATGGTCCAACCACCTCACCGCACATGCACGCAAGTCGTTCATGATGGTAAGAAATATACGTTTCTTTAAAAAACCGTAGGCATGCTGTGTAAATGGGAAAACATAACAAGCAGATGGTGGGGTTCTTCCCAAATTTGACTACTAAAGTGGAAATACCCTTTAAGACGCAACGGTCTTGTGCATTATATGAAATAATATATCCTTGGTATATCTCAAGATGTGTTCATTCTGATAGGCCCCTTGAAAGCTATCCTAGTGTAGCCCACTCTACTAAGAGCTGGTGGATTTAATTGTAGGGTCCTTCTACCTTCTGGAGACAGCCCAAATATTTTCATAGTTGGTAAGGTTTAATAAAGACACCAGTTCACCTAGTTCAACCTGTGTATGTGTGCATATGTTTATGTCAATATTATTTCCCATATCCCTGTATATTGCATTCACTAGGATGTCCAACTAAGTGTTTTTTTAAACTATCGACACTTCCCGCTGACACCACTGATTGTGGAAGGGAGTTAAACATCCTTACCGCTCTCAAATTAAAAAACCCTCTATGTAGTTTAAAGTTGAACTGCTTCTCCTCCAAATTCATTGAGTGGACGCGTGTCTTCTTAATCTTCCTAAAACTGATTTGTTTCCACCCTATGCAAGAATCACCATTGATGTATTTGTATATTGCTATAATATCTTCTCTCAAGTGTCTCTTCTCAAGGGAGAATAAGTTTAATGCTTGTAGTCATTCTTCATAACAGAGGTTCTCCAGTCCCTTTTTTAGCATTTTCGCCCTTCTCTGGACTCTCTCTAGGTCCAGCGCATCCTTTTTGAGGACTGGTGACCAGAACTGGAGGGCCGAGCCTGTGATCTACAAGGACCCCCATATCTTTTTCCATCCTGGAATCCCCAAATGGTTCTACCCTAGTGAGTAACTTGCATTCTTGTTTTTGGCCTTAATTACATTTCTCAACATTAAACCTCATTAGCCATGTAGTTGCCCACCCCGTTATTTTATTGAGGTCTTCTTGTAAGGTTTATATATTCAGCTGTGAAGTTATTGCCCTGCCCAGCTTTGTATTGTCAGCAAACACTGAGATTGAGCTATTTATACCATCTGTCATGAGCCTCGGGGTACCCCACTTACCATGCCAGACCATTCTGAGTACACACTATTTATCATCACCCTTTGTTTGCGTACCTGTAACCAGTTTTCTATCCAGGTAAATACCCTACGGTCTAAGCCAACCGACCTCAATTTCTTGTATTAAGCATTTATGGGAACTATATGAAATGCTTTTGCAAAATACATAGACATCCACAGGCCTTCCTTTATCTGGATGGCAGCTCACTTTCTCTTGTTAGCAGATTGGAACGATCTTTCATAAATCTATGCTGATCACTTATACCCCCTCCAATAGTTTACAATCGTATGATGTTAGACTGACCATCCTGTACCATTCCAGTCCTTAAGCTGTCCATAAAAATTAGGAATAATGGTCTGGCTATTACCTGGCTAAGTTCTTTAAGGACTCTTGAGTGTAAGCCATCTGGTCCCGGTACATTTTTGCATTGAGTTTTTCAAGTGTTTTTTGGACACTGGCTTCCATTAGCCACAAGGGTACATTCTGTGGTGCATTACAAAAGATCCCATCTTAATTACTATACCCCTTCTTTTTCTTTGTAAAAACTGAGGAGAACAATGCATTTAGTAAAGTTGCATCTCCTTGTCATTTGTAACCAACTTCTCCTGATCATTTTTATGGGGCCTATATGCTTTCACCTTGCGTCCTTACTGTTAATATATTTAAAAAACAAAAATTGGATTTTTTACCTATGGTACCTAGAATATATTGACATATCAGCTTCAGTCATTTTTTTATTGTTTATTTAGCTGACACGCCAGGAGAGAACCTGTTAGTGACTAGACAACCCAATGCAAACATACATTAACAGTGATAACAATGGTAAATACATACAACAGTCATAGACAATGAACCTTAGAAATTGAGATAGCAATGTGAATGGTGAAGGAGACGTGAAGCTGCTTGCTGGTGACTCAGAGCGGGTTGCGCCGGTGGTCGCCGACGCTTCCAGGATCTGGAACACACGCAGGGAGCCGAGGGATGATGTCACTTCCGGGTGGAGAAGAACCAATAGGTGACACATTTACATAGCATGCGCTCCTTCTTCGTGCCTAACGGGGGCCATGTTAGATGAGGGCTTATAAGCACTGGAGCCGCTGCTGAAGGGTCTTAAAGTCCCACGGCTATAGACGTATATACACACATTTTAGCTTACTTAAAGTTGATGTAATACAAAACGATATATAGAGCTAAGCAGATGGAAATGTGAGACTACCTGACTAATTGGGCATATGAAATAAGGAACTCAATAAAGCATTAAAAAAACTCTGATGAAACCAGCATTATAATACAGCATGTGACAGGAGAACACACACGCACATTGAGAAAACACATTGCAATTACTTGTTGGACAGGAAATTGACCATAAACCAAGTTGATTAGATGGGGAATTGTGTGTATGGATATATGGTGAGGGTCGGGGGATCATAATAACCTGGTGATTTATACAATAATAGAAATAAAAATAAAATTAAATAAAAATAAATAGAAATAATAATAATGCTAATTATAGTAATAATCATACTGGGGAAAAATGAATTACGTATGTGAGAAAATTATTGACAAAAGTAAATATAAAAATAAAAGTAAAAATAATAATAATAATAATAATAATAATAATAATAATAATAATAATAATAATGAAAATAAAAATAAATATAAGAATAATAATAAAAAAAAAATATATAAAAATAAAACTATTATTGGAAAATACTGAAATGATGAAAAAAGAGAGAGAAATTGTTTCTGTTTGTACACTTTACACTACACTACCAAGAACCATTATATATTATTGTTGTTGATGGGGTATTACAGCTTTAATCTGATAATTGCTATATCTATGGGTACTTACTTTTGTAGACAAAGACCTTAAGGGTCTGGGTAAATATGTGGACTGAGAGGCAGGGAAGAGTCCTGATTGAAAAAAATATTATTTATATATGATTATCATTTCTATAATTTTTGTGTTAGTATCCTGCAACAATAATGATAATATTTTTATATCCGACAATCCGACATAAAACACGTGACGCATGAATTCATAACTGTATGTGATTACATGCTCACATGTGTAAAAAATACTTTGGGTTCTATAACATGCAATACCAATATACCATTATATGGTCGCACTGGAAAAAGGAAAATTAGACCATTGATACGTGTGTGGCCCACACTGGTACCACCTTTAGACACACACGTGCATGGGGATGGAAAGGGGGTGAGGGGGAGGGGCGGAAGGGGATGGTGTGGGAGAAAGGGGAGGAGGGGAAGAAAAAAGGAGGTGGAGGAGGTATTTTGGGAGGGCGAAAAGGGGGGGATGGAGAAAGACAGAACCAACACCATCAAGATGGGAAGGAAGGTGGGGGGGAAGGGAGAGAGCAAATTGTAAGGGGGACAGATTTATCAAATCAAACTGTTGACCTCTATCTCCTCATTTAGACCTCCGGGCTTGAGAGAATCCAAGGTGTATATTCAGGACATCTCCCTCTGGCAGAGACGTTTGAACTGCTGTGCCAGGTTCTTCTCCACCCGGAAGTGACGTCATCCCTCGGCTCCCTGTGTGTTTTCTAGATCCTGGAAGCGTCTGTGACCACAATCAGCTTCACGGATGCATTTCCTTCACGGATATTTGGCAAATTGTGCCTTAATGCCTGTTACTACCTTACTCTTGTGAGTACCTATATCTGTTTGTGAAATTAAACCTACTGTTATACTGCACTTAGAGTGGCGCCTGTGTTTTATCCTCAGCTTTACATCCTTCACAACTCACCAGTGTCAAAATCCCTTAAAGGGGACGTAAAGGCAGAAGGTCTTCCTTATCTTAATGCATTTTATGCATTAAGATACAAAACCTTCTGTGTGCAGCAGCCCTCCTCGGCCCCCCCTAACACATACCTGAGGTCCCTCTCTTTCAAGTAATGTCCACAAGTGTCTCAGTCGTCCAAGATTCTCCCTCCTGATTGGCTGAGACACAGCAGTGGCTCCATTGGCTGTTGCTGCTGTCAATCAAAGTCAGCTAGCCAATCAGGGAAGAGAAGGGGTGGGGTTGGGTCAGGGCTCCGTGTCTAAATGGACACAGGGAGCTGTGACTCGGCTTGGGTGCCCCTTAGCAAGTTGCTTGCTCTGGGGGCACTGAACAGGAGGAAGGGGGCCAGGATCACAGAAGAGGGATGCAAGAAGAGGGCTGCTCTGTGCAAATCCACTGCAACAGAGCAAGTAAGTATAACATGTTTGTTATTTTTAGGGAAAAAAACAAGACTTTACATTTACTTTAAATGGTTTTTAAAAAATAGTAATTATTTCTCATTTTACTATAGAAAGGTCAAAGCCCCAGAATCAAACTCTCAACGCTTCAATTACCAAAGCATGAGGGGGGATTGGTGGTGCCTCAATGAGACTATATTTTTTGGCTGCCCAACTTCAGCATTTTGCTGGCTGGGACTTAGAAAATTTGAAGACCCTATCCAAGCCTTGCTTTTGGGTAGCTCTTCATGCTACCCTCTTTTAGCTCAGCTGGTGTCTGCGGCTTTTGCTCATGTTCCCCAAAGCCCAACCCTGGTAATTATGCATAAAGTGTGGCATGAGATGAGACACATTATGAAATATGAGGGAATATCTATGTACGCACCACTATGGAAAAATGGGGGATATGAGGAACTGGGTAAACTGGAGAGGTTTGAGCACTGGTACACTTTAGGGATCCAATATATTGCCCAGTTGTATTCTCAAAATGTCTCAGGACCTGCAAGAGTCCTTTTAGTAACCCCCCGTCGATTTTTAAAAAGTCTGCAGTTGCGGCATGCTTTGCAGCCTCAGTCCAAAAGCACCAATTTAGCCCTACAGTCCATGCCACTCATGGATTCTGTTGCAATGATCTCTAATAAAAAGGGCCTTATATCATCTCTGTATGGACAACTACTGAGACAATACCAGGCCGCCAATGCTTGCCTGGGCAGGAGAGGGTGGGAGAAAGACTTTGGTGACATTGCTGATGATTCATGGCAAAATATATTGGAATGAGTACCATCTGTTTCCCTATCATCCATGCACGCTTATCCAAACTGTTCATAATCCATAGATCCAACAGGATCCACTTAAACTTTTCAAATGGGGCAGACGGGATACCCTGGAGTGCCCGCAATGTCAAAGATCTCAAGCGGACTTTCGTCACATGTTGTGGACGTGCCCAAACTGGCTAGGTACTGATAAGGCCTAGTGGAATCAATTAACTCTGCCTACCAAACACACATAGACCTAGATCCTAAGGTATGCCTTCTGGACAATCTGGATGAGGAGACATTTCCACTTGACGTCATAGTACCTGTTAATAGATAATTATTAATAGCACATAAAACTATTGCATTAAGATGGCTTTCTCCTAGGCCTCCCACACATGAGGAGTGACATCTTTAGGTTAATGATGCTTTCCTGAAGGAACAAATTTATCAAAAATAGGGTACACCTAATACATTTTACAAACTTTGAGAGCCTTGGCTGGCAGTACAGGATTCGCCCCCTTCTCGCTGGTCACTTATAGGTTGCTACAGTGCTGATTAGGGATGAGCCGAACACCCCCGGGTTCGGTTCGAACCAGAACCTTCGAACGGACCGAAAGTTTGCGCGAATTTTCGAACCCTATACGTTATAATGGACGCGAACGTTCGAAATCAAAAGTGCTAATTACAACGGCCAATATGCATGTTAATGTCATAAAACAGGTTTGGGGACCCGGGTCCTGCCCCAGGGGACATATATCAATGCAAAAAGAACTTTTAAAAACTAACGTTTTTTCGGGAGCAGTCATTTTAATGATGCATAAAGTGAAAAAAAAAAAGTGAAATTTTCCTTTAAATATGGTACCTGGGGGGTGTCTAAAGTATGCCTGTGAAGTGGCATGTGTTTCCCGTGTTTAGAACTGTCCTTGCACAAAATGACATTTGTAAAGGAAAAAAAAAGAAGCCATTTAAAACCACTTGCGGCTTTAGGTTTGATCTTAAGTAGAATCTGAACAGGTACATTATGAAGTGTAGCTCCATCCCAAAAAAATCTATTTTTAAGCTTTTTGGAGAACATAGGGAGGGGTTATCACCCCTGTAACATTTGCTGTCTTTGCACATGTGTTCAGAACATGTCACCTCACTTTCCGTCCCAATGACAAATGTTTTTGGAAAAGTGGGGTTTTAATTGAAACAAGGATTGGTGATAAAGTATCAGTAGAGAGGAGATACCTTTTTCCCAAATTAAATCTAACAGGATAGAATTTCCCTTCCTAGGGGTAGATTTCCTCTCACTTCCTGTTTTCTCTTTCCATTTGCAAGTAGGAGTCGTTTGTAAGTTGGATGTTTGAAAGTAGGGGCCTGGCGTATATACTCTGCAGAAATTTGCCCTATTAGATGTTGGTGTAGCCACAAGACTGGTGGGCACAGGAATGGGCCCTGCTGTGAGTTAATAGATCAAGATTTGTAATTGCATGCACCTCTTGAACAGGGCAGAAAAATTGGGGGTGGTGGTGGTGGTGGTGGACGGTTTTGCCACAAGACTGTAAGCTCTCACAGTTACTCTTGGTGGGCGCAGGAATGGGCCCTGCTGTGAGTTATTAGATCAAGATTTGTAATTGCAAGCACCTGATGAACAGGGCAGAAAAATTGGGCCTTTGGCGGTGGTGGTGGACGGTGTTGCCACAAGACTGTAGGCCCTCATAGTTACTCTTGGTGGGCGCAGGAATGGGCCCTGCTGTGAGTTATTAGATCAAGATTTGTAATTGCAAGCACCTGATGAACAGGGCAGAAAAATTGGGCCTTTGGCGGTGGTGGTGGACGGTGTTGCCACAAGACTGTAGGCCCTCATAGTTACTCTTGGTGGGCGCAGGAATGGGCCCTGCTGTGAGTTATTAGATCAAGATTTGTAATTGCAAGCACCTGATGAACAGGGCAGAAAAAATTGGGCCTTTGGCGGTGGTGGTGGACGGTGTTGCCACAAGACTGCAGGCCCTCATAGTTACTCTTGGTGGGCGCAGGAATGGGCCCTGCTGTGAACTATTAGATCAAGATTTGTAATTACCCGCCCTGTTAAACAGGTGCTGAAAAATTGTGCCTTAGGCACTGGTGCTGGTGCCACAACACTGCAACCCGGCCCTCACAGATACTGTACTTGGAGCACAGCAGTCACACGTGTTGCGAAGCATTTTTTTAAAAAATTGTAAGTACACGCCCCTGTTAAACAGGGGCTGAAAAATTCTGCCTTAGGCACTGGTGCTGGTGCCACAACACTGCAACCCGGCCCTCACAGATACTGTACTTGGAGCACAGCAGTCACACGTGTTGCGAAGCATTTTTTTTTAAAAATTGTAAGTACACGCCCCTGTTAAACAGGGGCTGAAAAATTGTGCCTTAGGCACTGGTGCTGGTGCCACAACACTGCAACCCGGCCCTCACAGATACTGTACTTGGAGCACAGCAGTCACACGTGTTGCGAAGCATTTTTTTTAAAAAATTGTAAGTACACGCCCCTGTTAAACAGGGGCTGAAAAATTGTGCCTTAGGCACTGGTGCTGGTGCCACAACACTGCAACCCGGCCCTCACAGATACTGTACTTGGAGCACAGCAGTCACACGTGTTGCGAAGCATTTTTTTAAAAAATTGTAAGTACACGCCCCTGTTAAACAGGGGCTGAAAAATTGTGCCTTAGGCACTGGTGCTGGTGCCACAACACTGCAACCCGGCCCTCACAGAGACTGTACTTGGAGCACAGCAGTCACACGTGTTGCGAAGCATTTTTTTAAAAAATTGTAAGTACACGCCCCTGTTAAACAGGGGCTGAAAAATTGTGCCTTAGGCACTGGTGCTGGTGCCACAACACTGCAACACGGCCCTCACAGAGACTGTACTTGGAGCACAGCAGTCACACGTGTTGCGAAGCATTTTTTTAAAAAATTGTAAGTACACGCCCCTGTTAAACAGGGGCTGAAAAATTGTGCCTTAGGCACTGGTGTGGTGGCATGGATCATTGAGGAGGAGGAAGAGGATAGTCAGTGAACATAAGAGGACAGTCACTCAGCATCAGCATAGGCAGTCTTGAAGGGATGTGACATTAAAAATTATTCGGTTATATCCGCCTCAGGTGCCTGGTAGCTGGTGGTGATCCAAGACTGATTCATTTTGATGAATGTCAGTCGATCAACCGAGGCGGTGGACAGGCGCACCCTATGATCAGTCACAAATCCTCCAGCAGCACTGAATGTGCGTTCGGAAAGAACGCTGGAGGCAGGACAGGCCAGTAGCTCAATTGCATACTGTGCAAGCTCTGGCCAGTGATCCATCCTCAGGACCCAGTAAGCCAGAGGATTTTCGGTGGGAAAGGTGTCCAAGTCTGACCTTGCCCCAAGGTATTCCTGCACCATGTATATCAGACGCTGGCGATGGTTGCTGGAACCGATCATACCTTGGGGCTGCGGACTAAAAAATTGTCTGAACGCATCGGTCAGACGTCCACCTTCCCCACCGCTCCTTCTGCCACTGACCGAAGCCTCAGCAACTCGTCGCCCAGGACCAGGAGTTTGTAGCCTCCCAGTTTCTGGGAACGCGTTGCACAGACCTTTCTGCAAGGCCTCCCTGAGATGTCTCATCCTCTGCTCCCTCTGCGACGGCAAGATAAGGTCCGCAACCTTACCCTTGTACCGCGGATCAAGGAGAGTGGCCAGCCAGTAATGGTCCCTCTCCTTGATCCGAAGAACACGAGGATCCTTCCGCAGGCTTTGCAGGATCAGGGAGGCCATGCAGCGTAGGTTAGCTGAGGCATTCGGTCCGGAGTCTTCTGGGTCACTGAGGATGACATGATCGCCAGCCACCTCCTCCCAGCCACGTACAAGTCCACTGGCTTGTTGGGACTGTACATCATCCCTAAAAGACTGCTGCTGATGCTGAGTGCCAGGCTCCACCTCCATGCTCACACAATCCTCCTCCTCCTCCTCCTCCTCCTCCTCCTCCTCATCCTCTTCCTGTGTGATGGGTGGGACAGAAGGAACACTGTCCGGATAAAGGGGGCCTTGAGAGGCAAGGAAGTCCTCCTCTTCCTGCCTCTGTTCTGCCTCAAGTGCCCTGTCCATTATCCCACGCAGCGTATGCTCCAACAGGTGGACAAGAGGGACAGTGTCACTGATGCATGCACTGTCACTGCTCACCATCCTCGTGGCCTCCTCAAATGGTGAGAGGACAGTGCATGCATCCCTGATCATGCTCCACTGACGTGGGGAAAAAAAACCAAGCTCCCCTGACCCTGTCCTGGTGCCGTAGTCGCAAAGGTACTCATTGATGGCCCTCTGCTGCGTGTGCAGTCGCTGCAGCATGGCCAAAGTTGAGTTCCACCTGGTGGGCATGTCAGATATTAGGCGGTTCTTGGGCAGGTTCAGCTCCTTTTGCAGCTCAGTCAGCCGAGCACTGGCATTATAAGATCGGCGGAAATGCACACAGACTTTCCTGGCCTGCCTCAGGACATCCTGTAAGCCTGGGAACCTGCCCAAGAACCGCTGCACCACCAGGTTGAGGACGTGAGCCATGCAGGGCACATGGGTGAGCTGCCCCTGTCGCAGGGCGGAGAGGAGGTTGGTGCCATTGTCAGAAACGACCATTCCTGGCTTAAGCTGACGTGGCGTCAACCACCTCTCGGCCTGCCCCTGCAGAGCTGCCAGAACCTCTGGCCCAGTGTGGCTCCTGTCCCCCAAACACACCAGCGCAAGCACGGCATGGCATCTTTTTGCCTGCGTACTTGCGTAGCCCCTTGTACGCCTACGGAGCACCGCTGGTTCCAAGGACAGAGCACTGGAGGAAGAAGAAGAGGAGGGGGTGGAGGAGAGAGGTGTGTCACAACCAGTAGCAGTAGTCGCGTTTTGGAGGCGTGGTGGCGGAACAACCTCCAACACTACTGCACCTTGTCCTGCATCCCTCCCAGCTGCCAATAGAGTGACCCAATGGGCCGTGAAAGAAAGGTACCGTCCCTGTCCATGCCTGCTGGACCATGAGTCAGCGGTAATATGCACCTTACCGCTGACCGCCCTGTCCAGCGAGGCATGGACATTGCCCTCCACATGCCGGTAGAGAGACGGAATCGCCTTCCGCGAGAAAAAGTGGCGTTTGGGAACCTGCCACTGAGGAACCGCACATTGAACAAACTCACGGAAGGGGGCCGAGTCTACCAACTGAAAAGGCAGCAGTTGAAGTGCTAGCAATTTAGCAAGGCTAGCATTCAACCGCTGGGCATGTGGATGGCTGGGAGTGTACTTCTTTCTACGGTCCAGCAGCTGGGGCAGGGAAATTTGCCTGCTGCATTCGGACGTCGGTGTACTGCAAGTACTTGGTTGTGACACACCGAATTCTACACCTTCAGTCCTCTCAGAGCAGCTTTCAGAGAGGACTGAAGGTGTAGTGGGGATGGAGATCCCAGCTGAGGAGGAGCAAGGAGAGGTCCGCTTAGTTCTTTGGTGTGGGTCTTTTATGTGTGCCTGCCAACGAGCTGCATGGCAGGTCGCCATATGTCTGGTCATGCTTGTCGTGCCCAAGCGGCTGATGTTTTGGCCACGCGAGATACGCTTGAGACAAATATTGCAAATAGCAGTGGTGCGATCTGCTGCACTCGTCTCAAAAAAGGCCCACACCAAAGAACTTTTCTGATAACGTGCAGAGGCAGCGCCCTGCACAGGCGGAGCTCTGCGGTGTTGTACAGTTGCTGTGCTGGCCTCTACCTGGCCTCCAGGGGGCATCCTGCCTCGTTGGACATGTGACGCCGCATCCTCCTCCTCCTCGTCCTCCTCCTCATCCTCTCTCCCTTGAGGCACCCACGTGGAGTCAGTGACCTCATCATCCCCTCCCTCTTCACCACTAGAGCAAACCTGGCAGTAAGCTGCAGCTGGTGGAACTGTACTGCCAGATTCCTCAAGCTGGGTATCGTCATCCGAGCCTTCGAATCGTTGGGCATCCTCCTGGAGCATGTACCCAACACTGTGCTCAAAGAGTTCGGGGGACTCCTCAGGAGGACATGGTGGGTCTAGGGAAGGGGTGGCTGATGATGCTCTGTCAGTACCCTGAGCCTGGGTGAGAGAGGATGAGGAGGATGAGGAGGGCTTGGTCATCCATTCTACCAAGCCTTCAGCATGATGCGGCTCCACATGTCCAGCTGCCGAAAACAAAGACGCGCGTGTCCCATGGCCACGTGCTGATGACGATGCACGACCACGTCCACGTCCACGGCCACGTCCACTAGAAACAGAGCCTGCCTGCCCTGTGTTCTTGGCTCTGCACGCTCTGCCTCCCCTTGGCGGTCTTCCAGCCATTGTAGTCGGTAGTCCTGTGGGTGCTGCTGAGAAGAAAATATAGGAGCTCTGTGTGATGCCACTAACACACTAGAAGTCCTATGGGTGCTTCTGCAAAGAAAATAGAGGAGCTCTGTGTGATGCCACTAACACACTAGAAGTCCTGTGGGTGCTTCTGCAAAGAAAATAGAGGAGCTCTGTGTGATGCCACTAACACACTAGAAGTCCTGTGGGTGCTTCTGCAAAGAAAATAGAGGAGCTCTGTGTGATGCCACTAACACACTAGAAGTCCTGTGGGTGCTGCTGAGAAGAATATATAGGAGCTCTGTGTGATGCCACTAACACACTAGAAGTCCTATGGGTGCTTCTGCAAAGAAAATAGAGGAGCTCTGTGTGATGCCACTAACACACTAGAAGTCCTGTGGGTGCTTCTGCAAAGAAAATAGAGGAGCTCTGTGTGATGCCACTAACACACTAGAAGTCCTGTGGGTGCTGCTGAGAAGAATATATAGGAGCTCTGTGTGATGCCACTAACACACTAGAAGTCCTATGGGTGCTTCTGCAAAGAAAATAGAGGAGCTCTGTGTGATGCCACTAACACACTAGAAGTCCTGTGGGTGCTTATGCAAAGAAAATAGAGGAGCTCTGTGTGATGCCACTAACACACTAGAAGTCCTGTGGGTGCTTCTGCAAAGAAAATAGAGGAGCTCTGTGTGATGCCACTAACACACTAGAAGTCCTGTGGGTGCTGCTGAGAAGAATATATAGGAGCTCTGTGTGATGCCACTAACACACTAGAAGTCCTATGGGTGCTTCTGCAAAGAAAATAGAGGAGCTCTGTGTGATGCCACTAACACACTAGAAGTCCTGTGGGTGCTTATGCAAAGAAAATAGAGGAGCTCTGTGTGATGCCACTAACACACTAGAAGTCCTGTGGGTGCTTCTGCAAAGAAAATAGAGGAGCTCTGTGTGATGCCACTAACACACTAGAAGTCCTGTGGGTGCTTCTGCAAAGAAAATAGAGGAGCTCTGTGTGATGCCACTAACACACTAGAAGTCCTGTGGGTGCTGCTGAGAAGAATATATAGGAGCTCTGTGTGATGCCACTAACACACTAGAAGTCCTGTGGGTGCTTCTGCAAAGAAAATAGAGGAGCTCTGTGTGATGCCACTAACACACTAGAAGTCCTGTGGGTGCTGCTGAGAAGAATATATAGGAGCTCTGTGTGATGCCACTAACACACTAGAAGTCCTATGGGTGCTTCTGCAAAGAAAATAGAGGAGCTCTGTGTGATGCCACTAACACACTAGAAGTCCTGTGGGTGCTTATGCAAAGAAAATAGAGGAGCTCTGTGTGATGCCACTAACACACTAGAAGTCCTGTGGGTGCTGCTGAGAAGAAAATAGAGGAGCTCTGTGTGATGCCACTAACACACTAGAAGTCCTATGGGTGCTTCTGCAAAGAAAATAGAGGAGCTCTGTGTGATGCCACTAACACACTAGAAGTCCTGTGGGTGCTTATGCAAAGAAAATAGAGGAGCTCTGTGTGATGCCACTAACACACTAGAAGTCCTGTGGGTGCTTCTGCAAAGAAAATAGAGGAGCTCTGTGTGATGCCACTAACACACTAGAAGTCCTGTGGGTGCTGCTGAGAAGAATATATAGGAGCTCTGTGTGATGCCACTAACACACTAGAAGTCCTATGGGTGCTTCTGCAAAGAAAATAGAGGAGCTCTGTGTGATGCCACTAACACACTAGAAGTCCTGTGGGTGCTTATGCAAAGAAAATAGAGGAGCTCTGTGTGATGCCACTAACACACTAGAAGTCCTGTGGGTGCTTCTGCAAAGAAAATAGAGGAGCTCTGTGTGATGCCACTAACACACTAGAAGTCCTGTGGGTGCTTCTGCAAAGAAAATAGAGGAGCTCTGTGTGATGCCACTAACACACTAGAAGTCCTGTGGGTGCTGCTGAGAAGAATATATAGGAGCTCTGTGTGATGCCACTAACACACTAGAAGTCCTGTGGGTGCTTCTGCAAAGAAAATAGAGGAGCTCTGTGTGATGCCACTAACACACTAGAAGTCCTGTGGGTGCTGCTGAGAAGAATATATAGGAGCTCTGTGTGATGCCACTAACACACTAGAAGTCCTATGGGTGCTTCTGCAAAGAAAATAGAGGAGCTCTGTGTGATGCCACTAACACACTAGAAGTCCTGTGGGTGCTTATGCAAAGAAAATAGAGGAGCTCTGTGTGATGCCACTAACACACTAGAAGTCCTGTGGGTGCTGCTGAGAAGAATATATAGGAGCTCTGTGTGATGCCACTAACACACTAGAAGTCCTGTGGGTGCTTCTGCAAAGAAAATAGAGGAGCTCTGTGTGATGGGACTAACACACTTCAAGTCCTATAGGTGCTTCTGGGAAGAAAATATAGCTCTGTGTGTGTGATGGGACTAACACACTTCAAGTCCTATAGGTGCTTCTGGAACAAAATATAGCTCTGTGTGTGTGATGGGACTAACACACTTCAAGTCCTATAGGTGCTTCTGGGAACAAAATATAGCTCTGTGTGTGTGATGGGACTAACACACTTCAAGTCCTATAGGTACTTCTGGGAACAAAATATAGCTCTGTGTGTGTGATGGGACTAACACACTTCAAGTCCTATAGGTGCTTCTGGGAACAAAATATAGCTCTGTGTGTGTAATGGGACTAACACACTTCAAGTCCTATAGGTGCTTCTGGGAAGAAAATATAGCTCTGTGTGTGTAATGGGACTAACACACTTCAAGTCCTATAGGTGCTTCTGGGAAGAAAATATAGCTCTGTGTGTGTAATGGGACTAACACACTTCAAGTCCTATAGGTGCTTCTGGGAAGAAAATATAGCTCTGTGTGTGTAATGGGACTAACACACTTCAAGTCCTATAGGTGCTTCTGGGAACAAAATATAGCTCTGTGTGTGTGATGGGAATAACACACTTCAAGTCCTATAGGTGCTTCTGGGAACAAAATATAGCTCTGTGTGTGTAATGGGACTAACACACTTCAAGTCCTATAGGTGCTTCTGGGAAGAAAATATAGCTCTGTGTGTGTAATGGGACTAACACACTTCAAGTCCTATAGGTGCTTCTGGGAACAAAATATAGCTCTGTGTGTGTAATGGGACTAACACACTTCAAGTCCTATAGGTGCTTCTGGGAAGAAAATATAGCTCTGTGTGTGTGATGGGACTAACACACTTCAAGTCCTATAGGTGCTTCTGGGAACAAAATATAGCTCTGTGTGTGTGATGGGACTAACACACTTCAAGTCCTATAGGTGCTTCTGGGAACAAAATATAGCTCTGTGTGTGTGATGGGACTAACACACTTCAAGTCCTATAGGTGCTTCTGGGAACAAAATATAGCTCTGTGTGTGTGATGGGACTAACACACTTCAAGTCCTATAGGTGCTTCTGGGAACAAAATATAGCTCTGTGGGTGTGATGGGACTAACACACTTCAAGTCCTATAGGTGCTTCTGGGAAGAAAATATAGCTCTGTGTGTGTAATGGGACTAACACACTTCAAGTCCTATAGGTGCTTCTGGGAACAAAATATAGCTCTGTGTGTGTGATGGGACTAACACACTTCAAGTCCTATAGGTTCTTCTGGGAACAAAATATAGCTCTGTGTGTGTAATGGGACTAACACACTTCAAGTCCTATAGGTGCTTCTGGGAAGAAAATATAGCTCTGTGTGTGTAATGGGACTAACACACTTCAAGTCCTATAGGTGCTTCTGGGAACAAAATATAGCTCTGTGTGTGTAATGGGACTAACACACTTCAAGTCCTATAGGTGCTTCTGGAAGAAAATATAGCTCTGTGTGTGTAATGGGACTAACACACTTCAAGTCCTATAGGTGCTTCTGGGAACAAAATATAGCTCTGTGTGTGTGATGGGACTAACACACTTCAAGTCCTATAGGTGCTTCTGGGAACAAAATATAGCTCTGTGTGTGTAATGGGACTAACACACTTCAAGTCCTATAGGTGCTTCTGGGAACAAAATATAGCTCTGTGTGTGTGATGGGACTAACACACTTCAAGTCCTATAGGTTCTTCTGGGAACAAAATATAGCTCTGTGTGTGTAATGGGACTAACACACTTCAAGTCCTATAGGTGCTTCTGGGAAGAAAATATAGCTCTGTGTGTGTGATGGGACTAACACACTTCAAGTCCTATAGGTGCTTCTGGGAACAAAATATAGCTCTGTGTGTGTAATGGGACTAACACACTTCAAGTCCTATAGGTGCTTCTGGGAAGAAAATATAGCTCTGTGTGTGTAATGGGAATAACACACTTCAAGTCCTATAGGTGCTTCTGGGAAGAAAATATAGCTCTGTGTGTGTAATGGGACTAACACACTTCAAGTCCTATAGGTGCTTCTGGGAACAAAATATAGCTCTGTGTGTGTGATGGGACTAACACACTTCAAGTCCTATAGGTGCTTCTGGGAACAAAATATAGCTCTGTGTGTGTGATGGGACTAACACACTTCAAGTCCTATAGGTGCTTCTGGGAACAAAATATAGCTCTGTGTGTGTGATGGGACTAACACACTTCAAGTCCTATAGGTGCTTCTGGGAACAAAATATAGCTCTGTGTGTGTAATGGGACTAACACACTTCAAGTCCTATAGGTGCTTCTGGGAAGAAAATATAGCTCTGTGTGTGTAATGGGACTAACACACTTCAAGTCCTATAGGTGCTTCTGGGAACAAAATATAGCTCTGTGTGTGTGATGGGAATAACACACTTCAAGTCCTATAGGTGCTTCTGGGAAGAAAATATAGCTCTGTGTGTGTAATGGGACTAACACACTTCAAGTCCTATAGGTGCTTCTGGGAACAAAATATAGCTCTGTGTGTGTGATGGGACTAACACACTTCAAGTCCTATAGGTGCTTCTGGGAACAAAATATAGCTCTGTGTGTGTGATGGGACTAACACACTTCAAGTCCTATAGGTGCTTCTGGGAACAAAATATAGCTCTGTGTGTGTGATGGGACTAACACACTTCAAGTCCTATAGGTGCTTCTGGGAACAAAATATAGCTCTGTGTGTGTAATGGGACTAACACACTTCAAGTCCTATAGGTGCTTCTGGGAAGAAAATATAGCTCTGTGTGTGTAATGGGACTAACACACTTCAAGTCCTATAGGTGCTTCTGGGAAGAAAATATAGCTCTGTGTGTGTAATGGGACTAACACACTTCAAGTCCTATAGGTGCTTCTGGGAACAAAATATAGCTCTGTGTGTGTAATGGGACTAACACACTTCAAGTCCTATAGGTGCTTCTGGAAGAAAATATAGCTCTGTGTGTGTAATGGGACTAACACACTTCAAGTCCTATAGGTGCCTCTGGGAACAAAATGAAGGAGCTCTGCCTGCCTGCCACGAACACACTACAAGTCCTATAGGTGCTTCTGGTAACAAAATATAGGAGCTCTGCCTGCCTGCCACGAACACACTACAAGTCCTATAGGTGCTTCTGGTAACAAAATATAGGAGCTCTGCCTGCCTGCCACGAACACACTACAAGTCCTATAGGTGCTTCTGGTAACAAAATATAGGAGCTCTGCCTGCCTGCCACGAACACACTACAAGTCCTATAGGTGCTTCTGGTAACAAAATATAGGAGCTCTGCCTGCCTGCCACGAACACACTACAAGTCCTATAGGTGCTTCTGGTAACAAAATATAGGAGCTCTGCCTGCCTGCCACGAGCACACTACAAGCCCCTCTTTCTCAATCAATCTTTGTAACTGAATCTATCTAACTCAATCTCTGTAAGTGAATCTCTCTAACTATCTAAATGCAGCAGAGTGTCACAGAATCTGCCTGCTCAATCTGCGCCGGAACAGCATGTGACCGGCGCAGACGGCGTGGCGGCGTTTTATAGGGGGGGGCGTGTACTACAGCCCCTGAGCTGTAATTGGCTACAGGCGTCCTGCCTGTAGCCAATTATGGCTCTTCGAGTTTCCGGGGCTGTGATTGGCCAAGCATGCGGGGTCACAGTGCATGCTTGGCCAATCATCAGCCAGCAATGCACTGCGTCGGCCGCGCCGGCCGCAATGCATTGCGGGGCCGCGCGCAAAACACCAAAGTGATGCGAGCGGCCAAAATAGTTCTGGGCTCGCCGAGCGAGCGAACGCCCGGTGCTCGATGCGAACGTGGGTTCGCATCGAGCACCGGGCCCATCCTTAGTGCTGATATGGTACATAATATATCATTTGAATCTGAGCGAAGATATTCTCCAGCCTTAGAATTGACCAGGGACGTGCAGTCAGGGGAGGAAGGTGAGGCAGGGCCTCACCTGCCATGAACATAAAAATAAAAAATTAAATTGAGCTTCGAGGGTTGTATCTCGGTCACCTGGGGTCATAGAGATTTGGGGGGGGGGTATGTAGCCTAAGTGCTACCCCACCACTGGTAAAAATGTGGAGCTTCTACGACCTATGGTTCCAGATATATGCTCTTAAAGGGACATCTTTTTGACCCCAGGTCTCATATTAAGGAGGTCCTGTCATGCTTTTTTTCTATTAAAAGGTATGTTAACATTCCTTGTAAAAGGAATAAAAGTGAGACCATTTTTTATTTTTTTTTAAAGAACAGTGTAGAAATATAAAGTAAAATAAATAAGAAAAAATATAAAAAATTTTAACGTGCCCCGCCACGACGAGCTTGCATTCAGAAGCGAACGCATATATAAGTAGCGCCTTCATATGAAAATGGTGTTCAAACCACACATGTGAGGTATCACCGCATTTGTTAGAACAAGAGCAATAATTCTAGCCCTAGACCTCCTCTGTAACTCAAAACATGCAACCTATAGAATTTTTTAAACGTCGCCTATGAGATTTTTAAGGGTAAAATTTTGTCGACATTCCACGAGCAGGTGCCATTTTGAAGCGTGACATGTTGGGTATCAATTTACTCGGCATAACATCATCTTTCATAATATAAAAAAAAATAGGCTAACTTTACTGTTGTCTTATTATTTAATACAAAAAAGTGTATTAAACAGGTAACTTGTAAGATGTGACAGAAAGCATTCGATGACCGCCATTTTATTCTCTAGGGTGTTAGAAAAAAATATATATAATGTTTGGGGGTTCTAGAAAAGAAAACTGATATTAACTTGTAAACAACAAGTTTGAAAAATAGGCCCGGTCCTTAACCACTTCAATACCCGCCCATAGTCATATGACGCCCACAAGGTGGATCTACCATCCTGGGTGGGCGTCATATGACGTCCTCGGGTTCCCGGCCCCCTGGGGGGCGCGCGCGCGCCGCCGGTGGGGCGCGCGCGCGCCCGCGGCATCGCTCGGGACCCGGTGCGAGTGCCCGGCGGCCGCGATGTCCGCCGGGCACCCGCGATTGCCCGTTAAAACAACGGGACCGGGCGGGACCGTGGAGCTGTGTGTGTAAACACACAGCTCCACGTCCTGTCAGCGGGGAGGAGACCGATCATGTGATCCCAGTACAGAGGATCACATGATCGGTCTCCTCCCCTTAAGTCCCCTCCCCCTACAGTTAGAATCACTCCTATTAGGGACACACATTAACCCCTCCAGCGCCCTCTAGTGTTAACCCCTTCCCTGACAGTCACATTTACACAGTAATCATTGCAATTTTATAGCAACGATCGCTGTGTAAATGTGAATGGTTCCAAAAATGTGTCAAAAGTGTCCGAAGTGTCCGCCGCAATGTCGCAGTCACGAAAAAAAAAATCGCAAATCGCCGCCATTACTAGTAAAAAAAATAAATAAATAAATTCAATAAATCTATCCCCTATTTTGTAGACGCTATAACTTTTGCGCAAACCGATCAATATACGCTTATTGCGATTTTTTTAACCAAAAATATGTAGAAGAATACGTATCGGCCTAAACTGAGGAAAAAAATTGTTTTTTTTTAAAAAAATGGGATATTTATTATAGCAAAAAGTAAAAAATATTGTGTTTTTTTTCAAAATTGTCGCTCTTCTTTTGTTTATAGCGCAAAAAATAAAAACCGCAGGGGCGATCAAATACCACCAAAAGAAAGCTCTATTTGTGGGAAAAAAAGGACGTCAATTTTGTTTGGGTGTAACGTCGCACGACCGCGCAATTGTTAGTTAAAGCGACGCAGTGCCGAATCGCAAAAAGTGCTCTGGTAAGGAAGGGTGTTTAAAAGCCCTGTATTGAAGCGGTTAAGTGGTTAAAATTGCACACACTTGTGGAATAGTGCCAAACTTCAGTATATGCTCAGGTTATATGCTTAGAGTTACAGAGAAGGTCTAAGGCTAAAATGATTGCTCTCGCTCTAACGATATCAGCGTATGTAACCTGTGTGTATCGGGCTCTGATACTAGCCAGTGCCTCACCAGCCACTGACCTCACCACACGTCCCTGCAATTGACTAGTGTAGCACTGCCCCCGTAGGGGTCGCTGAGTATAGATTTCCCTGGGCCTCCCTCTGATTATCCTGCAGCCAGATGCTTGGTTATTTTCACATGACCAGGTGCACACTCATTTGCTCGTTATCCAATGACCAGTCTGGGGGATTCGTTTTTTTGTATTTATTGGTAGAACTTGGGTAGGAGAAGGGATTAGTGGGATACTCCAACTTTAACTATGCACAGATGAGAACAACTCTCACTTGGCCTAACTTGGTTGAACTTAATAGCAGACCCTCTGCTGAACCATACAGCATTTGTATGGAAGAATAAGTTCTTTACTTGCTTTGGCAGCAGACTCAATGAACTCTGATTCTTCGGGACACTGACCAGTATCCCCTTTAGTTGGCACCCTGACTTTATTAGCTTGCAGGGATGGCCCTCACAGAACAAGCCCCTAGGACTTGTACCAGTCTGTACTCACTGTAGCCAGAAACAGATTCTTCTAGGTGTGTCTCCCTCCCAGTCAGCTCTGCAGCTTCTACGGCTCTGGCCCTCAAGTCGACCACCTCAGGCCACATGCCTGTACAGAGGAGGGGTAGCGACCCCCCTTCCTCCGGGACCCCGCTCTCCAGACGAAGAGCCAGTGCACATGTGCTCTCTTGGTATAAAAACAAAAGGAAATAGGAAAAAAGTATTTCGAGCTACCAGAGATAGTCACTTAAAATGTCTGTGTATATATATATTAGGGTTGCCACCTCATCCTTTTAAACCCAAACACATCTGAATTACATAGGTTCAGAGGCTAATTAGATGCAGATAAGGCAACAAGTGAGTTTAATTACCACCTTAATCAGCCACAGAACCTGTGTAATTAATATGTGTTCAAGTTTAAAGGGATGAGGTGGCAACTCTAATATATATATATATGTGTAGCACTAACCCCCGAAGGAGCTGCTGGTTTTATTTGGGCTTACCGTTACCTCACTTGCTTGCTTCTCCGTTGAAACTGACACTGAATCCTCTTTGGATTATTTATTTAGAAAAAAGACTCTCAATAAAGGGAAGAGGGTTAGGGGTGAGTTCAGGTACTTAAAATTGCAGGGTGAAGATATTAGAAGAATCCAGAGGATATTACTGTTCCACAAACTGGATTCAACAACCCCCGGATAGACCTCTCTCACTAGGCCTAGCAGCCGGTGGGATGCTCGGCAAAGTCTCTGCCACAGACTTGTAAGTTACACTTGAGCATCACTGAGGGATTTGGATGAATTTTAAAGAACTGACATACGGTACCAGTTTCTCTCAGCCGACCCGGTGATACCGTATGAATGTTGAGCCAGGTTGTGTCCTTCAACTAAGTCTCCAGGCTCCTTCAGAGAAGCCAGTCTTGCTCATGGCCTTCTCCTGAAAGAGTCCTCCCCTGGGGTTCTTCAGTTGCTGGGCCTCTACCTTCAGATGAGATGCACCGGACCTTCAGTAGGATCAGTAGGCCCCGGTAGTTACTCGGGCCTATACCTTCAGTTGCGTTGCCTCGGGCCAGCCAGCCCCGAGACACAGGACGCATGGTTCCGCACCCAGGAGGGCCAAAGGGCTGGGTCAGGAGGACCACCAGAACCAAACAGACAGAAAATACTGCCCCGCCAACATGGCGTTGGTACCTTAAATAGTATACCACCCCCCAGAAAGGAGAACACTCCCACTGGGCTTGTTCTGAGAGATAAGTGGCATTCAATGCATCCAGCTAGACTGCGTTTCTACCCTTGCCGGCGGTGACAGCGACACCTACGGTCAAGGAGAACCCAGTGCCACCCAGCTGGACTGGTACTGAAACCAGAAATTTACAGAAATTATCCTGCACGCCTGACAGTCTCCCTGTCAGGGAAACCCAAAAACAATGCACTCTCTAGCACCTAACTAGGAGGGTGCTGCAATAGTTTAGTTGAAAGTCCAGTTAGTGCAGCTGTGTATAATACATCAATATTGTATTCAGACAGATAGTTATGCTAGTGTAATGCCACGTACACATGGTTGGAATTTATGACAACAAATGTTCGATGTGAGCTTGTTGTCGGAAAATCCGACCGTGTGTATGCTCCATTGGACATTTGCTGTCAGAATTTCCGACAACAAATGAGAGCTGGTTCTCAAATTTTCTGAGAACAAAACTTGTTGTCGGAAATTCTGATCATGTGTACACAATTCCGACGCACAAAATTCCACGCATGTTCGGAATCAAGCAGAAGAGCCGCACTGACTATTGAACTTCATTTTTCTTGGCTCCTCATACTTGTTGTATGTCACCGCGTTCCTGACATTCAGAATTTCCGACATTTGTGTGACCGTGTGTAAGCAAGACAAGTATGAGCCAACATCCGTCGGAAAAAAATCCACGGTTTTGTTGTCGGAATGTCCGATCGTCTGTATGCGGCATAAGGCTGGGTTCATACTATTGCGAATTGGATGCGGGTTCCCCAATTTGCAATAGCAGGATATTTTGACCGGCTCTCTATAGAGCCGGTTCACATATCTCCGGCGTGAATTTGCACAGGAGTCCTGTGCGTCTTTTGGTCCATTTCAGGTCCAAATTCAGCCAAACATTTTGGCTGAAATCGGACCTGAAACGGTGAAGGAGGGACACACCGGACCCCTGCTGTGAGCCACATGTGAAGATAGTGTGAACCCAGCCTAAATGTTTAAAGGGTAACTCCACTTTCTTGGGGAAAAAAATTGCAAATAAAGAAAAAATAATATACCGTGCACAATAATAATACAGGCACACAGCACTTATTATATTAAATATTTATATTAAAGGTAAAATTGTTGTTTAAATGTTTAAGTCTAACTCCAGGTTTTGTTACCTTATATTGTTTGATTGGGCCACTTTTTCCATTACTAATGTAGTGCAACCCCCCGTAGGAACCACTTGATAGGATGGGTCTTGCTCTGCTCTTTGCCTCCACCTTCTCAAGAACTTCAGTTCCTCTGACATACCAGATTGAGTGTACAAACATAAAACATCACAAAATTCACTGAAAGTAATACTTAGTACCCTATAGTAGTGCTATTTCAAAGAAAACAGACACCAAACTAAATAATAATGGCAAACCTAATATATTATTGATCTCCGGTGTACTCCTGACATCCTGTTTAGGGCTGACAAAATGGTGCCTTTTCTCCAATTTCAAACATGCATCAGCCATGCTGGAATACAAATCTCCTATTCCCCACCCTTCTCTCTCTGATTTCTGACCTATTAGCAGCTACCCCTGCAAGAATTTTGTCACAGGAAGTAATAAAATCTGCTTCTGGCTACAGAAACCATGCGAAAGAAAAATATGATGTTGGGGCATGATCTAGACTGGGGGGGGGGGGGGTAGGTTAGGGGAAAATACAATCAGAGCATTTTGGTGCTGGTAGACCAGATTAAATAGGGTTGGCCAGACTCCAGCTGGTTCAGCCTCAAGACTTCATTCATCACTAAAAAATAGATCCCCGTCATTAATCAGTCCAACAACCTTGTAATAGCTTCAGTTTTTAAAAGTAATACAGTATATTGCAGCACAGTATTTCTGCCACATGTATTGACTGAAAAAAAATCATATAAAATAGAATTCCTCTTTAAGTTACCAGGGATAGATTTTATTACTTAGTAAGTAAAGAAGAAATGACAGTTAACCCGACTTTATCTCAGACGTAAGGGTCCTCGTGACTGATCCTCTAGCTTGTCTGCCATTCACCTCTAATCTCCATGTTGCTAATTTAAATGAAGTCTGGGCCTGTTGTCTAACAAAGCCATTTGTCATCTCACGGAGTCGTGGAACCTCTCTTGTAACGTAATGTCAGACACTTGCGAGATATGACTTTTATATAGCTGGCTGATATTGAGTGTTGTCAGACACACCAAGGTCAAGAGACACTGCAAAAGATTTTATAGGAGAAAGTGGGGATGGTTTTAAGAAGTAGCATGGTGCTGATGTTAACCACTTGCTGTAATGTGCAGATTTATGATGTGTTATAATGCCACCAGTGTCCGCTAACATGCAGAGATAAGTTAACAATCATCTGTAACTTCTAAAGCTATCAAGGGCACATTGCAACTGTACTAACAGCAGAGACCCAACCTAAGTTACCTTTGTCTTAGCTTTATACATGACCTCAGGCTATTTTTACATAATCATGTTTTTTACAATCTCTCTTACATTATTTAGTACTGGGGTCCCCACATTTTATACCCCTTTATGATTGCAATATAACTTTATAAGTCTTCATTTAAAATGTCCCTTGCCATAAGAACATTAGTTAAAAGATAAGTTTGTAAAAAAAAAAAAAAAAAATTAAATCATATTTACCTAGGTGGATTTAGCATCTATTCCCCAGCTCTAAGGCTGAGAACTGAGCGATCAAACACTACTGACCGCTGCTCTGAGCTTAGAGCAGTGACTGTCAGTCACCACTGTCTGCTCTGCTCCTCCAGTGCTCACTGGTAGTGCCAGGCTGGGAAGGGAGCGGCTGGCTCAGTCTCCCAGTGGTGCAGCTGAAAGGCTGAGCCAGGTGCCGGTCCAGGCTCCTGGGTGGATCCCAACCATATGGTTGTGATCTTTCCCCAGCCTGAACCAGCTCTGTGATGTCAGCCTACAGCGGGCTTGAAAACAGGTCATAAGAATGCAGAAGGAACTGCTCTCCTGCTACCCACAGGAGAAGTATAGCCAAATGAGCTTTGGCTGTACTTCTTCAACCTTGGAGCAGAGAACTACGTATGTAGTTCAATGTCCCTCAAACTTCAAGGGAGCCAGACTGTGGTTAGTGGGTGTAGAAAATGCCCCAGCATCAGTGGTCAGCAGGAGTAAACAATGCCTCTGGCTCTGTAATCAATGGAAGGAAAAATGCACCAAATTTAGTGGTCAGTGGGAGGAAAAGAAGTGACCCAGCTCCTGTGGTCAGCGTGAGCAGGAATATTGCACCGTTGTTGGTGTTAATGTAGGGAATAGTGCCCAATTGTTGACATTAGTGAAGAGAATAGTGCCTCATTGTTGGTGACAGTGGGAGGAGTAGAGTCTCTTTGTTGGTGTCAGTGGAAGGAATAATGTCCCATTGGTGGTGTCAGTGAAGAGAATAGTGCCTCATTGATGGTGTCAGTGGAAAGAATTGTGCCCCATTATTGGTGTTGTATGCATTTTTGGTTTCAGCATTAGTAATTATGCCCCATACTTGGTGTCAGTGGAAGGGATTATGTCCCATCACTGGTGTCAGTGGGAAGAATTATGTCTCATTATTGGTGTCGGTAGGAAGTATAGTGTTGCTGGGGGCCAGATAAAGGCAAGAAAAACATCTAGTCTGGCTTAGAGCTTTGGGGACCACTGTACTAGTATGCATGGGCAAGGCCAGAGCAGAATGGAAAATACATAAATCAGGGAACATATTCTGCATTTTTAGAGATATGGATTCAGGGCCATTCAGTAGAGAAAAATACTGCAAACATCAAGGATGTAAAACTGGGTGCACACTATTAATGTGTACACAAGTGAGGTGGAAGCAGGAATCCTAGTGTCAGGACATTGTATTCTGACAGCGGGGACTCTCCACTCTGGGAATACACTGATCAGTGCTGCAGCCAATTCCAGCAGGTCCATCCTGTCAAACGGGGGGGGGGGCACACACAGATGGAAATGCAGCCAATCCCTGCTGTATTCCCAGCTTTAGAGTTATCTGTTAGACAAGTAGTCTGCAGTCCAAGGTTTGCACAGCCATATCATCATGTAGCTAAACAAAGGGCCCTCTATGACTTAACAGCCGTTTATACTAAATGTTGTTCAAGTAGGTAATGATACTCACCCCACTGTCATGTATACCTAGATGTGAGTAACTTATATCTAGCTATCAGTCAACAAACAGTGAGTAAGTAATCTTACCGTATATACTCGAGTATAAGCCAAGTTTTTCAGCACATTTTATTGTGCTGAAAGTGCCCCCCTCGGCTTATACTCGAGTCAAGCACTTTTCTGCAGCAGAAAATTACATTTTCCTACCCGACTTTGGGGCCCCGTATTCGGAAACCAACACTACAACATATCCAAAGTTGGGGTTCCTAACCCTTAAGTGGCTCCAACGTACGGGGCCCCAAAATCGGTTCGGAAAATGTAATTTTCTGCTACAGAAAAGTGCTTGACATTTTCCAAACCGACTTTGGGGCCCGTATCTCAGGGCCACTTGGTAATAGGAACCCCATTGGATATGTTGTAGTGCTAGTTCGACTGAGTTTGCATACCAAATTTGGGGTTCCTAGCACCAAGTGGCCCCAACATACAGGGCCCCAAAGTCGGTCAACTGTGTTCATCTGCAGCAATGTTATTTCAGGACCCTTTGGGTCCAGAGACCCCAAATTGGCAGCAGCTAGGGGGCATTTCGGAACCCTTAACTACCAAGTTTGAAGTTTGGGGGACCTATGGCTGCAAATGGGCACAGTGAGGCATGCAAATGGGCACAGTGAGGCATGCAAATGGGCACAGTGAGGCTGCAAATGGGCATTGTTGACCCTCTTTTCCACTTACAGTAGCTGCCCATTTCTCACCCTAGGCTTATACTGGAGTCAATACGTTTTTCTATTTTTTTGTGGTAAAATTAGGTGCCTCGGCTTATATTCAGGTCGGTCTATACTCGAGTATATACGGTACATTATGAGTAGTAGCATGAGGGGCTCAAAATTGTTCTTACACTGTGGCCTTTTGGTGACTCTGTGCATCACTGGCTTTGGGCATGTTAGCCCATAGAAGAGCATTCTCATTTGCTTGGCAGATGGTAGTGGGACATGTCAACATGGAAGGAGCAGTGGAAGAGGACACCACCTGTCCTTTGAAAGGGACAGCCCTAATCACACCAGTGAGTGTTTAAAGGACAAAGGTTGAATTAATTAAAAAAAATTGTCTGAAAAAAACATTGTCTTATCTGGAAAGCAGTCAAACGGCTTTAATTGTTCATTTTCTAAGTTGTGTGAAATAAAATGAAAGATAGAAGGTTATTACTATGGGCAACAGCACCAATTGAGATAGCACTTATCTCAGACACTTTTTATTGATTCCCCCAAGAATCTTTGGACTTCTGTCGTTATCAAGGTCACAAAAAGACAAGTATGTGAGTTGGGAACCATTCCCAAATGACTGATCTCATTATTACCAGAGAACCTCCAAGGGTCAGGATAGGGACTGACTGAAATTAATTCTTCCCAAGAAGAGCAAAATAAGGGTCAAGTGAGGTGGCAGAGAATGAGAACTCTGACATGAGATAGCTTTATGTCATGAAAAGCCTGACTAGATAAATACAGCAAACATCTACAGCACTATACTGTATATAATCGTGCTCCTGCATTATCACCCCATCACTTGCTGAGACTACAAGTGATCATGCTGTCACATTTAGCACCCTCTAGTGTGCTAGAAGGATAGTGCATGTTTTTTTTTGTGAGAGTAGGTCAATTTCCAGGCTTGGCTGGTAGTGTGTCTTTATCTGGGTTGAGATTGACTCAGAGTAGAGCTGGGGGACTTACAGGCAGCATCAACAATACCTCCCACTTCTTTCCAGAATGTTCTAGTGTTATCTGGAAAGGAAGGACTAGAGGGGAGGTGGCTCTGGCTGTGGTGTTCTAAGGAGCCCTGATTAACCCCCAATCTGGATTGACAGGGGGTAGGCCTTCTTAAATACCTAGAATCAGCCCAGTTGGGGAGGAGTTGTTCAGGTGGAAGCTGGAGATGGGGGGGGGGCTAGGCTGTCAGGGCCTTTGAGGGAGCTTGGCTAGCATATAAGAGTATGGAGCTCCTTGACTTTCGGTCAAGAATATTGAATTCTAGAATTTTGAATTGTTAGAATTGGCTTACTTACTCTTCCTTTAGAGAGATTTCCACTCACTTTATGTTGTGTCTTGTTACATAAAGGGAAGGGAAATCTCATCAAAAGGACACAAACAGCAAAAAAAGCTAACAAAAGCCCCCACATAAACTAAAAACATGTATTGGCTTAATATTTACTTTAAAGAGGAACTGAAGTCTGGAAGCAGTGCCAAAAAAGTCAGGCAGAGGGCAAAGAACCAGTCACCACATGTTTCCTCACGTCCACATGACTTTAGAAATAACCAGTGGCGGCTGGTGCTCAAAATTTGTGGGGGGGGCCCCTTCCTGGCACTTACCCTGTCTTGGTGGGGTAGCGGGTGACGGCGACGAGCGGGGTCCTTCAAGCCAGCGTCTCCTGCCGTCCTCATCTCCCAACTCCTGTCCTCTCCTCCTGATAGGCATCCAATAGCAACCCCTGTTGTTTCAGCCAATCAGGTGACAGGTAACAGACCTGAGCACCTGATTGGCGGAGAGGCGGTTCAGTGTTAGAAAAGCGAATATTCATTTGCTTTCCTAACACAGCTGAGTGAACTGCGAGAGCCAAGCATGGCGCTCACAGGTCACCATTCTTGATGCCTATTAGAGCCTATAGCTCTAATCAGGTGCTTCAAAAAAAAAAAAACGGTGCCCGAAAAGGGTCTGGACACATGAATGGGGGGTGGCGGCGGCGGCCATGGATAGATTCGTGCAATGCATGAATCTATCCATAGTGCACAGAGGGGGTGGCAGGAGAGAGGGGGCGGCGCCCATTCGCCCTTAATGCACGGGCCGCCACTGGAAATAACCCTTTGATAAAGTCACGTGGGCGTGACGAAACATGTCAGGGTGGGGCCTATGATGTCATTGCTTCTACCTGGAAGTGCTGCTGGATTGTTGGAAATGGATGATGCAGAGGTTTAGCCATTAGGACATTGTACCCAAATATTGTGGCAAGTGTTTAAAGTTGTGCACTGCTATCTGAGTGCACCTATATTGTAAGTGTACTGTACATACTTGAAGCTTTCTAATAATGGGATTTTGTGTTATAATGGTAAAGCACTATGGGATTCCTTCTTTTTTCAGCGGAGGAGCAAGTGGAGGTTGCATATTGGTGGTGATTCACACAGGAGCCAGTGGAGAGATCCCCAGGAGGGGGAGAGTGGTAAAGACCTGGGAATAAACCCCTAAAAGGGAAGGTGCTTTTGACCTATTGCTTACACTAATAGGAGTTTAGGTGAGAGCACACGATGAATGGTGGTGGGACACACTTGTGCTGTTGATGCATGTGAAGAATTAAAAAAGGATTTTTCAACACTTTGGAGAAAGCACAATTGAATGGACTTGTGCGATGGGCATGTTTATGTGATTTGTATTATTTTTGTCACAATAATAAGTGTGATTGTCACTCACCAATGTAAATTGGTGCATGTGTCATTATTTGATGAATGCAACAGTGAGATCAGTTGTTTAGAGATTTTTTGTTGATTTATAGTATTGTAGTTAGGAGTAGAGATGTATGGATAACCTTGCATATATATGTTGGACTGTGGACTGTTCAATTTCTGCACTTTATATCCAAGTAAAGTTCTTGCCTGGTCAGAAGTTACTGAAAGAGGTGTATTGATAAAACCAGCACACACATAGTTATTAAGTGGGTCTTAACACATTGGGGTAAAAATTATTTGTGTGGCATAGGATTCGTACAGCAGAGGTTACCCATCCTTTAGCGTGGTACAGAGGTTCAAGAGATAAGTACTACTGGGAAATAGTAGTAGAAAACGCTGGACATGCTGTCGGATGCATTCCTGTTCATCGGGTTCAAGTGCAAATCAGGTCAAAATTTTTGCTTGAATTCGCACCTGAACCGGACCCAAACACGTACAGGACCCTTTTGGAATGTGGACCGTGGCCGCCCTAGACATGTATGAACCGGCTCCATTGAGAGCTGCTCACACTCGCATGTCAATTGGATGCAGACAAACCCACATCCAATTTGCACATATGTGAACCCAGCCTTAGTGTGTCCCTCCTAAATGCAGACAACAGAGAAGGTGTACATTGTCACGGAGAACCGAGAGTTAAAGAGGAGGGCCACCCTAAAATAAAAAATAACATTACCATTCTCAAAAAATATATAAAAAAAATAGTAAAAAATAAATAAAAGGTTTTACTTACCAGAAACCCCTATTACTAGGCAGTCTTCCTTATCTGCCTCTTCCTATTCCGCGGTGCTTCCTCCTCTTCGATGAGCTGCCCCGTTGTATTCTGCATGTGTGTCCCCCAGAAAATAACAGGGCCATTCACAAAGCGGTGCGCAACTCGTAGGAAATGGGCAGTAAAGGCCGCAAGGTTCCACTGCCTGTTTCCCTTCGTTAAGATGGCGGCGCCGGCACCGTGATCCAATGGACGGATTGGCCTCGGGGGGGCGACATTGCGGGCTCGCTGGACAAGTAAGTGCCCTTATTAAAAGTCAGCAGCTACAGTGTTTGTAACTGCTGACTTTTAAAAAAAAAAAATGGCGGCTGGAACACCGCTTTAAAGCGTTTGTTACCCCAAAACTTATGTGCCTGCTGTACCATTTAGAAGAGGGAAGGTCTGGACAGCCGCACTCCAAAAAAAACGCCTTTATTGTGCAAAATAACAAAAGTACAAACCGCAGCAGGGTACAGGATAAAAAAGCTGATGCGTTTCACACTCTCAACAGTGCTTAGTCATAGCTATGACTAAGCACTGTTGAGAGTGTGAAACGCATCAGCTTTTTTGTCCAGACCTTCCCTCTTCTAATTGCTATATGCTTAGCCTGCACCTGATGCTTCCACCTTGAGGAGAGTGCCATTTCCACACATACACCTGGAGCGGTGATCCCTTCCCCAAACCTGCCTGCGGTACCATGTTCTTGTATGAGAAAGTCTCCTGTAATCTTTATATTGCTTCCTTTATGTGAAATCATTGGTGTTCCTGCCAGTCACTCTGCTTTCCTATTAAAACTGACCATACTAAGCAGGAGAAAACACCATGGTTAGTTCTCTAGCTATGCTGGGAACTCTGTGTGCGCTCCTCCAATGATCAGACTTGTCCTTTATTTAGTTCATATTGATATGGGAAACACATTATAGCGCAAGTGGCAACAACTTAAAGCGGTTCTGCACACACTATTTTTTTTTTTTTTTTCTTGTAATGTTAAAATAATTTTTATTATTTCAATACACTCACGTTTTTGGTGTCCGTCCGTTGTCCGTTGTCCGTGTCCGTAATTCTTAAAATTCTGAACTTTGAAAATATATGCCAGCAGCAATGTCATTTTGTTGGGGGCATTTGAAACCCACAAGCATTTACTTCCTTGTTCCCTTTCCTTATGGGAACCAGCATGCCTCTCGTTCGCGAGATTTCGGCAGCAGCCCCGTAAATCTTGCGAGATTTCGGCAGGAGGCCTGTAAATCTCGCAAGATTTCAGCGGATGTCCGCACTGACTCCTGGGATCAATGACACCAAATCCCAGGAGACAGTGCGGCATGACGAGGATTGACGCACAGACCCCGCCCACCCCCGAAGAGACAGAGCAGCAATTACAAGGTAAGTGAAAAAAAACGCCATTTAGTACTCTTAGCCTGATTTGGAAGGCAAAGAGATTTACTAAAAGAAGTGTGTGCAGAACCGCTTTAACAGCAGGTGTGCGCAGAGGATAATTCCATTTATTGCTGTCAGAATACATTGATCAGCAGCTGCGGCCGCTGAAAAACAAAAGTTTTCCAGCTTGATCTTTCAACAGCAGTCAAACAAGCGTTCAACTTCTGTTGAGCAGGGATGGCCACACACTGATTGAAATTTAACCAATCCCTGCTGAACTGGACATATTTCCATCCATCTATGGCCAACTTTAGTTACAACATTTGTAGATGATCTCTATAACCTATCAAATGATCACTTTTTAAGTTCAGTTCAATTTTAAGGGTAGCCAATCAACTGGGTAGTAGGAGGGGGTGGGTCAAGCTATCATCTGGCTTGGGAAGTGTATAGTATAATTCCACCTCCATTCAAATTTCACTCTTAGGAACTGATACGTCCACATTAGTTAGGGAAGAGAACAGACTCAAACAGTATGAACAGAAACGATCAAAGCCAGCAGCCATCAACGGCAAATGAAGATTCTTGAACGGAAATGCCATATGGAAATATCATAGAACCAGCCCAAGGAAACCATAATCTGCGGAGGCACGCTGGTGTACTTGACCTTCTGATCAGGGAGGATGAGAGTGGAACCTGTGCGTGAGGAAGAAATAGAAAAACATAAAGATTTCAAATAAGAATGTAACCATTGAGACAATTCAAATATGTTTGGAATTATAATAGATAATTCTTTGGTTTCTTGTGAAAGCATTGAAGGTCTTCTTGGCATTGTCATTACTTTGAAATGTGCATCTGTTCGGTCAAGGGATGGCCACACACTGATTGAAATTTAACCAATCCCTGCTGAACTGGACATATTTCCATCCATCTATGGCCAACTTTAGTTACAACATTTGTAGATGATCTCTATAACCTATCAAATGATCACTTTTTAAGTTCAGTTCAATTTTAAGGGTAGCCAATCAACTGGAGTAGGATGGGGTGGGTCAAGCTATCATCTGGCTTGGGAAGTGTATAGTATAATTCCACCTCCATTCAAATTTCACTAATAGGAACTGATACATCCACATTAGTTAGGGAAGAGAACAGACTCAAACAGTATGAACAGAAACGATCAAAGCCAGCAGCCATCAACGGCAAATGAAGATTCTTGAACGGAAATGCCATATGGAAATATCATAGAACCAGCCCAAGGAAACCATAATCTGCGGGGGCACGCTGGTGTACTTGACCTTCTGATCAGGGAGGATGAGAGTGGAACCCGTGCGTGAGGAAGAAATAGAAAAACATAAAGATTTCAAATAAGAATGTAACCATTGAGACAATTCAAATATGTTCGGAATTATAATAGATAATTCTTTGGTTTCTTGTGAAAGCATTGAAGGTCTTCTAGGCATTGTCATTACTTTGAAATGTGCATCTGTAACATTCCAGTACCAGGAGACAAAAATTCAAGAAGGCATTTTGAAAACTTTTTTTTTTTAATTTAGAGATATCTTCTCTTCTGGAAACCTTGACCCTTGAGAGGACTTTAATACTGTGACAACAACATAACACAGTGATTACTATGGCGGTAATGAAAATTGGTGCGCTGGAGTACAGGTCCTGGTAGGTCTCTCCGAGTTTTGTTCGGTCAAGTGTTGTTCTACTCATTCGTGACATAAAACAAAACAAAGACACCATTAAGAAATCTGTTCTGTTAGAAAGCAGGCGAACAACAGCTAATGTACGTATTGCAAAAGAATTTGTAGTGTATTGACGAGTCTTCCAAGGTTTTAAGTGCTAAGTGTACTGTTAGGCTAAAAGTGAAATGTCCTTGAATTGAAAATGAATTTTGAACCCGCTCACCCCAGTGTGGACCATAAGTAAAGAATTATCAAGTTTTTGTTTATTAATCTTTCTTTGCTAAAAAAAATAGTTTACCCATTTATTTTATACTTGTTTTTTTAAATATTTTTGTACAGCAATAGAATACATAAGTGATTCACAGTTAAAGAAACACTCCGAGAAACATTATTGTTGTGTAAATTGGAGATATATAACATAATACCAACAAAATTTCGGAAAAATAGGACGTGGAGGTATTCAGAAAATCAGATGCTATTCTTTCCTTTTCAGCACGTTCGAGAAATCAGTGGTGGAGTCTGAACAGGAACAAATGATTCCAAAGAGACCCTGTCACTAGACTATTCCATATTATTCACAATCATCCCATAAGATTATTTGTTCTTTTATATTTTAGGCATGCTATTTACCAGTAAAAGCCCCCCTTGTGTGGACATCCAAAAACTGCTTATCCCCGCCATCTTGGTTGTAATGTCAGAATCTCTGGCAAACTCAGAGCTGTCACTTTTTGTACCTCCATTAGCAGCTATCCAAAAGGTTATGCAAAGAGGTGAAGGGAGGGGTCAAGGAGCTGGGCAAAACAGACAATAATTGGACTTTCCCAGTTGAAGAAAGGGCTTTGATATACAGTGGGTATAGAAAAGAATCACCCCCACCCCCCTTAAAATAATCAAATTTTGATGCTTTGCAGTCTGAAATGAAGACAGACACAGTTTTTGTTTTATCCAGCTGTATTTACTTAGTGCAACTTTTAACATCCAAGTGAAAGATAAAACACTAACATGTCAGAAAAAAAAGAAAAATCAAAAACAGAATCACTGAGTTGGAAAAAGGACCACCCCCTTGTGTTGGTGTTTTGTTGCACCATCTTTTGCTTTAATTATAGCATTTAGTCTGTTGGGATATGTCTCTTCTAACTTTGCACATCTAGACTTTGCAATATTTGCCCACTCTTCTTTGCAGAACTGCTCAAGTTAAATTAAATTTGATGGTGACCGTTTGTAGACTGTATTCTTCAAGTCATTCCACAGATTTTCAGTGGGGTTTAGGTCTGGGCTCTGACTAGGCCATGCAAGGACATTCACCTTTTTCTCCTACAACCACTGTGAGGTCATTTTGCTGTGTGCTTTGAGTCATTGTCAGCTCTTGGAATTCAAAGCCCAACCAGGTCACATGACCACTACAATATAAAGCAATAAAAAGGTATTTAGGAGATTTAATTCTAATTATTTTCAGTGAGGCAACTATTGGGAAGTTTTAAGTAAGTGATCAATTTATTTACTTGCAGGGGTTTACATAAACTTTAACTCCACAATAGAGGGAATTGAGCCCCTAGTATACAAGTGAAACTAGAATCAGAGGCATGCTTTTCTAACCAACACAAATACACTTTCTGGTGGTTGTTTATGTTTATATTGTTTATATGTAACAGCCAGTATTTTGTCCCACTCTATATCATCTGCCGATATTTGCAAATCTTGCTTCCATTTAGAAAGAAATGGTGGTGGGTCCGGGTAGGACATCATCTTATTTTGAATCATTATTGATAGATCTGTTCAACTGTGGTAATACCGTAATTGGTTGTGTTATTTGGTGTGAGCATCATTTAGACCAAACACCATGTTTTGTTCTTAATATGCCATGTCAATAATGTGAATTTTAAAGATTATTAAAAGTTCATTTCGTGTTTCAACGCTACAGATGTGCCTCTAAAGTCCATGTTTCCTTCTTTTGAATACATTTTGCAATATATTTAGGACGTTGGCACGCTCATACCTATCTGTATCCACAATGCCATCCTGTGGTGATACATAAAAATTTTGGTAAGATGTTCATTTTGGTGGTATTAATGCAACCAAACCACAAGATATGTGGTTTATCATAGGACTTAAGACAAGTCCGCACCAATTGGAGAAGTGGCGTAAAGTTAAGGTCGGCTATGGTGGACAATAGAGATGGGATTTTGATGCCTAGATATATAATAACTGTATGTTGCCATTTAAAGGCAAAGTTATCCCAAAGGTGAGCTACAGAAGATTGAGATATTCAGGGCTCCCGTCTTATCATAGTTTACCTTAAAATGACTCACTGCGCAAAATTCTGCAAATGTCTGAATAGGCGATGGAATTGAAACAAGGGGATTGGTAATGTATATCAATATGTTATCTGCATAAAGGGAAAGTTTGTATTGGTGCTGACCTACAGTAATGCCTTGAATATAAGGGTGTTGACGTATGCAATCGCTAAATGTTCGATGGTAAGAATATATAACAATGGCGAGAGAGCACATCCCTGATGTGTGCCATTGCGGATCCAGATAGGATCTGAGAGGAGACTATTGGAATGGATCTTCATAGAAAGGCCAATATATAAAGATAAAATTTTCGCCATTAACTTAGGGCCAACACCAATCTGTTGAAGCGTCTGTTGTAGGAAGGACCAGTGAACCCGGTCAAATGCCTTTTTGGCATCAACCGATATTAGGCATGCTGGAATATGGCATTTCTGGGCATGTTCCATTAGGGTAATTGTTTTAAGGGTATTGTCCCTAGCCTCCCTACCAGGGGTAAAGCCCACCTGATCAAGATGTACAAGATAAGGAATCAGTGGTGTAAGCCTATTAGCAATCATTTTAGAATACATCCGAATGTCTATGTTAGTTAAGAAAATAGGGCTGTAGCTACCGCACAAAGTAGGGTCCTTACTCGGTTTGGGCAATACATATGAGCTTTGAGTGCCTGTGACAGGAAAGGAGAGTCAGGGTAAACTGTATTAAATGTTTTGGTCATGAACGGGGTGAGAAGGTTTTATAGAAGTAGGTAGTATAGCCATCTGGGCCAGGACTCTTATTGTGCTTAAGGGAGGAGAGCACAAGGGTGAGTTCTTCCTCTGTAAAGGGCCGCTCAAGGTCTTGTACCGTCTCTGCAGGAATGGTGGGTAGGGCAGTCTTTGCAACATAGTCTGCTATTCTAGACATATGGACCTCTGGGGATATGGTAGTCAGGCAAGAAGGTAAATTGTACATGTTATTGTAGAAAGAATGGAGTAAGCCGTTAATCTCTTTGGGAAAATAGGTACTATTATTGTATATAGTTTTGATGTACCCCACTCAATTACACTTATTCCCACTCCACATTACCCAAAAATAAAACCCCTGGGCTGTTCATTGAGCCAAAGAGTGACTGTGATCATGTGCTTGGCTGCAGAGCAAATACTGGGGAAAGGACTCTGGGCAATCTACTAAGCGGCTCCTTTAGGGGTAGCGCTACACACCTTTTTGCATATTGGCAACTCTCCCTGCTTCAGGCACTCAGACAAAGCAGCTAATAGACTATATTTATTGATCTACATATATACCGGATATATAAATATAGAGACGTTTTACTTTGCATTTGGGTTTATAGTTCATGTACAACGTACTAGCACTAAATTTTTCAGCTTAAAGCGTATCTCAACTCAAATAACTATATATACTGTACACACATATAAATGTAGCGCTACCCTTGTGAGGGCCACTGGTAGAATCTGTACCCCACTGGTTCCCCCGACTCTGAAAGTCCTCCGACACCCTGAGTTCAGTCATAATTTACCCTTGACACCAGTAATAAGAGACTTAAACAGTACTGATGAAACAGCTTAGTTTTGTTTACTGTAGCAAGAATGGCATACAGACGTGAATAACATAAACTTGTATGTCATAGGGCATGGTCAGGACATGGCAACGTAAGGACATGTTATACCAGAGCTCTGTCTATCCCCTCAGCTATTCACCGTCGAATGCAGCTTTTTCCCCCTGTATGAGCACTAAGAGGAAGGGGAAGGTGAAGGGCACATACAGGGCGCCCCCGCAGTCATAAATACTGCATTTCTTCCCCAGATGCCGGACTTACGTGCTACGTGCCTGCACCACGGAGATACGTGGAGCATCTCGATCGAGATCACAAATGGCGACCCCTCCTGCCTCGCTAGCCGATTCAGATTCCTCAATGGGATACACAGCGGATCTGACCTTTCAACCACCAACCTATCCAGGTACATCAGCCTTTGGTAATGAGAGACACAGATCTCAGGGCTCTCCTCCAGGCACTGTCGACGCGGTCCGATATGGAGGCGCTGGTTCTCCACCTAGAGGAGGTACACCACAGAGACATCCACTCAGTTAAGGCAGACGTGCAGCTGCTCTCTGAAAGGATCTCCATGGGCGAAAGGTCTTTGTCATCCCTGGAGAGCCGGGTGTCCCAGCTGGAGCAAGCTCAATCCACACAGGCTGTTCAGGTCACCTCCCTGCAGCTGCACATGGAAGAACTCGAGCATCAGAGCCGCCAAAACAATCGAATTCCCTGTACACACGGTTGGAAATTCAGACGGAAAATGTCCGATCGGACCATGTTGTCGGAAAATCCCACCGTGTGTGGGCTCCATTGGACTCAAAAAAATTTGAGATCCTGCTCTCAAATTTTCCGACAACAAAATCCGATCGGACTTTTTACGATCGTGTGTAGAGAATTCCGACGGACAAAGTGCCACGCATGCTCAGATCAAATTACGAGACCAAACCTATTGGCTAATAGCCTCTACGTAGTTCCGTCGTACGCAACGAACGTCACCACGTTTAGAATGATCGGATTTTCCGACAACTTTGTCGGACCGTGTGTATGCAACACCAGTGTCGGACAAAATCCGTCGGAATAAGTCAGACGGATTTTGTGGTCGGAATTTCCGACCGTGTGTACGGGGCATTAGTTTGCTGGGCATCCCAGAAGCCATAGGACAGGAATCCCTACCACCCTCAGTCTTGTAGATATGTCAGCAGCTGGCTGCCTCGGTTACCGATCTTGAATTTGACATAATTTGACATAAATATTTCGTTTCGGAATTTAGTTTTCGTCCGAAAAATAAATTTATTTAGTTATTGCATTTGTCTGAAAATCCAAAATAATAAAGGTCGAATCTGTCATTGAAAGCTTATGGTATCTGTCGAATGTTCTAAGAAGATTCGATGGAGCAGCTAAACTGTACGACTCCCCAATCGTACATTTCCGGTCGAACGTTCCGCTTACAAGCTATAGTAGAATTCTAATGTTGTATGACACTAGTAATAATTATATTTATTAAATATTATTACTAGTCAACCAACATTAGAATTCTTCTATAGTCTATGGGCAGAGCATTTGACCATAAATGTCCGCTCGTGGCGACTACTTCGTCGAATCTTCATGTCGAATCTTTTCTCTCTATGTCGAATAATCTTGGACAAATAGAGTTAGGTTAGGCACATTCAACCTTTTTTGCTATTATGCCTCTATCTCTCTATGTCGAATCTTTTCTCTCTATGGCGAATCTTTTCTCTCTATGTAGAATAATCTTGAACTAATAGAGCTAAGGTTAGGCACATTTGACCACAGGTTCCTATCTATATCGAACTGTTGCAACTAAAACGAAAATAAAGCATTTGTTTATGTCGGATCTCTCGGTTTTTGGATTCTGCACAAAATACCCGAAATTCGGATGAAAATGCATTCGGACGAAAACGAATGCACATGTCTAATTTGACAGCGTACACAGAGCCTTCGGCCCTCGCTCCCCAGATCCGAACAGTCCCAGGGATGTCAGCTGCCACCTGCATCGCTACTCCCACAAAGATCTCATCCTACGTAAAGCCTGGGAGGTAGGTGAAATTTTATTTTGATGGGGCCTCAGTGATGATCATGCCTTACCGGTCTAGGGTCACTTTGCAACGTAGAGCACTCCTGTGTCCACTTCTGGATAAATTGAGGCAGCTAGGCTGCACTTGTCGATGGGGTTTCCATATCTCTCTGATGGTAAGAAGGGGCTCAGCTTCTTTTGCCCTGCATCATCCTGTGGACCTACCAGCCCTGTTCGCCTTCTTGGAAACGGAGGCTTTTCCAGTCCCGAACTGGCTGCAACCCTTGGTGAGACCATCACGACGCTCGGCTCCCTCCCCTGCAATGCCTGTCCTCCCCCCGAATAAGCAGGGGGGTGGCATGGATCTTGCTGTTCCTGGAGGTCTTCCAGATCAATGAAGGGTATTCTCCGACCTCGTCCTCGAAAGGGCTTATCTTCCTGCAACTGGATTAGATGCTGGGCACTCTTAGCACATCCCACATCAAAATCGTTCTTTGAGAAGATCTTTGGCCAGCTGTAGTCTCATCCTTTGCTGCCATGCGGGAGGTGAAGCTTCAATGCAATGCTGAATTTCCTTCTGCATCCTCTGATGTTCTTTTCCTCCAGCAGCCTCCTTAGGGAGCACGGGGATGGCTGCACGCACTCGTCCCACCAGCATACGTGCTCCTAGGGTAATTGGATGATCCGTGACATTCCGAAGACTGATCTGCACATTCTTTCCAGTTCGAGACAGCTCAGGGACCAGCTCAGGGACCATTTTTGTCCCAACAGCTTTGACCTGCTCATCAGTCTCCAGCACAACGAAGGGCCAGGGTTGATCACAGGTCAACATGACAGTAGCCTTCAGGCAAGCAAGTTCTCCAGGCTGCAGCACTCTCTCCCTTGTTTCCAGCTTCCATTGACATCCCACTCCCTCAGGAGGGGTTCTCTGTTCCTTGGCTACATGTCAACAAGCCTGAAGCAATTTAGGGTGAATCCCATTGAGCACAGAACCATCTTCTCCAATCACTGAAGAAAACAGCCTCCTTACCAAGTCAGTGTTCGTCCCAATTAGTATTGAATTCTGTGCAACTCCAGGTGGTCTAGGGCACACTACCACCAGTGTATCAAAAGCCTCTACTTTTCCAGTAGCTGCCGGCCCAAATGCAATCTTGATGGGGCTTATATCAATCATACAAGCATTTGTTAGTCCTGATTCCCCAGATCTCCAGTTCCTCAAGCTTGCAAAGAGGAATGTGCTTCAGGTACTTGTCATAAAAGTCCCTGTAGAGTAACATGACCTGTGCTCCAGTATTCAACAGTGCCCTAGTGTAGATACCCTCTACCTGCACAGATACATTTGGGTATGGCTCCACTAATCGCTCTGGTAGGCTTCCTAGGGTTTTCTCTGTGAGGACCTTGCTGTGATCTTTCCTAACCTAATGCTGAGAAGCCCTAACAATGGCCTTGGGTGGCGGTGAGACATTGACCCCCTGTGCCTGTGTCCCCAACCCCGGAGACTGGTTACTTGACTGCGAGGGTGACAGGATTGTCAACCCTACGCCTCTCCTCTGGCGTTTCTTCTTAGCCTTCTTTTTTATCAATCTTGGAGCTCTGTTCCTTCTTGGGTTTCCCAGCTGGCTCCTTCACTGAGACCCCTGGAAGTTCCCACCTTCTGATTCAGAAGTAACTTTTGCAGCACCCTCAAGAGCTCCCAGAGAAGTTCTGTCTTCCCTTCCTTCTGAGGACACTGCGCTCTGAAATGCCCTGGTTCTCTGCACTGGAAACACTTACGAGGATCTGTCTTCCCCACTTGAGCTTTGGCTTGTGCTTCCATCACGCACATCAAAGCCTGTTGCATCTGGTCTTGAGCTTAAAGTGGTGGGACACCCTAAAAATGAAAACTGCAAAAAATGTTAGTAACAGTTTAAAATAAAAAAAAATAAAAAATATTTTTTTTTTACTTACCAGAAATGGCTGTTGCTAGGCAGATCGTCCTAATCTGCCTCCTCCAACGCCGCGGTGATCTTCTCTTCTTCCGTCTTCAGGTGAATGGGGCGCGGTGTGTTGTGGGAACTGTGTCCCACAACACACCGCGTTCCCCATTCACAAATAAGAATCGCGCATGCGCAGTAGGGCGCGCGCCGATTCGCGCATGCGCAGTAGGCCGCGCGCCGACTCGCGCATGCGCAGTAGGCCGCGCGCCGACTCGCGCATGCGCAGTAGGCCGCGCGAAGCCGCTGCCCCTACTGAGGATGGCGGCGCTGGATCCGGGACGCCGAGGGACATCTCGGCCTCCACGAACGGCAGCGCGGGCGCCCTGGGAGGGTAAGTGTGCTTATTAAAAGTCAGCAGCGACTTTTTTTTTAGCTGCTGACTTTTAAATTTTTTTTTTTGAAGCTGAAACACCCCTTTAAGCCACCTGCGTGAGTAACTTAACAGGTATAGACTGCACCACGGAAGCCTTAGAGCACTCCCCTCACTCTGACTCCTCGTCACTATCTATTTCCTGCCCACCAGACTCCACTTGAGCTGGCTGACCTGTTACCTTCTCTGTCTTCGGGGGAACCTTTGTCACTTTTCTTGACCCTTGATTCTTCTCATCCAACAGAGCTTCATCCTCTCTAATCAGCAACAACCAGAGCACAATGGGATGATTAGGTCTGGCCAATTATAAAATTCTCTTTTGCTTGACTTTATCAGCTTCCTGAGGATCAATCACTTTTTTCAAGATGATCTGATACAGGATTCGATCTACTCTCATGACATAGTCTGACAGCATTTCTCCTCGCCATTGATGCGTGTGTTCGAACTTGTACATCAAGTCGGGTAGCTTTTCCACTCTCTCATAGACTGCACACAAAACCTTAATGTAATCCATGGCCACGCAGTCTGGGTTTTCCCTCTATAAACTCCAGAAAACATCAGCTGCTGTACTTCTGAGACTCTCACTGATCCGCTGTCTTTCGACTGCCTCCAGCACGTTCCATTCTTTAACTGCCTGCATAGCTTGATCTATCCAGTTCTCCAAATCCTCCTCCCCTCTTGGTGTGGGTGCATGGCCCAAGAAAAACTGCAGTTTCCGATACCCCTGATGAGCAGAGATGGTGTTGGTTTTTATAAGGCTTTCAACCTGTCACGCTCCCTGGTAGTGGTGAGTCTGATTAGCAGAGAAGGGCCTCCCTTGCGGCTCCCACTCGCCGGTCCCCTGATGATGGGACAGTAGGACCAGGAGTCAGGAGGGGCACAGGTGCCTGGCAGGAATGGTCAGACCGGTACGAGAGCTTCCTGGATAAGCTCAGCGGATGAGGTAAGTAGGTAGCTGTAGGCAGACTGGAACAACAGGTAAGCTGGATCTGTGTGCAGACTGGAACAACAGGTAAGCTGGATCTGTATGCAGACTGGAACAACAGGTAAGCTGAATCTGTATGCAGACTGGAACAACAGGTAAGCTGAATCTGTATGTAGACTGGAACAACAGGTAAGCTGGATCTGTATGCAGACTGGAACAACAGGCAGACTTGGATCTGTATGCAGACTGGAACAACAGGCAGACTTGCATCTGTGTGCAGGCTGGAACAACAGGCAGACTTGGATCTGTATGCAGACTGGAACAACAGGCAGACTTGTATCTGTATGCAGACTGGAACAACAGGCAGACTTGGATCTGTATGCAGACTGGAACAACAGGCAGACTTGGATCTGTATGCAGACTGGAACAACAGGCAGACTTGTATCTGTGTGCAGACTGGAACAACAGGCAGACTTGGATCTGTATGCAGACTGGAACAACAGGCAGACTTGGATCTGTATGCAGACTGGAACAACAGGCAGACTTGTATCTGTATGCAGACTGGTATAGCAGGTAAGCTGGCTCTGGAATGGTCAGGCAGGCCGGGTCAGATATCAGGCTGGCAGCACGGTACAGATGGAGCAGACAAGAGGATGGTCAAAGACAAGCCAAGGTCGATACACAGGGACAGAGCGGATGGTCAAGGATAGCCGGGTCAGATACGGGTAAACAGACTTCAGATCAGGTTTCAATACACAGAACGTTGTAGAGCAGACAGCGGGGACCGTCAGTCACAGGAGGGTTTAAATAGCCTCATTGGCGCCAATGGAGGCGCGCACCCGTCCGCGCACGCTCGCCCCCGTCTGCGGGCGCGCGCGTGCACGCGCGCGCTCGCGCATGCGCAATGGCAGCCGAGAACGGGAACCAGGGATGCTGAGGCGCCGATTACTGGCAGGATCATCAGGTCGCCGGCCACGGATGGAGCCCTCATGACATTGCCCCCCCCTAAGGGGCAGCCTCCGGATGCCCCTCGGGGCAAATTTCTCAGGATGGGCTCTCTTAAAAGATTGGACTAGACTCTTAGCGTGGATGTTCTCCTCGGGCTCCCAGGAGTTCTCCTCGGGGCCGTACCCCTTCCACTTGATTAGGAACTGGTTCTGGTTCTGCCTTCTTCTGACATTAAGGATGGCTTCCACCTCGAACTCCTCCTCCCCGTCCACTATGACCGGATCAGGAGGAATGGCCCTCCGGTTGGGGAAAGGGTTACTAACCAAGGGCTTCAGTAAGGACACATGGAAGACCGGGTGAATCTTCAAAGAATCTGGAAGTTCCAATTCATACGCCACCTCGTTGATCCTCCCCTTGACCGGGAAGGGGCCCAAGAACTTGGGGCCCAGTTTCCGTGAAGGGCAAGCCAGTTTTAGGTTAGAGGTGGATAGCCATACAGTTTCGCCCGGGACAAGCACCAGTTCCCCCCGTCTCTTTTTGTCAAATACGGTTTTGTTGTACTCCTGGGTCCTAGTCATGGTCTCCTGAAGAAGTTGGTTGTTGGTGGAAAAGAACTGAATTCGCTCTTGGACTGCTGGCACAGTGCAGTCAGGAAGTGAGTTAGGCAGAAATGCCGGGTGGTACCCATAGTTGGCGAAAAAGGGGGTCTGTTTGGTGGCGGAGTGGGTGGCGTTGTTATATGCGAACTCGGCCAGGGGCAGAAGGGAGATCCAGTCATCTTGGGCGAAGGAGGAGAAGCAGCGCAGGTACTGCTCTAGGGTCTGATTGGTCCGCTCCGTCTGCCCATTAGACTGAGGATGGTACGCAGAGGAGAGAGAGAGTTCGATATCCAAGGACTGGCACAGGGACCTCCAGAATCGAGAGGTGAATTGTACCCCTCGATCCGAGACGATGTTAGCCGGGACCCCGTGAAGGCGGACAATTTCCCTAATAAAGGCCTGTGCCGTCTCTGGAGCCGAGGGGGTGCCCTTCATGGGGTTGAAGTGAGCCATCTTGGACAACCGATCGACGATCACAAAGATCGTCGTGTGGCCTTCTGCTGGGGGCAACTCCACAATGAAATCTAGGGAGATCATCCTCCAGGGACGATCTGGGACAGACAGGGGTTTAAGGAGACCCCAGGCCTTGGTTTTGGGATTCTTGTTCCGGATGCAGGTGGGGCAAGTGTCCACAAATCTTTTACAGTCAGCCCGTAGTTGAGGCCACCAGAAGGTACGCTGTACCAAGTCGGTGGTCTTAGCGACACCGAAGTGACCAGCCAAGGCGTGGTCATGGCACAGCTCCATAGTTGTTACCCGGAGCTGTTCCGGGGTGTAGATCTTGTCCCCGTACCAGAATAGGCCATCCTTCTCCTGTAGCTGGGTTTCGGAAGTGGGCCTTTGCCCTGCTGAGGCACGTTTGAATTGGGACAGCAAGTCCTCTTGAAGAAGGAGAAAGTTTCCTGGGGCCAGAATAGTGTCAGGGGGATCTTCTTCCTGGTGCTTGTGGTACATCCTAGACAGGGCATCTGGTTTGACATTCTTGGATCCGGGCCGGTATGTCACATGGAAAGTAAAGCGGGAAAAGAAAAGTGCCCATCTGGCTTGTCTGGGTTTCAATCTCTTGGCTGACTTCAAGTATTCCAGATTCTTATGGTCAGTGAATATTAGAATGGGGTGAGAGGCCCCCTCCAGGAGGTATCGCCATTCTTCCAGGGCAGCCTTGATCGCCAGTAGTTCTCGGTCGCCCACATCATAGTTCCTCTCGGCCGAGGACAACTTGCGGGAGAAGAAGGCGACCGGGTGCAGCAGGGACTTGTCCCCCTGTCTCTGGGACAGAATGGCACCCACCGCGATCTCGGAGGCATCGACCTCCAGGGTGAAGGGTAGAGAGGAGTCCGGGTGCCTGAGGATGGGTGCCGAGGTAAACAGAGTTTTAAGGGCATCAAAGGCCTCCTGGGCCTCAGAAGACCACCGGAACCGGGTCCCTTGTTTGGTCAGTTGGGTGATAGGCGCCACAATGGCGGAGAACCCCCTGATAAACTTACGGTAAAAATTGGCAAAGCCAATGAACCGTTGGATGCCCTTTTTGTCTGCCGGAGTGGGCCATTCCAAGATGGCAGAAATCTTCTGGGGGTCCATCTTGATGCCTGTACTTGAGATGATTAGCCCAAGGAAGGGGATACTCTCCTGTTCAAACTGGCATTTCTCTGCCTTGGCATACAGGCCGTGGATACGGAGTCGTCCCAGGACCTCCTTGACGTGTCTGCGGTGGGTCTCTAAAGAGGGGGAAAAAAATCAAGATATCGTCCAGATATACCACGGCAAACAAGTCCAGGAAGTCCCGAAGTACGTCGTTAATGAAGTATTGAAAGGTTGCGGGGGCATTGCACAGGCCGAAGGGCATCACGAGATACTCGTAATGCCCATACCGTGTCCGAAAGGCCGTCTTCCACTCATCCCCGTCTTTAATCCGGACCAGATTATAAGCCCCCCGTAGGTCAAGCTTCGTGAAGATGGTGGCCGTGCCAAGCCTCTGGAAGAGTTCAGGGACCAACGGGAGAGGGTAACGGTTCTTGACCGTAATGTTGTTCAGCTCCCTATAGTCCACACAGGGCCGAAGGGTGTGATCTTTTTTCTCCACGAAAAATATGCCCGCGCCCGCAGGAGAGGTAGATGGGCGGATGAAGCCTTTTCGGAGGTTCTCCTCAATGTACTCCTTCAACTTGCCTTGCTCCACTTCTGTCAGGGGGAAGACCCTTCCAAAGGGGATCTCTGCTCCAGGGAAAAGTTCAATTGGGCAATCATAAGCCCTGTGAGGAGGGAGCACCTCTGCTGCCTGTTTGCTGAAGACATCTAGATAGTCGTGGTAGGCCTGGGGAATAGCCCGACGGAGGTCCATCTCAGAGTCCCCACTTAGCAGAGTAGCCAGCTGGGAGGAATTAGGAGGTCTGCAAGACGTCTGACAGTACTGAGAGGAGAAGGAAACCATCCCAGTGGCCCAGTCGATGACTGGGTTGTGGGCCTTCAGCCACGGCATGCCCAGGATTATAGGGGATAATGGAGAGGAAATAATGTCCATGCAGAGAAGTTCCTGGTGATTGTCCGAGATGGTCATGGGCAGTGGGATGGTCTCTTGCGTAACCGGGCCTGAACGGATGGAGGAGCCGTCCGCCAGGTAAACTGACAGTCCCTGGGATTTAGACTGGAGAGAGATCCGGTGTTGGGCAGCGAAGGACGAGTCCATGAAACAGCTGCATGCCCCGGAATCAATAATGGCGGGTACCTGGAGGATTCTTCCCGGAAGCTGTAACAAGACAGAAAGGGCAAGGTGAGAGGAGACCTGGGTTGAGGAGTCCATAGAGCAAGCAGGCATGAGAGGGCACTTACGAGCCTTGGCCGGACAGTTCCTTACGTAGTGCCCAGGCTCACCACAGTAGAGGCACAAGTTGTTGACCCGACGACGTTGCCGTTCCTCAGAAGTTAGAGAAGGCCTCAAGAGCCCTAACTGCATGGGCTCGGAGGAATCAGAGAGGGTTACAGACCGCTGGACCGAACCAGTCTGCAGGTGACTTGGGGCCTTGGGGAGCATCCAGGTAGGACGAGGGAAACCGGATGCACGTTCCGACCTGCGCTCCCTTAGTCGTCGGTCAATCTGGATGACCAGGTTGATCAGAGTGTCCAGGGTCTGGGGTACCCCAACTCTCGCCAGCTCATCTTTTAGTGCCTCAGAAAGTCCTAGGCGGAACTGGTGACGCAGAGCCGCGTCGTTCCACTGGGTATCCGCACCCCAGCGCCTAAAGTCCGCGACATAGTCTTCCACAGGCCTTCGCCCCTGCTGGAGGGCGCGCAGAGTGGTCTCTGCGGTGGCAGCGAGTTGGGGGTCTTCATAGAGTTGGGCCATAGATTCAAAGTCATTGAGTCAAAAAATGAATTAAGACCGGCCAGTGCGGGGTCCTTCTGCTCTAGGAGGCGGTGGGCCCAGGTCCGCGGTTCTCCGGAGAGTAAGGAGATCACGAAGCCCACCTTGGTGGCTTCCAGGGAAAAAGTACGTGGCTGTAGTGCAAAGAACAGTTCACAGGAGTTACAGAAGTCCCGAAAGAGGTTGCGGGCACCCGAGAATCTCTCGGGGATTGGTACCCGGGGCTCTGGAGGGAGCATTATCACCGATGGTCCTGGACTTCCCCCAGATGGGGCTGTTGGTGGTAGAGCCAGCACCCGTTCTTCCAACCGGGTGTATCCCTGCTGGAGATTCTTTACCGCCTCGGTCAGTCCTGCCAGGTGTTGGCACAGTCCTTCCATAGGAGAGGCCCCCTGCTCAGACTCAGACATGGCTGTCTGCTACTGTCACGCTCCCTGGTAGTGGTGAGTCTGATTAGCAGAGAAGGGCCTCCCTTGCGGCTCCCACTCGCCGGTCCCCTGATGATGGGACAGTAGGACCAGGAGTCAGGAGGGGCACAGGTGCCTGGCAGGAATGGTCAGACCGGTACGAGAGCTTCCTGGATAAGCTCAGCGGATGAGGTAAGTAGGTAGCTGTAGGCAGACTGGAACAACAGGTAAGCTGGATCTGTGTGCAGACTGGAACAACAGGTAAGCTGGATCTGTATGCAGACTGGAACAACAGGTAAGCTGAATCTGTATGCAGACTGGAACAACAGGTAAGCTGAATCTGTATGTAGACTGGAACAACAGGTAAGCTGGATCTGTATGCAGGCTGGAACAACAGGCAGACTTGGATCTGTATGCAGACTGGAACAACAGGCAGACTTGTATCTGTATGCAGACTGGAACAACAGGCAGACTTGGATCTGTATGCAGACTGGAACAACAGGCAGACTTGGATCTGTATGCAGGCTGGAACAACAGGCAGACTTGGATCTGTATGCAGGCTGGAACAACAGGCAGACTTGGATCTGTATGCAGGCTGGAACAACAGGCAGACTTGGATCTGTATGCAGACTGGAACAACAGGCAGACTTGTATCTGTGTGCAGACTGGAACAACAGGCAGACTTGGATCTGTATGCAGACTGGAACAACAGGCAGACTTGGATCTGTATGCAGACTGGAACAGGCAGACTTGGATCTGTATGCAGACTGGTATAGCAGGTAAGCTGGCTCTGGAATGGTCAGGCAGGCCGGGTCAGATATCAGGCTGGCAGCACGGTACAGATGGAGCAGACAAGAGGATGGTTAAAGACAAGCCAAGGTCGATACACAGGGACAGAGCGGATGGTCAAGGATAGCCGGGTCAGATACGGGTAAACAGACTTCAGATCAGGTTTCAATACACAGAACGTTGTAGAGCAGACAGCGGGGACCGTCAGTCACAGGAGGGTTTAAATAGCCTCATTGGCGCCAATGGAGGCGCGCACCCGTCCGCGCACGCTCGCCCCCGTCTGCGGGCGCGCGCGTGCACGCGCGCGCTCGCGCATGCGCAATGGCAGCCGAGAACGGGAACCAGGGATGCTGAGGCGCCGATTACTGGCAGGATCATCAGGTCGCCGGCCACGGATGGAGCCCTCATGACACAACCAATCAACTCATATCCGTATAGAAGGAAGCTGGGGGCATCCCTGTTGCCAGGCCTTATACCACCTCTGAGGCTGGACTCACCAATCCTGGCTGGGAGAGATTTTCATACGAATCATCTGCTGGCGGTAATTGTATCACCTGTGCCTCTAATCTTTCCGCCAAGCTCACAGCACTCTTTTGAAACCTGACTGGAATATTCTCCCGCCATTCTAGGAGAATATAAGTGTAATTCTCTTCGTACTCGTCTAAAAAATAAAACCCTTGCTCTGGGACGGCCTTCCTCATCAACTGTTGTACCTCCTTTTTTAGCACATCCAACCCCGGGCACTCTCAATGCTATGGTCAGCTCTAATCGGCTCCTATGTTCTTATTCCCAGTCAGTGGCAGCAATCGAGTCCATTCTCTCTTCAGCCCTGGACATGTCACCTGACTTGCTAGAGTATCCCAGATGGGGTATCCCGGGTGAGCCCCCAAATATAGCGCTACCCTCGTGAGGGCTGCTGGTAGAATCTGTACCCCACTGGTTTCCCCAACTCTGCAAGTCCTCTGACACCTCTGACACCCTGGGTTCAGTCATAATTACCCATTGACCCCAGTAGTAAGACACTTACACAGTACTGATTAAACAGCTTAGCTTTGTTTAATGTAGCAAGAATGGCATACAGAAGTGAATAGCATAAACTTGTATGTCATGTGAATAGCTGAAAGAAACCAGATAGCTGAAAGAAACCCTTTAAGTTAAACAATAAACAGTCCCTGGTGAAGATTGAGAAGGGAAGAAAGGGGTTTAAAGGTAACTCCGCAGTAAAGATGGAATCTACAGGTCTTCAACTAGCACTTAAAGAACTGTGAATGAGACAATCCTGGTTGGTAGGGAAAAGCAATTTAGCTGGTATGTTGTTAGCAACAAGAGGATGCAGAGTCTTCCTGTGTAATTTGAGTACAAAGTAATCACTGTGACTGCTTGGTCAACAGGTATTGTATCCTGTTTACTGTAGCAAGAATGGCAAAGAGTGGCAAATCTGGCAAATCTGGCAAAGAGTACTAAATGGGCGTTTTTTTTTTTTTTTTACTTACCTTGTAATTGCTGCCGGTCTTTCCTCTGTCTCTGCGGGGGTGGGCGGGATCTGTGCGGGGATCCTTGTCATGCCGCACAGTCTCCTGGGATCTGGTGTCATTCATCCCAGGAGTCAGTGCGGCCATCGAGCCGAAATCTCGCGAGATTTGGCCAAAATCTTGCGAGATTTCGTGCGATGTCCGCAAATCTCGCAAGATTTCGGCTGGATGTCCACAAATCTTGCGAGATTATGGCTCGATGGCCGCAAATCTCGCGAGATTCCGGGTGGGATTTGCGGACGTGATCCTTGTAACAAGGAAGTGACTGCTTGTGGGCTTCAAATGCCCACAAGCAAGATGACATCAGCCGGGAATGAGTTTTTTAAACTATGGATTAGATCGAAAAATGGACCTGGATAACAAGCATCATCACTGCAAGTGAGTATGATGTTAGCAAGACATGATTTTTAGACATTAATAAAAAAAAAACGTCAGTGCAGAACCACTTTAACTTCTCATCAGTAAACAGTCTTAGCAGGGGGGGGCTACTGGAGCAATCCCCCCTCCCTCCATAGAGATAAACATTGCATAATATCCAAGGCAGACAGATACAATAGAACATTGGAATACAGCCACACGATCACAACAAAGAGTCCACAACAAAATGAGACAATATACAATATATACATATATACAAGATTGAGTCTGATTAGTACAGATCAGACTGTATTTCTCATTCACCTTGCAAAGAGTATTGTTCCCTTAAAATCCAGGGCCCATAATCAGAAGGCAAGAGGCCAGCATTCAAACCTCACCAAAAGCCTCTGTCCCGGCTAGGTCTGTCACATCCTTCTACAGATATTTGGCCTGATTCATTAAAGCATGCTATAGTGGACAGCATCAATAATGAGATAGCTTCACCATCTCATCCCACTCTAACATAACCTAAAGCTGATTCAAACGACACTCAAACTAATTTCCGCCCTGATTTCGGCGGGAAAATAGGCTATTTAAGCAGTACTCACTCTGTAGTCTGCAGAGAAGGCACTGGGAAGGCTGCTTATGCTCTAGCTCCATCTCCTAGGTAAGTTTTTTTTTTTTTTTAAATTCTTTATTTATTTCATTAAAGGGATACAGTACCAACAAAATAAAATTTTCAGAGTATATCCCATTTACTTTCACTCGAGCTTGGGGGGAGGAATAATCCCCTGCTACCCAACGGATAAATCTATCTCCCATCCCGGTATACCTTAAGACTCCCATCATATATGCCCAGTTGACCCGATCGAAGGCCTTTTCCGCATCCGTATTCACGAAGACACTTGGTATTTTCTCTTGGTTTACGTACTGGACCAGGTTCAGCACTTTGATCGTGCTGTCTCTTGCCTCTCTTGTTGGAATAAACCCCACTTGATCCCAGTTTATCAACTGGGTCAGGTGTTTCTGTAACCTAGAAGCAAGTGTCTTCGTGAATATTTTTAGGTCCACGTTTAATAGAGATATCGGTCGATAGTTACTACATATCGATCCATCTTTCCCTTCTTTCGGGATCACCGTAATATGCGCTCTTAAGGTATCCGGGGGGGGGTCTGTTATTTGTCCTAATTCATTAAACATTTTAACCATATGTGGGCCCAAATTTTCGAAAAAGATTTTAAAGTATTGAATAGAGAACCCATCCGGCCCTGGTGCTTTTCCCTGTTTAAATGTCTTAATCACTTTGAACACTTCCTCCGTTGTTATTGGTCTCTCTATTTCTCGTCGCTCAGGGGACGCAAGTCTTACTAAGTGTGATGTCGAGAGATATTCTTCTAAAGACAAGGGTGGCGAGGTCGTTTCTGATAAGTTATAAAGGGTCGAGTAATATTCTCTAAACTCGTTTGCGATCTCCTTCGGGAGTGCCCGTTTCTGTCCATTCTTTGTTTTAATATATGGTATGTATGAGCGTTTTTGTTGTTTTTTTAATTTGTTTGCTAACAGTTTACCGCACTTGTCTCCCGAGTCATATGTCATCCTTCTACCTCTCTGTAGTACTGCCTTTGCTTTATACCGCAGGAGGTCAGCCAACTCTCTCCTCAGGGACGCTAGTTCCTTTCCCAGCTCCCTGTCTGCTGACTTTTTATGTTTGGTTTCCAATTCCTGTATTTCTTCTAGCAGTTTTCTTATCTGTTCTTCTCTGGCCTTCTTTATTCTGGTGCCGTGTTTAATTAAGATTCCCCTGAGAACTACTTTATGGGCTTCCCATACCATTCCTGGGTCGCTCTCCCCTTTATCATTTATCTCAAAGTACCATTTAATTTCTTTTATCAAATCCTCTCTAATGTCTGGGAGGTGTAATAGGCTTTCGTTTAAGCTCCATCTCCATTCTACTGGTTGGGTTGCCCCCTTCAGGTCTATCCTCAGAGTAACCGGTGCATGGTCAGACCAGGTTATATTCCCAATTAATGTGTCTTGCACCAACGACAGTAACTGATGTGGTACTAAAAAGAAATCAATCCGGGAATACGATTGGTGTGGATTTGAGAAGAAGGTAAAGTCCTTCTCCTCTTCGTGTAGTGCCCGCCACGTGTCTATTAATTGGCATTCCTGTATTTTCCTTTTAATATTTCTCCTGGTTCCCTTTGGTACGGAAGATGTTCCCGTAGAGGTGTCTAATATTGGATCCAGGGGGACATTGAAGTCCCCCCCCACTATCAATTTACCCTCTCTGAAGTCCATTAGTTTTGACAGGGTTTTCTCCATGAACCTATCCTGATGTACATTCGGTGCATAGATCGTAGCTATAGTCACTTTTATGCTACCTATAAATCCCTTCACAAACAAAAATCTCCCACCTATATCCACACATTTCTCTAAAAGAGACCATTCCAGTCGATTTGAGATCAGAATTGCCACTCCTTTTGTTCTAGTCTGTGCATTCGCGTGGTATACGCTGGGGAACTGTCTACTTTGCAGATAACGGCAGGCTCCCAGCTTCAGATGTGTCTCCTGCACCATTCCCACATCTGTTTTTAGGCGTTTTAGGTCATCTATTAACATCCTACGCTTCTCTGGTCTGTTAAGCCCTTTAACATTTAGAGAGGTCAACCGTAGCCCCTCCATCTTCTCCCCGTCCTCAGACCCTCCAACCGTCTACTTGGTAACCCCAGGGTATCGTGTTAAGCATGGAGTAGGGGGGGACGGGGAGAGGGAAGAGACGGGGCAAGAACCCAACCCCAACAGGCGGAAGCTAAAGCAAAAAAAAAAAAAAAAAAGGATTTAAAAGGGGTAACTTGGGGGTTTATTTCCCCTTTCAGGGATTCCCGAGCTACCTGCCGAGTCCCAGTGCCTACTTAAGGGTACTAAGTTTCCCGTAGGCACTGAGTCGGGGGGGTGACTAGCTTTGGCTCGTAGGGCCGTGCTCCCCTCCCACCACCCTCCAGCTGTTCTCACTTTCTTTCTTGTAATTTCTGCTTTCATTGATACTGAGTCTACTTCTAGGTCCCCCAATCTGCCGCGACCTTGTACTGTATCCAATCTCCTTCTGTTTATTTCCCATTATGCATCTTGTTATACTTCCTTTTAAAGCCACTTGTTATTATATATACATTTAGACTTTATATATCATATATCATATATCAACACATATCCTGTATCATCCAAACCAAACCAACATAACAGTTCAACTTTAGTGACGTCTGTTTTCCATAGTTCTGTGGGATCTTCTTATTTCCCCACGATAATTTCTCTAATATATTCTTCCCCCTCCACCCCTCTGCTCCCTGTCTATTGTATCTTATTCGATCGTAGCAAATGTTTTTAGTTTCCTCCTGCACCACCCTCCAGGTCCCCCCCCACCTGCTCCCCCCCCATCCCCCCTCCCTCCTCTCCCTTCATATTATGTACGTGAGTAAGCTATCACAGTCTTATTTACCCAAGTGATTTATCCACTCTACCCCTTGAGTGTGTTTATGTGTATTTGTGTATTTGTGTGTTTGTGTGTTTATGTATTTGTGTATTTGTGTACTTATATAGTTATGTGTATAAGATGTGCTCTGAGTGTATTGATTTAGTGTCTTATTCCCCCCCCTCCCTCTCCCCTTCCCTCTCCTCTTTTTTCCCTACCCCTCCCCCCTACCATTTTTAACCCATTTTTAACCCCCCCCGTGTACCCCTACCTCAGGTAACCCCAAGTTTCCCTCCTCCCTCCCCCCTCCCCCTTCAACCCCTTCTAAACCTTTAGTGCTAAAAAAAAAATACCAAAAACAGCAAAACAAAACATTTTTTAGTGTATTTCACACCCCTTTATGTCCCTTTAATCCTCCTCCCCCCCCTCTAGCATACCTCATTCTCTTTTACCAGTAAGTTCCTCAGAATCCGAGGCCTCCCCAGGTTATTTATTATATCTCTTTACCTCTGTTTCTGCTCCCTCCTAATCTGGCCTATACCTAATTCTGTTTTATTCTGCTTTCATAGGCTGTTTCATTTTACCGCCCCCCCACATATTCTCTCTCTTCCCTTTGTCCTTCGTTCCCTCTCCTTCTTCCTATTCATTCTTCCTATTCATACCAATGCAGATTCATACCAAGTTTTAAGACATTCTAACACAGTCTATTAAATTTCTCTGTCCCTCTCCAGGCCAAAGAGCAAAGGTGAGTTTAGGCCACTTCTGATCCCAAATTACCAAGAAAAAACAACAAAGTGAGCCCCAGGGACCAAAAAAACAAACAAAAAAAAAAAACGGCACAAGAGGAACCGGGGGAGTGGAAGAACCCTTGGCGGGTCCACAGTCCTGTTGAGGCCCTCTGAGTCTCTACCTAGTGAGGAGTCCTGGGAGGCAGGTGGGGGTAGGTGGCTGGTAGGGGGGGGGGGCCCCCTTGGTTATGCCCAAAAAAAAAAAAAAAATATAAAGGGGCACAGAGTGTCCGTCCCGGGGGTCCCAGAGGTCCAAGTGGAGTACCAGCAAAAAAGCACGACCCAGGGGGGGGGGGGGGAGGAAAAAAAAAAAAAAGAAGAAAGAAGAGAAGACTAAGCAGGCTGGGGAAATATAGAGTCATATAAAGTCATGTAAAGTCATTAAATTCTATCCGTTATACGTGGTTACTTACAGTTCCGATTTCAAGGTTACGCGCTCGGGACCTCACTTACGCTCTCCACCTATCTCACTCTGCTGCAGTAGTTTCTCCCGGTTGCTGCCATCCACCAGCCTTTCGCTGCGGCTTTCTTTCTAATGGTGCAAGCCAATCCAGGACTTCACACCGGTCCACCTCCAAAAAAGCAAAGAGGGCTGGTAGGTCTACCTGGGACCATATGGAAAAAGATTGTGCGCCCTTCTTCACCTTCAAGGAAAGCGGATACCCCCAACGGTATGAAGCGCCTGCTTTCTTGATCTGCTCCAACAGCGGCCGCAATTGCGCCCTTCTGTGTAGGGTAGCCCGGGATAGGTCTGGCAGGATTTTAATCATAGCCCCTTCATAATCAATGGGGCCTAGCTCCCAGGCCTTCCTGCTGATCTGCTCCTTCTGGGAGAATCGATGAAATCGTCCGATAACATCTCTAGGTCTGTGTGGGTCTGTTGAGCGTAGTCCTTGGGCTCTATGCAGTCTCTCAAATTCAACTTCTCCCGGTGGTAAGCCCACTCTCAGTTTCTGGCAAATCAGGCCCACTGTCTCCTCTAGCGATTTCCCCTCAATCTCCTCCGGGATCCCTCTGAATCTCAGGTTACTCCTTCTGCTTCTATCCTCGATTTCCTCCAGTTTTAAGTATATCGCAGACGCCTGTGTCTGCTGGGAGAATTGGTCTTTCTCTATCCTGCTAACTCGGGCTTCCAGCTCAGCCGTCACTTTCTTTTCCTCCCGGAGACCCTCCACTAGGCTTTGCATTTCCAACCTGATCAGCTGTAACTCGCTTCGGTTACCCTCTTCCACCCGTGCAACCATTGCTTGCATCTCACCTCTCGTCGGGAGCGCCTGCAAGATCGCTCTCAGGTCCTCTAGGCTTGCTCCTCCTCGCTCCTGGGACGCCATCTCCGTAGCTGCTGCTGATTGATGCGCAGTGTCTAAGGCGTACAGGCACGGCTCCTCATGTGTCAGTGATGTCAGTGATGGCGGCAGACTCAAACGCAGGGCCGCCCGTGGTGTCTCCACACACGCTAGCCCCCGGAGCTCGGATGCCGTCGCTCGTGCTATCGCCACCCGAGTAAAATAGCTTCTAATCTCCTGCTGTGCCGGGGCTCTGTGTATGTTCCTCCTCTTCTCACTACTCATCCCCGTGTTAGCAGGAAGGCAGGTCTGTGGTTTCTCGTAACTCGTAATGCTCGTAACTCCGGAGGTCTATACTAATCCATAGCTGGAGGGAGTGGTGGGTGCACCGCACGCTCTCTCACTCTCTACTCCGCCATTGCAGAGACACACCCCTCCCTTTTAATCTATATGGCGTACCCAGACTCTATAGACATGATACTATATAATTACCAGCCCCAACTCTCTTAACGATTTACCTACCAAACTTTTTGCTTGCTACTTTACCAGACTCAGCGTTGGATTATCCAACCCCTGGGGGCTGCCCTCCAATAGGGCTCTAAGGCCGCCCTTCCCATACGACCTACACCGGACATTAACAGGTATAGGCTTTCATTTTTTACTATCTAGAAGTAGCAATTCGAGGATTGGGCTTTTTAAAATGGTCATCATTATTTATAATTACCCTTACCCTGTTCATTAGGTTCTTCTAATATTGGGGGACGCAGATACGGTCTCTCTATAATGTACCGGGACTTTTTATGACCCTCTTGAACCCAGGTAGGATTCAACCTTCCTAATATAAGCTTTAATTCCCATAATATGGATATAACATTCTAAATAATGATAAATTATAAAATAGATATAAATCTCCCCTCCTCTTCTCCCCTGTCTTTTCCCCTTTTTTTTTTTTTTCTCATTGTTCTTGTTTTTCTGTTGCCCTCTTGGCTTCTCTTCTACCATCTGCAGGTGTAAGGAAATTCCTTCCGAAACTGACGTTCACTTCTACCTTCCAGGAAATTGCTTTTAAAAATGAAAATGTGAATTGCCAAATGAGTATCTTATAATCAATAGGGTATACCTAGAAGGTAGGCAATCTACTTACTAATTGGATCGCGGGCTAGACTGGTGATGATCATGTTACTGATGGGACATATTGGAGCAACTATTTGCCCATTGATGAATAATTCTCAATTTTTCTTGTTTTACAACTATATTTAGATATAAAAATTGCTGTACTACGGTTCTGATGAAGCTAAAAGCGAAACGCGTCAACCGTCAACTGACCAGCAAGTAAAACATAATTATGGAATCTTTTAGGTCCTAATGTATATCCGATACTCGATGGCCAAACTGTTGTAAATAATTTCTTTTTGTTCTTCACTTTTTGTGATGTATATTTGTATATTGTTTTGTATGTTTTCTAAATAAACCAATGAAATATTGATTACGGAATATCCGTGTTTGTTCAGGTGCCGAGATAGTCCGTCAGGTTGGCTAAACCCCCTCTTGTTCCTTTTTTTCTTTGTATAACCTAAAGTCAGCTGCGACCTGTCCATACAGGGTGCCGGGGCGGCGCCCCCCTAATCCATGCGCCCGACTCCCAATCTACATGCCCTCCCCCCAAAATATACCACCAGACGTCACTGCCTGAAGTGCTATATCCCACTGCTTACTGTATCATGTGCCAATGCGTCCCACTCCTCCTTTATGGAACTAAAGCTGGCCCCCCTATAGCAGGCTGAAAAAAAAAACATATTCCTCCATCCGCAGAA